>VBSM01003176.1:26622292-26632789 GCA_008086735.1 Cheirogaleus medius
ATCATTTGAAACTTTAAAATTTGTACTCCCATAATATGCTGAAATAAAAAAAAAGAAAAGAAAATATGGATCCACAAAAAAATTAACTTTTAAATTCATTTTGCAAATTTTTATCCCCAGTACATACACATTACTCACCCAGCATTTCTTTTATTTTTGTTTTTTTGCTGTTTTAGGCTCTAGGTTAAGGATAGACCTAGGCCAAATATGGCAAATTAGGATTTGTCTTGAGTGCCATATCAATAAATAGTAGGGCCTATAAGAAACACTTTAGGAGGACTTTGAGGTCATGTCCAACTTCATTAGGACAATGATGATTAATGATGTCTGTCATGGAAGTTGACAGAAAGTGTGTTAACATGGCATTTGCCATCCTGATTTCAGTACCATTTTGTGAAACATAAAAATTTTCATATTCTACAATTTTGTTATCCTTTGATGGCACCCCTGCACTATCACCAGCACTGTTATATTCATACTTTTTATTTTCTTTTAAAATTATGTTTTCAAGAAGGAACAAAAAACTCATTAATAATAGCAATAACAAAAATAATTCTCATTTTGAACATATATTTTATGGTAGGCACTGTGCTAGGTGCTTTACATGCATTTATGTAATAGACATTAAAATGACTATAGAGTTGGAATTATTTCTAATTTATAGGAAAAGCTCAGATAGTCGCATCTCAGTGCTAATAAGTGCCCAGTTTAGAATTCAAGCCCAGGTCCTTCTGACACCAAAGCCTGTGGTTGTAACCACTATACTTACCAAGGAATTTTAAATGATATAGAACCTCAGAACACATGAATATCAATATGGATCAAACCTATCAGTGAAGAGATCAATGCTAATGATGGAATCTCACTTATTTTTCAATAAAAAGACCAGCTACATGTTGTACAATTCTTTATCTTTCTACAGATTGGAGGCAATCTATACAGAATATCAGCACTTGGGTTAATAGAATCAAAGGGCTTTAATACATGGAGGGACCTTAGGGATCATCCTTTTTAGAATTCTTATTTATTTAAATGAGTTGATAGAGTTTGGAGAGGGACATAATGACTTTCTGTGGTTCATGAGGACAATGAAAGAAACAATACTAGTAGTACCATGGTAGTCTGATTCTAAATCCTGTATCCTTTCTATGACCCCAGTCTACATTTCTTGAGCACATGACAAGTAAATGCCAGAAAGGAATCTTGTGACCAGGGAAGAACATGCCTACTAATTAAAATTCTTCCATGATTTAAAGAATGAAGAGAAAAGAAGAGAGGAGAACTAAATAGCTCAAATGGGGTGGGACAGGGGCAAACCATGACTGAAGTATTAACAAATGAAAAAATATTTCCATAGTACCTACCATCTCAAATCATCATTATCTTCATTACATAAGGTTTTATGACTTACTCCCTGATCAACAGATACTGTTTTTAAGAAAAAAAAATATAAAATACAATATCCCTCCCCCAAGAGTAGACCCTAAATTTGCTCTGGGTGTCTCTTCATTCTAAAATATATAGTAGATATCCCAATATGCAAAAACTTTATTGCATTATAATTTGATATCGCTGGATGTGTGTGCAGAAATAGTCTCAAACAAAGCCAGAGAGGAATGACTTCAACCCCTGAAAATCCTGGGAGTGTGACAACAGCAACCAGTTTGGAGGCTGCTGCCTCTGATCTTGAGATGTTATGGTAGTTCCTGAGTCATGAACTGGTTTTAGGTGCTGAAATTACACCCAGAGCTTCATATTGCATGGTGACATTTGAGAGAATCTAATTCTTAGGATTCAAATGTAATAACCAAATGGACTTTTCATACTAACTGTCACTACGGAAGTCAAATTACAGAACAATTTGCTTGTTATTTTAGAAAAAAGGAAGGTTACAATATATTACAGAACTTCACAAAATACACCAATGAAATGCAGACTAACAATGGGTTAGAAAACATTAACAAATAGCATGTTTTAATGTCATGCTTAATTTGGGGTTAAAAAGTCATAAATTAGTCTGACTGTATTTCATTTATCATCATATTCTCTCTTTTAAATATATTATTTATAGGTGCATGACTTAGTTCTTAGATATGACTAACCACGGGACTTAGACTTTTTATTTAAAATAGTGTGTGTTGTTGTTGTTATTGTATGTGTGTATGTATTGTGTTTGTAGGATAGGTGTTCTTACTGGCTAAAGCTAACAGACACTCATAGATTTTAATTGTCATAAGTCCCATTAGGAGAGGCTGAACTAATCATAGATCCTTAGCCCTCAGATTTCTTTCTTGGTCAGAAACTGTAAACAATGAGAAAATTTTCATTTCTCACTCAATCATAGAATCAGGGTCTTCTCTTGGAGTTAACAAAATAATTACTTCCAGTTTTTGTCAAGAACTATAAATCTTAAGAGGTGAAGTGTCAAGTTAGTGAGAAAAGGCATCTCCTCAAGTGGAAAATTCTCTATATTAAGTTAATGTTCAGTGATATTTAGGTACCCATTTTGGTAAGACTGTAGAAGCTGCTTCCTCACTGAGGAACCAAGAGTTAAGTGAATAGAAGAATACACTTTTTTTTCAGAAAATGGAACAAATTAACATGTTTAACAATAGCTATATAACATAGTAATATATGACAAAACATATTGTATTGTGATTTCTCAATTGGTCACTATTTAATAGTTTATCGTAGCATGCAAATAAACTTACACATAAATGAACATTCAAAAAAGGCAGACGATCAGTTTGGAAATCAGAAAAATCCTATTTTTCTATGGGGTCTCATTCAACTCAGCTTCTGAAAGCCAAAATGTCTAGCTTCTCTATCCTTTGGATAATTTTGAAGCTTTATCATTTCTTAAGTAGTCTTAATAATAATGTTTTGGTAAATTTTAGAAAATGAATATATTAATTAAAGATTTACAAGCAAAACATTTCCATGCCTAAAATCCTAATTTGACAACCAAAATAACAGGTGAAGTCATGCAGTTTCTTAAGTTCAACTACAACAGAAGTATTTTTATGTCAGGCATCCAAATATTTTATATATTCTCATAAATAGCATAAAAGCAACAAATTGTAAAATAAGAGACAGAAAGGATTCAATAGCTTATAAAAGGCATCCCTGGACCTAACCATTTAGCTATTTCTCTGAAACTATCTCTTCTTTGATATATAAGGAAAGGTTTACAGATAAATTAAGTCAGTTGTAAGTAGTTTAGACTTCATTCTATTTTGTTTTCTTGACCATTAATAATGAAGAAAATCTGACCTCATTGACAGCTATTCAGTTATATACTTAAAAGAAACAAAATAGATCTTTTAGACTTTTTCTTTTTAAAAATAAGAATGAAGACCTTCTTTCTTTACTAGAATTCTGTATTTATCAAATTCCTTGAATGCACAATGGTGTAATGCCACTGAGTCATTCTGAGGACAATATATTCTGCCTTCTTTGCCATAATTAATATAGATTTCCTCTCTCAACCTTCTCGCCAATTGCTGTTCATTTATCATATGTTCATTTATCATTTATCATAAGCCTTACATGGTCCAACTAGATAGAGTAAAAGTCTAACAGCAAACAGCAGAAACTTTCTTAACGGATTTTGAGACATGGTTTAAAAGTGAGGAAATGGTATTGGGATTTTCGTAGTTGATAGGAAAGAAAGCTTTCAGCTATCACAAGTGATGTCAGAAAGATACTTCTGTGAACAAAGAACACAGCAGGATTTACTTACAGGTTGTCAGGGGCAGGGGTGGTTGAAGCTCTTCCCTGTGGTATTCATTCATTTCTTGAGAGCTGTTACAATTATTTGCTTCAGCCAACATAATCTGAAATGCATACAAAAAAGCATATAAGTATTCGAATTTTCAACGAAAATCTCAATCCTAATTAACTATAAATCAGTAAAGCCGAGTAGCCTGAGGTAGGTTAAAATGAGAACTTTGTACATGAAAGGCTACATATGCCCCTAAATCTAAGAATTTCCTAGTTGCAAACCTCTGAATCACTACATGCAACTTCCTTCACTTCAATTATCCTCTTAAGGGAAGTGAGAGCAGGTTAACCAAGCCAAATAGGAGTCCATGTCGTCAGAGAATAAGTCTCTCTTTTTTTTTTGCTCGTGTAGCAAAAGCTATAGATCTCAAAGGGAGTAGACTTCTAGCCCTGTCATCTGAGAATGTGGAGTGGAACAAAGTTAGAATTTATGCCCTCTTGATTAGCTGAATTATACCCCTGGGGCCTTAGACCTAGAAGAAGTGGAGTTCCTTTAGCACTTTCTTTGTTCCACTCCTAAGGGACTTGATTCATCAACTTATTAGTATGCTTATTTTACCTTCCCTTGCAAGACTTAAAGTTTCTTAAAGAAAATAAGCATTCCTTATACTTCTTTGTAGGCATACTTACAGTATTGCCAATAACTAGACATTGGCAGTAGTGTATGCTCAAAAATGCACAATTACATTTTAAAAAGAGAGAGAGAAAAGCTATATTACCAATTAAAAAAATAGTAGAGTTCTCAAACACATTCCCATGATAGACTATTTCAAGAATTTGTAAAGATTCCAATTCTTGATCTTTATGCCCTAAATGTACATTCTATTAGATTCACTGGTTTTATTTGTTTATCTTTCTGTTTATTTCAAGTAAGTGGTAAATTGGCATTGGCAAATTAATAATCATACATAAATTTCCACTACTGAACATTCCACCTGGCTATCCAGGGTTATATTTACCTCTCTTGGAATTGGAAGACAATCATCAAGGCAATAATACAAATAGCAGGTTCCTAAACAGGGCAATACATACATAGAGAAAGATCATGGAAGTCAGGTGGAACCTGGTCAGATCTCAAACTCCTCAGCTTATCTGCTGTAACTATAAATTTTCTAACTGATCCATATGCCATGTCTGAATAGTTTCTTGTTTTAGATCATTTTATTTAATCCTAAATAGTTTAATTAAAGTGTCATAATCCATATTACAATATTTATATAGAAACTGAGGAGTTAAATAAAACCACTGGGTATGATTTGACTCTGCATAATTTTAATATGAAATTTTATCAAAATAGAGAGCTTCTATTGGTATTGGATGAACATCAGCCATACCAGTGTACTGTTCACTTGCCCTTCTTTGAAAACTAGCTCACTGAAGAGAAGGTTGACTGTTTAGGGTCTTTCCTGTTCTTTCCCTGTCTGTCTCCTATGAATTGACTGTGTTGAATATGAACCCAAACTACAAAGTACAGACAAGTGATGAATAGGTCTGCAATTCTTTACATTCTGACATCTTTCTGAAAGAAAAATTTGGTATTCTCCATTTATATCTTAGTATTCCTGATAGTTTCTGTTCATTCAACTACTAGCTTCTAGTATCACAATAGTAATGGTATTTTCTATAAAATTTATTGCTTTCATTGGAAAACACAGGAAAAACCCTTGTAGAAATTGGCCTAGGCAAAGAATTTATGAGTAAGACTCCAAAAGCAAATACAGCAACAACAAAAATAAATAATTGGTACTTAATGAAACTAAAAACTTTCTGCACAGCAAAGGAAATAATCAACAGAGTAAATAGATAACCTACAGAATGGGAGAAAATATTCACAAACTATACATCTGACAAAGAACTAATATCCATAATCTACAAAGAACTCAAATGAATCAGAAAGAAAAAAATAACCTCTTCAAAAAGTGGACAAAAACATAAACAGACTCTTTCAAAAGAAGATAGACAAATGGCCAAAAAACATGAAAAAATAGTCAACATCATAATTACCAGCGAAATATAAATTAAAACTACAGTGAGATACTACCTTACCCCTTCAGAATCACCATTATTTAAAAGTAAAAAAAAAATAGATAATTGGTGTGGTTGTAGTGAAAAGGGAATACTTATACACTGTAAACTTGCACAACTGCTATGGAAAGCAGTATGGAAATTCTTCAAAGCACTAAAAGTAGTTCTACCATTCAATCTAGAAATCCTACTAATGGATATCTACTCAAAGGAAAATAAGTAATTTTATATAATAAAAAAGACACTTGCACCAGAATGTTTATCACAGCATGATTCACAGTTACGAAGATATGGAAATAACCTAAGTGCCCATCAACTGATGAGTGGATAAAGAAAATGTGGTGTATATATACCACGGAGTGTTACTCAGCTATAAAAAGGAATGAGATGATGCTTTTGCAGAAACTTGGATGGAACCGGGAATGAAAAAACAGATACTACATGTTCTCACTCACACATGGAAAATAAACGAAGGATATATAAGGCCATAAAGAGCAGACATTGGAAACTAAGAAGGGAGGAGAGTGGGAGGGAGTGAGGGATAAAAATCTACCTATTGCGTAGAATGTACACTATTCTGGTGATAGGTACACTGAAAGCCCTAACTTCAGCATGATATAATTTATCCATATAATAAAAAAACACTTGTACCCCCTAAATATATTGAAATAAAAAATGATTAAGAATAAAAATATATTGCTTCCATTGCCTACTTATTCTGAAAGTGGATTGAGGTATGTGGTATGGTCTCTTTCATTCAGTAAATGATCCTAATATAGATAGCAATCATACTTCAGATAAAACATAACTGAGAGATTAGAGTATATTTAGCCTGGAGTTAGTGTATTTATGTAGGACAATTTCAAACATATTCCTCAACAGTTACTCTCACTTGTGTATTCTATAAATAAAAAAATAACATCATTTGTGAGCTTGTTTGGTGCCTTTTGGTGAGAGGATAGTGCTAAGAGATTTATTTGTTATACTTGGTAAAGTATTAATTTACTGAGAAATGACCTGTCTTAATAATTTGATACTACCTACTTTATCTCTTGACAGTAAAGTCATTTCATTTTCTTGGAGTCAAACTTTAATTTGATTTATATTTTTAACAAAGCTATTTTAATAAAATTTCCATATAACTTTTTATTCATGAAATAACTTCTGAAGGTTTTATATCAGAATGTTGTAAATTTTTTTTCAGTGTCTATTAAATAAATAAGGCTTGCTCAAGATATTGATGGTATAACCTGTTTTAGTCCTCTCAGGCTGCCATAACTAAATACCATACATGAATGGTTTAAACAACAGAAATTTATTTCTCACAGTTCTGGAGGACAGAAGTCTGAGATCAGAGTGTCAGCATGATTGGGTTCTGGTGAGGGCTCTTTTTCTGACTTGCAGATGGCCACCTTCTCTGTGTGCTCACATGGCCTTTCCTAGGTGCATGCTCATAGTGAGGTGGAATTCTCTCTTTCTCTCTCTCTTCTTATAAGGCCGGCCACCAATCCTATCAGCTAGAACCCCACACTTTTGTGGCCTCTTTTAACCATAATTACCTTCTGAAAACCCCATCTCCAAATACAGTTATATTGGGGGTTAGGGCTTTCCTACCGTTTGAATGCATGTATCCCTCCAAAATACCTATGTTGGAACTGAAACCCTAAGATAATGGTATTGAGAGATGGGGCCTCTGGAGATAGTTGTTTCCTGAGGGCAGAGCCTTCATGAATGGGATGAGTGACCTTATAGGAAATGTTAAAGGGAACATCCTAGGCCCTTCTGCTGTACAGAAAAAGTAGTCTAACATAATGTATAACAAAAGGTCCAAACAAAGAGGAAGATAGGGAGACAAGAAATGTAGCGATATGTGGGATGAAAATTTTTCAAATTTGAGTAACCTTATAAAGCCAGAGATTTCGGAAGCTCAACTAAACAAATGTATGAAAAGGATCCCTGTCCACCATAAAACAAAACAAAACTAAACATCAAGGCATATCATAGTCAAATTGCTGAAGACCAGTGTTCAAGAAAAAGTCTTAAAAGTAGCCAGAGAAAAATAGACACATTATTTACAGAGGAGCAAAAATAAGAATGTCTGTAGACTTCTCAGAAACTGTGTAAGTCAAAAGATAAAGGCATATCTTTAAAGGGCTGAAAGGGGTAGAGGTAGCCTTTCAACTGATTATAATTTTATAAGCAGTGAAAAATCTTTAAAAATAAATTGATTGACTTTCACTTTCACTAAAAGACTGAGACTTAATCATAAGACTATAGAATGCTTTAATTCCACACATATTACTGTCACATTTCTAAAGGTTTATTTACAGCAGTTCTTTTTACCCCATACATCATGCCTAGCTACCAAGAAAAAATTACAAAGCAGACTAAAAGGCAAAAAAACATAGTTGAAAGAGACAGAACAAGCAAAAGATCCAGACTTAGATATGGCAAGGATGTTGGAATTATCAGACCAAGAATTTAAAACAATGATGGTTGTACTAGTTTACCTGGTTAATATGCCAAGGGCTCTAATGGATAAAGCTGGCAGCGTGTAAGAACAGATGGACAATGTTAGCAATGTTCCCTCAAGGAGAGATGAAAATTCCAAGAAAGTATCTAATAGAAAGGCCTACTCAGATAATCCAAAAAATATATATTTTAGAGTCAACCAATTAGTAATCTTAGTTGCATCTGCAAAATCTTTTTTGCCATGTAATGTAATATATTTATGGACATAATAGCACATGATTATTCATAGGTTCTGAGGATTATAGTGGAACATCTCTGGGGGGGGCTAAAATTCCGACTACCATAAGCATCTTCTTAACAAGTACAGATAACATCATACTTAAGGGTAAAAGAATAAATGTTTTTGTCCTAAGATTGGGGTCAATGCACTCTCCCCAATTCTACTTAGCATCAACAAGAAATCCTAGTCAATGCAGTAAGTTGAAAAGGAAGTAAGAGGCATACAGATTGAATAAAGAAAAAATAAAATTGTTTCTATTTGTAAATAACATGATTATCTATACAGATGGTCTCAAGAAATGTACCAAAAAAAAGTTGAATTAATAAGTTAGTTTAGCAAAATCATAGGGTTCAAGGTCAAGACATAAAAATCAATCATTATTTCAAATTTTAGCAATGAACAACTGGAAAGGAAATTATAAAAAATACTATCATTTAAAATAGCTTCAAAATATGACATACTTAGATAGAAATCTTATAAAAAATATATATGATCTGTACTGAAAAGTACAAAATGCTTTCAAGTCAAAGTATACCCAAATAGACAGAGATGCTGTGTTCATGAAATGGATGACCCCAAGTCATAAAGACACTAATTCTCTCCAAATTGATCTACAGATTTAACACAATCCCTGTCAAATATACAGCAGCTTTTTTATACATATAGACAGACGATAAATTTCTATAACTTTATATGGAAAGTCAAAGGAACTAAAATAGTCAAAAATATGTTTAATAAAAAGAAGAAAGTTGGGATAATCACAGTATCCCATTTAGAGACTTAGTACAAAGCAACAGTAATCAAAACTGTGTGGTATTGCCAAAGGGATGTATGTAACAGATTAGAGAGCCCAGAATTAGGTTCGTGCTAATGGATTCATTTGATTTTTTTCTTTTATATCTCTTGTATTTCTATTAATTTTTCTGTAATTATTCAAAAAATTTTTTAGTTTATTGTACACAAAATATATTAATACAATACTATAAACATATAAATATAAATGCTCAGAATGGCCTTTTTGCTACCCCAAAAGCATAATATTTTAATTAAACATTTTATTTTGAGGTAATTGTAGATATATATTTAGTTGCAAGGACAGAGAGGTCCTTTATATGCATTATCTGATTTTCCAACGGTAACATCCTCAAAACCTATAGCACAATATCACAACCAGGATATCGACATTGATAGAGCCAACATGTCCTCAGGATATTTTAGAGAGTTCGAGGAGCTTTCCTATTGCCATTGTATAGCTATACCTTCTTCCCTCCCACCCCACCAGGAACTGATATTCTCTTCTCCATTTCTATAATTTTGTAATTTCAATAATGTTATAAATATGAAATAATATATAGCTTTTTGTGATTGATTAGATTCTTTGCACTCAGCATTCCATAGTGTGGATATATCACAATTTTTTTAACCATGAATTGTTCAGATGAAAAACACTGTAAAGCAGGATCACTGTGCACTGATTGCCAACTTGTCTAAGTCTAATAAGACAAAACACCCCCCTTCACACACAACAGTTTACATGAACTGGATTTATTACATGCAGATAGGCAGTAAAAGACAAGGGAATCCTAGGATTCACTGGGAGTCAGTCCCCAAGGCTCAAGAAGGCCCTCTGTGGTGGGTGGAGTCTAATACCCCAGGTGCCGAGGGAACCTGGAAAGCAACTCACCCTGGATTACATGCCTTGGGGATTCATGACCTACTGGGCTACAACGTTGAAGGACATCCTGTTTTTAGGAGAAGACCAGAACAGAGCCAAGGCTTTTCTAACCTGCTCCTCCTTAGCTCACTCTCCTGCATATCCAGTACATTCTACAGTTATTCTTGTGAGCTGCAGGCAACAAAGGGAGAAGAACTGCCGCTGTCCACCCAAGGCCATCAAGAGCGCTGTCCAGCAGACTTCTGAGTGTCTTTCGGTTTTT
>VBSM01003176.1:26632889-26693509 GCA_008086735.1 Cheirogaleus medius
GACGCTCTAACTGGCGGTGTTTCTCGTCCGCCATCTTGCTCCGCCCCCCTGAATATAATTCTTAATTTCTCAGAAAAACATCCAGGAGTGAAACTACTGGATTGTATGGTAGTTGCATGTTTAGTTTTTTAAGATACTGCCAAATTGTTTACCTGTACTATTTTACATTCCCACAAGCAATGTATAAGTGATCCACTTTCTTCACAATCTTGCTAGCATTTGCTGTTACTATTTTTTATTTTAGTAATTCTGACTAAAATAAACATTCTGATAGTTGTGTAAAATATCTCATGTGATTTTAATTTGCATTTCCCTAATAGCTAATGGTATCAAACACTTTTTCATGTGCTTCTTTGCATCTGTATGTCTTCTTCAGTGGAATGTCCCTTTGTCTTTTGCCTATGTTCTAATTGAATTGTTTGCTTTTTCACTGTTGAGTTTTGAGAGTTTTTTTTTTTTTTGAGAGTTTTTTTCTAGACATCAGTCCTTGGTCAGATATGTGGTTTGCAAATCGTTTCTTTTGTACCTTATATGTACAGTTGACCCCTGAACAGCACAGGTTTGAACCATGTGGGTCCACTTATATTAATACGTGGATTCTTTTTAGTAAAAATTATACTAAGTGTGCCTTGCTCTCCCCCCTCCCCTTCTACCTCTTCCACTTCTTTCACTTATGCCACTGTGAGACAGCAAGATTATCCCCTCCACTTCCTCCTCCTATTCAGCCTACTCAACATGAAGACTATAGACTACAAGGGAGGATGAAGACTTTTATGGTGATCTATTTCCACTTAATGAATAACAAATCTATTTTCTCTTCCTTATGGTTTTCTTAATAAAATTTTCTTTTCTCTAGCTTACTTTATTTTAAGAATACAGTGTATAATGCATATAAAACACAAAACGTGTTAATTGTTTACATTAATGACAAGGTCAACAGTAGGCTATTAGTAGTTAAGTTTTGGGGGAGTTAAAAGTTAAACACAGATTTTCAACTGCAGTGGTCCATGCTTCTAACCACTGCATTGTTCAAGGGTCAATTATACGTAGAAATATAGATATAAATATGTATACATTTATATGCATAAATATGTATAAATATGTATACATTTATATGCATATGCTTATATATAAATATGGATACCTTGTTAAGTTATAGACGAATAAAGGATATAAAATGATGCATGTGTATTTATAGATGCTGTCTATTTTCCCCCCAGAATCTTAAGGAAAAATTTACTGTAAAAATATTTACTATTTTCAAATCTGGTAATATTCTCTTTATCTGCCACTCCTAGCTTCACTCTCTTTCTTCAGGGTTTATATCAGTTAAAATCCTAAGGATTTTAGGAAGAAGCTGAGAGATCATTCTGTTCTTCAAACGGACATTTTCATCAGAAGAATTCTGATCAATATTTTATATTGGAAGCAATTTGGGGGAATAGGACGTGAAATGTAAGGTGGGTGAGCATTATTATTTTAGCAGCTTTATTGGGGAATCGTTTTCATACAGTAAAATACACCCATTTTAAACATAGTGATTAATGAGTTTTGGCAAATGTACAGACATCTAGATATGAAACATTTCAATCACCCCAAAAATGTCCCATGTCACTTGAAGTTATCTCCTCCCCTACCCCCATCCCTGGGTTGCCACTGATATACATTCTGCTCCTGTAGTTTTGCTTTTCCTAGGACATCAAATCAATGGAATCATATGGTATGTAGTCTTTGTGATTGGCATTCTTCATCTATGTTGTTCTCTATATTCATATTTTACCTTTTTATTTCTGAATGATGTTTATTTTTAAAGATTTACATAATCTGTTTTTTTTGTTGGATATTTGAGTGGATTTCAGTTTGGGGCTCTTATGAATAAAGTTCCAGTGAACATTTATTTATAAGTCTTTGCCGGGGCATAAATTTTCATGTCTTTTGGATTGAATTGCCGGGCCATATGGTAAGTATAAATTTCCCAGTCTCTTTTCCAGCCCTGATTTTTATCCTTTGACACTTCAAGCCAGTAAGGCATTTGCTTTCTGCCTTTTGGAGATGTAAATGGATTGAGCGATGCACTCAGTCAACAGTGAGCATATTCTCAAATCACATCAGGAGCTGTTTTTTCTTTCAAAAGTCAATCTCCCTTTAGTTTCTACCTGCTTTTAAACCAGAATTTCTGTGCTTTCCCATGCTCATGTGTGGTTTAAAGACAGCCAGGATTTTGAGCAGACTTTATATTTAGATTTTTAGATGTCAGCCCTTCTGTGGCTGTTTTGCTTACAAGATTTTCCTCTGAACTATCCAGCTAATGTGCTGTCTTGTTCTCTGTCATCTGCCACCTTCAGCTGCTAAGCCTGCGGTTCTCCACCACCTTGTTTGAGGAGGTGGAGTGCATTGTGAAGCACCCAAGAAACGGAAACCTCAAACTCACAGTTCTCACCTGATACAACAGTCATCTTTAAAAGTAAACTTCTCAAAATTTTACATGATTTTTTAAATTTCCAGTACCTTGAAATAATTATTTTTAATAATTTTGTCTAGATCTTTAAATCATTGTAGAAAGTATTGCCTGTCATTACAAGAAAGGCCTTATTTCTTAATTTATAGTACTTTTTAAAGAAGCATCTAGAAAAATATGCCTCAAATGGTAAGTAGTAGTCACTTTATAGTGGTAGAATTTCAGATAACTTTTATTTTCTTTTGTATATTTTTCTATATTTCTTGATTTTTCTGTATGATTGTATGTTATCTTTACAATCAGAAAAAAAGAGCATTTTATTTTATTATTTTCATTTTGTGCTAGTTTGCAAAAACAAGAACACTGGAAGTTGGAGCTAAGATGTAATTTTAGAGACTGTTAAGTGCTTTAACAGAAGAGAGTTATTTTGTAATTAGTATAGTTTTATGTCTAATGCAAAACCTCCCATTAAGGTAGTACTTGAAGAGATTTGTTGGGCTTTCACTTTTAAGTAGTTTACCATTTCATCTTATTTATGCTGTTTAATTTGTATTACTATAACACACTTTTTAATAATACAAAATAATGTAGGCTCATGGTGTCTGATCAATTTCAGTCATCATTAATATAATTTAGCCACTTTTTTAAAGATTATAATATTATTATATTTCCTTTGGGAGCATCTCCCGATGTGAGAAAAGATACAAGGAAATGATAATAGCTGTTCCTCATTAAGAATTGACCAATTGCCAGACACTGCTCCAAATGCTTTACACATTTTTAAACTGTCTAATCCTCTTAATACCCCCACCAAGTGGGTTCAAATATGATCCACCTTTTATAAATTTGGAAACTGAGTTTCAAAAAGATTAGATATTTCTCTATGGTCATCGAATTAGTAAATGGCAGAACTGGAATTCCTTGCACTTGAACCCAAGCAGACTGACTTTACGCCCACCATCTTTACCGCCACTACATTGTCCTGGGGAGAAATGCCAGGGTGGGGGATGAGGAATGGCATCTCATGGCCCCTTTATAAAATTAAATGGTAGAAAATATTGCAAAAAGAAGCTGGGGATATCCTTCAGAGATCTAAGAAGGCTAAATTGGGCTAACATTTTTCCCAGGGTGCTTTAGATCTGGTTCAAGTTAAAGGCAAGATGATGTCTGAAAATTTCTTCCAGATCTATAATTCAGTATCTTGGTTTTCAGCTATTTTGACCTAAGGAAAAACTAAGAAATAAATATCTTCTCACACCCTGCCCCCCAGAAACTACCTTTTATTATTCAACCTTGGTACTCAAGTCTCCCATAATTTTTATTCCTAAAATGCCAGGCTATTTCTCAAGGTTAGTTTAGTGAAAAGAGCACTGGAGAAGAATATAGCAGCTTCATATTTTCTCCACCAGCCATTCTCTTCTTCCTTAATGCTAAAACCTGCTGAGCTTTAGCTGTGTACATGGCTACCCAGCCAAACTACATTTTCCTGCCTCCCTTTCAGTGAATTAGAGCAATATAACTAACTTCTGGACAAAATAACATAAACTGAAGTGAAATATGCAAAGTCCCATCTTTCCAGAGGAAGGTGTTTACTTTCCACTTCCTTACCCCCACCCCAACCCATTCCCCCACTTTTCTGCTAGCTGGAAAAATGGATGAGTGGAACAGTTGCCTTGGATCCACATATCAAAACCACATATTGAGAATGGCAGGGTCAACCTATCTGCCCTGGATCAGGTTCTTCTGTGTAGTTAAATGAGAGAAAATATGTCCTTCTATATTATTTAAATCACATATTTTGTTGTCTCCTTATTACAATGTAGTCAGTATCCTAACATGAAAATTGGTATCTGAAGGTGGAGTAATGCTATAATAAAACCCAAAATATGTGTTACTGGCTTTGCCATCAGGGGGTTGGAGGCAAGGGGACATATATTGAAGGCTGGAAAACTGCTGGCTTTTGTTATATTGGGGCAAAATATAATAAAACAGCTACCTCTGATAATTTTAGAGGTAAGCTACATCTTTATTGGAATTGCAGTTCTAGTATAAGTGGCTAGAATAAAGTCACAATGTTGGTGTACTTAGCGAATTCTTTCTATTATTAATAGTTACTAGGAAAAATAGATTTAGTTAATCAATAGCCAGTTTGCAAGCAAAGATGGAAGGGAACAAAGCCTTTCTGATAGAGGACTCTTTGCCCCATTAATCATAGTAGGCATTAATCTTATAATATGAAGCAATGGTATTTTGTTGCAGGAAGTTTATTAGTTTTTGTTTTTATCATAAAATCAGTGTCAAGAGTCACTAAAGGGCCCACAACAATGGTATTTCAAGTTGTGGTTTTATCTGGATTAGAAATAGAGAGACCATGTTGGCTTGAGAGAGCAGACTGGTTGGAAATTTAATTTTTGCCTTTTTCTTATCACCTGCCAGGTTATGGGTAATTTGATTGTCGAAGAGTAAATTTTATAAAGGAAAGAGGAACTGTCTTAAAGTATCCCCTAACTTATTGTTGATTATAGTCATTTTGTTGTGCTATCAAACCCTATAGCAATGAAAAATAAAAAGAAGAAAATCATAATAAAAAAGGAAAAGGGGAAGTACCAAATTGGTTTCAATAAAGAAGAAATGTTAATGTCTGTTATATGAAAAATCCATATTAAAACACTAAAATTGTATCCAAAGCAAATGTCTTACATTACGCAAAAAAAAAAAAAAAAAAAAAAATTAAATTTTCCGTGAGCTCAGGAATTTGTAACCTTAGAAGTTTAGAAAAGCCAAATATATCTGAACCCCAAACAGCAGAAGAGAGGATGAATACTGCAAGCCTTTCTAGAGATTGCCATATTAAATATTCTTGATCACAAAATTGGAGCAATCCAGCATCCAAGGTCAGTTTAATGATATTGTCCTCCCATTGAAGCCATCGTTTTGGATGATTTCAAGGTAGCTGCTATTCAATTGAGGTGGGCAGGAGAATATTCTGGGCCTAAAAACCAGTTTATAAATGAAAGTCTGAAGTCACAGAAGCTATATCCAAGGAAGATCCTTTCAGTTTGGTTACTTCGCATAAAGCTGACAGGAAGCAAAATAATGGGGGGAAAAAAGCATTGCTCACCACAATCTGGCCTGCAAAGGCCTGTAGCTTCTGAACCTCTAAAATAACCACTATTTTCCAAAGTCTATACCAGCAGTATAAGGTTGCAAAGACATTATCTTCAGCCCTATTTTCATTTGTGGCCCCAGAGAAAAACGTACAAGAGGCCAAAGGTGGGATTACAGAGGAAACTGGACAAAGGAATTATTTCTAGAACCACGGTAAACAGTTGGACTAACCAAAGAACTTTCAGAACATAAAGTGTTCAGAATTTACAATCAGCAAGATTTGATGGATGATGTGTATGTTTCTCCTTCTTCTCTCTTTTAAATTTTTTTTGTAGTTATTTCTTCCTACCACACCATTGTATGTTGAGTGGGTACGTGGAGAACATGTGTCTTAGTTCTTACGCCACGGGACCACAAGTAGCAGCTTCCTATACTGGAGAGTGCTGTGTTTCACCCTGATAGAAAGATTTTTTGTTTGCTATAAATCTAGATTCTCTCCCTTGGGGAAGGAATGAGAATTTTGTATGTAGACAACAAAGGAGTGTATTGATATGTGGATGGTCAGAGGGAGGCAACATGGAAGTGATGGCTAATTGTCATCAATATCCATTTTACCCTCCTCCTTTACTAATAGAATTTTTATTGGTAGAATAGTAATGATCCGGGAGAACTACTTTTCCCAACCATCCTTGAATGTAGCTGAGAGCGTGTGATTAAGATCTGGCTAATGGAACATGAGTAGATGTGATATATGCAACCTTTGGTCACAGCTCTTAAATGGAAGTTGTTTGATATTCCCTTCTGCTCTACCTGTCTCTTGTGTGGGGAATTAAGTCAAGTGGATTTTGAGCAAGTGAAGTTTTGTCACAAGTAAAACTGTCTTGCAGTAGCTTAGCTCATACCTCAAACATTAGTAACTTCTGCCCACAATTTATTCTGTTTTAACTGGCCACTTGACTTGTGGGCAAACAGTTAACCTTACTGAGCCTGAGTTTATGCATTTCCTAAAACAAGTATCTTCCCTTTCTACATTCCAGAGTTTGTGTGTGATTCCTATATGACAAATATATTCTAAGAACTCTGAAAACACTTTACCATATACAAATTTAACTTATTTTTTTAATGAATTACAGCTCAAACACTAAAATTGATGTAGAAACACAAATTAGGACAACAGATTTTCCTCACATTAAACTATTATTTTCCTGAGAAGCAATCATACAATTTTGGCATCATTCCATATGAATTATTCAGTTAAGAAAAACTATTCTATACCAAGATGCTCATAAAAATGTCACCCATTTATTTTTAACAGGAAAAATATAAAAGCTCTATAATAGAATAATTAAGCCAACAATGATATGCCATCTTGATAAAATATTACACAAACAGGTACTGCTGTATATATTCCTTTTGCCTTCCAGATCCACCTTGATCTGTGTCACAGGAGGCTGATCTGCTTGGACTTTATCAGCAGGTAGTTTTACCCTGTGGTCATGGCACAGTGAGAAATACTGGCAGGAGATCAGAAAGAAGGAGAGTGAGGCATGTGTATTTTATTCTCCAAATTCCCTCTTTGCAAGGTCACTAGAAGCTGTCTGGGTTCCGGCAGCCCAAAGTGAGGATTTCTGTCACCCTGATCTCTGCACAGAACACTCACCATCTCTGCATTGAGTAACCATTGCCTCTTTGGTCCTTGGGTTGAGAGCAGCACCTTGTTACTAGCCTTGGGATCCTGTACCACCTCTTTGGTTTCCCTATCCCCAGCCCACATCTTTATCAATTGTCCCCTTATTAGACTTTTCTCAAATTATCTAATTTGAGTGTGCCATCTATTTTCTCCTGGGACCTTGGCTGGTACACAAGTAGAGAATAAAATTTTATATACTATGATCATTATACTATAAAATATAATATATAAAGTTAAAGATCAAATGAAAGATAGAAATCAATGGAATACCATGTGATGGCGATTAGCTTAAAGGTGAACATATTTTCTTAGTAAATTATCTCTACTGAAAGGCTATTTTATGAGTTAAAAAATTGTAAAATTGTTGCTAGGATTTTTTTTTCAGGTGTATTTTCTTAGCTTTACTTTATTAACTAAATAAGAATGAATCATTAACATATTGAATTTATGTAAATCACCCTAATCATCTGCTTTCTCTTTTTCTGCTCCTAGGCCACAGGGAATTGCTAGAGAAAGTTTTGAAACCAGGCTTACTTGATTTTAATCAGAATTCTTCATCTGAAGCAAAAGAAGAACTGAACTGGCCTACAACAAAGAATTTTATCACAAATGTCATTGAGCACCAGATTCTTCAATTTGCCTTGAAGATGCCAAATATTTTACTTTTCCAGCAACTCAAGTATTGCTTAAATCTTGCTGCTTATGTATACACCAAAGTCACCACTGTCTGGTAAATCGAAATGGCTCTGCAAGGTAGACTTTGAGTGCCTACCCATCCTCCTGTGGCCCCCTCTGAACCAAAATCTCACCAAGGCTCATATGATGGGTGGAGCCTTGTTATTTATTTGCATTTTAGCTACAGGGAAAATTGGGAAATTTAATTCCAACTTTTTTTTTTTGGTGAAATAGGACATGGATATTTCTCCAAATATAAAGTGTATTATTAATACTTTGCTGGGGCTGCCACAAAGTACCACAGAATGGGTGGCTTAAACAATAGAAACTTATCACAATTCTAAAGATTGGAAGTTTAAGATCAGGGTATTATCACAGTCAGTTTCTTCTGAAGGCTCTCTCCTACACTTGTGAGTGGAAACAGCTGTGATGTCTATAATTTACTCTCAAAAGTTTCAGAGAGAGACAGAGAAAATAAATGAGGTAAAATGTGTATTATTCTTGTAACTTTTCTGAAGATTCATTTTTTTAAAACAAAATGATTTATATATATTTTTAAATTGACAGATAACATTGTATGTTTTTATCATATACAACATATTTAAAATATATATATACATACACATTGTATAATGGTTAAATCTAGCTAATTAACAAAAGCATCGCATCATATAATTATCACTTCTATGGTGATAGTAGATAACATTCACTTCTTTACATTTCTCAAAAATATATTGTCATTAACTATAGTCACCTTGCTGTACAATAGATCTCCTGAAATTTCTTCCATTTACCTAACTGTAATTATGTATCCTTTGACCAGTATCTCCCCATTCCTTCCCCACTCAAATAACCAGCCTCTGATAATCACCATTATATTTACTATTTCTATGAGATCAACTTTCTTAAATTCCACATGAGTGTGATCATGTGTTATTTGCCTTTCTGTACTTCACTTATTTCACTTAACATAATGTCCTGCAGATTTATCCATGTTGTCTCAAATTTTTATTCTTTTTTATGGCTGAATAGTATTCCATTGTGTATACAGCCCATATTTTCTTTATCCATCCATCCACTGACAGACAGGACAACCCAAAATAAGTGACTGAGGCAAAGATCTCAATCAATGAAGGTTTACTAAGCCAAAGTTGAGGACGTGCCTGGGAGAAACACAAAACCACAGACAAATGTGTAGTTGTTTTCTAAAGTGGGATTTTTTCTCTTCATTCTGTTGTTCCCTTTGCTAGAATATAGCAGTGAAAAAAAATATAGGAGGGTGAGCTACTTATGTGTCATTTACTTCAAAGAAAAGATTTGAAAATGGAGAGGAAATGCCAACAACATCCTATCTTTGTAACATGTTGGACATGAGAGGAGGAGTCATTATTTTGAAAGCAATAAAAGAGAGGCAGTGTCATTAAGGAATGATCAGATTTTAATTGAGCCAAAAGAGGAGGGGAGGAGCAGTGAGAGAGCTTATTTGTGGGCCATAGGAGAGTTTGTTATTGATGGGGCAGAAATTGTTAAAGGAACATTGAGTAATGTTAAATAGAAATATATATATGCAAAGTTTCCTTTCATCAATTTTTTCTACAATTGTCCAGTGAGATATTCCAACATTTTTTAATGTTTAAAACTGATGTTTAACACAGTGGTATTGTATAATGCCTAAAGTTGCTCTCCAAAGCAAACAGAAAATTACTGGAATTTTCTTTTCACTGTTGTTGGATAGTATGTCTCAAAGTTGCAGCATTCAATGGTTTTGTTCCTTTACAAAAATCATAGCATTTTCATTATAATGAATTTATTAAAAATGTGATGGAAAAAGAACAAAATACAACACAATATAAATTTTAAAAATATATTATGTAGGTTCCCTGACAGAGAACTATTTTAAGATCAGTAAAGAAGAGATCATAGAAGATTTTAAGGAGAAGTTAATATGACCTTAGAGGCATTTGTACTCTTTGGGTGTTACACATATTCAGTTATCAGAGAGTTCCCTGACTCTAAGTGTTTATTCACACCTGTCAGCTAAATCATAGATCCAAATGCAAAATGTAATATTCAGGAACATTATGTGGATTTGTGACACTCCCTGGAGGACTTTGGGTCCATAAAGCAATGAATAGATTATAAGAAGACATAAATATGGTATTTTCATCTATGACAGATGCAATCTTGCTCCAATGTTATTTATATTATATAAAAGAAAACTGGACCTATTTTCCTCAGTTGAAATGAAAGGAAGCACCCTTAGGGATAAATAAATGAATAGCTCACTATTAATTTCCAATTTCTATGAATTCATCTTTGAAAATGTTGTTTTAGAGATTTTTAAATGGCAGATATTTATTTAATAAATATATGAGTTAAAAAAATGAAACCAAAAGGAAAATGTGAGTTGAAATTGTGATAACATAATAATAAATTTTTCTTTCTTTGCCTTGATCCTAAATCATGCAAAACTTACCTAGCTTTGGATTTTAATGACTAATTGGGTAACCAGACTAGGTTCCCATAAATTGTGCCCTAAATCTTTTAACATCTTTTGGATCCTCATTCTTAGTTCATATTTGGGAAGTGGGAAGATGGTATTATGAAAAAAGCATGGGTCTTGAATTCAGAGGAGCAGTTGCTCAAGTATTAACTCTATCTAGCTTCTATATTTGTAAGCTTGCAGTTCTAGGACTTAACCAGGAGATTCCTTAAGCTTCCTCAATTTCAGAATGTTGTACCTTGATCCAGTCAAAGCACATGTCTTTTGTTGTTTTAGCCCAAAAATTTTGAAAAGAATTCATATAGTCATCAGTAAAACAGTAAGATTTCAGTCATTTTACAAATAGCATTTTCACAATGCATTAAACTCGGGCCAAACAGTGAAGAAACTATGAGTTAGTTTTCAGTATGAAGATATAGTTGTTTTCTTGTCCAAAATAGAAAAGAAGTGATAGATACTCTAATTACTTATATGAGAACATTTGCTTTGTATCTAACCGGGAGATTTATAAGAATATGTCTTTCATTATTATGGTTATAAATGGCAAAATACTAATTAGGTAAGATTAAAGAATAATCTATAATAATATCCTTATTTCAAAAGTAAGAGTCAATCAGAATCATGATATTTTGTTATGTGAAATTGTTTGAATTCAAATAATTCTTTAGTAATAGGTGGCAGTCATATTCTGAATCTCTTGAATGTTGGTTAAAAATGCTAAAAGCTATTTCAACTATGTTTACAAAATAAAATAGATAAATATTTATTTAATCTCATCCATCTTCCTTCCACCCCAACTGACTGACTTAAAAGCTCTGTTCTGAAGAATACTACCAGGATTTGTCCACCAAGGGGAAAAAATCCTCAATTAAATTCAGTTCAGCAAATAGTTATCGAATATTTCCAGGTTATTGAAATTATGTCTTTAAATAATTTCTCCTACCTTGTTGTGGAAGGAAATCATAACATATACAAATAGGAAGGGTTTCACAAATAAATTTGGTATCACTAATTTTAATTTTATATTAAAATTTTATTAAAAGTCCCAAAACAACAAATGTTGGTGTGGATGTGGAGAGACAGGAACACTCATACACTTCTGGTGGGACTGTAAATTAGTAGAACCTCTATGGAAAATAATACAGAGATACCTCAAAGAACTGAAAGTAGAACTACCATTTGATTCAGCAATCCCACTACTGGGTATTCACCCAAAGGGAAAAAAAATACATTTTATAATAAAGACATCTGCACTTGAATGTTTATAGCAGCACAATTCACAATTGCAAAGATACGGAAACAACCCAAGTGCCCATTAATACATAAGTGGATTAATAAAATGTGGTATGTGTATACCGTGGAGGACTACTCAGCCATAAAAAACAATGGGGAACTAATACCTCTTGTATTGTATTATCCTGGATGGAGCTGGAGCCCATTCCTCTAAGTGGAGTATCACAAGAATGGAAAAACTACAGGTGCTCACAATTAAATTGGTAGTAATTGATCAACACTTGTGTGCACATATGAAAGTAACATCCATTGCAGTTGGGCAGGTGGGAAGGGGGAGCAGGGGATGGTTGATTGTGTTTATCTCTAAATTTTATCTAATATACACAAAGTTTTGCAAGTAAAATAAATGGTTGACTTTAACCTTATATTCAGGTTTTCATTTTTTATAAAAACTAAATTATGTTAGTTACTTTGTATATCTATAAAATAATTTGAAGCTTTATACTAATATTTGTATTAATTTCCATTTTAATTTGCAATAAAATCTTTAAGTCATATTTTTGGATAGTATAATTGTTTATCCTCATATAAAAATATCTAATGTCCTTTCAATGATATATCAATTTTAAAAAATCTTCCTGAACCTGATAAAATTTGTTGGGGAAAAAAATATAGTCCAAGACTGGTAAATGTTTTAATTTATTGGCTATTACTGATTAAGAGATAATTAATTTACTTTTATGGACAGTGTAGCATAGTAGAAAGAACAGTTTATCAATATATCTGAATTTCAATTTTATCTTCTGTAAAATATAGCTAAGAATTCCAAATCTTAAGAGCAAGAAATGATCTATGTGGTATAGAAAATTACCACCCATTGAACATTTTGAATTGTTTTTCTTTTTAAGATTGTTCTGATTTCCTTCCTATTATTTCATAATTTTTACATTACCCTAAATTCTATTTGAATAGGTAATAGGCTCTTAAATAATTTGACATCTGGCTCTATCATATCCTATCATTACTATTCTCCATTACTCTTATCTGCTTTTTTATTTATTCAAAATTCAAGCGAATAAACAG
Organism: Cheirogaleus medius; assembly: GCA_008086735.1. Taxonomy (NCBI): domain Eukaryota; kingdom Metazoa; phylum Chordata; class Mammalia; order Primates; family Cheirogaleidae; genus Cheirogaleus; species Cheirogaleus medius. Next base: position 26,645,640 of record VBSM01003176.1, read on the forward strand.
TGAACTTTCTTTACTGCCTCATTGTATTTTGATACCATCATCACTGTTTAACTGAATTATAACAAACTAATATATTAAAGAGTCAGCACCTCCTATTGCCATTTCCCCCTAATACTCTATTTTATTATCATGAATTTATGAATTAATTGAATAAAATTTTTGAATGAATTAAACCTATAAATACAGTTTGAGAAAATTGTTGTTTTTACCTCATTCTTTTTTTTCATTCAGTACTATGAAGCAGCTTTTCATTGCTTTTTGGCATTTTCATGTTTTTTTTAATTTCCTGATTCTTAAAACACACACACACATACACACACACACACACACCTACACAGGCACACTCAAAACTCTCACATTAGGTAACTGCTTAAATGCTAAGTTTTATTTTCTGCCATCCTTACCAAAATCACCTTTCACTAAGAATGACTGGCACAATGAAATGCTTTTGATTGAAACAGTTGTGTGCATGTGTGCACATTTGTACATAAATAACTGGTTTACAGAGCATCAAGTCTTATTATTATTTCTCCTAGGAATAGAAGGTAGTTCCCAACCTCATAATTTCCCAAAGACATAGATTTTTCAAAGACTCAGATTCCTTTAGGATAAAGATCAGTAGCCCTAGAGAGTTGATATAGCTGCTACTATCATTTGGAGTATTCTGTAAGATCTGGGAAAACTTAAAATAACTTGAAATGTATTGGGGAAGGCAAGAGAAAAACTCACTGAAAGGAAATGGAAGATGAGAGAAACATGAATCTGCTAGAAACAGACAGGGTCTTCCAGATAGGGTAGGACTCTGAAAGCCATATGAAGTGTTACCACAGGACAAGAGGCATCTGAAAAGATTGAGAATGAAGGCAGTTTCTTTGCAAAATGCATTTATCTAATAAATCTGCAAATTCTCTTTTTTTTTCTTTTTCATTAATCTTATCTGTACATGCCCACTCCATTCCTTCTGTTTGGATGCCTCACTTCCTACCTAATATGAAAAGTGCATCTTTCCGTCACTTCACCTTCTTTACTGCTGGTTCTCTCAGCATGTGCAGGGGGTTCAAGGACTAACTTTGGTCATGCCCTCAGTCAATAAGAAAGCCAATCCCAGAGTGCCAGCATTTCTACCACAGTCTATGAGACCTCACTAATAAGCCTGAAGATCCTTTAAATAGTGCCGTGTTTTTCAAATTGTATTGCAGCTGCCTTGAAATAGAAACAGAATAGTGTCAACAAGACTTCACTTGTAGTGATAATGTGCAATAGTGTATGTGAGATTCAAAGCTTAGCATTTGATCTTTTTTGAGAGGCACTTCTCTAACATCACAGGTTTAAATGTTTCTATTGATTTTCATGTCAGATTTATTGTGAACAGATAACCTCCAGTTAGCCTAAAGCAGCCTTTCTGATTTCTTAAATAAAACAACAACCAGTTAGAAAAACTTAACAACAGCACTCTAAATATACATGAGTAAGCTGTGAAAAATAATTGTATTTACGGTAGGCATTTTATACTGGAAATTGTTGTCAACAGTCCAGTTTTCAGAATACATTATTATAATAAGCGGCTTTTTGGATCATTCAAGCTTATGTTAACATGAAATTTCTTAAGATGATCTGATATATATAGATAGATAGATAGATAATCACAAAGAAAATCATTTTATAGATTTATTACCTCCTGCAGCACAATTCCACACTATAACTTTTCCATATGTTTATGGTTAATATTTAATTATATCTTACTTAATTCTACTTTGAGTGGGAAAATTGATTGTGGAATTTAGAAAAACATTAGTTTGATAATATATCCCCCACCAAATTCTCACCTACTTTTTTGGGAAATGTATTGGGCATCTTATCCAAAGTTTGTGTTAATACTGTTGGTCTCTGCCTTGTTACCTAAGCATATTGACTTCATTATTTGAAAAATCTCTTCTTTTTGTACTGTATTTTCTTCTTCTCAGGTCTGACCAGGTTCTTACTGGTATGTAAGAGTTTTGTATGTAAGAACTGGTATGACCAGGTTCTTACTGGTTCTTACTGGTATGTCTAGAGCACCTGGCTCTGGACCTGTCACACAGCCGATGCATAATGATTGGCAGTTGTTATTTTAGATTATTTTGAGGTAATCATGATTAGAATTTCTTTAAAAAAATGTAAAATGCTGCTATGTTTACTTGTTATGACATCAATATACAAGGTAATTTGTAAAAAAAATCATATATTTATTCTATCAACATTAAATTTTTATCAAATAACACAAACTAGTGTTAGTAGTTTTTGAATGAATATCGAGACTTATAGTAGGTAAATAATTCTAGAGTCAGGAGTAGAAAGAGGATTTTTCACACATGTTGTACTTTATATTAAGAAGTTAAAGCATGAAGTTGTAGAATTTTCTTAATAAAAACATTTATCCATAGAATGTGGATGATTTAGTGCCTAACTCAAAATGCTGTTCTTTTATGCAAAATGAGAAAAGAAAAATATAAAAATGGCTGCCACCTTTAGGGAACATATTAACTAATGGTATTGATATTACCTAAAGACAAAAAATTTAAATTCTAGAAAATACACGAAAAACTTCACATAACAGTTGTAAAATCAAAGTGATCTAAGAGTTTAGAAGTGATCAGAATACACCCATCTGCCAAGAAGGAAGCTTTATAAAGGAGGAAACTTAAATTTGAGCCTCTTGTAGTTCAATAAACAGAGTATATAATAATTTACACACTAAGTTTTGAAAATTAAAAAAAGAATTATCTTGAAAAAATGAACACATCTTACTATATTTGAATTTAAATTTTTAGTAAATCAGAATAAATTGAGAGAGATACATTAGATCATATTATCAGTAAGTATAACAGTTGGATTCTAATTATAATACCTATGTGTATAAGCAAATTATTCAAATCAGTAAGAAAATAATTATTTTTAATTATAAATGGATAAGTAACAGGAAGAGAATATTCTAAGCAATGACAAAAATGCAACTAATAAACAAACATGAAGAAAAAACATATAATAATGTAAGTATAATATAAATAAGTAAAATGAGATAATTCATATAAAAGATTAACATTAAACCTCAGGTGCTAGACCAATATATTTCAGTTGTTAGACTGCAGCAAGAATGAAGCACCTTTTTATTTGGTTATTTTACCTTTTGTGTTTGCTGAATTTACTGAAGGTATTATATTTTTCTCTTATTGATAAGGAACAGAAGAATTTGTACATTCACGGAGGTCCTAAGAACAGAGCTAACATTCAAATGGATTATTTATTAAATTATTTTAAAATTAAATATACATAATAATTAAATATACATAATAATATTGACAAAAGGCACAAAATAGGCATGGGTATATATTATTGGTGGCGGGAGTGGGAGCTCTGTGGCCCGGTCCTTAACAGGCAGGAGTTAGTACCTTTGGTGAGGGCAACAGCCAACTGCAGCAATCAGCAGCGGGGGAGTAGAGAGAAAATATCCCAGCCACACTTTCCTCTTTTTCTCCAATCTCCTGCCCATGTTTTGCATTGGCTGAATGGAACCAAAAGGGGTAAGATAGCCCACGTGAGTAGTACATACTCAGAGTAGTACATACCTAGCTGTGCACAGTGTTGGACTGAGAAAGGTGCAAAGAGGACCCAAAGGGGCAAATAACAGACGTCCACTACAACTGCGGTCCCCAACCCCCGGGCTGCAGACTGGTAGAGGTCTGAGATTGGAGAAAAAGAGGAAAGTGTGTCTGGGATATTTTCTCTCTACTCCCCCGCTGCTGATTGCTGCAGTTGGCTGTTGCCCTCACCAAAGGTACTAACTCCTGTCAGGGAATACTCTTCATGGAGCACTTGCTTACTCTAGGCTCCAGGAACTGTTCATTTTCCTTTTTCCTAAAATCCTTTAATTGGTAAGGGAACTTGAGGCTACTAGCCCAAGGTAGGTACAGCAATATCTCTTGTTTTTCCTAAACATGGATCACACCATTGTAAAGGATCTCTTAATTAAGTTCTTCTCAAATTGCCTGTTTTAGTGGGTTATGTTTATTTCATGCCAAGATTCTAATACAGAGGTGGAGGTTTCTCTGAATTTTTGAAAATGTTAGTGTCTGTCATTGGCGAGATTTTTTCAATTTTGATAATATATATTTAAAATGAAAGAAATTTTTTTAAAAAAAAATTCTACCTCATTTCCCATTCCCATTATATTAATAGTTCTAACTGATTTAAGAAACATTTCTAGATTGCCTACTCTATGCCGGGTATTATCTTAGATGCTTGAAATACAAGATATCTCATAAAACTGTAATATATAAAGCATTTTTTATTGCTGATGATGAATGCAAAATGTAAATCTACCCTATTTATGATATAGCTATGATTAGTAAAGACACTGTCAACCTGTTTCCAAACATCATTTGCCAAGACTGAGACATTTATGTTTTTTAAGATTTAATAATCTTATATTTGATATTGCAATAAGTTATTGTATAGCTTTATAGCATTTTATATTGGTAAATTTGTTTTTATACTTCAGAATTATAAAAGTCCATATGAACCTTCAGAAAAAGTTTATAAAAAATAAGAAAGTACACATGAATCACCTGTCAGTAAACATTAGAACTTGCCTTACAAATGGAGATTCAAACCTCTAAATTTGAATTCAGATTTCAAAAAATTATCACACTGTGTAAAGAGATTTTTTTTTCCTGTCATTGATACATGCAGGCACTAAATAGAAAAAACAAAACAAAACAGAGTTTGTGACAGAATGTGCCTCTACTAGTTATAGGCCATAATACACGTGAAAAGATTAGTTTACCATTGTAGCTCAGTTTGACTCTGGGGCAAATTATCACCATTCCAACTCCCACATCATTAGCTGTGTGACCTTTTGGAAAGTAATAATAGTATTTAACATGTAAGGTATTTTGAAGATTAAATGAGATAATACCTGTAAAACAATCAAAACAGTACCTGGACTATCATAAGCATCGTTAAATATTAGCTACTTTTTTCTAGTGCCTCTATGCTTATGAAAGGAGAGGCATTGAACATTTCTAAACTCACTGACACAATATCAAAACCACCAACATCTTGGGCAAAGGATTGTCTTAAGTGTGTTGGGTATTCTAGTATAGTCTGGCATTGTCTTACAATGGTTACTTTTTATCTAGTACTTTGTTTTTTCTTTTCAGACACGTAGACGGGGGCTTATTTCAGAATTTAGATTTAATAAAATGCTTGCTTTCTTTCTTCCCTCCTTTCTTCTTTGTCTCTTTCATCATTTTTATTTCTTTCTCTTTCTTTTATTTTCCTTTTTCTTTCTTCAACAGTTCCTGTTCTTCCTGATTGCTACTAGTGCAGTTAGCCTAGTACATGTGTATTTTGCATGTGTGTATAAATTTGAAGATGTATGAAAAAACAGATGTATTGAAAAGATTAATGAGTCATATCAATACAAACTAGTAATAGGGATGTGTTTTGTTTATGCAGAAAGCTACAGTTATATGCTAAATATATTATAAGTTTATATTACCATAATAATGCATTTCTCCCTAGCTATTAATCTAAACTACAGATTATCACATGTATATTTAATCTTCCTTCAAAGGAATCTTAAGCTTATTTACATGTTCTATACATAGTATAGTTTTAAGGACATTTTAATATTGGCCACTCATTTTATACTGTCAGAATGTTTTAATGTAATTACAAAGGAATGTAGCTACAGTCTAAGCTTATTTAATCTACATTCTCACTGTTTGACCTTTCCTGTAGGAACACATGAAAAGAAATCCATACCATTCTACAAAATTCCCAGTGCGAGGGAAAGAGCAAAAATAACAAAAATTTCAGCAAGAATTATTTTGTGTAGCAACAACTTGCAATCGGAATCATATGGCAATGAGAGAGAGACTATAACAGAGCTAAATAAACGGCTTTCTTGTTGCTCACTTTCTTAATCCCTTTAAAATAAAATAAATAAGGCATTTCAATGAAATAAATTATTTCCAAGGAGCACAGAACCTTCTGTATGATGGCTGTATTTACTTTCAAGTAATAATGCTTAGAGATAGTATGTACAAAAGTCGACATAATTATTTTCTTTATTTGACTATAGTGTCTGGATCTTAGTCAAAGGACAAAGTGCAATTGGTTTGTTTTTCAAGATATTTCTTAGCCCGGTTGCATGTCGGAAAGATCATAGTGTTACTGTTTTAATTTTGATTGTTAACATAAAATTGGAATCCAAAGTAAAGGAAAATTGTGAAAATTAACTTGTTACAAGTATAAGAGAACAAAGCATGGGCATTATGATAATGTAATCATTGAGAATCTGTGAAGTAAAATGTATTTTTAAAGACACAAAGTTAATGCTCTCCTTTGAAATCTCCATGTAAAAATTGAAAACACAACTTTAATAGAAGACAGACACAGGTAGTATATGAAAAATTACAGCTTGGAAAATTAATAAAAATAGTATCTAAAACAGTATTAGTAAGATATGAAGCTCATTCATTAACAATCTCTATGATAATATATCACTGAAAATGTTGCATGAAGGACAGTCTTTGATAGGATTATGTACAGTATAATAGCAAGATACTGGAATTAAAATTCACTGAGAAGATACATCTTGTGAACTGAAGGGTAAGAAGATAATAATGGTAACATTAATAATAGTAAATAACAAGAATAAAATGATTCACATAAATAGAATTTCCATCAGCAACCATTATTGTAATTATGGGAATGATAAGCCAGTAATCTGGAGAAAATAGCTAATCTTTATTGATTCACTGTTTAATTTCTTTTTATTTTAAAGGCTTTAGAACTGCTGTCAATAACAATAATGTGCACACGGGAAAAAGTTAGACCAAGAAAGAATAGAAAAAGAATGTATTGCATTGTGCAACCTACAGCATTTCTAAAGAATCTTTTCAAAAATACATTTATATTCTATTGTTAAGGAAAAAGAAAAAAATGCACTCAAAAGATTTCCCTTGTTGTGAAATGATGATTGTGGGGATTTTTTTTTTTTTTCTAGCACAGTTTATGGGAGTTCTAGAGATGAAGTGGGAAAATGCAGCGATCTCTGCTCTGGCCCTTTAATCACACCGAGTTGAGGATTATTCTTCATCAATAACACCTAGGAGAAAAAGACAGGCCATCAGCGGCCTGACCCTACAGCAGCCCTAGGGGCAGTTCCACTGCCACCAGCAAAGTTAGCACTAAGGGTTACAGAGAAGTTATCCAACGTCCAGATAATATAGCAGGAACAGCAAACTTGCTTCCTGATGGCAGAAAATAAATTCCTTGTTTAGCTCTTGATTTCTGGCAACCAAGCCTCTTACAGAGAATGAAGGTTAATTTTCTTTTAACATAAATGAAAAATGAGAATGTGAGATGATGAGTCATTGAGGCACTCCATCAATGGCATTGGTAACCGGAGAAATTGCTAGGAGATGGTTTTAAATTTTCCTGCGATTGATGCAAAATTCTGATACAAAATTCAGATCATATATTTATGATCTAAAAGCATAAGGCATAATAATTACAGAGGGGGAAAAATCAAATTTTATTTCCACTTGCAGTGAGTTTTAAGTTACAATCTGAATAAATTATGTAGTTGACTAAACTCCTGTGTGAATGTCCTTTAGTTTTCTGTTAATTATTACAAATTGAAAAGTCTTTTTAAGATGCAGTTAAACTATTTTCCTTTGTTTAGTTCCTCACACATCCTGTCCTTTTCAATCCTCATTGCAGAAAAGTCTGGGTTCTGTAATCAAAACACAGTATCAGTGCTGTAAAATTTTATCAGCTATAACATTAATTTGAACCTGGGGGTTGGTTTGTGCTATGCATTCTTTCAATTATAGAACTTTTTGATTTCTGCCATTAAATGCAAGACCATGGACTACCTTCCAATCTCCTTGCTCCTCTATCCCAAGGATATATCTTCCACACCTTAAGTCAACTATAGAGCTTCCTATTTTCACACTCACCCATTTTCAATTTAGGACCTATATGCCTCTAGGACCTTTCTCTAGGACCTATATGCCTCTCATCCTCACTCTCTTATAAGCTTTTCTTTATCTCCAGTAAACCATATCTTAGTGCTCAAAATTTTCTTTAAAGTTTTCAGTTTATCCATAATCAAAAACATGATTTCTCCTAGAAATCATCATAATCTTGACAACTTTTCTCCATTGGTAGTTTATCTTCCTGGTCTTCTAATCTCATGGGTGAAGAAAGGAGAACTGTTATTGCCATTGGCCCACTATTGTGGTATGGAAATAAATGTTCTGTCACTGTGGACCCCAACGCCTTACCCCTTTGACGTTCACTACAACTTCTTTATCAGCCTTTTCCCTTCCTTGTCACCATGACCTACCAACCACCCAAGTTTTCCCTCAATATCTTCCTTAGTGACTCTCACACATTCTCTCTATCTCTATCAACAAATTAGTCAACTATTTCTTGAGACCAGTTTTGCAAGGCCTATTCTTCAAAACACTATGGAGTTGAAACTAAGAGTCCCAGATCTAATGAAAGGCCACACTAAAGAATAAACACGGCCATCAATTTATCTATAGATCCAAATCTGTGATTACTCTGCTTCAATCAATCACTCCAGTTATTCAGTCAGCCAATTTAATCATCTGCTGTGTATCTGTTAGCCATGTATGGGGTGACTGCGAGACAGCATGTTTAGATACTCCAGTAGAGGTGTGCACTGGGTACAAGAGCAGCACAGAAGAGGGGAAACCTGGTTCTGTCTGAAAGGATGGCAGGGGCCTCAAGCAAGCCTTCACAGAGAAGAGGATGCTTGAAGCAAGACTCTGAGGACAAGAAGAATGTCGAACAGTAAAAGAAGGTAAGACCTCTCAAAAAACAGGAAAATGAGTATAAATTGTACAGCCTGAGAGAGTAGGCCAACATGGGTGAGATGTAGGGTACCTAGGAGACAGTAGCATGAGGCAAGTGATAAGATCCACTTCATTTCAGGCCACACTCTCTCATTTGACTTTACTAAGACGTAGGTCTGATCATCTTGTGCTGATCTTAAAATACTTCAATGGTGTCCCAGCAAAGTCAGATCCACATTTTGAAAAAAATTAGGAGGAGAAATACAACAGAAGAAAGACAGTCTCATGAATTTGAAGTTACACTGTATTTTTTTCATTCTCCTTACAAATCTCTCTAATCGCCATTCTCTAAAAACTAGTTCAAGCCTTTGTCATTTCTTTCCTTGCCCTATAATTGTTTCCTCTCTGTTTCCTGCCTCTGGTCTCTTTCTTCTCCATTTTATTTTTCATTTTCAGTCTTAAAATCACAAATTTACACATTACTCCTTAAATTTTCCAATGGTTACCAATTACAGGATAAAGTATAAGCTCTTTAGCTTGATAAAATATACTCTTCATGATATGTTTCTAGCATTCAATCTTAGCTTTATTTCTTGTTAGTCTTCTCTACCCTTTGCAATTTTTATCCCATCCATTATAAACTATCTGCATTTTCCCAAATAGAGCATGCTTTTCCATGCTCCTGCACCCCGTGATTGCTGCTGCTCTCTCTGTCTGAAATGCATTCTTCATCTTATGTGGAGATATGGCAAACTCCTACTCAGTCTTCAAAACCCAGACCAGACGATTACTTTTCTGTGACATTGACCCTGCACCCTATTAATGTATATAATATGTTCATTCACAGAATTTATATACACATTCTCAATGCTATTTCTACACCTTATATTTGTGATATTACTTGTTTTCATACCATATTATAATTATTTCTTAGCAAGTTTGTTCTCCATTTAAGCTGTGAGCTTCCTAAAAGCAAAAGCTTGTGTGTGTTTGTGTGTGTGTGTGTGTGTGTGTGTGTGTAGCTTCATAGTATTGAAATGAGTTGAATTGCATTGAATAAAAGAGGGGCTAAGAGCTTCTAAGAAAAACCGGTGAAGACTTATCTTGCAGAAAGCTACAGTTGCAGTTCATTGTATCTTAGAAGTCATACATCTATCTAATCTATTTAAATGACTGCAAAGCTTCGAAAGCCTTTATAAGTATCAGGAAGCAGAAACACAGCAAAAATGTCTCCAAAATAATGCAAAACCTATAATTAACCTAAACCTCCAGGGAGAATATATTCTACTTCCTTTCATAGATTTCCTGCCTCCTCCTTATCAAAATCTCTACCCATTTCATAATAATAATTAATATTTTAAAAACAAACCACAAGACACAGCATAGCTTTGTCATTTGACTCTTATCCAAACCAGTTACCACAAACTCCTTGTGATGACACTTATATGATACAAATTTACTTTTTAACATCCTACTATTACTGGAGTATTATGTTTCAGTAAAAGAATCAATAGTGTTTAACGTAATACAAACTATGTACTTTGCTGTCAGATAACTCCAAAGTATAGAAAAGATTACTATGAGTTGAACATATTGAAAATTTCCTGGGACCCTAAAAGGCAGCTATAGGTCAGTAAATTGCACTCCATTTTCTTATGGGGCTATCAGTCTTCCTGTTTCTTCATCTGAGAGAAATAAAAACTGAATTTGTGTGCCTGATTTTTCTGAGGAGAAGATATACACGTTAACTTAAGGAGCTTTCATATTTTTCTGATAATTGCTAATAATTTGTGACTGTATAATTAAATATAACTCTCGTTCTGAACATGTAAATGTGTATACTTGATTTACTCCAATCTTGTCTTTATTTTCATATTTTTCCATTTGTGTGTTACTCAGTGGTATTCACTAGAGAGGCCACTAACATTTGTCTTACCTTCTTAATGGGGTGTGTGTGTATAAACACAAATGGTTTGTACTTCTCTCTTTCTCGGTAACACATGCATAAAGGCATATGCAGAATAAGGTGAGAATATTTAAGAGTAAGAAGGGAAGTGCCTATAGAAAGAGAATTGATGCATTATAAAAATACACACAAATAGAAGAGTCTGTGAATACATAAGAAAGAATGATGCACTCTAAATTGAGCATGCAATTTTTAAAAAAAGAAATCTCTAAAGTTTGGCTGTTCAGACTATTAGATAATTTAGTATAAAAATTAACTACTAAATTTAAACTATTCTTTTATCTATGTTTTATATCTGTTGTTGGTTTTCTGTAAGAGCAAAATAATCTTACAGTTATTTGCACTACTCTCTAGTGAGGGTGCTTTGTATAAAATATAATACAGTACAGATGTCAACTCAAGAACTAAATAGCACATATTTCTAAAGAGCCATAAAAAATATTAACACTATAGAAACAATGGCTCTGTAATTACTTTTTGCTGTGGAGTGAGGTTAGGCATTTATCCTAATAGAGTCCTAATACACTTAAAGTCAGATCTGCCCCTGTGGTCCTTTTCCCTTTGTTGATAAATGCATTGTGCAGGTACCTTGTATGGCCACTACACTATTTAAGGTCATCCTATACTGTTAGCACAAATGATGTGAACAATAGTTTATATGCCACTTAACTCCTTGGGAGAAACAGTTAACCTTGCTAGCGAGGACAGATCAGTCATGTATAGTTATTAAGGTCTAGAAGGTTTTGTTATGCTTTAAAATACTTTTGTAAAATTACAGTGTACTTCTGTATGAGGCCTATTTAAGCAAGAAAGCAAAGGAAGGAGAAATCACCTTCAGAATTTTTACAAAATATATACATGAAATAGATGATGGAAGTTTCTCAAAGATCCATTCCATTAATGACACCTACACTGCCGAGGTGGCAAACATTTTCCCCTTTAGAAATAGACTTTCTAAAAATATGTTAATGAATTAAGAATAAAGGCTTTGTGGATGTAAAAAAGCTTTTGAAAATTCTCAGCTTGCTAAAAGGAATTCAATCTGATCACTTTGTTTAAAGATTTCAGAATCATCTTATTATGCTTTAAGTGACTGCTTTTGCTATGAAATGGAGGGCCCTTATTAAATTTACTCCAGGTCATTACCAGACTTCATTTAAAATTAACTTTCAACTACTGCCCTTAGTAACTATGTATTTTTAATCTCAAGGGTCATCTGATGATAGTCTCAAAAGGAATCAGCTGAGAATACCTAGAGAGACCCTTCAGTTTTCCCTACTTCTGATGAAACCATATGGTGATTGTGTCTCCTTATTCCTTGTGGTTAAGGGCAAGAAAATAATCATGAATTTGTTTTTTTTTTTATATTGAACAGTACCATACTTCATGTTTTTCTCTGAACTAAATTAAATTTTCTGCATAATATTTTGCAGGTACCAAAGATATTTTAAAATATTTTAAATGGAAAAGCATGAGATCAGCAACATTTTTTAAAAAAGGTAATAGTATAGAAGAATAAATGATCGAAAAACCTTTGTTTCTTATGTCCCCAATAAAACAGTTGTGCTATGATTTTCTTGTGTTTCATTAAACTATTAACAAGAAAAAGTGCATTTACATGGCTTTCTCAAACAGTAGAAAAAGAAATCAGTTTACCACTGCTATTTAAATATCTTCTAACTGGCAAAATTAAACCATGTCTCTTTATTTATTTATTGCACTTGTAAAAAGATTAATGGGGATGTGATTCCTTGAGGCTTTTACATATAACCCCTTCACAAAGAACAAAATTATACAGTTTGGCAAATGAACTAAATTAGCTACATTTATTTAAATAATCACTATAGAGGAAACAATAAATCAACAACATTCTGCACAAAAAAAGTGTTTACAGAGTGTCTTGTAATTTGTTTTATCAAGGACACAGACTTTTTGCTCTTAGCTAATCTTGCTTCTAACAGTCTATTATCACATCAACCATTAATGAGTATTTGCAATAGAAATTTAGCTGAAGCTTAGGAACAGAAAAGTAAGAATAACTTCCACCTTCATCATTGCCCCAGTTACTCTGAAACACATTCTTCTAATAAACATTTTGTCAAAGGTTCCTAATAACTTCAGAGACAATCAAAATTAAATGGCAGAGCTTTGTTAAATCAGGATAAGAGATGATTTGAATGGTCATAATCGTGCAATTATCTCAGCCTCTCTATATTTCAAAGGACTCTGTCCCTATCTGGGTCTATATCAGAAGGAACTGAGTAGGGGGAGCTCTAATGCTGAACCTGTGATATATTCATAAATCAGGACTTTCAGAGCCTGTCACAGCACCATAATGAGGGTCATTATTCAGGCAGAGTGTCAAAACTACTATCAAAGGACCTTCTCAGAATTACAATCATTCTGTTTCTTGTTAAATAAGCAATGTAGTACACAAAAATGGCAAACAAGAAGCAGGTCAATTTGATACAGTGTGAGGGCACAGAGATCTCTAGAGTAATTTACCCTCTGGGAATTCTGATGGCTGGTGAGATGAATTATACACACCCTCAAAAAAGATTAATGGTAATAAAACCCTTGGAATATTTTCACCAAAAATGAAGCCCTACAAATTGCTCATAAGCAACTTTAGAAACAAAGATCTGAAACTGCTTGAAAAGATTAAAAAAAATTATCATAGAAAATTGTCAATTATCAGGGCACCAATAAAAGGTTATAAATTTGATTAACTTACAGTTTTTGGTCATTAAAAATGTAAATTTTAAAACTTGAAAATTTCCATTCATTTTATCTAAACCACAATACCACATCTACAAATCTTCTTGCACGTGAGTGTATGTCTACACTCATACATATACAATCATGCACCCTTATATAGTCTCTAAACATAGACATAAAACCCTAAACATTGCACAGTAATATCGGAAAGAAACAATTTCCTGATGTTCAAAATTCTCTGGTAAACATAATGATGTAGTTGGAGAAAGAGATATCAAGTAGGGTTATACATACTTTCATTCTTTCTATATCAAAAATACATGAAGCAGTCTTAAGGATTATATGGCTATTACATATATAAGTAAATCTTTCCTCAAATTTCAGGTGAATTTAGTATTCCATATCCCTTTATACACTCTGCTTAGTAAATAGTTCAGCATATCAAGAAAGCATTGCTATCAATTAGAACTTCCATAAAAACATAAGAGTCTATGTGGACAAGAGTTTGGGAAACTTTTTTATCTACTTCTTAAGAGTAGAGATTCATGTAATCTTTTGGGTGTATAATGTGAATAAATGTCTTAAAATATTAATTTAAATTTAAATACAAACTTCCACTTATAGAAAATCTTCTGAAAATATAATTATGTACAAAAATAAAGATCAGAAATCTAAATATTTCAAAATAAAAAATTAGTTAAACCTGTTACATTTGAGCTCAGTAAGGAAACACTATATATCCACTGAAAAGATGTTATACAATAATATTTAAGATTTATGAGGAAATGTTCATTAAACATTGCTAAGCAAGGAGAAATTTAGAAATAAAATTGAGGATTGGATGATGACAATTGTGATATATAAGGTAATTTTTGTACTTTTCTATATGTTTTAAATTTCATACAATCAACCTATTACTTTTATAATAATTACAAGTATATTGCATGAGTATTTATTTACATAGTAAAGACATACTTATTTTAAAAGAAAGTTTTGAAAACTAAGCAGTATGGTTTAAAAAACTGACCATCTAAGTAGAACATACTTTTTTATTGAAAGTGAAGAATTTCCTTTTATAGCTTTTTCAATCAAATGAACATTTATTTTGAGTTAGTAGTTGCATTTAACATGTGTTGCATAGTCAGCATTACTTGTAATTCATGAATCTTCAAAGATTCTGGTTTTGAATAGACAATATTCTCTGCTTCATATAAACATTTATATGAAAACCTATATTTATATAATATTATAAATTCTTGGAAAAATTCAAGTTGAAAGGGAAGAAATGTGAGGTATTTTAAATGCTTGAAAAAGTTATTTAAATTCTTGTTTTATTTATATCCATATACTTTTATTATTGAGTTTAGCAACTCTTAGTAAAAATAAACAAATTAACCTAAAAAATCATTTAGAAATTTTTAAAGCCCCATTTTTTTAGCCTGTGTTTATTGGCTACAAAATGGGATTAAGCACAATCAGATCAAGTGGATTTTACAAAAGAGGGCAGAGCATAGTCTTAATGATATGATAAATATGATATTTTTTAAATGCTTATGTTTAACTCCTTGGTCTATAATTAAATAAAATTAAATTAAATTTAAAAATAATTAAAATTGTTATAGGATACAGAAAAGTATTTTAAGAGACTTTAAGAACTTTTGGGATAAGAGCTGATAGCATTGCTTTTGAAAAAACACTAATTTCACAGTAAAACAAAATAGGTTCAAATCCAGATTTCACCATTTATAACCTTTGCCCCTTTGAACAATTTTCTTGAGTTTAATTTTCTTATTTGTAAAATGGAGATAGTGCCATTCTCTTCACTACTCCTGTGGGGGTGTGTATGTGTGTGTGTGTGTGTGTGTGCTCACACATATTTCACTTACCTCTATATTCCCTGAAATTTCAGGTTTTATTTAGAATACTTAAAAAAATTCAGGATTACATAAAATATTGTAATTTAACTAAGACTTGGAAGTATAGCTGCTTTTTAAAAAATGCTCACCAATGATTAGTTCTCATTTCTTTTTTAATTGATATTCTCCAGCTATTTGAAAGAACTGTAATGGGTTGATGTCTATTGTGAAACCAAGAAATCCTAAAAATTTTATATATGAGAAGATAGATTTAAGCTTTATTAAATGTTTGTAGTGGTCAGCTCTAAGCGAAGACAAAGCCAAACATTTGGTCAAGATTTCGTTTCTACCAAAGCTTTCTTGTGTGGAAGTTGAAAGAACATTTACTGAATCTTTTAACATCTCTCGTCAAACTGAATATTCTGTGACAATAAATCCTACCTTGTCCAGACTTACTCTTTAAGTAAATTGGTATCAATGAAATAATCAAAAGCAAACCTATTATGTTCTGGCATCTTTTATCCATCTGTTTGGATTTAACTGTCTATTAAATAGTGTTTGCATATGAGGAAATGCTCTATTGTATGCAGAGGTACTCAATTATTTAGATTATACATTTGAATAAACTGTGCAGTGGAAGGACTACCCTTGTAATGTAGGACAATTACATTCCCTTGCATAGTTTACAGATTATTAAACTAATATCAATTCGACCCACACTACCAGTTACTGGATTCTAACCTTTGCCTTCGAGACTTAGCTACTTTGAGGGTCTAGTTTCTACCCCAACAATTAGCAACCCGTGTCAATCATTTCAAATTATACCAAATTATGCAAATTGGTTTTGGGAAAAGGATTGTATGAGAAGAGACCACAAAAATTTAATTTCAATAAAGATCATAGGTGAGGTTTGTAGCTGCTTGCTGCTGCTTGAGGACTTCCAGCTATCTGTGGATAATAAGCAGCGTGTCTCATTTCAGAGTGGCTTTTCGTCACACATGCAGGTCAGTAGAAGCCTCTGTCTGAGCCTCCCCATGCACAGGAATGTCAATTCAACCTCAACTGGGCACCTAGGAAAGGCAACTAAGATTTCCTTTGTTAGAATATCTTTATTTAATTTTTTCTGAAAATGGCATTAGGTCATTAACACGTATGTTCACCATAATATGTAATGTTTAATAAATACAACATCCTATCATGTTTAAACTCCTTCTTCACTGAATTCGGTTTTTATAAAGAGTAGGCAATAAGTTAATCTTTTTCCTCTCATTTTATTGAGTTTCTCATTACCAAAATAATACCTATTTACTGTAATGAAACAAACAGAAATGCTTCAATCGCCAATACTACCTGTCACTCTCTTATGTAATAAGTTTGGTGTGGATGTGGATTTGTTGTTATGTTTATAAATGCAGGCATAATTTTCAATGTCTATATTTTATAAAATAGGATTATACTTGGGAGGCTCCAGTGGGAGGATTGCTTGAGTCCAGGAGATTGAGGTTACAGTGAGCAATGATCGTGCCACTGCACTCTAACCTGGGCAACTGAGGGAGACCCTGTCTCTGGGAAAATAAATAAATAAATAAAATAAAATAGGAATAAAGAACTTGGGAGAACATGAGGCACAGATACAGCAAACTGGTGACTTGATCCCCCAATAGGACCTGTTTGGAAAACTTTATTTGTTTTAATATTGTTTGTTTTCATATGCTCAGTCTTTATCGTTTATATTTTCCACCTGGCCACAGAATGAAATTTGTGATGGCTGTTGGAGACTCTTGATTGTTAAGCTGTTTTGTTTTAACAGATAAATTGAGGGTTGAGAGGTTAAGTGGATACTCAAGATTATACAATGAGTTAATGATATATAGGGAAGAAGGACCCAGTATACTTAACTCTTTGTTTAGTGCATTTTTCTCTAATCCCTGCTGGTTCTCATATCATGAACTGGCAAGCAGAATTTTTCACATTATATATTTTTTGTGTGCTTCATTTAAATGATGCAAATTTTAGAAGTTCTTGTATTAATATAAATTGTGTTCCAACCCCTAGATAAATGTAGAGAGGAAAATGTTTTTCCTCTAATAAAATTTGAATTTCCTCAGGTCATAGACCGTATTTATTCATTTCTATATATCCAGTACTGATGGTCAGTTTTGTGTGTCAACTTAGCTAGGCTATAGTACAGTTATTCAAACAAATGATAGGCTGGGTATTACTGTGAAGATATTTTGTACATGTGACTAATATCTACAATCAGTTGATTTTATGTAAAGCAGATTATCCTGGATAATGTGGGTAGAAACGATCCAATCTGGTGAAAGGCTTTAACAGCAGGACTGAAGAAGTTTCTCCCTAGACTGCAGTGTCAGCTCCTAGCCGAGAGTTTTCAGCCAGCTCTTCCTGACATCTTGCCCTATAGATTTTGGACTTACCTAACCTGGCCCTCACAATTGCATAAATGAATTTCTTGAAATAAATAAATAAATACTTTATACATATATAAATACCTGCTACAACAATCAGTAAATGTTTTCTGTTTTCTGAATTTGTGAATGTATGACTGTTTTATTTCATTAAAAACTATATATTTTGATTTAAAGTGTTATCATATTACATAAATATTTTGTTAGTTTTCAAATACATTTAAATGCATTAATATTGAAAAAACAAGACTCATGACTCAGGAATTGAATGTCTATTTTATTTTTCCTTTTAGGAGATACATCTCATCATCATTAATAAAGTGGACTAGCTTCCTTGGTTACAGAAATATACAAGGAGAAGACTCTTAAAAAATAATACTTGTAACAAAGGCTATACATTTATATAGTCTGTTCTCAGTTGTTGAAGAGGAACCTGGTTAAATCTCCTGAGACTGTTATGAATCCTTTATTTTAATTCTCTAGTGCTGTAAGTAATGAAGTAGCAATATCTTCCCAGGATTGTATTGACTGTAGTATCTCTTTGAAGTAAAAATTTGGCATATGGATTACTCTGCTCCTCTTCTCCCGCTAATTAAATTCGTATATATTTTTTGGTGGGGTGAAGATGTTCAAAAGTTTTTTCTAGTGACAATTCAATTACTTAATTTTGTTACTGATCAACTGTCCCTTAGGATTAATAAGAATGACAGCATCACCACTACAAGGAAGCAAACAAAACCAAACAAACCTCCTTCAGGGCTGAGAGAAGGATAAATACAGATCAAATCTTTTCATATAGTTGACCAAATATGGAGCTTTTCTAAAGGATCCCAATGTCGTATTGGTTTCAACCTATAGAATATAAGACTCCACATAAAACCTTTTCTATATTCATGAATAAAAGAACATATGACAAATAAAAAACTAGCTGCACAATCAAGTCTTTTATGCTACAATTATTTGCATTTTCAATGAATGTTGACTGCATACCACAATTAGGTGATGTCAGGGTGACAGGTGTGCTGGAAATGATTCTGATTCATAATGCATGTAACTCAAGGTGCACTTGTGCACATCAGACCGTATAACGCTGTTTATCAAAAATGTTCTGGGACAGCAAAACATTTTGGTAAACAAGGTTTTATGTAATCAAGGGAGTTACAGGGTAATTGATTCATGTCAGGAGACATAACCTGGATTTGGATAGAAGGTAGTTTTGAATAGAGAAGTTAGGGTCTGTGGAGCTTTAAATACATAAATGTAGGATTCCCAAATTTCATTAGCAACATTAATGTGTATGCTGGTTTGCATTTTAAACACATCAAAATAAGTTATGTGGAATTCCTCAAGTAATTCCAGAGACAATGAAAATTTTAAAATATAAACATTTGAATGTTTGAATAAACAGTGTTTTTCAAATATAGTTTGCATTGAGGCTAAATACTGGTCAGAGTGAAATAAGTAATCTACCATTATGTGGGAATTTAAGCTCTACCTTTGGGTTCCCCCAGTTCATGCTTTAGTCTTCAAATATTAAAAATAGCTCTACGCACAACCAAAGATTTGTACATAATTATTCATTTTGCACTTCAGTATTTTCTGTTTATTCCTGGTCCACCAATCCAGGTGGAACCATATGAATTCTAATACGTGTGGTTGATGTTTTTTTCATTAATTAATTTCCTGAAAAACTTAGGGATTTCTGATCTTCACTATGCTTCACTTCATGGGTATATAATTGTTTCTCCAACACAGAATAGTAATCTATTTTATATTGCTATTATATCAAGAATCATATACATTGAGTTGGAAATTTACTATTTAGAGATTGTAAATTTTACTTAAAAGGATTCCCATATCCCTTTTTATATTTAGTGACTCCCCCATACTCTGGCAAAGGAGTGAGTCCATGAACCAATCTCACAGCCCTTATTTCTGTCTCTGAGAGGCTACTCAATGAATTTCTTGGCCTCACCTAAGATGGAGAAATGGAGATCTTTTTGAAGGTAGCATAGCTTTAAAAGTTGACTTCCTGTTTGGGGTAAGTTTTAGTGGCCTGAGAATTGCTTTAAACATTGCACAGTCTATTCTATTTAGTTTTGGGGTTTCTTAAATAATATAATTTTCTCTAATATTAAGAATATTTTTAGTCTATTTACTTTCTATCAAGTGCATTAGATAATAACCAAAGACCCAGGTTTTGTCTAAATACAAAGTTTTTTTTCACTCCTAGCCAAGCCATTGACATTAATAATTTGCCCATCCCTACTTTAACACACAATCCTTAGTTTTATGGCCTCTGACATAATGTACTGCTGCTTTTGTATTTATTTTTAAGGTAAAATATATCACAACTTCATACTGATTTTTCAATTCAAATTTAGAACTTCAGGAATTTTTTAAATTTCTTTAATTTCATATCTCTACCTAACTTCTATTATCCTAAGAAGTCTTTGTGCTCAAAGAAATCAGTAATAACAGAATTAAAATATTGCCTTATGCACTTAACAATCTCAGAATGACAATAGAAACACTATGATCATTAATATGATTACTCAAAATAGCCTTAAGAATTTGTTGTAGTTCTGTATATCCACTAGAAATATGCAAATTATTGTGTTTTAAAGTCATGTATAGTTTCTCTTCACATGGTTATGCCAGCCTCTCAATATGCATTTAGGTTCATTTGTTTTCCACTTACTTTTCAGTTTGTAGGAATTATGTTCTTCAATCAAATTTTATGCTAATGTAAAATATCTACTGAGTTCTAAAATTAACTCAACAAAAGAGGTATATTCCAAGACAAGCTTTGAAAACTGTCTCCTTCACCTGATTCTCTCCCTCCTGTATTAGGCAACAAAATTTTATAATGTATCCATTTTTTTGATACTCAAACACAGATATTTGTATATCTCCTTTGTTAGACTATAGTTGTATACTATACGCACTTTTCTCCAAATAACTTTTATTGTTTAATATGATTTACAGATCACTCCTTAGCAAAATATAGAGATGATTCTCATTTTTATGGCTGTATAATATTCTACTGTAAGAAGCAAACATAGATAATTCATTCAAACCCCTATTAAGAATATTTGAGTTGTTTCCTATCTTTTTCTATTATAAATAATCCACCCATATATGTATTTTTATATTTTTGTCAATGTGTCTTTAGGATAGATTCATAGAAGAGGGATTGAAATATCCCAAAGACATACTGACAATGTATGCAAATGCCTATTCCTCTCCTTAATCTTACCAACATAAATCATTAAAATTTTGTATTCATGCCAATATAATAACTGAAAAGGATTGGCATCCCAGTGTAATTTTAATTTGTATTTCTCTTAATTTGTGTAAGGTTCGGTATATTTGTATATATTTGACCAATATTTGTATTACTTGTAAACTTTTCATTCACTAGACCACAAATGTTTTCTTCTCTCTGTAAAAACTCAATATGTATTAGAAACAATAACCCTTTGACCATGATATATATTGCAAATATCTTCCCTAGTTTCTCCATTTGACTTTTATTCTGCTTATGATGCTTTTTCCATGCAGAACTATAAGTATATATAATATAATTAAATTACATGTATATGTAATATACATTACAGTACATGTATATATAATACATAAAGTCAGTATTTGTAAAGCCATGCTGACATAAATGAATGATTGAATATATATGTTATATTATGAAAGTAACCATCAATTTCTATTTTGTTGAGCATTTTCAATAAGTTATGATAGATTTTTTTGAGTACTTTTCTCTATCTAGGGAGATATATGAATTTTCTTCTTAACACAATTAACAAGATGATTGGATTCTGTTTGCAGGTACTTTATTAAAAATATTTACTTTTTATTGAAACATCTCTACATATTTATGGGCTACGTGTGAGGTTTTTTTGGCATGTGTCTATATATTTTATTCAATTTATAATCACTCAAAAATAACCTCATTCAAAAATCATTACC
Organism: Cheirogaleus medius; assembly: GCA_008086735.1. Classification (NCBI taxonomy): domain Eukaryota; kingdom Metazoa; phylum Chordata; class Mammalia; order Primates; family Cheirogaleidae; genus Cheirogaleus; species Cheirogaleus medius. The sequence goes on from VBSM01003176.1 coordinate 26,667,466, forward strand.
TTGCAAATGTTAAAATTTATTTTAAAAGATGTGTACTAAATGTTAATTTTGTACTTAATAAATCAATTTTTACTTTGAGCATTTTATACATGCTTTTTACAAATTTATTTTTATTTCAAAATATAAAGGGGATACAAATATTTTTGTCACATAGATACCTTTCATATATACCTAACTTGGGGTTTTTAATTTGTCCATAATCTAAATAGTGTTCATTGTACTGGATAGGAAGTGTTTATCCTTCCCCTCCCCCCACTTTTCCAATAACCTTAACACATCTTTGTGCCAGTCTACCCATCAATTAGCTCCTAATTATTAGAGAGAGAGTACATATGGTATTTGCTTTTCCATTCCTGAGATACTTCACTTAGGATAATGGTCTCCATTTCAATCCAAGTTGCTGCAAAAATATAAGACATTATTTTGTGCCTTTTTATGGATGACACCACATTTTGTCAATCCACTCATGAATTGATGGGCACTTAGGTGGATTCCATATCTTTGCAAATGTGAATTGTGCTGCAGTAAACATTTGAGTGTAGGTATGTTTTTTATCAAATGGCTTATTTTCCTTTGGGTATATACCCAGTAGTGGAATTACTGGGTTGAAGTAAGACTAAATGGTAAGACTAAATTTTTTGAGAAATCTCCATAGTGTTTTCCACAAAGGTTGTACTATTAAAAGACTTAAAGGTAAGGTATGAAACCATAAAAGTTCTAGAAGAAAACAAAGGAAAAATTCTTCTAGATATTGGCCTAGGAGGCAAAGAATTTATGACTAAGACCCTAAAGGCAAATACAGAAACAACAAAAATAAATAAATAGTACATGATTAAATTAAAAAGTTTCTGCACAGCAAAGGAAATAATCAACAGAGTAAACAGACAACCGACAGAATGGGAGAAAATATTCCCAAACTATGCATCTGATAAAGGGCTAATATTCAGAATGTATAATACAAAGAACTCAAACAAATCAATAAGAAAAAACAAACAACCCCATTATAAAAGTGGGCAAAAGACATGAACAAAAGTTTTTCAAAAGAAGATAGACAAATGACCAATAAACATATGAAGAAATGTTCAACATCACTAATCATCAGGGAAATGCAAATTAAAACCACACTGAGATATCACCTTACCGCTGTCAGAATGGCCATTATTAAAATGTCCAAAAACAATAGATGCTGGCATGGATACAGAGAGAAAGGAATGCTTATGCATTATTGGTGGGACTACAAATTAGTACACGTGATATGTTGTTACAAGCATAGAACATGTAATATCAAGTCAGGGTATTTAGAATATCCATCTCCTTGAGCATTTATCATTTCTGTGTGTTGGGAACACGTAGACCTCTGTTCTAGGTGTTTTGAAATATACAATACATTATAGTTAACTATAGTAACCCTACTCTGCTATTGAACACTAAAATTTATTCCTTCTATCTCACTGTATGTTTTTACCCAACCTCTCTTCATCACCCACCCTCAGCAGACACAAAATTTAACTTACTATGGTTAACAGACTTCCATCTAAGGCATGAAAGTATAAGAATTCTAGAAGAAGATGTTGGAAAATTCTTATAGATATCGGCCCAGGCAAAGAATTTATGAAGAAGACCCCAAAAGCAATCATGGCAACAACAAAAATAAATAAATGGGACCTGATCAAATTAAAAAGCTTTTGCACAGCCAAGGAAACTATCACAACAGCAAATAGACAACCAACAGAATGGGAGAAAATATTCTCATGTTACACATCTGATAAAGGGCTGATAACTAGAATCTATATAGAACTCAGGAAAATCAGCAAGAAAAGAACCAAACAACCCATTAAAAAGTGGTCAAAGGACATGAACAGTAACTTTTCAAAAGAAGATAGACTAATGGCCAATAAACATATGAAAAAAATGCTCAACATCTCTAATCATTGGGGAAATACAAATCAAAACCACAACAAGATATCATTCATACCAATGAGAATGGCTTTTATCAAAAAGTTCCCAAAACAACAAATGTTGATGTGGATGTGGAGAGATAGGGACACTCATACACTGCCTGTGGGACTGCAAACTAGTATAACCTCTATGGAAAGTAATACAGAGATACCTCAATAAAATAAAAGTAGACTTACCATTTCATCCAGCAATCCCACTACTGGGTATCTCCCCAAAGGAAAAAAAAAAGACATCCTATAATAAAGACATCTGCACTTGAATGTTTATAGCAGCAAAATTCACAATTGCAAAGATGTGGAAACAACCCAAATGCCCAGAATGAGTGAGTGAATGAATCAATGAATGAACAAATAAATAAATAGAAATAAATGAAATAGACACTAGAAAAATGATAGAAAAATCATTGAAACTAAAAGTTATTTTTCTGAAGATGAACAAAATCACTAAACCTTTAGCCAGATTAAAAAAGAGAGAAAACTCAAATAAAATTAGAAATGAAAAAGGAGACAACATAACTGATACCAAAAAAATACAAAGGATCAAAAGAGACTAATATGAACAATTATAGATAAACTGATTGGATAACCTAGAAGAAATGGATAATTTCTAGACACATAGTATTTACCAAAACTGAATCATGAAGAATCGGAAAATCTGAACACACCAATAACAAATAAGGAGATGAAATCTGTAATAAAAAGGTTCCCATTAAAGAAAAGCTCAGGACCTGGTGGCTTTACTATTCAATTCTACCATACACTTAAAGAAGACACTAATACTAATTCTTCTCAAATTCTTTCAAAATAAATTGACTAGGAGGGAATACTTCCAAACCCACTTTACAAGGCCAGTATTATCCTGATAACAAAGCCAGTCAAGAACACTACAAGAAAAGAAAATTGTAAGTCAATATCCCTGATGGACATAGATGCAAAAATCCTCAACAAAATACTAGCAAACTGAATTCAATAACACATTTAAAGGATCATTCACCATGGCCAAGTAGGATATTAAAAAAAAAAAAGAAGTGAAATTGTATGTTTGTAGATGACATGATCTTATATATAAAAATCCCTATGGATTCCACCAAAACACTGTTGGAATTAATATATGAATTTAGTAAAGTTACAGAATACAAAATAAACATACAAAAATTAGTAATGTTTCTATACACCACCAATAAACTATCTGAAAAATAAATCAAGGAAACAATCCATTTCTAATAACTAAAAATAATAATAAGGAAATATAGTCATCCCTTGGTAGCCAGGACCTCCTCACAGATATCAAAATCCACAACGTGCTCAAGTGCCTTATATAAGATGATATACTATTTGCATATAACATATGCATATCTTCCTATATACTTTAAATCATCTCTAGGTTACTTGTAATACCTAATACAATGTAAATGCTATGTAAATAGTTGTTATACTATATTGGTTAGGGACTAATGACACTAAGAAAGTCTATACATGTTCAGTACAAACCAATTATCCTTTTTTTATAAAACAATATTTTTGATCAACAGTTGGATGAATCCACAGATGCTGAACGTGGAGATACAGAATTCCCACTGTACATTGTTTACTTGAAAATTGCTAAGACAGTAGATTTTAAGTATTCTCACCACAAAAACTAAGTACATGAGGTAATGAATATATTAAATAGCTTTATTTAGCCTTTCCACAATTTATATGTATATCAAAACATCATGTTTTATACCACCAATATATAAAAATTTTACCTGTCAATTAAAAAATAAAAATTAAAAAACAGACTATGTTAATCTTATCTTGTTAAAGAAAAGCAGTTGCTCCTTTTCTTCTTTGTAGCTTGCAATGTTAAGTTCTAATAATATAACACATTTAAAGTTTATCTTCTATCTTTACTTAAATATAAGCTCCTTAGGAATAGGATCTTTTTCTCTCCCTTACTCTCTCTCTCTCTTTCTCTGTTGTATCCCCACTATTTTAAAAAGTGTGTATCACAACTAAGACTTTAATAAATATTAAGTATCTATTGTATTATTGACAAGATCATTGTTCCTTTGTTGTATGTGGTTTTATTCTTTCCATTACAAAAAACAAAACAACTTGTCTAAAACACCAATACACAAAACAAAGCCAACAAAAATGAGAACATTATAAAAGAAAGCTTAATTATTTTAAGGTCTTTCTATTCATAAAAAAATCAGAAGGGTTCTAAACATTGCTATCCAACTAAGAGACAAAGTTCAGAGTTCATTTTTGTAGACAAAGGCATGTGGTTTGTAGAAGTGTAAATTTTCAAATTCACAGATTTACCGAATACAAAATTTCTTTCAGCAATTCATCCCTTTAGTGAACAGTATAGAATATTCCAAACACATATTTTATGAATCACAGCATATGCCATAGATTATTTAGGTATATACAAACCTAATTCAACTCTAATAATTACCCTGGTTTTTAAAGTGATTTCACAATTACCACTAAATGACCTTCCTAAGAATAATACAACAGCATATGTATCATAAGAATCATACAACTGTTTAACTCTTAAGATGTCACTTACACCAACTTACACGGAGAGGCTGAGAGACTCTACTTCAAAATCTCATATCTGAAAGTTCACTATTCTGTATATATGCTATCGTTTTACTTGAAAAGCCATATGACAGAGGGCGTCAAAATAGTAGAAGAATTGGGTATCTCCTAGTTAAAGTTTCAAGATAATGGTTTAAAGAAATAGCCAGTTTTAGTTTGGAGTTCTCTAAGGGGTTTGGTTCACCTTTATCATTGATCTTTCTCTTTGAAGTGTTCATTTACCATCCTGACATAATCTAGGGCTGCACTGCATGATGTTGATGATACTTTTGTCAATGTGAAGAATGCAGTGCCATTGTTACAGGAATTGTACAAGAAACAGAGACCTTAATATGTACCATCTGTTTTATAAAAAAGCTCAATGTGGTAATGCATTTGCAATACCAGAAGCAATATCTCTAAGACATGAAATGAACATATGTTGTCTAAGAGCCTTCAGGCTGACATTGAAAAAGAGAAAAGATAGTACTTCAAGGCAAATACTGTCCCAGTAGAAAGACTGCCAGATCCAATATGGCTCAGCCTATTGACAGGTCTCTGGTGAACAACTTCATGTAAAGATTTTCACATTGTTATGGGCTGTACAGCTCTCTGGCCCATTTTTTCAGTATGGGTAAAATAGTAGAAAACACCCTCATTGTCACTCTGGGTACTTTTCTGTTTCAGAGCAACAGATGTTGTCAGAAAAAGTCACACCATACAATAAAGTGCTTCAACGATTATTTTCTAAGGCTGGAGTGAAACTGAAATGGTGACTTCTGATGAGTAAGCAGGTAGTTTTAAAAAGAGAGCCTGAAATGGAAATACTGGATGCTGTAAAAAACCATCTAGCTATTTAACATCAATGCAAATTATGAATTTTATTAATAATAGCTTATGTAATTACCCTATGTATATGCCAAACTGTATTGAATATCAACTGAAGAATTCTGACCTCATTTTTCTAAATAAATTCTAATGTAAAATCATATTTTATAATGTTAAATATGTATACAGTACACACATATATTGCAGTATGTACATAGCCGTAAGTCTGTTGTATATGCTGCATATGTATAAGTGAGTATTACAAGAAATTACAAAGGTCAAATGGTGGATTATTTGGATTATTAAGCCCATTGGAAGGAAGAATAGTTAACTAGCTTAACAAGGATAAGTTTGCTTATATTTCTGTTCCCAATGATTCAATATGGGTTTAAGTTATATTATGCCATAATCAGGCTTAGCTCTTCATAAACATGTCAATATGAAACATAAGCCTTACATTTTAAAAACAGTTGAAAAAATACAGCAGTGGACTTGGAGCCAAGAGCTCTGGCTTTTAGTGTCCATTCTCCATTTACAAGGTGCATGACATGAGGTTAGTCTGACTTTGGGCCACCCTTCAAAGCCTTAATTACTTCATCTGTAAAGAAGGGGGTGGAACTAAATAATCTCTAAAGTTCTTTCCAAATCTAAGAATTAAATTCTGATTACAAATAAATAATCATTAAGACACAGTTGAAAATGGTGGGGAGTGTTTGAAGTATAAAGTCAAGATAATTAATTAAACCACTTATTTTATGTATTTTGTGTCTAAAAATATACACTATTCTATAGCAAAGTCCAGTTAAACAAACCATATCCGTGGAATAGATCTATTTTTTTATGTCTATCAATTTCAAAATATTACAGAAATTGTTCACATTTCTTCTAAATCTTACTTAGGAAGAAAGCAAAAACCCCTCTTTGACTAACCTATTAGCTATTGGGCAGGTAAAAGATGAGTGGAACCTCCCTGACCCCATCACAATCATACTCCTGTATTTCCAAAGCTGATTTAATTGAATAACTTTTTGGATTTAGAAGTAGTTCTGCGATCATCAACACAAAGTTATTTTTTTTTTCTTGAATGATCTTTATGTTCTATTTAAATGAACTTGACATGATACCTTTCATGGCCTGCCAAGGATCCAGTACTTATGCCAGACACCCTGATGCTGTTCATAGTTATAATCCAATGATGACTTTAATCAGGAGATTTTGGCTTTCCTCAGGGTCTAGGCACCAGGTCCATTCTTTTTCCCCCAAACCACACACCTCTAGTGTAATAACTCTTTGAATTATGCCTCTCATAACATGAGGCTGACTTTTCACTAATTGTTCTCTGGTATTTATGCTGCAGATAGAAACCATCAACATAAAAACATATGTCTGGCTTTTGAGCTGAGATTTGTATAGAAAACTTTTCCACACCCTATTCTAAAGCTGCATTCTCACTTTGATCATAAACTTCTAACTCCCTTACAATACCCTAAATCTAGTCCCTGATCACTATCACCTCCTTATTGTTTTATAACCCAGTTTCTGTTGTTAATGGTATATATTATGCTATCTTTAAGAGCCGCACAGTGCAGTGAATATTCTGGTTACCCTTGGATTTAGAGCTTTATTCAAACTACTGTTTGGTCTCTTGACCTGTCAATAGTGAAGAGCAGATTGACAGGAACTCTTCTCTTCAGTACAGGTCAGAGGAAAGACACTGATGAAATTCACTTCCAACCACACGAAGTTCAAAGGCACTGGCCCAAGTGGTCTAAGTGTTTATTCAGGAACATGTGGATCTGATGAGTGTGAGGAGATTGGTGCAGTATGGCTCAGATGCAAGTCGTTGAGTATAATTGATTTTTAATGGGCTGGCTACCTGCCACCAGATGTTCATCAATTAGGTATGCTTTAAAAACCAACACAGCTGCTTATTTCATGCTGACTATCCAGTGGCTATATTGTTACATAGTCTATCTGTGTAGGGTGATCATACTTTCAGCGTATTCTCTCCCAGTCATGATCTAGGTCTATAATTGTTAATAGCATCCCATTTCTCTCTCTCAAAATGTCCCAATTTGGTCAATAAATCACATGGGCATTCTACCTCTTTGTCATGCTGTTTCAAGCACTGTACAAAGTAAATCAGGCATAGGTCGTGCCCTACAGCACCAAATAATCCATATTAACATCATACACAAAGCAGGTCTTACCTCTGAAAATCATTAAATTTTAAGCTAAAAAGAACTCTATTATTGCATTTAGTCTAACGCTTCTTAAGAACTGATTTGTGGCGTGGTCGATTAATTTTTACCAACTTTCTTCTGTTTCTCCTGCATCTATTTGCAAAGCATCATCTCAACATCCTCCCTTGATTTTTCCTTGCTCTTTCTCTCTTCTCTTCTTGACTCTATCCGGGGCTGCCTTATTTCCTTATCTGACAGGTAAAGCTCAAATCCAGGGAAGACCTTTCTCTCCTTGGAAGCAATGTCTCCCCTATGACAGCTGATCAAATGACTTTGTTGTTCTTTATAAAAGAATAGACAAACACTTTTAGGCAAAAAGCAAATAACTCTCTTAAAACACTTTGTGAGATAATTTTATGTCTGTAAGGAAAAATACAGTGTTTTTATAAAAGAATTTTCTGTCTTAGTCATGTCATTTTGCATGAGAATGTTGCAACATGCCTTTCGACAATTATAACCCTCTTCATGTTATTACATCGCGCTATTTTAGATAATCGGCTACTGGATAATTTTGCTTAGGGCTGGTCCATACCCATGGAGACCATTTTTCCTTTCTGAGTATCTACTGATCTCCAGGAAATATTTGCCCTCTAGTGGCTGCAGACTCCAATATTTAGCCACACATTTTGAGGGATGTGGTGAACAGTGTGGAGGGGAAGGGCATACCTCTAACCCTTGCTAGGTAAAGGCAAAGTTATATAATCTAACCAAAATGTTAAAAAAAAAAAACAACAAAAACATTTATCGAGTGTTGGGCAGGTGGGAGGGGGAGGAGGGAATGGGTGTATATATACATTATAAGTGCGATGTGCATTGTCAGGGGGATGTACACGCTTGAAGCTCTGACTTGAGGGGGGAGGGAAGGCAAGAGAAATGTATGTAACCTTAACATTTGTACCTCCATATTATGCTGAAATAAAAAAATTTAATTTTCATTTTTATCAAAATAATAGTTGTAGGTTTTTAAAAATCATGTAGTCCTAAAATCTATAATAAAATACAGCATTCCCATTCTCCGTGGCAATTACTCCCAAATCTTTTAGTTATTTCTTTTTGTAGTTACCTTCATATTTCTAAGTAATATGTGTAGCTATTTGTTGATTTTTCAATTTTTGGATTTTTCCCATTTTAGAATGTTTTACAACAATCCTCCCACAAAAAACATACTCTCTTCATTCTTCTGATATAACACAATGTTTGGTTAATTAAATAATTGTTGTTTACACTAGATTATGACTAGGTGCATTTCGTTAAAGTTCAGGTATGCAGTATATTATGATCATATTTGCTTTTCTATGCATTTTTTTCTTATCTTGGAAACACAACTACCTATTTTCTTGTTGTTTCATCAGTTATAGTCTTGTTTGTTTAGTTTTCTGTGTACCTATCATTAATTTGGCAGACCCAACTTTCTCCTGAACCTGTAAATCTTTCAATTCATTCAAACATTGTGTAATTTATAAGTTCCTTTTGATTTGCTCTTCAATGTCCACATGAATACTTGGTCCTCCTACTCCAGTTTGTAGCCTCAGAAAGAAGGCATTGCTGTTGCTGGGATTGTCGTGGTTGTTTCTTTACTTCTGTGTTGGGAAATCTAATGCCATTCTGACACCTGACCCTTTGAATGTGAACTACTTATTTAGTTCATTCTTAGGCTTTGTTTTGTTCTACACTGGAAATTTATGTTTCTCTTTAAACCTAGTGTTCCGAGATTTCATACTGATCACCCTTGCCACAGGTCTTAGTGCATTCAATGTGCTCAGTAGTTACTGGGTCCTTTTGATCTGGAAATTCACATTCTTTGGGTCCAGAATTTGGTTTATTAACTATTTAACTGATAATATTTTTCACATATTTTTCCTTATTTCCTCTCTCTGAAACTTTCATTAGTTAGATGTTAACAAAATTTTTGAATTCGATCCCTAATTTTCCTTATCTCTTTCTTTGTTTTATCATCTTTTTAATATTTTCTTTTTTATATTATCTTTTATTGTTTTACCTATAGGAATATTCTAATTATTTTTAAAAATACATAAAGATTGATTTTTAAAAATATCAAATAATAAGTTATTATCTTGATGTTAGAGTTATAGGTAATATTTATTGTATTGTGCTTCACTATATTTTTTTAAATATTACATACTATATGATTTTAAACTAGGTATACAGTATATGTGTGTGTGCACGCGTACATGTGCATGAATTCAAGGTCATATTTCACTGTTGAATTCTAATTTTTCACTATACTGTAACTACAGAATTATTTATTTAACTTCTTTCTTATTACTTGGTAAATAATTCTGGCCATTGCCTAGCTTTATAAATAGCTAGGCAATAAACATGTGCAATATTTTATTAATCATTTCCTTAGATACATTTCTAGATTGAAATTAATGGATAAACTGCTATGCATGCTTTCATGATTTTGATACAGAATTCCCAATTGATTATAAAGCAGTTATATAATAATTTTTTAGCTTTTTTATGATTAATAATTAGTTTATAAATGTTTCCAGGCTTTTACATTTCTTCTTTTGTATTTTATCTGGCTACAGTACTCTTTCATTTTTCTCATTTTTTTTTAGAGACATTTTTTAAAGCTCTCAAATAGTTGCATCTATATCACCCATTTTCTGAAGTCCATGTTACAAATGCATTGTTCTTCTAAATATGAAATATTTTGCCTTAGTTTGATCCAGGTGTTTCTGATATTTTTCTATAAGAAATAGAAGATATTGATTTATTTATTTCGTATTTTCTTCCATTATGTTTATGTTTATACTTTTTTTTTTACTTGGCCTCTAGGACAACATTCTCCTTTAGTTCTTCTACACCACACAATGCACATCCTCACTCTCTGCTGATTTTATCATAGTGTTCTACATTCTAACTGGTGGAATGTTCCAGGACCCAGTCTTTACACCATTCACTTTATCTCAATCTCTTATTTCATGTAAATTTGTGGCTCTAAATATAATCTACGGGCTGAGGACATCCACATTTATATCATTAGCTATAACTCCTTTCTCAATTTCAGTTTCATGTATCTAGGGGTGTCCTATAAAGGTATAAAAGTTTATTATAAATTTTACTGATATAAAATATGTGTAGCATACAAGTTACAAACAATAATAAAATAGACAGTATTATAAATTTTAAATTCCATATAGCCAATTTATTCTCATAAAATGTTTTGGGAGATATTTGCTGAACTCTTGTATCCATAGTAAAATTAAGGCTGCAACTGATAAACAAGTGTAGATGCAACATGAATATTGGTTGACATTTTTTGTTTATATTAGCAAGTAAGACCAAGTACAACAACAAAAACTTGTGTTAGAAATTCACTCCTTCATCAATGCTGTGGGAAATTTCTTCGCTGAGTTCAAGATATTTTGCAAATACTGCAAGAATATTTCCTTGAACTTTTTTTTTACGTGGAACAATGTAACAGCCACAGACAGGACACACTTTTATAGTTATTTTGCACTATTAATACTTATTCCATCACTTTCAAAAATCTAAGCAATCAACAAAAGTTCTGATTTGTAGCATTTTCTAATTTCCATGTTGCAAATATTCCCACCATGGCCAATTTCAAGCTAACAGACTGACCTCATTGAATGTGGAGTTAAGAAAACATACACACTGGCACACCATTCCATAATGTTTTCACCATATAGATACTGTAGAGGTAAATAATCTGAAAAAGATAAATATTTATAAAATCTTATAAAAAGTTAAGAAGTAATGAGTTTTGACTATTACCTTTGTTTTTAATGTAGTCAAGTGTAAATTTAAATAATGTAATTTTTAATAAAGATTCTATTGGCAACTAGCTTGTAAAATTCCTGAAAATTAAACAATTGGCTCTATGTTAGTTTTCTATCATTAGCTTCTATGATGAATTAACACAAATGTAGTGTCTTAAAACAATGCAAATTATCTTACAGTGCTGGAGGACAGATGTTTGAAATGGGTCTCACTGGGCTAAAATGAAGGTTTCAACAGGGTTGCTTTCTCTTCCTGAGACAATAAGATAAAATCTGTTTTCTTGCCTCTTCCATCTGCTAGAGGCCTCCCACAGTACTATCCTGGCTCCTTTCATCTTCAAAACCAGCAATGGCCAGTGGAGTCCTTCCCACATTGCATCACCCTGACAATGACTCCTCTGCCTCCCACTTCCACATATACAGACTTTCGTGATTACATTGGGCTAACCCAGATAATCCAGGACAAACTTCTTATTTTATGATCAGATGATTAACAATCTTAAATCCGTCTGCAATCTTAATTTCCTCTAGCCATGTAAACTAACATATCCATAGCTTTCAGGACTAGGACATAGACATTTTTGAGGGGCCATTATTGTGCCTACCACAGGCTCTCGCTTGCCAATACAGGATGCTAAACATTATACTTCCTGCTCAACATTTCCACTTAGATGTCTAATTGGCATCTTAAACCAAATTCAAAACCAAACTCTTGCTCTCCCTCCCCTACAAACCTGTTCTCTGTTTAGTATTCCATATCACAACTAGGAAAGTCAATTTTTCAATTGCCAAAACAAATTATTGGCACCGTATATACTCTTATATCCACATCAAATCCATTAGCAAGTTCTATTTGCTCTATTTTCAAAATGTATCTAGAATTCAAAAATTCTTTCACCTCAATTCCACAGCACCAGTGCTCAGAACACTTCTTAGAATATTGTAAGTATTAATAAGTATTTCATGAATGAGCTAATGAATAAACATGCCTTTCCTAAGTATAGGATCACATATATAGTTTATTACCTTCTATGCTGGTTTATGATTTTCTGTTGGTTTGTTTGATTACATTTAAACCTTTAATAATTTTATTGGTTTACAATATTAATCTCTTTGATAAACAAATATTTGTTCTCAATGCAAACTAAGGAACATATGGTTTATTCAGAATTCTTCATTGAAAACAATAGGATTTATTTAAAACCACTTTGAATTATGATTGACACATAAAATACTGTACATATTTAATGTATACAACTCAATAAGCTTGGGGATGAGTACACACTCATGGAAACAACAGAAATAATTAAAAAGTTAATAAATTTCTTATAAATACATATGGCTCAAAAAATCAGAAGGAGGTTTGCAAAACCAGGTCTTGCATATAAGTAGGATTCAGGGCAGCCACAATATTGACCCTGACACTGCTGTAACCTTATTATACAAGTTAAAGGATTGGCCATTGATATCTTTTTCTTCACTCTTTAATGATTTTATGATTTCTAGAATTTGTTCTTAGAAAGCATTAGTTTTATATAGCAACCATTCTTAATCTTAAGAATCTTAAATTAAGTGGGAAACACAATAAATTATAAATGAAAATGATATAAAAGATGAGTATGCATGATTTGGATTTATTAGAACTTCTGTTTAATAATATTTTAATCTCTTAAATGTCCATGATTTTATAACCAATGACTTACTATATTTGCATATTCTCTTACCTAGGAGTTGTGTTGATTATAAAATGAAGGTCAATATTATATTTCATATTTTTGAAATCTGATTTCCAATCAAACATTTTTGAAAATTAAAATCCCAAATATGCAAACAACTCTCTTTGAATGACGGGGAAACCAAAAGAAAAGATATGGTTCTTAATTCTTTGCAATTGAAATGCTCTTCATATTACATTATGTTTACTCTAAATGGCCAAACACAGTGCTGCTCCATCCTAGTTTGCAATGCACATGACTCACACAGTTAATAGTAGTGGGTCAAACAGTGGTGACTAATAAGGCTAATAAGACTTATTCTATGTTGGAGCTAACAAATCCTTTATCAGTACTTCAACCACTCTGCTTATGTGGCCTCATTGTTAAGATTATGCCTTTCATCTATGGAAACCAATCCCTTTCATATACAATTTCAGCAAGAAGCTTATAAAATGTGTATTAAAGCAGTATTGACTTGTCTAACAATAAAAAGTACAATTAGGCTTCCAACACAGAGCATTTCTAATTTGCATAAAAACCTTTCTAACCTATTCCTTTTACTGCAGAATATAACCAAAAGGTTATATTCTGTTCCACGCACCAGTAATTACTCTAAAATCACTACCGAGATGTACCTATGTAATATTGTTCAGTTCTTTATGCAGATCATTAAAACTGAATTTATATGCAAGGTGTATCAATAGGAAAATACTATTAAAATCATTAGAAAAAATGACCAAACATAATGGATTTCTTCTACATAATATCACATAATGTAATAATTCAAGATAGTTTCTTTATTGAGAGCCACTGTCTTGATAAAAATCATCTCAAGGGTAAGACTAAAGAAATATTTTTATCACATCTTTTAATTGGGGCTTCTAATTTATACACTATAATTTTAAAAGACAACTTTGTATTATCAGAAAGAGTAATTATCAACAGACTTTATGTAAAAAGTAGGTAAACTGATTTGATGGCTTACATGATTATTTTAAGAATATTAGAAGTATTTTTGAAGGAACATTTTTTATTTCAGAGTACAGTTTGCTCCCTGGCCATGTATATCATCCTTCTCTCATAAAATTCATGCTTCTCTGTGTACATGAGAATTTGACTTCTGATTTTAAGACAATGAAAACTTGTATGACTCCTGTGGTTCTTATGCTCTTTGATTTCGTTAAATGACTCTTAGGAAGAACAGTTCAGAATGTGGCTGATTCTCCACTTCTTTGCAAATATGGCATGAAAATGTTTCCTGACCACTGCTGATAAGCCTTCCCTGTGGTTGTTTAATAAAGAGCAGCATGGCTCCACCATGGTAACACAGAATGACATTGCCTCAGGTCACTGCAGGGCATGTCACATCATGTAACAACATAACCTGATCCAACAGGTCAGGTGCCTGTTGCCTATTTGTAGGAAATACCTTTTATTTCTCCTCCAGAAGAGAGGCCATGTCACCAGGTATAACGAAATGTCAATTCTAGCTCCGGGTCCAAGGAATACCAATGGAAATCATTTCCTTCCCAATTATAGTGGACTCTGTTCAGTATTGAGTTACTTAGAGTGCATGTCATTAACAAGAATGTAGTTACGATTATGAAAGTGAGTTGAAGGAAATCTGCCATAATTAGCACAAATTTAAGACTGGACTAAGTTGTGATACAGGCAGAGTGCCACATTTTTTTACACAGTAAAAAAAAAAAAACAACAAAAAAGGAGAGAGAAAAAGACTTATGAAGCAAGTAATAGTTAATGAAACATCATTTTTTTATGAAGGAGAATTATATTTTCTAAGAAAGACAAATTTATAAATGGACTATAAAGAGTGTTTTTCTTTTAAAATTCGTATTAAGCAATTGATTAGAAAATTAAATGCATTTCTCCATTCCTGAATTAACTGATGCAGTTATTCACTGTGCTGGGTGCATTTAGGCATAGAAAAGAGACATGATACCCGGTGTTTGCCTTCAGCATGCTTAGCTGAATGAAGAAACAAAACGGACATACATTGCACATCTGAGATTGCAATGATCTGAGAATAGATCAGGATAGATCAGGATATTGCCTGGAATAGGAAAAAGTGTTTCAGGGATTTGAATTTATCATTACTTGCTTTGAGCTTAATTTTCTAATCTCACAAGAAGATCCAAGTTTATTACAAAAGGTTAAAACACACTAAGAATGATGAACTTTAACAACATTTAACTTGAGTTTATCTATAAAGTAAAAGGAATTTCCATTAAGATATTTCTTAGGTAGCTAAAAGAATTATTCATAGAAAAAACCTATAGGATTCATCACTAGAAAATTTGAAAGGAAAATCCTATAGCAGTGCTATAGAAATTCACATCTTAAAAGTAGCATTGTTTATCTAAGAGATTATCCATATAATCAGCTCTCTTTAATTAATTACTTAGTTGGCATAAACCCTATCTTATTAGTTATAATCTGTTAGGTGTTAAAGGAGAAGAATTGAGTAAAAAAGAATAGCATTAAGAAAGATATGAACCAGCTTTTTCATGACAGCAAAGAGTTTTATATTTGTGGCATCTCAAGAGGTGACACTCTCTTCTCGATCTGAGTGGTGAAACAAAGCATAAAAATGGTGAAGGAAGATCTTTATATTTTTACAAAGTAGTTTTGTTATTTCATAAGTAATAATATAGGTTTTTCAGATTAAAGATAGAGATAAATATTACTTGTACTAATATGTTTTCACCTAAATCAAATATGAGCCATTTCAGAATTTTCTATCACTTCAAATAATTTGTCACATTATTCACCAATTTTCTCCATTAGTTTATATAATCAAGATTTGACTGTGCATATATTAAAGGTACAAGACAGAAACTAATATATGCATCAGGAAAGAACCATTAATAAACACAGTTGTTCAGAATTCACTTTATAATTTTGTTTCAAAGGACAATTGGTTTTCAACTTAAATAAAACTGGTGCCTTCAATACAAGTGTATGATTTACTTGGTAGCAAATAATATAAACATAAAATATTTGAAGTCTAAGATATACCCAATAGACAGATAGGCTTTCTTGCCTTGTAATGAAAACTAAAAGCTTAATCCAAATGAGCAAATTTTCAGGGTTGAAGAAAACACTATTAAAACTAATGGAATGTTGTGGTTATTCATTATCTGCTAACTTGTCTCTGTTGTGCCAATGTTCACAACAATGTCTAAAATGTTAAAGTTACATAAATAACTCCATTTAAATGGATGCTGATGAAAATAAAAATAAAATAATGTTCTGCTTCTTTTCTGCAAGCAAGCTGGCATTTGCTTAAAGATTACTGAACTATTCTGAGTTGGTATTAAATATCTTAGAGCACAAAACTGAGCAGAAGTTCCCTGAAGCTTCAAACTATAGCTAAACATGACTAGAGGAGTTTTGGTGGCTCATACTCCACTGAGATGTTTCAGTGCTTGTGTCGTCATTGTGGACTACTATCATTTTTTTTTTTTTTTTGCCTCTTCTCTGTTTTTTTTTCCTTCCCAAAAATGTCCAAGGAGCGAGGTGAATGAAAACCACAGTTATGATCTGATTAGGACACCAGGGTCATCTCGTTGTCTAACTCTCACTGTCATGAGGTTTGGCATCTCACATACTAGATTGACAAATTACAAAGCAAGCTGGAACTATAAGATAGGAGCTCCTGAAACTGAGCTAGTTATTAATAGTTGCCAAAAGAGAACCAAAACATGCTTCTATGATGATAAAGCTAATGAGGCAAGAATTCTACCGTCCCCCAGCTCCATTGCCCTTAGATGGGCTAAGGAAATAAATAGCATAGTCCCTTCTAAATTTCACAAAAACTTTTCTTTGGCACAGTAGAACAGTGGGCTGGGATGTTATATTTTTCTTTGGCTTTTAACTTAGCTCCCAAAGAAAGTTCGCACTATGTAAAGATTTTCACAGTTATGTACTAAGAAGTCTGCAGGATTTGTTGCACTTATACGAGGAAGTCAGATTTTAAAATAAAACCATTTTTCTGTTTGTGGATGCAATGATGAACATATGGTCAACACCTGGAATTTATAGAGGCCTTTACCTAATAAAACCTTCTGAGACATTCCAAGAATGACAACAAAGTGATGGCATGGAGCAGAACTGCCAAAGGTAATCTTCTTCACCTCCTGGTTCTTTTAAACCAGAAAACATAAAACTAACAACTTAGTGCCCCCAAAATGCTTATGAAATGTGCATTAAAGAGGTGGGAACCCAAGTTCCCTGACAAAGGTGCCATTATATCATGATTGTGAGTGTCTTTCTGGATTTTCTCAGAAAGAGCTGGTTTATGAGGAAGATGACTGATTGGTAAGCATACTATTAAAAAGTAGAGTAAGACAGAGTACAAGATCAAGTTCAAAGTTTGTAAAGTTTTACTTAGAATGCTTTTATAATGGAATGCATTTGTAAGTGATAAAACCACATATAACACTGACTTATAATTTTTTAAAAATCTATTAAATTTAGCTGAAGTTTAGGGAAATATCATTTGCAAGGTGACTCTAAACTCAATATAAATTTTAAAATTAAAATTACCAATCAGGAGAAGAAAAGTTGATGAGATCCAGATTGGAAAAAAAGAAAAGATTTTTAAGGCATCAAGATAGAACTACTTAGAAGAATATACAAATGTGTTTATAACTGTAAATCAAAATAATTTAGCAAAAATATTTTCTATATTTTGCAAATAATATTTTTCAAATGATAAGGTTTATTTTTCAACAAAAATCACAATCACAATCCTGATCCTCTTCCCAGTTCAGACCTCAGCAGTTCATAATAGCTAACCCAAGATTCAGTATATTTTTAATAACATTTCTCCAAGTCCTTCAATCCTAATACCTTACTCCTTCTCTCTAAGAGTCAGAGTAAAATGGGCAGAAGAAAGAGATTATTCCACCCACAAATATGCAAAAATAAACAAACTGCCATAAATACTGCTCAGCGATGAAATGGAAAAAGCAAAAATAACTTTCCCTATTTTGCCTTCTGGAAAATCAACAGTCGATACCCTCTACAACTTTCAGATAATATACCACCACCAAATCATAAAAAAAAAGAAAGAAATGTTGCTGTAACATGGAGAAGAAAGGAAGGCCCATTCAGAGCCAGCCTTGCTGTGAAGAGGTAGAGAAGAGTTTATGGGGCAGCTGACATGTGCATGAAAAGTACAGAATAGAGATGTCTTCTGTGGTGGTGGGACAGAGTTGATGGGAGTCGAGTCAAGACTGATGGATATAACCTTAAATTACTTTTTCTTAGAGTTTTTTCTATGTAAGTATTCCTATGTTTAGAATGATCTCTCACTTCTACCAGAATACAACAAAATTGAATTTTTTTCATCTTTTATGGCTTATTCTTTTGCTCAAAGAATCTATGAATGTTACTCACTGAGGAAATCACTATTTAGGTCAGTTTATTACCAGTCAAAACCACAATGAGATATCACCGCACACCTGTTACGACTACTATTAAAAAGTCAAGAGATAACAAGTATTATGAGGGTGTGAAGAAAAAGAAACCATTACCACTGTTGGTGGGAATGTAAATTGGTATATCCATAATGGAAAACAGTTTGGAAGCTCCTTAAAAAAGTAAAAATAGAACTACCATATAATTCAGCAATCCCTTTGTTGGGTAGATATCCAGAGGAATTAAAGTCAGCATCTTGTAGAAACATCTGGACTCCTATGTTTATTGCAGCATTATTCACAATAGCCAAGATATGGAAACAACCTAAGTGTCCATTAATGGATTAATGGATAAAGAAAATGTAGTACATATACATACAATGGAATAGTATTCAGCCTTAAAAAGGGAGAGCTGCCATTTACAACAACAGGGATGAATTTAGAGGACGTTATGCTAAGTGAAATAAGCCAATCATAGAAAGAAAAATATTGTATGGTCTCACTTAAATGCAGAATCTAAAAAAAATGGAATAAATATAAATATAGAACAGTAGTTACCAGAGGGAGGGAGTGGGAGGAAACAAAGAGTAGGTTCAAGAGTATGAGTTTGCAGTTAGGTAGGTTGAATAAATCCAGAGATCTAACATACAACATGAGGACTATAGTTGATAATGTTATATTGCATACTGAAAATTTGCTGATAAGATTTGTTTAATTTTAGTAATTATTTCACTATGTATATGTATATCAAAATGTGTCGTATACCTTAAATATACACAATAATAATAAATTTTTACAAAATCCTAATCAGTCCTAGAAAAGATTATTCATCTTTCACTCCCATTCTAGTTCAGTCTCCTACCCTCAGGAAATAAACAAAGAGTAGAATAAAATGTAACAATGGATTATAAATCATTGCCTGATAGCTGATATCTAATAAATAATCATTTAAAAATTAGTTCATTTGCTTTAAATACTGATCTCCACCCCTTTACTTTTAGTCTATATGCATCCTTGCAGGTTAGGTGTGTTTCCTGAAGACAGCAGATACTTGACCTGTATTTTTTTATCCATTCAGCCAGCCTATGTTTCTTGAGTGGGGAGTTCAAGCCATTCACATTTATTGAGAGAACTGATAGGTGGGGCAGATTTCTGTTCATTCTGTTGGGTTGGACATTGCTGCTTTGTTTCTGTCTTGAGCCATTGTGGTATCTGGCCTTTAATCATTAGCTTTTGAGTGTTTTTACATTTGTGAGTATTTATTATGCTGATCCGTGTGTAACACTGTTTTGAGTACTTCTTGTAGGGTTGGTCTTGTCTTGGTGAATTCCCTCAGTCTTTGCTTATCTGAGAATGTCTTTAAGCAAAGGGAAGTCAAAAGAAGGCTGGAGTGGCAGTTCTGATTTCAGATAACTTAGTTTTTAAACCAACAAAAGTAGTGTTTTATAGTAGTCCCCCATAATAGCCAGAGATTTCAATACCCCACTGACTATACAGGACAGCTCCTCCAAACAGAAAATTAATAAAGAAATAATGGACTTAAACAAAACTCTAGAACAATTAGGCCTGACTGACATTTACAGGACATTCTACCCAAAATCTACTGAATACACGTTCTTCTCATCAGCTCATGGGACATTCTCTAAGATTGACCATATCCTAGGACACAAAGCAAGTCTCAAAAATTTTTAAAAATAGAAATGATACCATGTATCTTTTCAGATCACAATGGAATAAAAGTAGAAATCAACCCTAACAGAAACTCACATTTCTACATAAAAATATGTAAATTAAACAACCTTCTGCCAAACGATTACTTCATAAATGAGGAAATCAAGATGGAAATAAAAAAATTCTTTGAACTTAATGACAATGGAGACACAAGTTATCATATCCTCTGGGACACAGCTAAAGCAGTACTGAAAGGAAACTTTATTTCCATAAATGCCTATAACCAAAAGTCAAAAAGATCACAAATAGACAATCTAATGAGTTGACTCAAAGAGCTGGAAAAGGAAGAACAGACCAACCCCAAACCCAGCAGAAGAAGTGAAATTAACAAGATCAAATCAGAACTAAATGAAATTGACAACAGGGAAACTATACAGAAGATTAATAAAACAAAAAGTTTTTTCTTCGAAAAAATAAACAAAATTGACATGCCTTTGGCTAGACTAACGAAAAGCAGAAAAGAGAAATCTCTAATAAGCTCCATCAGGAAAAAAAAAGGATATATCACAACTGATCCCACGGAGATACAAGACATAATCTACGAATACTACAAAAACCTTTATGCACACAAACTGGGAAATAAGGAGTAAATGGACAAATTTCTAGAAACACACAGCCTCCCTAGGCTCAACCAAGAAGAAATAGAATTCCTGAACAGAAGAGTATCAAGAGCCGAAATAGAAACAGCAATTAAAAATTTTCCTAAAAAGAAAAGTCCCGGACCAGATGGTTTCACACATGAATTTTACCACACCTACAAAGAAGAACTGGTGCCTATCCTGCAGAAATTGTTCCACAACATTGAGAAGGAAGGAAACATATGAAGCCAATATCACTTTGATACCAAAGCCAGGAAAGGATGCAACAAAGAAAGAAAACTACAGCCCAATATCACTTATGAATATAGATGCAAAAATTCTCAACAAAATCCTAGCTAACTGAATCCAGATGCTTATCAAGAAAATAATCCATCAGGACCAAGTTGGCTTCATCCCAGGGATGCAGGGATGGTTCAACATATGCAAATCTATACGTAAATGTAATTTATGTAATTCACTACATAAACAGAAGCAAAAACAAAGACCATATATGATCCTTTCAATAGATGCAGAAAAAGCATTTGACAAAATTCAACACCCTTTCATGATAAGAACACTTAATAAAATAGGCATCGAAGGGGCATACCTAAAAATGATACAACCCATATATGACAGACCCACAGCCATCATCATACTGAATGGGGAAAAATTGAAAGCATTCCCACTTAGAACCAGAAGCAGGCAAGTTTGCCCACTATCTCCACTTCTATTCAACATAGTGCTGGAAGTCCTGGCTATAGCAATCAGACATGAAAGTGGAATTAAAGGTATCCAAATGGGGGCAGAAGAGATCAAACTTTCACTGTTTGCTGATGATATGATATTATATTTAGAAAATCCCAATAATTCAACCAAGAGACTCCTGGAATTGATTAATGAATTTAGTAAAGTCTCAGGATACAAAATCAATAACAAATCAGAGGGATTCCTATACACCAATAACAGTCAAATTGAGGACCAAATCAAAGATTCAATACCCTTCACAATAGCAAAAAAGAAAATAAAGTACCTAGGAATATACTTAACTAAGGAGGTAAAAGACCTGTACAGGGAGAACTATGAAACATTGAGGATGGAAATAGCAGAGGATGTAAACAGATGGAAATCCATACCATGCTCATGGGTAGGCAGACTCAACATTGTTAAAATGTCTATACTACCCACACTGATCTACAGATTCAATGCAATCCCTATTAAAATCCGAACATCATTCTTCACAGATATAGAAAAAATAATTTTACACTTCGTTTGGAACCAGAGAAGACCCCGTATAGCAAAAGCAATTCTAGGCAATAAAAACAAAATGGGAGGTATCCATATGCCAGATTTCAAACTATACTACAAAGCTGTAGTAATTAAATCAGTTTAGCATTGACACAAAAATAGGGACATTGACCAGTGGGACAGAACTGAGAACCCTGATATAAAACCAACCTCATATAGCCATCTAAACTTCCACAAAGCAGACAAAAATATTTACTAGAGAAAAGAATCCTTATTCAATAAATGGAGCTGGGAAAACTGGATAGCCACATGTAGAAGGCTGAAGAAGGATCCACACCTTTCACCTCTCACAAAAATCAACTCACACTGCGTAACAGACTTAAACCTAAGGTATGAAACTATTAGAATTCTAGAGGAAAACATTGGAAACACTCTCCTAGATGTTGGCTTAGGCAAAGAATTTATGAAGAAGACCCCAAAAGCAATCACAGCAGCAACAAAAATAAATAAATGGTACCTGATCAAACTAAAAAGCTTCTGCACAGCCAAAGAAACAGTCATGAGAGCAAACAGACAGCCTACAGAATAGGAGAAAATTTTCACATCCTACACAACTGATAAGGGGCTGATAACTAGAATCTTATTAGAACTCATGACAATCAGCAAGAAAAAATCAAACAACCCTATCAAAAAGTGGGCAAAGGACATGAACAGAAACTTTTCAAAAAAAGACAGAATAATGGCTAACAAACATATGAAAAAATGCTCAACATCTCTAATCATCAGAGAAATGCAAATCAAAACTGCAATAAGATATCACTTATCTCCAGTAAGAATGGCCTTTATCAAAAAGTCCCAAAACAATAAATGTTGGAGTGGATGCAGAGAGCTAGGAACACTCCTACACTGCTGGTGAGACTGCAAACTAGTTCAACCTCTGTGGAAAGCAATATGGAGATAACTTAAAGCAATACAAGTAGATCTATCATTTGATCCAGCAATCCCACTACTGGGCATCTACCCAAAAGAACAAAGGACAATCTATAATAAAGACACCTGCACTCGAATGTTTATAGCAGCACAATTCACAATTGCAAAGATGTGGAAACAACTGAAGTGCCCATCAATACATGAGTGGATTAATAAAATGTGATATATGTATACATGGAGTACTATTCAGCTCTAAGAAACAGTGGTGATATAGCATCTCTTGTATTTTCGTGGATAGAGCTCGAACCCATACTACTAAGTGAAGTATCTCAAGAATGGAGAAGCAAGCACCACATGTACTCACCAGCAAATTAGTATTAACTGATTAGCATCTAAGTGGACACATAGGAATTACATTTACTGGGTATTGGGCAAGTGGAGGGGGAGGGGGGACGAGTATATACATACATAATGAGTGAGATGTGCACCGTCTGGGGGATGGTCAAGCTTGAAGCTCTGACTTGAGTGGGGAGAGGGGGCAAGGGCTTTATACATAACCTTAAAATTTGTACTCCCATAATATGCTGAAATAAAAAAAATAAAAATAAAAAATAAAAATTAGTCCAGCACTGAAATCTCGCACATGAAAAATGCTATAGGATTAAAGCCTCATGGGTTTTTACATGTCTTCCATTACACATATGTCCTGTATTTAGAATTCCTTTGTTTTATATGTTCTAATTGATTTGGCTTAAATTTAAATACATCTGTAACCAAAAAAAAAAAAAATGAAACTTCATAGAAAATGCTGAACATTGTTCTTTGACAAATATTTAGAGTTATAGGTACCCATTAAAATTAGGAATAAAATAACAACAAATAGATCCTAAAGCAAAATCATAGAAAAGACTTACCAAATATTTGAGAGAGTTTGTAGCAAATACTGGTCATAGAAAGCATGGAAATTTCTTAGCCAATGCCAGTCATTAAAGTTAATGGAAAACTCTTAGCAACTGCTAATAATTGAAGTCAATGGAGAATTGATAGCACATGCTGATCAGCAATGTTAATGGAAAAATTCTCACTCCAAACTGCTCGTTTTCAGATGTCATCTCAGAATAGCAAAAAGCTTGTAAGTGTGAGTTTTGACTCTTATGTTGACATTTTTCATTTCTCTATATTAATCACATGTATGGGATGTGAAATAGGCACAGCCTATTGTGGCAACAGGGGTTTAATTATGGCTCCAAATGTATTTGCAAAGGTGTATTTCTTATGACTTTGGTGCCCTGAAAATGGAAGTGATCACCTGCTAATTATGCACAGGATCCCTGAGAGCTGCCTAGCGTGATCATCTGTTCTGCAGTCTAAGAATTGTGAAAGGCCCCTTTTCTTCTTAGCGAGTATCAAATGCCACTGGTTTTCTCAGTGTATAAAGAAATCAACAATCCTACACATAACAGGTAGTATGAAAATGTAACCTTTCCTGTCCTCTTTCTAAGTAAATAAGGAGCTTTTTTACACTCAATCATAGCCCCACATTTATTCCTGTTATTTCAAATTTGTTGGGTTCAATTATTAGATACATTTTTCAGGATAAACTATCCAGTGAGCATGATGACTGTCCAGGTAATATCATTTAAATCACCAGGAATCATGTGTGCAAACATGGACCATAACTGATGGCATGCAATTAGGTATGATTCACCAGCACACTTTCTACTGCAATCACACAAGTTCATTTCTTCTTAAGCTCTCCTGTATTTTCCAGGTTCTGCACATTTGCCTCTCCCATCTTCCTTCCTATTATGCTGTCCTCTGTCCTACTTGTGTACCCCAAATCTACTTACCCTTCAGTGCCCAGTCCTAATCCCCGCTCTACTATGGGATATTTTCTGATCATCTCTTAAATTCACCTATTTGTATAAACAAGTACTCATCTGTATTTCATATTTGATATGCATAGTTTCCTACAATATTTGACATACATTGTTATTTAAATCTTAATCAGTCCAACCTATATTTCACAACTAGATAGCATACTCTTTTTAACAAAATGAGTCTCCTACTTCTTTGTCTTGCCCATAGTGCATCAGTCTCAGTGGCTTCTACAAAAGAAAATAGCATTGACAAAAAAATGAGAGGAACATTTAGCTCTGCCATATAAAAACCCTGAGAGCTTTCCCAAGTTGCCCGAGTTCCATGAGCTTCAGTTTTCTCACCCAGTCAATGGGAGAATTCCTGGACTATTCACCTCATACATGGTTGTCAGAACCATATGCAATCACACATGTGAACATGTTTTGAAAATACATCTCTTTATTTTAATAAGTGCTTAATACAGATCTAAGCATTGAAAACTGCAGATTTTAGCTTCTGTGAGAAGACAGAACAGAAAATCTCCCAAATATATAAGTTTGAAAAATTATGTAATACAATGTTATAAGTAAAGGGAGTGTGAGTACAGTGGGAAACAGTTTCAAACCGGGCCTAAGAACTAACAGGAGAGATCATCTGTAGGGGGGAGGGGAGGCTTATATACCTTGCAGCTCAATAAGACCAGCATTTCATGTTTCTATACAAACAGACTAGTTAAGTGTAAAATTATCTTTGAGTGCAAGTATGTTGTAAGATAGTTTCTTTAATGAAAAATACATTCTTGTCCTTAAGAAAATGCAATCTAAAAAACAGAATAGTCCTTCATTCCCTTTTTTATTTTTTTTAAAGATATAATCCCTTTATTCTCAAGGACTTCACATGTCTTTTTTATTTTGTGTCCTAAATCTTTTTTTTATTTTTAATACTCTCTCCTTTTCTTTTATTTCAATATATTATGGGGGTACAAACGTTTAGGTTACATATGTTGCCTTTCGCCCCTTTCCCCCAGGAGTCATAGCTTCAGGTGTGTCCATCCCCCAAATGGTGTGTACTGCACTCATTATGTATGTATATACCCATCCCTCCTCCCCCCTCCCATCTGCCTGATACCCAATACATGTTATTCCTATATGTTCACTTAGGTGTTGATCAGTTA
>VBSM01003176.1:26693609-26709552 GCA_008086735.1 Cheirogaleus medius
AGCTAGAACAAGTGAAACAGTTCAGGTTCTAAACTTATAAAATCCTGACCTTAGTTTTTTGTTTATTTTGACTAAAAGGCAAATATAAGAATAGCCATAAAAACTCCAGTTCGTACACCATATTGAAATGATGAAATAGAGATTAATTATCTATTCCATGAAAGAAAAGTCACAAACCCAGGAATTAAAATTGAAAACATTAACCTCATCTTAATAGGGTACAAATCATCTTTTACTTTCTTTATATAAATACCATGATCAAAAAAGAAAAGAAAAAGAAAGAAAATCAGAAAAGAAATTTTTGATACGGAGAATGGTAAAGACAGAACGATATGTAGGAATGGACACAAATTCAACTGCCTTCTAATATCAGACGTGTTATAAAGTGAGTGAAACTCTCACTCATAGTGAGTAAAGTAAATGTGGTGTGAGAAAGAGTGTTTGCAAACAATTGAATTCAAACTTTTGAAATACTATGTGTGTCATGCAATAACTCTATTACAAAATACCTGTAAATGCTAGATAGACTATTGCAGAAAACAATCAAATGAACAAAAATGAATGGCTGGAATGATCAAAAGAAAGAAAGCAAAATCACCAAGAACAAAAATGAGAGTAAACAACAAACTAGACCTGATACCGTGGCTGACTTCGAAGGGTATTCTGCACAAGGTAACCCAGAGTCTTGCGTTTTAACGTCCGAAAAAGGACAAGCAACAGCACCTTAGGCCTACAAATGTTAAAGTATTATGACTGAGACTCCTTGCACTATAGTTCAAAATTTAAAACCATACATTATTAATAAAATGGTAAACTGGGGAAAAAAATCAACAACACGGGGAGAAAACAAGAATTCTCTATTTCAAACTGGGCTCAGAATGAAATAAAATATTGCCCTGAGAATGTAATCATAGGAATGTATTGCTCAAGACTGTGGGGAAGAAAAAAAAAAAAGATAATAATGGAGCAGCAAACTCAGAGGTGGGGAAAATCAAGATATTTTTAGTTCTTTATTGAGAGCTTATTATGGGGTAGGTAGGGTTGTTAGCACTTGGATATCTATTAACTCATTTAACCTTCACTACAACCCTGGAAGAAGGCACTGGTATCACCCTCCTTTTAAAGATGAGTAAACTGAGGCCTAGAGAAGTTAGCTTCCTTGCTAAAGGTCACAGAGCTATTTGACTTCAAAGTCCATCCTCTCAAGCATTGCTCCCTTCTGCGTCTTAGGATATCTCTGTCAAGCTGAGATACAGATTTATTATATAAATGTCAAGGAAAGAAGAGGTTTTCCTGAAAATATAATGAAATATATATTTAAAACAGAGCAAGGGGAGTAATTCACAACTTTTTGTGTGTTCTTGGCCCACGCTCAAAACCCAAAATTTCTGCAACAAACTAAGAGACCAAAGCAACACAAGCATCCTCTGGCATGGCCATGTCTCCACAGTACTAATGAAAGCAACCAAAATAATAGAATGTTCCCTTGATTGCCTTTCAGCACGTGTATAACATGAGCAAAACCCTTTATTTTCCTGCACATTTCCAAGTCTCTGTGAATGAGGCAGGGAGGGTTGGGGCACAGATGTCAGACTCACTTCCCAGCAAGTTCATCAGAATATAAGCTACATGGGAGCAGGAATTTTATTCTGTTTTGCTTCCAATACCTCCTCAGTACCTAGAACATTGTCTTAAATATAATAGGTACTTGATGAATATTAATTGTATGAATGGTGGAAAGTTCTACCCAGCTCTAACCCAAAATGCCTGAGGCCTCTCCAAAGAGCCAATTTTTGATTGAAAAAAAAAAAAAAGAAAGAAATGGAGGTATAGAAAAGACAGGAATGAGAGATAAGAGAGTTTGGTTTAATGAACTGATAATTTCAAAAAAGACCAGTGGAAATAGTCACTGAAAGGAGATCAGTAGTGAAAAGAAGAAAATTAGGGCATTAAAAAGTTGTAGATGTGTAGAAAATATTCATAATGTAATACCTAGTGAATTTTACACTTGAAAAAGTAGCCAAAGATGACAGATTTAGGGAGCATGGTTGTGATGATTTTCCTTAAAGCTGGTGGGTTGAAGAAGCTGAATTGTCTATGGGTCCTGATGACATTAGCCTCCAGGTTCATTGCTGGACACTCAGCAGGACATGTTCCTAGGAAGTTCTCCTGGTATCTTTTGAAGACATTGCTCCCTACCAATGATATTTGCCATAGGTCTTGGAGGCTATAGTATGAGTCTCTCATATTTTGACCATTCAATTTGGGAGAAGATTACTTGGATTCCATAATTTTCTACTTTAAGTATAAGCATAGGACCAGAATGTGTTAGAAGGCATAAGACTCTCAGGGCTGTAACTTCAGATGTTTTTTAGATCCAGGAGAAAATGCACATTGGCCAGAGTTCTACACAGATGGTCAGAGATGAGAGTTTCAGGAACCCATATGCTTCCTACCTAGTGGAGTTAAAGCAGCATGTGGTGATGGCAAGTCCTGAGGCTTTAAGTCTTATAAATGGGAGGCCCTGAATGGGTTTTGAAGGAATTTTCCTCCAGTGCCTTCTTCCAGTGGCTGAAGGCAGGATTGAGTTGGACCCAGGTTGCCTCCATTCAGGAAGAATCACATGGTTCAAGATGGCTAGGAAGCTGAAGCCATGTTCTTCAATCTACCTTAACAAGTATTAATATCATCTTTAAACAGTGAAAATTACACAGCACTATATTATCACCTATCATTATCATAACCATTGTAAGAAAAATTCACATTTTCTTTTCTAATGCTTAAAAAAATTGGCTTTCTGATTAGTCATTTCTTAATCTTTCATAGAGATCAACATTGTACTGTATTATTAGAAAAAATCAATAGTTGAGGTCTCCATGTAGATGTTGTATGGATTCTCATTTTCTTACTGTACAGGTATTAATAATTGTCTGCATATGAGAGCACGTAGACATGGGTGTATTTGTAAGATGTTCTCAGTTCATATTTTTATTGATCCTTTAAGGTTTTAAAAAAACAGAAAAGAAAAAAAAAATAATGTTTAAATGGGAATGGTATTGTAGCTAAAAGTTTTCTCAGTCCACAAATGCTGAGACACTGTAGGAAAGGATCACATTCAACCATTCTAAAGAAAGGAACCAAGCTTTCCTATCACGACTTTTTAACATTGGTTCCACGTGGGTGGTCTTTTATTTCACAGGGCATATTAATCTCCTGTTATACATGACAGCCACTACTGTGTGTCATCTCAGTACAGTACAATAAAGTGACTCCAGAGTTTCCTTCTAAACTTAGTGACCAGGCTTCTCTTACTGTGACAAATGTTTATGGATTCTTCTAATTACACGTCTGGTTTAAAGCTAAGATACCAAGAGAATACAGTTCTCTTTTGTAAAGTTCCCAAGGTTTTTCTATAATAATCAATTACCATAATGAGTTTTTTTAAAGCTTCCATTCATCATTTTCTTAAAATATATAAACTACCCAGGATAAAGATAAATAGCCACAGCCAGCATACCCTAAGGCGCTCTACCAAAGGCCTCCTTTAAATCAAAATCAACTGGAAAACATGTTGGGTTTTATTTCAAAGTCAATCCTGCTTAAGTTTTTTTTTTTTTTAATGTGTAAAACAAAAAGAGAGTAAAAGAAAAGTCATGACAAGTTGGCTTCATAAGAGGACATGAGACAATGCATCATTATCACAATTATCTCTGTAGTTCACATATATTTGTTAAATGGGTCTCACTAGCTGACTTTTGTACTACTAAAACCAAGAACTAAATCTCCACATGGGACTTTCCTCACCTATTAACCTATTATCTCCTTCTGCTCCTAGAAAAACTGTACCCAAACTGGGAGTTATTTGGCACGTCTTTATCTAAACCAGGATCTCTCAACCTTAGCACTATTGCTATTTTGGGATGTGCAATTCTTTGTTGTAGGAAGCTATTTCGTTCACTGTAGGATGTTTAGCAGTATCCCTGGCCTCTATCCACCAGATGCCAGTAGCAGACATCTCCCTCCCTGGGAATGTGACAACCAAAAATATTTCCAGACGTTGATAAGTGTCCCTGGGAGGGGCAAATGCCCCACTCTATTTGAGAATAACTGCTTTAAACTCTTCATAAGCATAAAATGTGAGAGAATTCATATAGTTGCTGTGTACTTGTACCCAACATCCTTTATAACACCGTACTTTCTGCTCAAACTACAATTCTTCCAGGCTTTGAGGCTCCCAAACCTATGCCCAGAGACACAGAAACAGAATTATTTTTAAGAAACATTTTTGAGAAAAATTATTGTTTACTTTTTCCCTTATATTTTCTTTTTCATGCTATTATATCCTATATCCTACCTGATAAAGCAGAATAGGTAGTACAAAAAGATTGAAAATTTAAAAAATAATTGAATTCAACCCTAGCTTTGTTTTGTTTTAGCAGCATTACATCAGACAAATTATGAGTTTAAATATCCTGGTATTTAAAATGAGGCTTCCTCAAAAGGCCTATATACAGATTAAATAAGATACCATATAAAGGAGGAAAAAAAACCCCAAATTTCTGACATTACATATTACATATTTTACATTTTAATAGTAATAGTGTTTGCGAAACTTTTGTTTTCAAATGAAATGGAGACATAATGTCAAATTATTAATATCATGCATAAGAGGACACTCCTTAAAATATTTTATATTCTTATTAACAGGAATGACTGTTTTCCCTATATTATCATTGTTTGCTGACTTCTCAACTCTGAAAGCTTCTCATTCATTTTTCTCCCCATTTATATTTCCAAATAAATATTTTAGATAACCCTAACCAGAATCCTGAGTTCCAAACAAGAACATCTAAGTTGTTCCTAAAGATAAATGTAAAGAAATAGTATCCCAACTACTCTTTAAACTAAAGACATCACCTGCGTATCTGAAGGAAAGTAAGAGTGTCATCTTAAAAGATGTGTATAAATTACCGGAACTACAGTCACCCCCCTCTAACTAGTATCTTTGGCATATTGCAGACCTTAGAAGACACAATTTTTAGATAAATTATACTTGATTTGGTACTTATTTATGAGGGAAAATGACTGGGTTGCCTCAAAATAAAATATATCCTATGATAGTGACTTATACAGAACATTGAGTTTATGGAAAAAGCAGTGGTCCAGAGAAATAACTTCTTTATTTATGCCAAGAATTTAAAAAATGCTACATTTAATTTTAATATCGTGATGATCAGTATTCCCCCTGCTTGACAGGCTTCATTACACTGCAGCATGTACAGTATTTGCCTTATTTAACAATTTTTATCAGTCGTTTAAGAATGGGCAATGCACTCAAAAAAAAAAAAAAAGGAAGAAGTGAAAGACATTTAGTATAGAGCCTCTTAGCAATACAAAAATTTGGCCTCAGTTGTAATGAATAAAAAATATAAACAAAATGTTTCTTTGGCAAATCCCGTGCCTATGATTTCATGCATTTGTCAGCCAAAGATAATACTTGTTAATTGCATAAATAAGTGTAATTCTTATTTATAAAATATCTCTCTGCTTTTCTTCATATAAATTGTTTATCTACCTAATTGGTTTAATCAAATTTGTGTGAATATCACCTTCTGGTCACTCTTAGATTCTCCTTTATAGCTATTGCCGGTATTTATTAGTATCTTTCCCATTTTTTTCCTGGTGTGAAGCAACCTCAATCAAGGACCCCTTTCTAAAGTTCTCTTAAAATGTGGAAATGCAAAGCATGTAAAGAAAGGCAGCACTGATGTGGAAAGTTCCACCACCTCCAAAAAATTCTGGACCAATTAGTAAGAGAAAGAAAAATTATGAATCAAAACTTTTTGCTTAAGCAGAATTCCTCATTCTTCAAAGTATCACTTGTTACTTTTATTTCACTGTCATATTTTAATCCTTCCTCTCTTGCAGATATTCATATTTGAATTTTACCTTTGTCCTTGTTCATATCATTCATAGAATCTTATGCTTTAAATTCCTGCTTTATAAATTTTTACTTATGTTTTTATATTATATACTGTTTAAAAATTGTTTTGAAGCCATTGGCTTCATATTAGGTAATATTAGGTGACTATAAGCCCTAGTCTGCCTGTGATTCTGGTCAAATATTTTAACTTCTGTGGGCCTTAGCACCTCTGCTGTAAAATAAGACTATTTTTGGTTAAATATGAAAACGAGAATTGACTATTAAAATAAGAATATATTTTGCTAAATAACAAGTCATTAAATCTCTTTTGGATAGAAAATTTGTGATTTTATAACTAATGGAATATTCAAACAATATCTATTTTTCTTTTTGGTTCATTTATTATGTCCTCCCGACCCCACTAGGATATAAGCTATTTAAAAGAACAGGGACTTTGTTTTACTCTCAGTTAAACTCATAGCATTAGAAGAATGCTTTGGCATAAGCTCACAAAGAACAGGCAGAATTGATTTAAATTGAAAAATATAATTCACATTTCTAAAATATCTTAGCAATTCTCATCAATTGGATGCACTTTTTTGTTCTCATTAAAATATATTAAAAATTACTTTACTCAAATGAGGAGGACAGGAAAAAAAGAATCCCACCATAAGTCAACTGTCTCAGACACTCTTAAAGGAATAGCTTTTATTTTTTAAAGAATAATGCTTCAATTCATCTACATTATTCTGCCACACAGAAGATCTATTAGAAAATAAAAGGATTTGTGTGGGTAACTCATAAAAGGCCATATTAGAGCCCTCTGGGATAATTTTTCAAAATGGTGTACAGTGTTTTAACGGCGTGATTCTCATTGACTTTAATGGGAGTCATGCAGCTAACACCACATATACGCTTTCAAAACGTATCTCTAAGTGTTCTGTCACTAACCCATGTAAGTAATAAAATGGTACACTTTCTTTCCAGACATATAAACATAATCATGTTTATATCAGTATAATCATGAACTTTTTTGTGGCATTTATAGCTGGGTTTTCATCATGCTATCACTAGCTTCTTGTTTGCATAAAGACCTAATTTTCATTGGCCATGGTTAGGACGTGTGTGTGTGTGTGTGTGTGTGTTTATCATATTTGATTGTGACAAGACAGCATCATCCTGATAGGGAAAAAAGTCTTTGTGTATATTTGCATTCTAAATCACTCACTAAGGTATTTATTTCTGTTCTTCTGGACATAGCTCTCCAATACAAAGTCCTAGTTTGTGAAAAATATGGTAGTGTGGTCACTTTTTGTTACAAAATAAATATAGTCTCAGCACCTTGCTGGCCTACTGTAAATATATGATTTTTAATAAAACAAGATTAAATATTTAAACATTTCTTTGCCAAAATATATTAGTTATGACCTGCAACATGGCCATAGTCCTAAATTTCGTCTAAATGTAAGGTGTCCACTGTGCCAGATTGTGTGATGACTTCACAATATGGGCAAATGTTCACCAGAAACCATAAGGTGGTTTCTAATAAAGTCAGCTATTACATAATATAAAAAGTTATTACATAGTAATTCATTTCAACAGTTCAAAAATATAAAATAATTTTAAAAAGTGAATGGGCTAAATACATTAAGCTCTCTGAATTTTTTGCTAGTGCTTAAGCAACACTCATAGGTGTTTTATTATCGTAGGGTCTTAACACTGGAAAGAATATCAGTGACCTCATAGTCCAACTTTTCCTAATTCCTCCCCATTTTGCAGATGAAAGAACCCATAGAGAATGATTAAAATATGTTTTCAAAATAAAATATTCTATTAATATGTGGTTCTAAAACCATCATTTTATTTTTAAAATCTTTTTAATGGTTTTCTCAAAAAAATTTGTATAAAGAGTTTATCAGTTTGTGGACAAGATCTCACACCCTCTTCACTCACCTCCCACATAAAATTATTAAATAATATTAATCTCCCTAAGGTTTTATATCCACAGAGGATGTTCATTTGTTTTTTGAGCAAATGCTACAAAATCTAATGTTTCTTCTTAGAGAAGAATGCATTCGTTTATAGTGTAAACCCAAGATAATATTTAAGACACCTTTATCATACTCACAGATTAGGCAGAGACACAGGAACCTGCCTTTGGAATCAGCTCCGAACATGATGGTAAGATAGATGCTCTTTCACTACTAATAACTTTGAAAGCCATATTATCTTTTTGAGTCCCAAGTAATCCACTCAGAGAATGGCCCATTAGGTTCTGGAACCTCTGTGGCTAAGTGGCAGTAGAACACAATAAAATACACCAAAAACTCTCAGTGGTGACTGAGGAAAGAAAAGGTGTGTGTATGTGGGAGGGCAAGGGGGTGAGGGACAGGAGTGGGGGACTAAGACCATGGGCTTAAACAGACTGAGGGGCCATGGAGGAAAGGGAAAAAGAGAAAAAGAGAGGTTGTCTGCAACTGCTAGAGACAGTCACTCAAGGTAACCCAGAATTCCAAATAGAGGTTGAGAGAATGGGTGAAGTGGAATAGCAAACACATCCCTGAATCTTTATTCCCACCTCCAACACACACACACACAAAACTCTGTATGGGCTGGAATAGCTCACTTGAACCTGAAAGTTATGGTTGTGATCCTCCCACCTCAGCCTCCTGGGTATCTAGGACTACCAGAACATGCCACCACTCTCAGCTAATTTTTTTAAGTTTTTTGTAGGGATGGGTCTCACTATGTTGCCCAAGCTAGTCTTGAACTCCTGGCCTGAAGCACCCCTCCCACCTCAGCCTCCCAAAATGCTGGGATCACAGGTATGAGCCATCATACCCGACCCTAAACAATTTATTTTTTAAATGAAAAATAAAAATTAAATATATGTATCATAGACAACATGTTGTTTTGAAATATGTATAAAGTGTGGAATGGTTAAATCAATCCTACTAGCAGATGCATTACTTCACATACCATTTTTTTACAGTCAGAACACTTAAAATCTACTCTCAGTAATTTTCAAGAATGTATTATTATTAAATATAGTAATCATGTTGTACAGTAGCTCTCTTGAACTTATTTTTCCTATATAACTGAATTTTTGTATACTTAGATCAACATCTCCCTAACCTTCCCCCACCAGCCCCTGATGATCACCATTCTACTCTACTTCTGAGTTAACTGTTTTAGATTCCATATATAAGTGAGATGAAGTGCTATTTGTCTTTCTGTTCCTGGCTTATTTCACTTAAAACAATGTCCTCTAGGTCCATCCATGTTGTCACAGATGACAGGATTTCCTTCTTTTTTATGGCTGAATAGTATTCCATTATATGTATATACCACATTTTTGTTATCCATTAATGGACACTTAAGTTGATTCCATATACTGGCTATTGTAAATAATGCTTCAACGAACATGAGAATGCAGATATCTCTTTGACATACTGATTTCATTTCCTTTGGATATATACCCAGTAGTATGTTTGCTGGATCATATGGTAGTTCTACTTTTAATTTTTTGAGGAATCTCCATACTGTTCTTTATAATGGCTTTACTAATTGGCATTACTACCAACAGTGTGCAAGGGTTTCCTTTTCTTCACATCCACTAACAGTTACTTTCATCTTTTGTTAATAGCCATTCTAACAGATATGAGGTGATACCTCATTGTGATTTTAATTTGCATTTAACTGATGATTAGTGATGTTGGACATTTTTTCACATACCTGTTGGCCAATTGTGTTTCTTCTTTTGATAAATATCTATTTAGATCCTTTGCACATTTTTAAATTGGAACTTCACAAACTGTCTACTTAAAAGCTCCATTGGGTATAGAGATATGTACTGAAAGACAACATCTAGTATGCTCGCCTTCAGAATTTGTACTCTGTGTCACAGGTTGGGTTTTCTAAAATTTGAGTTTGAGTCAAGTTTGGAGTGCAAAGAATTTATTAGGGATTAATACCTGTGAAAGTAATGAGAAGGAAGTAGGATTGGGCAAACGGATAAGTTGAACTATGCTGAAGGCCTGACAAAGCCTTGGTCAACCCCTGAAATATGATCCGCTAAGCTGGAAAGGCCAAAACTCTGTTTCTGCCTCCATCAGTCATTGGATGTGGACTACCTAAAAAGGGTATACCTTGATCCTGACTTCTGGAGACTGCCTAAAGACAGCATTCCTAGAACTATGCAACAAGTCCTTCCTTAAGGATCCAAGCAGCAAATCCCCTTGTCCACTACAATATATTTTCTATCTGCCCGCTTTCAGATAACTGATCAGTTATATTTTGATATCTCATATCCAAAAAAAAGGCATTGTGTATAACATGCTAAATTCAATTGCTTTTCCCTTTTCATCCCCCTTTATACCACTACCACTCCCCACTCCAAACACAATACTTCCAGGAGAGTTAGAGGCACAGGCTCTGTGCTAAGTGGTATTGCCTATGTTATCTTGCATAATTCCTTTATGCAGATAAGAAAGGATGTGACAATGCTCAAGGTTACACACAAGGCTAGTACAAGGATGGAACCTGAACCCAGTTGATCCAAAGTCTGTCTGTAAGTTTCATAGCTTAGCCCCTGAACTATATTGCACCCATATGAAGTCACTCAAACACAACATCCATAAAAAGCAGTATTTAAATCTGGAATGTTTATATACTAACACCATAGTTTTCAAACCAATCTCTCAAAAGTCATGCTCTATTTCCTAATTTAACTTTTCACTTCCTTGGTTAATCAGCAGATATTTTTTGGTACCTTGCCAGTTTTATAAAATAAGAAATAAAAAAATAAAGAATGACAGTTATCAGACATATATTGTTGGTTTTAAAAAAAGAAATATTGCAGTGTATGAAATATTTTACTGATAAAAGATGACGTACATTTCCTAATACTTCAAATAAATTTGCCAGTCTAAAGCACTCTGCTGACTTTATTAAAAAGTTTGTAATTTTTTGTATTATTTTCTTGACTGCATATTCCTGAAAGGTAGTCATCAAAATATATCATTTCTATGAATTGAAATTCTCCCATGTAGACCTAGTATGTAAACCCTTTCTTTTATTCAGATATTCCTTTTATAGAAAACCATCTTCAGTTTCTGTTTCAGCTGGGGTTATCTCAAACTAAAAATATAAACACTAGTTATGAAACACCTGTTGTTCTGAATTTTTCCACTATAATTTTTTTATAAAAGGATCACAGATATGTTTGTAAGAAGTGTACCTATGCCTCAGTGGAGACTCTAGCTGCATCTATCAAAGAATTGCTCTAACTTTTTAAAATCTAGTGGCAAGCCACCAAGCCTAGTCCATTTAAAGATTGCAGTAGAAAAAGCAAGCAAATTTGGGGCCTCTGTTTTATTTATATATGCAAATGATTTAGAGAAGAGTAGCCATAGAGGAATTTTTACAGTAATTAATGCCTATTTTCCAAGGTTGTGATCATAATTTGCTCAATTTTAGAGCTTTTTGACATACCTTTTGGCAAAGGGACCCTCCCCCCCCCGCAACATACATACACACAAACATGTAAAATAATCTGATTTTCAGGTTGCAGGATTAAATAGTGTTCCTGTCCACCAGTGCCTCATAGTTTGGGATTGGCTCTCTATAGCTGCTGCAAATCAGAACATCCTGAGGCACTAGTTACTCACTCATGTTCTAATTCACAAAATGGAGTGACACACAAATGAATAAAGAAGGCTTTATTCTTGGTAGTTAAGAACTTCCACATCAATACAGTTAAGAATTCATCAGCTTCCTGCTATCTATGTTTCTTCATTGTTTCATATCACTGTCATTAAGCAACTTATTAGCCAAGTTATTTTCAGTATAAGTTTAACACCTTAATCCATTTTTTCATAAATTCCCAGAGGTGATTATTTCAGAGAATATTATTGAGTGGCACATTCCCTTTTGGCCTCTCTCAGTACTCATGAGAATTTCTGGAATATAGGACAAACACTCTTGCTAGAAAGTTATGTTAAGATGTTTAATTAATAGGAAACACTGTATTAAACCTATATTTTTTTTCCTTTGTGTTGTATCTCTGATCTGAGTTTTCCTTCTGGTAGCTGTGCTACCTAAAACTGGACTGAATGTGCTAGCTTTATTCCTCTCTATAGATCACATTGGATGCTCACTCATTAGGATTTGTTCTCTATTTTTTCACTTTCTTCACAGTATGTTCTGAATCTTGGCAGGTCACACAAGTAGCCATAGAATTCCAGCCCACAAGACTAGAACTCTCTACCACCATGACCAATCCTCTTTATGTTTGAATTGTAATGTATTCTAGCCATTGGTTTCTGAGAATCTATCAACTAACCACTATTAGAACAGGCCAAACCAGTTAAATGAATTATTAAAACTGTAGATGCCTAGGCAACACCACACTCACAAGCATACTGAATTAGAATCTCTAAAGGTAGAGAGGGATCTGTTTTGTGACCAAGTCTTATAGTGACCCGTGGACATATTAAAATTTGAGAAACATGGAGTCATAGAAAGATATTTAACCTATTCAGTCTATGATTCAACATCAAAGAGTACTTAACAATATAAGTATTCTGAACACATCTGGTCACAATGGCTTTGTTAGTAGTTGTTTTATAGCATGCCTTTGTTCCAAACATTTAACATTGAAACATAAAATAAAAAATTAAAAAAAAGAAAAACAGCAACACAAAACCTGATTCAAAAGCAAACTAACATCTTCTTGGACCAGAAATGGAACATAAATTCAAATTGGAAAGTGTGGCGGAAAGCAAATGACTTTTAGAATTCCGAGCCTAAAGCTGCCAGTAGGGATAGGGTCTTAGTTCCTGTGTTTGAGCCCTACAGCTTAAAACCCAGGACTCTGAGTCTATGAAGGAAGTTAAGATTCAGGTTATATAAATTATGGTTTTATGCAAATTGTGAGCTCAGGGAAGCAGGAGGACAAATAACCATCTTGTGACCAAGAACTAAGCCAAGAGAAAGGAAAATAAAGCCAAACCAAAAGCTAACTCAAACGAAACCAACCAACCAAACAAAATTCCTACTGAAAATAATCCTGCAAATTTTAAATTATATTCTAGTGTATATAACCCTAAAGTGTTTTGTCCATCACTTGTCTGCAGATGTAGAATAACAATTTATAATAAAACAAGGGTATTCTAAGATTTCCTACTGCAGAATCTGCATTAAGCATATTGTGCCACCTTCCTTGGAAGTATAAAATATACAGAAGTTTTTGATTTCCCATGTCTCACTGTTAATTACATAGGATCCAAATTGCAAATCATATCCTAAACTGCAGAGGAGGTGACTAAGATATAAATGGGCTGAGGAAACTTGGCCATTCAGAGGCAGCAACATGAATAATCTACCCATAAGTGATATCTTTTCATGTGAGAAATAATAACATCATTCCAGAAAATGGTTTTCATGACCCCTCACTTGTAGGATATCCAGGAATTATTTGCATGAAGGCATTGACAAGAAGATAGACACGGTCGCCTGCACTTGATTCTCACATCGGACATATTAAAGACATATGATACATGATGGAATATCTAACAAAATATTTCAGTTACATAATTTTTTCATAAAAAGTGATCAAAAAATTGTTTTTAAAATCCTGGAAAACTGAGTTTTTATCTCAGTCTCAAATTCTGCCACAAAGTCTTCAGCTCTGGTTTCATGTGCAATACTTACGTTGCATATAAACATATGTATTGCATATATTGCTTAGCTCTCAAGTTTAAGCAGATTATAGGCAAATATTTTATCATATTTCATCACTCTGAGTTGAATGAGCAGAGTGAAAAATATTGTAGGCAACTAATAATATTGAAGAGCAGATTGTGGAATGAAATTAATAATCCTTTGCTTTTCTCTTTCTTCTTTCCTTCCCTCTTTTCTTCTTTACATCATTTGTTATTCAAATATTTGAACTTCATTCAAATTTTTACTCTATACTATGTGTTCTAAGAATATACAAATAGAAGGAACAAGTTAACCTTAAATGGTGTTGCTTTCAAGAGAATGTACACAAAGCACTGTTTGAATAGGGGAGATGTACAAAATTCTGGTGGAATGGTTAAAAAAAAAAGTCTAGCAGAAAAGTTAAGGAATTACCCAAGACTTGGAAGATTAGTATAAATTTGCCATGCCAAGAAGTAGGGGGAGATTATTCAAGGATAAAGAGGCAGATGGTCCATGAAGAAGTCAGAGACATGAGAAAGCTGTGTTTTCAAGCAATTATATGGAAGTCAGGTCTTTTCCTTAGTAATAATATTGTCATGGGTTAACTTTATGTGTCAACTTTGCTAGGCTTTGGTTCCCATTTGTTTGATTAAACTCTAGTCTAGGTGTTGCTATAAAGGTATTTTGTAGGTGTGATTATTCTCTATAATGTGGTGGGCCTCATCCAATCAGTTGAAGACCTTAAGAGCAAAAACTGAAGCTTCTCAGAAAAGATAGAATGCTGCTTCAAGATTACAACATAGAATTCTGCCTGTGTTTCCAGGTCACCGGCCTACCTTAAAATTTCAGACTTGCCAGCCTTCATAACCATGTGAGCCAATTCCTAAAAATCTCTTTCTCCCTCCCCAGCCCTGCTTCTTCATTCCTAGTGGTTCTATTTCCCTGAAAAACATTTATTAATACTAATACATAGTGAGTACTAGCTCTGCTGTGCACATTTTCATGGCTCATTCAATTTACTCCATATTATAACCTCAGTATAATTATACTCAATATCAATGAGGTAAAGACAGAAGAAACTGAAACTTAATTAAATTAGAAATAGAAAAAGACTTGGCTAAGGCCAGTTAGTAAAGGTAGAGCTGTGATTTGAACCTCATTTTGTGTGACTCCAAGGCCTTCAATTTTCAACACTATACTGTTTTCTTAGACTATAAGTTGTAGAAGGCTAATAAATACATTCAAATAGGGGAGTAATATAATTTGATCTCAGTATTAAAAAGATAAGTCCTCCTACAAGATGAAAGATGGATTGGAGACCAAAGAATTTTTCTTTTAATTTTTTTTATTTCATTATATATGGGGGTACAAATATTGTTGGGATTACATATATTGCCCCTGCCAACCCTCCCCGCCCCCTGCTGTGCTAGAGCTTCAAGCATGTCAAAACCCTGAAGGTGCAAGTCACACCCATTATGTAAGTATACACTCTTCCCCTCCCCCCCCACCTGCCCATCACCCGATAAAAGATTTTTTTTTTTGACATTTTGGTTATATTATATTTCTTTGCCTCTCCCTAAGAAGAGTTAGAGGTATTCCCTTCCCCCCCAACAATGCTCACCATATCCCAAGGATGTGGGTCTCCCTCCGACCCCCGACTCCCTGATGAGTACTACCACCATTTGAGCACCATAGTTTTAATCAGTCAGAACCAATCTGATGGTGAGTAGATGTGGAGCCCATTTTCCTGGTCTTGTGTTGCCTCACTTTGGATAATAGGCATAAACTAAATCCAGGTTAGCATAAATGGTGCTAACTCACTGTTGTTTCTTAGAATTGAGTAATAGTCCATTGTGAGCATATACCAAATTTTAATTATCCATTCCCAAATTGATGGGCACTTGGGTTGTTTCCAAGACCTGGCAATAGTGAATTGTGCTGCCATAAACATTCGGGTGCAGATGTCTTTATAATAGAATGACTATGCTCCTTTGGTACATGCCCAACAATGCTACTGCAGGGTCGAATGGTATTTCTATTTCTAGCTGTTTGAGGTATCTCCAAATTCTTTTCCACAAAGGCTGCACTAATTTGCAGTCCCACCAGCAGTGTAAGAGTGTTTTGTCTCTCCATATCCTCGCCAGCATTTGTTGTTTTGGGATTTTTTGATACAGGCCATTCTCGCTGGGGTTAGGTGGTATCTCATTGTGGTTTCGATTTACCTTTCTCTGATGATTAGAGATGTTGAGCATTTGTTTCTACCTTTGCAGGCCATTATTCTGTCTTCTTTGGAGAAGTTTCTGTTCATTTCCATTG
>VBSM01003176.1:26718112-26738189 GCA_008086735.1 Cheirogaleus medius
GGAGAGACAGGAACACTCTTACACTGTTTGTGGGACTGCAAATTAGTGCAACCTTTGTAGAAAAGAATTTGGATATATCTCAAAGAGCTAAAAATAGAAATACCATTCGACCCATCAATAGTATTATTAGGCATCTACCCAAAAGAGCGTAAGACATTCTATTATAAAGACATCCACACCTGAATGTTTATGACAGCACAATTCACTATTGCAAGGATGTGGAAACAACCCAAGTGTCCGTCAATTCATTAGTGGATGATTAAAATTTGGTATATGTTTACAATGGAATATTACTCAATTCTAAGAAACGATAATGAGCTAGTACCACTTATATTATCCTGTTTTGAGCTTAAGCCCATTATCCAAAGTGAGGTGACACAAGAGCAGAATAATGGGCTCCACATATACTCGCCATCAATTGGTACTGACTGATTAACACTATGGTGCTCAAAGGATGGTAGTGTTCACCAGGGATTCGGGGGTTGGAGGGGTAGTCTCACATCTGAGGGATGTGGTGAACATTGTAGAGGGGAAGGGCATACCTCTAACTCTTGCTAGGGAGAGGCAAAGATATAAAGTGTAACCAAAATGTTAAGAAAAAAAGAAAAACAAATATTTGTCGGGTGTGGGGCAGGGGGGTGGGGGGAAGAAGGGATGGGTATATACACACATAGTGAGTGTGATGCACACTGTCTGGGGGATGGACATGCTTGAAGCTCTGACTCAAGGGGGGAGGGGAGACAAGGGAAATGTATGTAACCTTAACAATTGTACCCCCATAATATGCTGAACAAAAAAAAAATATATTGAAAAAAAAGTTTCAATATTGTCTGCTAGTTAAGCCTACATATAAATCATTATAATCTGGTTAGTTTTCCATGACCTGGGTTATTCCAATGACATCATTTAGATGGTAGAAGGGCTAAAAAGACTTTAAATTGTGGTTCTTAAAGTTTGGTCCCAGACCAGCATCATCAACATGACCTAGGAACTTATTAGAAATGCAAATATTTCCAACATTCTGAATCAGAAATTCTGGAGGGTGAGGCCCAGCAAACTATAATCCTTCCAGGTGATTCTGATACATATTCAAATT
Organism: Cheirogaleus medius; assembly: GCA_008086735.1. NCBI lineage: Eukaryota > Metazoa > Chordata > Mammalia > Primates > Cheirogaleidae > Cheirogaleus > Cheirogaleus medius. The sequence goes on from VBSM01003176.1 coordinate 26,719,209, forward strand.
TGAGAAACTTTACTTTCCACAATGTTCTTGATATATTATTTCTTGTAACTTATTTTTATATGTATTTGACAAATAAAATCTCATCTGATTGGAGATCTACTCAAGGTTTTGTTTTCTTTCCCCTTTTCTTTCGGCTGGTATCTTTCCAGCATTTTCCCTTTCAACATCAGCTTCCACTTTGAACAGCAACTAAGAAATGAAAGAAAAATGAGGCAAAATATGATTGTTAATTTGATCCCCTCTATCATGGATAGTTAACAAAGCATGTGTCTTACTGGAGTTTACAGTCTAGTAGGAAGACAGACTTTTCAGCAGATTTTGTTAAGTGACTTGAGGAAGAGTGTTATTCTCATTTCATTCCTGTTCTCTTATCATAAATAACCAATAGTAATAGAGATTCTATATTGTGCATAAGCCAATGTACTATTCTCAGAGTAAAACTGAAGTTATATTAAGCAAGACTTTATTTGGTTCAGGAAAATAATTGGGATAATCTTTTCACCAAATATCTCATTAACTTTTATCAAACAATCTTTGATTATCACTTTCTTTCTGGCATACATATATTTTTTTTTGGAACTCTACAAAAAGTTATAATCATTTTTCTTTCTCTTTTGCAAATCTGTATATCAAGATTTCTTAATATATTCAATATTTGGGGTTTGGATCACGTGATCCAACATCCTCATTTCACAGATGAGGAAACTGAAGTCTCTGCGTTGGATGACTCAAAACTATTAGAAGTTTTTACATCTGGTCATGCTTCTGCCAGTTACTAAATTTTAGATTGTCAGAGCCTATCCTAGGGCATTTAAAGATTAAATTTTCAAAAATTACCCTGAAAGTTCTGTGTCAATTTTGCTATTGGAAACTCAAACTTCTGTAGGTTATTTTTTGTTTTCTTTAAAAGTTTTATCTTTCTAGGAGATGGAAACTCAAAATACATTTCTCTATCTTATCACCACATTTCAATGGCAAAGATGAGGAAGAATTTTCTTCTACAGATAATTTTTTATCTCAGATGATGTTTAAATACCATTAAAATTCACACTGTAGAAATAATTCACCAATACTTATTACATAGTTTTCAGATGAACATTAATACCTAGATGCTAATCCACTAAATTGCTCATCAGATAAACACAACAAAATCAGTGTTTAGTTGAAAAATGCAAATAAGAACACGTTTATATGACAGAAAGTTTAGTGTTTCTGGAGAATATATTGAGAAATTAATGACTTGGTTAAAGTAAACGAAATGAATAGAGGAAATAATTCATGAATTTAGAGGACGTTTCAGTGATGAATTGTTATTTTAGAAAATGTTAGTACTTGGAAGAGAAGGTGAGGAATGGAGTGATAAAAGGATGAAGGTGGATAGGCTAGGTTATTCATAGTAAAAGTATGTGATTCTATGGATAACTGGTTCCATTTCTTCATGAAACAAAAATATCCACCACACAAAAACACATTTTAAAGACTGCATCTGTACAACCACAGCAGAGTTAACGCTGACTGAAATATTGTAAAGTGTGCTTCATGTGATAGGGTGGGCTAATTTGGAGTTCCTGGATGCTTAAAGGGATAGGAAAGACCAGCCACAGAAGTTTAGATACATTGCACTGCTTGGTCAAATGTAATTTTTATATATATATATATGAATATGAATATATTAAATTTAAAACATACAAAATTCAAACACGAGTTCTACAGATTGAATTACATCCCCCCAAAATTCAAAATTCATATGTTGAAGCCCTGACGCCCAATGTGATGGTGTTCAGAGATGGGGCCTTTGAGGGATAATCGGGTGTAGATGAGGACATGAGGAATAAGGGCTTGATGGGATTAGCATCCTTGTAAGAAGAGATGCTAGAGAGCTTGCTCTCTCTCTCTCTCCCAAGCACATGAGGACACAGTGAGAAGGCAGCTACCTACTAGCCAAGAAGAGAGCCCTCACTGGAAACCAAGCATGTTGCACCTTGGTCTTGGACCCTCCAGTCTCCAAAACTGTGAAAACAAAATAAATGTCTTCTGTTTAAACCACCTAGTCTATGTTATTTTGTTTGGGCAGCCAGAGCTGATGATAACTTTGAAACAACTTAGTTTTAGCCCTTTAGAATTTTAGAAGTAATTTTTAGTCCTTCAGAGTTTTATGACATAATTTTTAAATTACTAGTTTCTGATAATTTAAGCAATTATTGGAGGCTCTCTTTCAGATACCAAGGCACTCTAAGTATTCTGATTGGCATTCTTCCCAATATGAAGCAATTAGACCTTGCAAAAATATAAGTTTTGTGGTATTTCTAGGCTCATAGACAATAAAGAAAAGCTTGATGTTCCCCACCATGATCACCATCATCATGTAAACCGAATTGCAAATGGTGAACACTACACATGCACTGAAGGTGGGTTTACACAAAGGGCAAATGTCAATGACAACATTGAAAGCTCTAAGGGAAAAGAGAGAAAGGGAGCTAAAACTGAAGCCCTGGATTAAGCCTGGAAAGGATTAAAGCTCTCTTTGGTTCCAAGGAGTCACAAAATTATAACTTATTTAGAGAAAAGCAACTCCTTATAGAACTCACAATTTTCTGTAGATTAAGATCAATTACATACAAACTCTTAATCATAGGCCATGATTCCCGATGGAGGTGGTGCATGATGACTGAGAATGGGAAGAATCAGCAATAGATTTAAAACTTCAAACCCTCAGATATTGGAATTGCCATTCACAAAATAAATATCTATGTGTAAAATGTTTGAAGAAATAATAACATTACACAAAATGATCAAGCATAAAGTATTTTCAAAACAATTATATCTGAAAAAGAATGAACAGAGCTTTCATGATTTTTTTTAAAATAAAAATATACCAGTGCATGGGGTTTGCTATAGTCTAAATGCATCCTCCAAAATTCATGTGCTGAAAACTTAATCCCGATTGCAACAGTGTTAGGTGAGGCCTTTTGAGAAGTCTTTAGGTCATAAGGTTTTCCCCCCTTAGTGTATATCAATATCTTTATAAGAAGAGCTTCCAGAAGTGAGTTCACTCTCACTTTTCTTCCAAGTGAGGCACAATGTTCATCCCCTTTTTGTCCTTCCACCTTCTGCCATGTGAGGATGCAACAAGAAGGCCCTTACCAGACACCAGATCTTGGACTTCCCAGCCCCTGGGACTGTGAGAAATAAATTTTTGTTCTTTATAAATTACTTAGTCTGTGGTATTCTGTTATAGTAGCTCAAATGGACTAAGGGTAAATCAGCAAATAGGATACAATTTTAGAGTCTGTGAACTTGAATATATAGCCAAAGAAATTAACCAAAATTCTGCACAGGGAGACAAATAGATCAATAATTAGAAGGAGAAGTAAAAACTGCTATGGGAGGAGGCTTCATTCTTTCCTGGGTATTCAGCAACATATTTTCTAGCCTCCTGTTCCTACTTGCCCCCTTTACTTAATGAGAATACACGCTATGCATATGGCTGGTTTCTAGCCAATGAAATGTGGACAAAAGTCCAAAAATAATCTAGTGTGATTTTCTACATGCACTCTTCTCTTCATCTCCCCAGTTGATGACCCCAGGGTATCACCCTTAAAATGATAAAATGGAGGTTTTACAGAGAAGCCAGCTGTGTCCCTGAAGCAATGCTCATGGTACAGTGGCCCAGTAATGCTGCCAATTAGGAAAATCCACAGTGGACTTTGTCTAAGCAAAACATAAACTTCTATCATGATAAATAACTGGAATGTTGAGGTTGTTTGTTATAGCACTTAGTGTTATTTATCTTGACTAATAGACTTGGGTTTGCTGGTCTGACATGTCTAATTTGGTATCTCAATAGCAAAGTATGCAGAGGACAGAAAAGAAGTAACATAATCCTTGAGCATTTTCTAAAACTGATGAAAAATGTTAGCTTACAGAAATAGAAATAACAATTTATATCAAGCATATTTAAATAAGTCACACCTAGACATTTAACAACATTGAAGTATACAAAAACAGAGATATCATCTTATGGAGAAAAGAGAGTTCTCCTAGAAAGGAACAACCAATAGACTGAGAGCAGATTTCTAAATAGCAACAGCACTATTCAAAAGACAGTGCAATAATAACCACAGTGTGCTGAAAGAAAAATAATTGTCAACCTAAAAATCGAAACTCAATGAAACTATTTTTTCAAGAATAAAGACAAAGACTTGAACAGGCATTTCTCAAAAGAAGACATACAAATGGCAAACAGTTATATGAAAAAATGTTCAGCATCACTAATCATCAGGGAAACGTGAATAAAAATCACTATAGAGTATCACCTCACCTCAATTAGCACAGCTATTTTAAAAAGACAAAAAATAATAAATGCTTACATGGATGTGGAGAAAGAGAACCCTTACACACTGTTGGTGGGAATGTAAATTGGGACCGCCATTATGGAAAACAGCATAGATTTTCTCAAAAAATTAAAAACTACCATATGATCCAGCAGTTCCATTACTGAGTAGTTTTCCAGTGGAAATGAAGTCAATATGTTGAAGAGGTATCTGCACACTCATGTTTATTACAGCACTATTCACAACAGCAAAAATATGGAATCAACCTACTTATGCATCAATGCACAAAAGGATTAAAAAATGTGGTATTATACATAGTGGAATACTACTGAGCCATAAAAAAGAATGAAATCCTATCATTTGTAACAGCATGGATGAACCAGAGGACATTATGTTAAATAAAATAAGCCACACACAGAAAGACAAATGCTGCATTATGTCACTTATATATCTAAAACTGCTGATCTCATAACAGAGTAGAATAGTGGTTACGAGAGACTGGGGAAGGTGGGAGAGATAGGATGATGGGGAGAGACTGATCGACAAGTACAAAACTACAGTTAAATGGGAGGAATAAGTTCTGGTATTCTAGAGCACAATAAGGTGACTACAATAAATATTATCGTGTATTTTTTCACAATAGCTACAAGAGAAGATTCTGAATGTTCTCACCACAAAGAAATGATAAATATTTGTGGTGATGGATATGCTAAATACCATGATTTGATCATTACACAATGTACACATGTATTGAAACATCACACAATAACCCATAAATATGTGAAATTATGTGTCAATTTAAAAAAATAATAAAGACAAAACAAAAACTTTTATCAGACTAAGAAAAATTGAGAAAAGTAGAGCTTGCTACCAAATAGAAACTCAATTAAGAAAAGTCTAAGACTTTTATTCCACACAAAATTAAAATGCTCTAAACTAGAATGTTTAAGATATATAAAAAGAACATTGAACAGAGATTATCAAAAACCTGCAGAAAACAGTCTTCTTGATATGAAAAGGATGATCATGAGGTAAGAATGATTTTTATATTTTTAAAATATAGTAAAAATATGTGGGAGAAATTGTATGAGACCTACAAAGAATGCTTCCTTTTAGCATTAAACTGGAGGCCCCACCCTGTGCTTTAAAATGAGAAAAAGAAATTGTAGTTAGATTTTTAAAAGAAAGAAAAAAAATGAAATTAGATTTCCACCTCAAACCAAATACAGAGGCATTTCTTGATAGATTAAAGCAAGGGTCTACAAACCAAACCCTGATAACTGCTTTTGTGAATAAATTTTTAATGAGATAAAATTATACCTATTTATTTACATAAGCAGGTAAATACAATTTAAGGTAATTCCTATTGCCTTAGAGCTACATGTGTTTAACCAGCCTTGTGCTAAAAGGAACTAGATACAAATCATTCAGCTCTTTATGTACTATTAATACAACTGAAGAGTTGAGTAGTTGAGAGAATGTATTGTTTGCAAAGCCAAAAAAGTACTACATACTGTGACACAGCATCCCTAGGTATATACATCAGAGAAGCCCTTGCATATATGCACCAGGAGATATTAATATTATGAGAGCATTAAGAGCAGCATTGTCTGTAATACCAAAAACCCTTGGGGAAGGAAAAGCCATAGTCAAGAGAACTCAAAAGTTATGGTATATTCACACAACAGAATATTATACAGTGGTGTTTGACATACTTTTTTTGTAAAGAGTCAGATACCAAATAGTTTAGGCTTTGTGGGTCACCTACAATGTCTGCCACACATTTTTATACATTTTAAAAATATCAAAATCATTCTTTACTCACAGGCCTTACAAAAACAGGTGGGTGGTCAGATTTGGCTTGCTGGCCATAGGTTGCTAAGTCCTGATATACGACATCAAAAACTTATGATCATACAGTCAGTACTCCATTTTTGTACAACTCAAAAGCAAACAAATCTAACTAAGATATTTTTGCAATAAAACTATTTTTAAAAGAATTAGAAAGATAAACACAAAATTCCTTATATTGATTTCTTCTGGCAGAGAAAGGGAAATGAAGACACCTAAGTAGAAGAAACACTATCAGTAATATTCTAGTTCTTAAATTGGGTGGTAGAATCATGAATACTTTTTCTTATTTTTAGTAAGTCATACATGTTTCACACATTATTTTTACATTTCAAATGTTATATCATTATCAAACTGTGTCCTTAAATGATTTAATTTTATAAAAGTAAATTTATTCTTAGGAGTCAGCTTACTGGCTCTCCATGACATCATGTTTCTCACTACTAAGGAGCAGTCATGGAGACTTTCAGGGAAAACACATGAATAAATTAATTGAGACAGACTTGCATAGGTAATTATGAATTCCTTTCACATAGATAAATATTGTATATATACATATGGCCATAAAAAGTTTAAAATTTGAAATACTGGGTAAAGTAATCTATTTCCTGAAGTTTTTAAAACAGTTCATAAGATTATGTTTATATGACTCAAAGACAAAGGCTCAATGGCTATATTGTACAGCAGGAATAGTTATAACGTCTGTCAACCGTATGTATATATTTTCTAAATATACACATTACGCAAAGAAATTATAAAACCTCAAAACTATAGTTCACCTAAAATAAATATGGCATTGTATACAGGGTGTTGGCTTGGTGCTAAGTAATTATGGGAAATAACGTGAATGTGATCCTTAAGTTATACAGGCTTATATCAGGTTTCTGCAAAAATCATATAAAATTCCTCTTTCTAAGGGTCTGCAGGGGAAACGCAGAATATTAATTTTCATGGTGTTCCATTCCAGTATTTCTGTAAGAATTATATGTCTGGATAAAGCAGTTACTACATACTAGCACTAATATAGTTGAAAACATTCCGTGAATTAAATAAGAATATTTCCATCCAAAAAGTGCCAAATAACAGGTCACCTCAAGTGAATGGAGAAAGGTATAGTTATGGGTACATTTAATACCTGTAATGAATTCAACTTTGAAAGATTTCCATTGTTTATATGTCATATACTAGTTATAAATAAATTTTTAAAAGGTATAGCACAAAGAGAGTATTAAAACTTCAAAGATGTTTTATAATACATATATATATACACACACACACTGTATTCGTTATATTGCAATGACATACTGTTTTATTCAGTTGTATGCAATCTTGACTGCCAAGCAAAATGTATTTGCACAATCTGAAATTATGGATTTTTATTTTCTTTTCTGTTCAAATTATTTGGATTTAAGCTAGCATTTATAACTATCAAAGCCTGATGGATAATCAGATAAAGACTTAGAAAAAATTCACATACTATAAGTTAAAATATGAGTTAATGGGAAAAAAATCACCACTCTGTAATAAATTAAGGTGATAAAAAGAATGCCCATTAACATTTCACGGAAAAAAATGAAGTAATACTATTTTGTTATTCAGATAAACTGAACATATTTCATGAGCAATGTTTTAACTTTTTTAAAAAAGGTAAAAATAAATTTTTGGGCAGTGTCATAGATCCCCAAAGACAAATTTTTAGAAATTTATGTGCCAATGATATTTAAGAGCTGGAATGAATAGCATTGTTGATGTCTTTCAAGTCACAATAACAACCTACGTAATAGACCCTGAATTTTCAACCATTTTAATGGATTTGCTCATTATTGATAATATTGGTCATTGCCAAGAATATTAAAGCAAATACACTTTTTAATTTACTTATTCATCCACTCACTAAAAAACAAAATCCAGAAATTACATACTTAATAGTTAGAATGTATTTTTTATTTTAGCATATTACGGGGGTACAAATGTTTAGGTTACATATATTGCCTTTGCCCCACCCAAGTCAGAACTTAGAGTGTGTCCATCCCCCAGACAGTGTGAACCGCATTCATTAGGCATGAATATATCCATCCCTTCCTCCCTGCCTCCTGCCCGACACCCGATGAATGTTACCACTATATGTGCACATGAGTATTGATCAGTTAATACCAATTTGATGGTGCGCATATGTGGTGCTTATTTTTCCATTTTTGTGATACTTCACTTCGTAGATTGGGCTCCAGTTCTACCCAGGATAATATAAGAGATGCTAGATCACCATTGTTTTTGTGGCTGATTAGAACTCCATGGTATACATATACCACATTTTATTAATCCACTCATGTATTGATGGGCACTTGGGTTGTTTCCACATCTTTGCAATTGTGAATTGTGCTGCTATAAAAAAAAAGTCAGAACGTTATTGATCAAAATACCGTGTTTCCCCAAAAATAAGACCTACCCATAAAATAAGCCCTAGCAGGATTTCTAAGCATTTGTGCAATATAAGCCCTACCCCGAAAATAAGACCTAGTGATGGGCGTGGCTACGCAGCCGTATCTGCACAGCCCATGCATTTCTTCACGGAGCAGTAAAGATATCGAGCAGCCCTTCTCATCTGCCCCATCGTGACAGCTACTATCCCAGAGGTGACCAGAAAGGTGCGGGCAGCCCCACCAACAAGGCCGGCTCCCCTTGTCAGGTCCCGGCCATCCTGTGCGTGTTGCAAGCTCAGGCTTTGAGGGGAAAATAACACATCCCCTGAAAATAAGCCCTAGGGTGTCTTCTTGAGGAAAAACAAATATAAGACCCTGTCTTATTTTCAAGGAAACACGATAGATGAAAAGTTAAATCGTACAAGCTTGAGAATCACATTATCTATTGAAATAATGTATTCTTAAAACTTAATTGGCTTTCATTGTAGTAGTAAACACAAAACTGTGAGTTCTATAAATACTTTTATATTAAAATATTGTTTCACTTCCCTAATATCCAGGTTTTATTTTCCTCACCTTTTCCAACCTAAATCAATAAAATGTACCTTTTTTTAAAAACTGTCTTAACCAATTTATTTTGCTTTCTTTTTATGGATATATTTTTAGTAAATATTTCTCAGTATTCATATTAATAATATACAATGTTTTATTTAGAAAAATGACAAGTAATAAAAAGAAGCTAGTAAGCAGTGAAGTATACAGATAGTAAGTATTAAATATCACTCAGACTTCTACCACAAATAAATGATCTCTGTTAATATTTTGGCATACCACCTTCAGACACAGGTTTAGGTACATGTATGGGTCTAGGTATGTATCTAAGTCAATAGGTAAATAGGTGTAAGTAAAACTCTAAGTAAAGCATATTCTTATATGCCTAATAAAATATGACCAAGTATTAAAAGGAAGTATCTAAAGAAAGCATAGATGCTGAAGAAAAACATACTGGTATATGGAAGTCCTGGTCATGGTAATCATAACTATTTCCTAGCACCTTGCTATTCCAAGTGTGGTCCACAGACCAATGTCATCAGCACTACCTAGGAGATTGTCAGAATGCAGAATGTTGGGTTTTATCCCATGCTTAATCAGAATCTGCATTTTAACAATATTCTACCAATTTGCATATACATTAAAATTTGAGAAGCACCACTCTAGATGCCTAACAAGCCTTATACAGAAAGCAGAGGTGATGAATCAGGGCCAGATTATTGGTTAGGCACAATAGGCATGGTGCCTAGAGCCCACAGAACTTTAAAGGGCCCATGAAATTTAACTGATTTCTATTAAAATCAGAATAAAAAATTAGTTTCTATATGGAAGGAAATATTTTAACATATGATCTTAATATATTTCAGTTTCCTCTCAGTACAACTCTAAAATACTATTTTTAATATGGTCTTTAAGGAGGAAGAGGCCCAGGAAGGCAAAAGTTCCTAGGGCCCATAAAAATCATAATATAGACTTGTGATGAATAATAAAACACCCCCCAAAATCAAAGAAATGTCTCAGCGACATCTCCTTTTTTTTTATCTCTGTCATTACCGTTAGATGCATATTTAAAAATTATAGAACCCCCAAAAAAGATCTTAATAAAAATCAATCATTTGTATACCTACCATTGTTCAGAAATGTTCATTGCAAAAGGAAACCTGGCTGGGTGCGGTGGCTCAGGCCTATAATCCTAGCATTTTGAGAGGCCGAGGCAGGAGGACTGCTTGAGCTCAGGAGTTCGAGACCAACCTGAGCAAGAGGGAGACCCTGTCTCTACTATAAATAGAGAGAAATTAGCCAAACAACTAAAAAAATAGAAAAAATTAGCCGGGCATGGTAGCATGTGCCTGTGGTCCCAGCTACCTGGGAGGCTGATGCAGGAAGATCCCTTGAGTCCAGGAGCTGAAGGTTGCTATGAGCTAGGCTAATGCCATGGCACTGTAGCCTGGGCAAGAGAATGAGACTCTGTCTCAAAAAAAAAAAAAAAAAAAATGGGAACCTAATGAATTATTTTTTATATCCTGTTTTTAAATTAGCACCATTTCACAGATATTTTCCCCATGTCAATAAACATCTCTCTAAACATTTTAATGAAGGTATGCTATTCCATCCTGTAAAATAAATACTTTCAGTGAATTTGTTGAACATTCAGTTTCCTCTTATTGCTATTATAAATAACACTGTGATTAATAAATATCCTTGGTGCAGATTCACATTTCCTTCAGAGAAATTCCTAAAGTGAAATTATTGGTTCATTGAGTATATATATTTTTAAACTTGTTTAGTTGTTGCTAACTTTCAACTTTGATAGTTCCAAACTTACAGAAAAGTTGCAGGAATCATACCAGGAACTCCTGTGTTCCCTTTACCTATATTCACCACTTTTGCCCTCTACCCCGTTTGCTTTGTGCTCTGCATTCTCTGTCTCCCTCTCGCATCTGTATGTGTGTCTCTATCTCTATATCTCTATCTCTCTGTCCCCTTCTTTCCCACAACCATTTGAGAGTAAGTTAACAAAAATTTGTGCCTTTATCATTAAATACTTCATTATGCTTTTCCCAAGAGCAAGAGGGGTGGCTCTGTTACATGACCACAATACAATTATCAAACTCACGGAATTAACACTGGTACACTGCTACTATCTGTTCACAGTCCGCATTTAAATATAATTAACTACCCCAGTGATGTTTCTTTAATAGTTCCCCACTCCCATCTCCTAACTTTTCACTCCAGGATCCAATACAAGATTCACACTGCATCTGTTGTTATTCAGTTACCTTTAATCTGGAATGGCTACTCATTGTCATTTTTGTTCTTGACATTGTTTTAGGGTATTGATATTTATTACCAAATAACTCTCCAAATAATATTGCCTCTACTGAGAGAGCAGCATATAAAAATGTCTATTTCTTCATATCTTTATAACATCGAATATTAATGTTCTTTTTCAACTTTCTAATCTGATCATCTAGATTTTGTTTTTCTTTAAACATTCATTTCTTAGACAAATAAAGCTGAATATTTTTTCATATATGTGTAACAATTTTTTTTCTCTTTTCTCACTAATTGCTTGCTTATGTCTTTTGTTTATTCTTCTATCAGGGCCTTTGTTTTGTCTTTTTTATTGATTTAAAATATTCTTCATTTTTTATATAATAAAGATGCTAATCTTTTGCCAACAAATATATTTCTCTAAGTCATTTATGGTGATTGACAAATAGAAGATTTTCATTTTTATGTAGTGATATATAATTAGTCTTTCTTTTTGAAATTTTTGCCTATGGAATTGAGCTTGGCAAAACCTTTCCTATCAAATATTATTATAGTATCCTTCTAAATTTTCATCTAATTACTTTATGACTTGTTTTACATTTACTTTTGAGCATTATAAAATATATTTTGATATATACATAATATTTTAAAAAATAAATGAACTAGTCTATTTTCCTATTGATGGGAATGCCAGCTTTATATTAATTATATTGTACTAATTACCAATGCAATTAAATTTGTATCCAAATTCAACATTTTAGAAGAAACAGGAATAGAATTTTAAACTAGAAGAAATCTTAGGATATAATTCATTCCTGAAGATAAAACATATATTTGTGTGATGATTCAAAACAGAAAATAGTTTTCCTTTTTTAAAAGTAAATTAAGATTGTTCTTTTTTTTTTTCCGCTTAAGTTGGAACCTCACTCTTAAAAATTTAGAAATATCTATGAGCAACTAGAGAAAATGTTTTTAATAGTTAAAGTGGCAAAGACAATTTTATTTGATTTGCTCTTTTATATTTCATAGACCATATATAAATTAGCTTGTTTACTCATAAGTTTATTTTTACCTCCAAATCCCCTGACTTAAAATTTTGATACTAAAGAAGAGAAATTTCTCTAGCATCAATTAGGAAGATATCTAATATGTTTAGACTACAGCCTATTACCCCAGGAACCCTTTATATTACATAAGATGGCACATTCATTGCCAAATATACATTTTATGAATTAAATGAATTTTAGTGTAAAGCTATTTAATGAAGCTAGCAAATTTAGACTTGTTTAAATGTCAGTAAAATATTAAGTACCATATGTTCTATGCCAAGTAGTTTTTGAAAGCACATGAAATTAATTGTTAAAAAGAGAATTTATCGACTTAAAGTATTTCACAATCAATGTTATCATTTAATGCATCTTTTGGCAATTATTAAACCCTAGGGAACAGCATGAATATCCTTATCAAGTCTGGAAAGACACTAATGGGGAGGAGAATAGACTGACTGACGCTTACATTTACATGTGGGCATGAGCCCAGAGAAAAGTGAAGAGAAAAAAAAAAACCATAAAAATGCCCTCAGGCTCAATGCCCAGGGCAGATATATTGCACAGCAACTACGGTTTCCAATAGCACCATTGCCTTCATTAATTTGGTGTTTTATTCTTTTTCTTCATTTTGTATTATTAGGTGCTTTCCAGTTTTTAAAACAGCTAGATTTTTTTATAAATCTACATGCATTATTGACTTCTTAGTTTATTAGTTCAAACGCATGATTAATAAGAAAGTCACATTAAGAACTTAATATGGTCAAAAGTGTGTGGAAAAGTTTGAGTTGGTTAAATTTGTAAATTATTAATGATAATAATAGAGGAAAATAATTATTGAGCATGCATCACTGCCAGGCATTGTTCTAAGCACTTTACAACTATTATGTTATTTAATCTTCAATCTACCCTGAGGTATTTACTAATTTTGTCTCCATTTTATAGACGAGGATACTGAGAAAAGTTGAAGTTCAATAACCATCTTAGTTTTCAAACTTGGTGGGAAACTGTCTGAAATATCTATTTCCCTGACGTCAGAAATGTACCTATAATATTATATATAATTTTACTTTTTTATGTCTCGATATTATTAATGTCCCAGGTTTCTTTTAACATAAATGACAATTATACTACAAGTATTAGCAGGCAAGCATCATATTTGGATTTTTGTGTGTTTCATTTTTGTTTTGTTTTTTAGTTTTGATGTCCTAGTGACTATCTGATTGAATTCTCATTCTAAAATTTTGATTGATTTAAGGAGGAAAAAAATGTTTTTAAAGTATTTGAAGAATCTGAATAGTCAGTTTCCAGTTTATCTAGGTGAGTCAAATGTTGAATAAGGGCAGGAAGATTGCACAAAGCCTAGAGCACGGAGAGGAGGGGCAGGAGTCCCAGTACACTGTAAGGGATGTAAAATGAAGAGGTGAGAATGTTTCCCAGTAAACGTCTGAGACTAAAGGGTTTGCGCCAAAGAACACTTTCTTCTACATTCTATATTTGCCATTAACCACATTCACACAATCACCTCCTAACAAGCAATATGAGATGCAGTTCTTTCAGAAGACTAGGACAGCTTTCTAAAACTATAAGGGCGGTCCATGGCTGACTGTTTAACCAAAAATGTGTGATTGTAAGTGTTCAAAATAGTCATTGCCACAAGGCCAAATAGCCGAAGTTCTCAGGTTTCCCAGCTGAAATCAATATTGATCCAAGGTTTTACTTTATTAACACATGACATAGGTGATGTTGTTAAGTGTTTCGGTGAAAGCCATGGCAAGGTTACATTATTTCACTGATATAATCAAAAAAATTGGGGCTTTTTAGCAGTGTATTTACTATAGTAAGCTAAGTAAGAAACATATAGTTTAAAACAAGGAAGGTTTTGTACAAACCAAGGGAAACAACAGAATTTACTGAAATAGTGAAGAGGTACCAGAAAAGTTCCTCAGCTCATTCTATCTTCCACTGAAAGTTCCATATATCCTTTTTTTTGTTAAGGCTCTGCATGTGAATGCTAAAAGATGAATGACATGGGGGTAGAAGAAAGAGAAATAGAAAGAACTGTAATTAGCTGAGCGCCTTGTATAGGCTAGACCTAGGAACTGTGAAAATCTCTATAAATCCTCACAACCACCTGAAAAGGAGGTGTTGCTATCTCTGTTAGGTCTGGTGGATGGTAAACAGGTAACAAGGAGGTGGCCAAGGGCGGAGAGTGGGAACCCCATTGTAGCTAGGAACCAAACTGTGGCTAGGAACTGTTCCCTGGTATGAACATACATGGTAAAAAGTTCCTAGTTACCTTTAACTGACTTAGAGCTTATTACCATCTAATTAGAATAACATGGGTGGAGCTTCATGGAAAATTCTAGAAAAGATGCATGCCCATGAAGGGAAATTGTTATATAACCTACCCTGTTATGTAAGCTGGCATGTGCTGTTAAATAACCACAACTTGTCAATCACCCCCAAAGGTGGCAAATGGCAACCGATCCTGCTAGGGGAGAGGTGGAACAAAATAGTGGGCTTATAAAAGGCAACATGTGCTCAGTCTCCAGCATCTTTCTCTACTCGTGGGGATTGACTCGTTCTACTCTCTCTGGAACGTATTTTCACTTTGTGTAACTTCCCTTTTTCATTCTTTCTTTTATGTGATAAACTGCTTGTATAAAATTGCTCTGTGTTTGTGATCATTCTGTCATTGTCTCGACTGGGTACCAGTATTCATTCTTGACACTGGGAACAGGGGGGTTGGGGAGGGGGCCAGGGAACATCCACACAGACAAACTTAACAATCTCCATTATAGAGGTGAAGAAAATAAATCTCATGATGAGGTTAAATAATTTGTAAATTTACATTGTCGTTAAGTAGTAAATACAGGATTCAAATTCAGGTCTTTTTGTATTCTAAGTTTATATATACTTACATTATCTTTGGTGCTGTAGGTTAAGTAATTTATCAACTAGCTTAGCTACCTAGCAAAACCCAGTAAAAAGGGTCATGGACAAGACAGAACCATTTTGGTCACTGTGGGATAAACAGAAAAAAGAAGAGGGAAGAAAACAATGGGGTTAGTATTAAATGTTTGAAGGAAAAATGAATAATAGTCAAAAGAAGTGAAAACTGAGAGGTAACTGTCTGAACAACTTTGTCTATGGCTTATCATAGAACAGTGTTTTGGCATGAGCAAAGTGAAAGTTGAATAAAGGTAATAGATGTGAAAAGAGCTAGCAGCAAGCCTGTCAAATAGATGGCATTTGAATTTTACCTTCCTTCTCTGAGAAACTCTTTGTCTGACTCCATTGCCACTTTGTGCCTCTGGTCCTGCTCCTATAATGCTTATTATTTTTCCATCCATGTTTCCAGAAGGCAGTGTTATATAGACGAAAGAACATGAGCTCTGGAGTCACAGAAAAACAACTCTGGCTCTCTTACTTACTGTGTGGTACTTACTGTGGCTGTGTGGCTTTGGGCAAGTCACTTGACCTCTCTGAATCTCAGACATGTTTTCTGATTTTGTCTACATAGCCCAAATCTCCAATTGTAAAGCCATGAATCTTCTGTACACTCCCCCTTCCTAGAGCCGTGGTATTCAATCTGACATGCATCAGATTCAGCTAACGAACATTTAAAAAATGCATGTATCTGTTCCCCACTCTGGATCTACTAGATGATTCAGAACTTTCTGGATCAGCACTGTCCACCATAACTATAATGTCAACTGTATATGTAATTTTAAATTTGCTGGCCAACACATTGTGAAAAGAAACAGGTAAAATTAATTTTAATAATATATTTTATTTAACCCAGTATTATGTAAAATATTACCTTTCAATGTATAAAAGTTTTAGGGAATATTTTACATTTCTTTTGTACTCAGTCTTTTTAATCCATCTCAAATCAGGCTAGACACTTCTCAAGTATTCAGTAGTTGCAATGGTCAGTGGTTCCCATATTGGTCGGTGCAATTCTAGATCTCTTTCGTGTTCTGGCATTATTTTGTGGAAGAGACTACCCTTTTGACCCTAGCACATTTGGGGTGACATATGTCTTCCCAAATCTTTGTCCTTTTAAACCTTCTTAGAAGAAGCTGTTATGAATCTCTCTCTTAAAAAAAAAAGTTACTCTAATTTTATGGGGAATGTCAAGGTATGCCAGTGAACCCAATTTGGGTATATACATGCTATGCATTTGCTATGGATATACTATACAAATGAAAAAAAAACCGTAAAACTCCACAAAATAGGATATATTATTAACTTAATTCTATACATTTTCCTACGTCTTTTTTTTTCCCTTTACACAGTCCATTTTCTTTCAAAATTATCTTTGTTGCAGGAACAAAAAGTTGAATTAAACTATTTTTGAATTAAATCATTGAAATGATTCTAAGATCCAGTCTTGTAATGCTAGAAAAGATGTCCATCAACATATTCTGTTCTATAGAGTGAGAAGACTGTATAACGTTTTATCAGCTTAATTACAAAGTCCATTTAAACAGAACTCCCTGGGGACTGTAGGGCTTGCATCTTTATGGTGTACAATTATCTTTACCCAGTCAGTGCACAAAGTAAACGACACTATTTCTGGTTCTTAGTTCAAATTTTTTTTTTAAAATGTTGTGAAAGATAAATATATCATGTGAGCGAACATGGTTTGCTGCTGAATTGTTCAAAAATGTATTCACACAAACAATTGTTGGGGTAATTATTAATGCTAAAAATATGTGAAGTTGCAGTGACTCTGCATTTGAAGTCTAGTATGTGTCATTTGTTTTATTCATGATAAACAGATCATTTAGTTGGAAAAATCCCATCTGCTTAGATATATCTCTTATTATTTATGAGAACCATGTTTAGGAATGCAGGCAGCACATGTGCATAATTAATCCTGAAGAGAATTAGACATTGTTTGATTCACAGCTGAATGCAATTAGCATTAGGAAGTTTACATATGTTGGCAATAACACAGATTAGCAACTAAAGTGCTTGTTAAAAAATTTAACCTGAGGCTGCTGGAGCAGACCTCTCTTAATGATGCTTTAAATGTTGTTGATGAAGTAATAATCAATTTTGTTTTATAAATAGTAAATCAAGAATTTAGGTCTAATTAACAGTGCTACAGATCACTTCACTTACATATCAGATGCACTTGTGATGTGTGCTATGAACTTTTTTTGAGTCTTATGTGTAAACAGTTGTTATGGGGAAATCATGTTCCTCTCTGGGAAAAAAAAATCATTTTTCAGATAGAGAAGGGTGACTGTCTACCTTTCGGAAGGACTCATCTAGAGGTGTTTGGCGTGAGAGTTCTTTGTCTTTCTGCTGCTTTTAATTGCAGGAGAGAGAAACAATGCCCTCTCTTTCCCAAGCAGAGCCATTAGCCGCTTACAGACTGTGAAACAGAGTCATCTAATGGGGAGGGAGGAGAGAATGGAAATGACGAAAATGAGGCCAAAAGTAAAATTGAGCTGTAATTGTTCGCACTTCAACTTTGAGAAGTTCACCATTAATTAAAATGTTTCTGCATCACTCACCACCAGACTGGCAAGAAGGAGGTAAGGCTGTGCGAGAGGCAGCCCTGGAGCCTTCCAGAAAGCAAGCGAGGCCTTTTAGGAGGGAACATCTCCAGCACAGAAATGCAGCAGAGTCACCTGGAGGCAGCCGGGCACACTCTCATGTGACATTATTCACACAGACCTTATTTATGGTTTTGGCTTTTTCCTGTGCTTCATTATAAATTAGTATTACACATTTTCAGAATGAACAGGAATATAAACACAACTTATTCAGGAAACATTTACCATATTTCATAGAGTCTAAGTCTTACCTTTCTGTTTTCATATTCTAGCATTTCTGAAATGTGAGTGCCCGTCACAATGACAACCATCTGACTTATTGTTAACATTTTCTTTAATACATAAAATAATGGTAATAACATCTTAGATTCAATTATTAGTCAATTAATATTAAATGTAAATATTGTTTAATTTTTAAGTCTCAACCTAAAAATATTAGATATTAGATATTATTTATCACAAATGCCTCTTCTGTGCCAGGCACTGTGCTGGAGATGAGGAATAAATGAGAAGATGTAATATGATTTGAGAAAGGTAATAATAAGGGTATGTACAAAGAGCATACTTGCAATTGCAAAATGCTAACTTCATTTATCTATGGCTCAGCTGGTATGTGAACATAAAATTTCATAACAGGGTTGTGCACAGAAATAGTCTCCATTATAGTAACTCTTTTCTGGATGATAAGCAATGACAGCCAGCAGACGATGTTCAAATTTAAGCTCTGTGTGGGCAGGGACGTTTTTCTGTTAGTTGACTGCCAGATTCCCAGCAATTGAGAACAGTGCTTGGCATACAGAAGTCACTCAGTAATTCCTTGTTGAATGAAAGAAACAGCCAGGCCAGTAGTGGCAATCTGGCCTGCCACCTGTTTACCTATCCCCTATGAGCAAAGATAGTTTTTAAATTTTACAAGACAGGCTGGGTG
>VBSM01003176.1:26738289-26774601 GCA_008086735.1 Cheirogaleus medius
AAAAAAGGAACGAATAATATGTCATGACATACTAAAATTACATAAATTCAAGTTCCTTTGTCTATAAAGTTTTATTAGCACACATCCACATTCATTCATTCAGATTTTGTCTATGATTGTTTTCTTGCTACAACAGCAAAGTTGAATAGTAGTGATAGGAATCTTTTGACCCACAAAGCCTTCAATAGCCAGATAGCAATGTCTGGTCATTTACGGAAAGTTTGTTGATGGCTGGACTAGGCTATTATCAGAGAGAGTAGATATCAGAAGGTTACGTTCGTCCCAGTTCTCTGCCCTTACCAGCTCTCTCACCATAGAATCACCTCCTGCTCCTCATCCCACTGGACTAGGAAGATTGTACATCATCACTGGTAACACACTTGATGACAATGAGGCTGAACCCCATTCCAAGGCCTCCCATACACTCCCTACAATTGTCCCTTGACCCTCATAAAATTAAATTAATTTTGGCTCTCCTGGTAGAAATGCATAAGCTGAATTGTATATATTAAAGCTTAATGATAATACCTCCTACTACATGATCATATTTGGTACAACTTTAATCCATTTGGCTTCTATCCAAGAAGACCCATTAGAGAAAGAAAGTACCAGATGAATTTCATTATAAAAATACTTCACGTGTTATGTGGTCCTGAGACATGAATCTAGAGAGTGTTATGCTTTTAATTAAAGATTATCGGTTTGAACAATCCCCTCTTCATTCACATCTGCTCTGTGCTAGGTGTTTTTACTTGTCCACTAGGAGTACAGTCACTACAAAAGAATTAGAAAGTGTGGGCAGACCGACAGGGAGCCAATACAGTGTGTGGGTGTCTGAGACCAGAGCCATGTCGCAAATGAATCAGCAGTTCAAACGTGGTTCCACTGGACCCTGGTGTAAGAACTGACAGTATGTAGGAAGCAGCTTCTAAAGGGAAGGAATATAGGCAAAGAGAGAGAAAGCATATGTATTTATTTTAATTCTCTGAGTTCCTGTCCCCCTTTCTCTTCTCAATAACAGAACCTGCTAGAAACAGGAGTTATTTTTTCTGCATGCAAATGTAGACACAAATTATGCCATTATTATAGCCTCACTTAAGCTAAGCATCATGAGAACAGGGTCCAGGTCCATCCTGTTCATGGATCTTTGTGTCCCCAGCACTTGAGTATAGCACATAGCCAATAAATTTTTCTGGACTAAAAAATGATATCCCAGGCAGGCATTAATAAAGCTGGATTTCCTTAGATCTCTTTATATCACGCAACTCTTTAATATCCCTAGACCATCTGTTGATATTATGAATTCTTTCTGAATACAGATATAGATACACATGTGTGAAAAAAAAATCTCTCAAAAGAATAAATGGGAGGGGAAAGGGACAAATGGTTTAAAAGTAATAAGAAACAAAGATAATGTCACTCATTGCTTGACCTTCAAGGAGTAGATCCTAAGCACAAATAATTGTGTATACCTTATCTTAGTGTAACTGAAACAAGAACTGGTCAAGATTACTTCCTCATGTATCTGCATGATGATCTGAAATTTTAATATTTAAAATTTTACCAATTAGGTTACAGTTCAGTAATTCCTATAAGTTTCTATTTAAAAGATGTTATTTGGGAGCACTATTATCCATTAGCCACTAATTTATTATCCATTAATATTCCAGTATAAATTAGTAAGATCACTATTCTCTCAGAATATAGAACTGAGAAAAGAAAAAGGATTGCACGAAACTTTAAAGAGCTGAATCAAATATCAAAGTTCAGAGTACAGGATACTGTCAACCGGCCAAATCTATAATCATTTGTTAGGAAGCTGTTGAGTAATCAAAAGTCACTTGGAAAGAGATGCTGAAACTGGGAGGAAGGTGGCTTCATCCAGAGAGTCCTAAGTCCCCGGTATTCATTTCCCCCCTTCTGTCTTTTCATTATACACACACAGTTTTAGCAAGGAACAAGTCAACTTACTAGATATTTTCCCACCTTCTTTACATGTAGATGTGATCATTTATCTAAATTATGGCCAGTGGCAGGCAAGCAAAGAAAATATTTGCAACCTCAGAATTATATCCTGAAAAGGAAGCTTCTTATCCTGCACCACATCTCTTTTCCCCTCCTTGTGTGCAGAGCAAGGGCATGATAATGGTTACCCAGTGTATTAGTCTGCTGGGGCTGCCATAACAAATTACCACAGACTGGGCAGTTTACAAGTATACAAGAGGAGATCCAAAAGGAACTTTCTCTTACTTTGCAACTCTGGGGCAGTCATTATAAGACAAAAAATTGTCTAATTTCTTCTTGAATGCACTTTGACTCTATGTTTAATACTAATCTGAATATATCCAAATAGGCAAATGCTTACATATCACAGTATCATCATCTTTCACATAATAGATCTCTAATCTATGGCAGCCAGATTGATTTTGGTCCTAATTTGTGATAGATATGAGGATATCAAAGGTATAAATTCAGATATTGGCTTAATCATACTTCTTGCTACATTCGTGTTGCCAACTTGAAAAATAATGCTCATTTTGTAAAGTATACACCTCTGTAATAAAATTCTTTGCTACAAAATGAAAATATTTCACAATAATTACTTCTTCAGAATACTTAGAAAACATAGGTGTTACTGAGTTTCTTTTTGGTGTACTAGGAAGGTTCTAAAATTAAATGATGGAAGTGGTTGGGAAACTCTGTGTACATGTTAAAAACTAAAATGTACACTTTAAATGGGTGAATTATGTAGCATTTAAATTATATCTCAATCAAACTGCTAAAAAAAATTTGGGGACAGTAGGAGGTACCATGACTAAACACACTGAGAAGTCTTGCATACTATATCCACCCTTGGAGAATTTATGAAGGCTATAAGGTATCTGCCTTAAAAATATAACTTTGTATATGTATATAACTTGCTATAGTTACAATATTTATCCCTTCCAAAACACCCATTGAAATTTAACCCCCAATGTGGTGATATTGAGAGGTAGGGCCTTTAAGAGGTGATTGAGTCATGAGGGCTCTGCTCTCATGAATATATTAATCCATTCATGGATTTATGGATTAATAGGCTATTACAGGAGTGGTATTATAAAAGGAAAAAAATAGTCCTAAGCTAGCACACTCAACCCCCTTGCCATGTGATGCCCTGTGCCCCCTTGGTACTCTGCAGAGAGTCCCCACAAGCAAGAAGTCCCTCACCAGATATGGCCCCTCGACCTTGGAATTCTCGGCCTCCATAACTATAAGAAAAAAATTATTTTCCTTTGTAAATTACCCAGTTTAGGTATTATATTATCAGCAACAAAAATGGACTATGACATAACTACATTGGTTATTCAAGGTCTTCTTCGAATTATTTAACCTTGAATCATTTTATTACTTAACCCTTGTAGCAGAGCTGTGTATATAATAAAATACTCTGAACTTCTGCCATCCTGGCTTAAACAAGAAGGGGTATAAATGTAGCATGCAACAAAAATTTAAGGGAAGGGAGTCCAAGGCTGGCATAGAAACTCAGCAAGACCATCGGTGAGACTTTTTCCATTTTCTGCTCCACTGCTCTTAGCCTGTTATTTGGTTTGGTGACCCAAGTCCCGATTTCCCCACTCTGCCCTCTGAGCATGAAAAAGAGGGAAGCATTTTGCAAGACTTTCTACTTGTTTTTCCTTGTACAAAGCTCTCTCATGTGGCCTCTCCTAATAGCAAAAGAGACCAGGTTTCCGGGCTGTATTCTATAAGAAGAAAGGGAAGGAGGAGATAGTTAATGGTGTTTGACTCTCCAAGTCAGCATCTGTAAGGCCACCCGTTTGATTATTAATATTTGACATACATTTGTGTACATAAATGTGTATGTATATGTGTGTATATATATATATCTATATCTCCTTCCCCCCCATTCATTTTATATGAAATATACTCACTCCTTTCTACAGGACATAGTTCAAAAGTCACACCCATTAAGAGTAACTGCATCCATCCTAAAGTCCAGATTTCCACATGATATGCAGTCTTCAGCATTAGGTCCTGTATTTCTCCTTAAAGACTGATACACTAACGAATAAGTTATCTGCCCTCAACCCATCCAAGCAACTCTCCCTCACAGTCAAAGCCCCATATTTATTATCAGATTAAGTAATGATTAGTGCTGATTATCAAATTTGACAAGATAAATGCAAATTCCCATGAGGCAGATTCTAATATACAAAATGGACAGAGAGCAAAGTATATACACACACATACATTCTTCCTATTTTTAAAAATCTAATTTGTATTCAGTTTCTCCTACGTTCCACAAGGTACCCAAAATAGAAAAATTAAAAAAAAAGGATTGAAGAAAGAGACAATTGGAAGTTGAAAAGTTAAGCGAAAACTGTCCTGGGATAAATATGGGGCGGGGGGCGAGGAGGCAGTAAGAAAGCCATGTCAACCTTTGCTCTGGTATATAATCATTCTGGTGTATTTGGAGCCCTCTGGCATGATGGGAGCTATACTGAAAACTAGAGCAATAGCATGCCCAATGCTATCAGAAGTTACTGGGGTAAAAAGGCAGTTTCAGAAAGACAACAGACATTTGGAGACGGGAGTCTCTGAACCAATATAAGCTATTTTCTGCCTCTGGAGAGATCCCTTGCACAATGGACATACGTGAGCATGCACACACACACTTGTTTTTGTTTTCCTAGGTGGTTTTTTGTATTATTAAAAAGTGGAGATGAATATTATGCAATATTTTTACCAAACCAATTGAATTAGTTGGACCCTTTAGTAGTTACTCTGAATTTTATCTCTGAAAGTTTTTATGTTTTTACAGGGATTCTTGGGATAATTTAGTTGTAGAAATTGTTATGATTCATGTGTTTTTACCTAAGTGCCCAGTTTTCCTTAACCAATATGTTTATTCCCTTTATTTGTATAAATTTATGGTGTACAAGTGTAATTTTATTACATGCATAGATTGCATAGTGGTGAAATCAGGGCTTTTATAGCATATCTATCATGCTCTTTATTCCTTTTTAAAGTTCCCTGAAGTATTGGTGAAAGTTATGTTAGGGCATCTTATAAATTTCACAACTTTCACAGTTCACTGTATATGTAATTCCTGTTCTGTCTTCTCTAGATGTACAAAACAATGGATTATTATTTTTCTACATTGTCTTTGACCTGTGGATACTGTTAGATTTTTCCCTTGGCTAAATAATCCAAGTTTCTTTGCTTAAACTTTCCTATTTCTCAACAGTTTAACAGCTCTCATTGAGGTCCTTGGTTGATGTATTAATAAATAGTCATTTTCACTTTTTTTCTCTGCATGATTATTTGAAATAGTATTTCTAAGAAAAATTTAACATAATTTTAAATGGTTTTACACTATGTACATTATAGGATCTAAAGAAATACACCCCCAAGATTTAAAAAGACTAGTGATTACTTATGAAAACTTAGGTTCAACTAGGTAGCTCCAGAAAATGGGATAAAATAAAACATGTAGGTTTTATTTGTCAGAACAAAAAGATTTGCCATGATAATTACAATTTGAAAAGTCTATTGTGAGACCCTGGAGAGGAAAAAATCCTACAGCCTCCATGGAATAATAGAAACAAGAGCAATAAGCAGCATGGGATTTTATAAGGGGGGAAAGTCACTCAAAAAAACTAAAGCCCTCTTTTCTTTAACAAAATTACAAAATTAGTAGATGAAGGAAAAGTATTTAGTTTAATACACCTGGTCAGCTATAAAGCTTTCAATAAAGTTTTACCCCAAAATGCAACTCAAATTATCTCCTGAAAAAAAAAAGAAGTATAACTTTTGAGACAATTGAAAACATTTACTAAATAAAGTGCCCAGAAAAGTTCTTGAAGCCTAGCATAAGGCATAGAAATACAAAAACAGGCTTATGTCAATGTTTAGAGGATAAAGGGCTACCTACCATACACCTTCAGGTTACTTATCCCCTAATGACCTTCCCTTCAAAGACCAGAGGTTTAGCTTGGGGGTGTGGAGGGGAAAGCACCAGAAATGTCATGGAGTCCAGGATAGGTGGAGATGACAGAGCTGGGGAAGATGTGTATGAAACATGGAAAACCACCCCTTCTCTCCCCTCCACATCCCCAAGGTGCCCACCGCCAGTCTAACACCTACTCACCCCTACCCTCAAGAGATACAGAGGATTCTTCTCTGGAAAAAATTGAGAACTCCAGTGAAAAAATAAAGGAGGAAGATTCAAGAATGAAAGGTTCAAATACAGGACAGCAACAAAGGTAAGAACCAGTATGGCAGCTATGTACCACCAAGAGAGAGTAAAAATTAGATCAAGAGATGAAGGGCTGATGGGGGTAGAGGGTGAAAACTGCTTAGAACTGTGTTTCAAAAGTTAGAAATAATACTGATAGGCCTTTGACATATTTTTGGAGTATTTATTTTAATAAATTTATTTTGAAAAATGCTCCATAGAAAATACAAATGAAAAATACTTACAGAAAAATAAGCCAATAAAAAATGAGGCAATATTAAATCCTGGAAAAACAAAAGGCTTTATCAGAAAGGAATTACAATCATAATTCACCCTTTGGCCCCAAAGTGAAAAATATTTATGTAATAGTGTCTCTATTAAATATCCACTATTACCTTAACCAGAAAATTATAATTATATTGAGATTGGGAGAGACTAAGTAGGTGAGGAACATAAGAGAGAGGTAGATCCTGTAGTTCTAAGACAGAAAGTCAATATATTTCTATACTTTTAAAATCAAGAAATATATTTTTTAAAATATGGAAGTGAATACCAGAAGAAATACCTTAAAGGCATTGAAAGTGGTAATTTTTGTAGAAGAGAATAGTTAGAAGTCATAGTTAGGAAAGTTATATTGTGGTATAAGCCTTTAGTGATACACGTCAGTTTTATTTTCAGGAAAGTTGAACATAACAAGTAAATGCTAATAGGAAGAAGTCCTTTGAGAAGATTATACTGAGTTCCTTTTAAATCCAGCAAACTAACTGGATAGGTTAAGTTGTGGCCTTTATCTTTTGACTGGCCAACATTTCCTTATTTCTGAGAACTGTCCATTAATTAGAACCCGCTGGACAAATTTAGACTTATGTGAAGTTACAACAGGTACATAGATTAAGTCACAATTTGTAAAGAGCTTTTTATAAATATGATGTCATTTTGTTAGCTTATATGCACAAAATTTTATGATGTTTAACTTGTTTTTTTCAAGTGGTTTTGTTTGGCATGTATAGAAATACAAAACTCATTTAAAAACTAAAATCACAAAATTCCTGAAGGTATTAAAGAAATGTATTTTTCACCTAAAATCTCATGTTTCTGTTTTAGTGGCTTTACATCTCTATCCAAGACTTTCTTCCTCAAATTTTCTTCCTTATTTTTTATTCCTGTTCCTTTTGGGCCACATGGTGACTCTAAATTTTTTTCTAGCTTCTTAGGTTCATTAGGACCTCATGTAGCTACTGAAGGTAATTACTGCTAAAAAAGGCTAACCTGGAAGGAGCTGCAAGAAATGTAGCAATGCACCAGCCACTGCCAACTCTGAAAGGCACTAGTGGCTCTAAGAACTCACAAAGATAAGCTTCACAGAAATAATCTGAATTGAATATGGACCACGACTTTATATATTCATGACAGACTAAGGTCTGCAGGAGTCAAAAAGAAAGAAAAAATAGTAAGTTTGTGGAAAATAAATAGTCACTCATTCTTGATCTCTGGTCGAAGATGAAAATTTTCACGAAGAATTGCACAGTGCAGTGCCAAAATTTAACACACAAGCAGCCGGTCTGTTCATGCAAATCAATGGAGGAAAATCAAACTGTTTATTTGACAAGCAAACTAAGATGGTAACCAAAAAAAGAGAAAAAAGTTTGGCCCAATTCTTTTATTTTTCAGTTTTGTTGTATTCTCAGTTCATGTATTGTAAAAATAAACTGTTTTAGCTCAATTTTTGGAAATACCTGTTTTGTGTTATTTTTGATGACTTAAAAGGGATCATACCATTCTGAATTTCCCAGTGACCAATGCATTTGTAGATGATATGATATTCTTTTTTTTCAGGAAGCTGCCAAAAGCAATTAAGGAAGACTGTATTCATCACAGCAGAATATACTCTGTTAAACTAATTGGAGCATTATACGCTACAATCTTGGCAAAATGCACCAACTAGGAAGAGATGTCACTGTCTTAATAATTCTATGATAGTCATAGGAGGACAAACAGTTGTTGTTGACAAGTGTTTGATCTTCATAAGTCTGCTGCTGTGACAAGCTACAAACTATATTTTATCCTCTACTTCTGTGATCCTTCACCCAGATAAGAACCAACACCTGGCATCTTTTCAAATTTTCTTTTTTTTTTCCCCCTTTTACATCAGTGGCAAAAGTTAAAAAGGTAACATGAAAAGAAAGATGAAACAGGAATACTGTTCAAATTGAAGGACTGTAGTTTCAAGTTTCAATCCTGTATCAAAACATCTCCGCCTTATCTTCTTTTCCAGTCATCACAAATGATGAGTACAAAGAGGTACACAAACATCAGTACAGTGCTGCGTGTGTACTGCAATCCAAAAATCACAGCTACAAAATTATACCTGACATATCAAAAACTGACAGTCACATCCTCAAGATTTCCTTCTCTCATTCCCATGGACCTTCTTTATTAATAAATCTGACACATAAAAAGCATCTATATGACTAAAGTGTCAGTTACTGGTAAGACCGTTTTGATCTATTTCTCAACTTTTAGAAGAAATATTCTCTTTTTCATGAATACAGGATCCGTTCACTGACTGGCAGCTTTCAAATGACCACCTCTTGAAGTTTAATTTTAAGTTTTAAATAAATATTGTATGCATGCAGAATAATTACAATGCTCTAGAGAGATACTGTATAATGACATTGATTCTTTTTTATCTGAAAATGCCAAACCCTTAAGGCAGCAAAGTCTGCATTTGCCACAGATGTGGGAAGGTTCATTCCATTTGTTAAATTTCAGAAGGGGCATGCATGGCACTTTCATTAAGATGCTAGCAGTATTTCCTGAGTAAACTCCAATTTTCATGAGTTTTAAACTTCTTTCCTTTAGACTCATCTGGTCCAAGCTACAAAATAGAATTTTCTGGTCTTCAAATGAATGTTTTACACATTTTTTTAAATGAACACAAAGTTTTTTTTCATTCTAAAAATGAAAGAGTCTAATAAAATCTAGTTTGTGGATGTATGAAAATCCTCTTCATAGTCATCCATATTGTGCAGAATTTTACAAATGACACTTGTGTGTTGCTATTTAAAGACTAAAATATTCGTTGGACTTGTGTCTATATATGGTATCACAGTTCCCTACTAAACTCCATTAGTGAATCATGCATTTTTTCACATATTTAAAACTATGATAAGAATAAGGCAAGGATCAGAGACAGAAATCAGCATTATCTCAGGGTTCTTTGTAAAATTGCATTATTCACTTAAACATAGCCCACTCATATCTTAGCAGCCATAGGCATATATTAGGAAATGATAATTTTATAATAAAGATGTATCCTGATTCAGGAACTTGTTTAAGTATGTTGGCTCATCAAAATATTTTGGTAAAATCAGATTAAAAAATTACTTTAAAAACATCGTCAATTTTTAACAGCCCAATTTTATTTGACATGACTTTCTCAGATGTGATTTTGACCAAGAACTCATGGCACCTGATACTTTCCAACCCATCAGCAAGTCTCAGGGCTCTACTTCCAACACCTTTCTCAAATCTGAATGTTGCTTATCAACTCCACCGCTACCCTCTTGGGCAGGCCTTGACTATCTATCACCTGGAATATAGCTGTAGCCTCCTAGCTGGTTGTCTTCTTTCCAAGCTTGCTCCACTACAATCATAGTTCTCCATCTCAACCAAAATTAATTTAAAAAAATTAGAAACCAGATATTTTCACTCTTTACTCACAACCCTCCAATGCAGGTGTCCTCAAACTACAGCCCACGAGCCACATGCGGCCCGCCGAGGACATCTATCCACCTCGCCGGGTGTTTTTGCCTCCGCTGCCTGTCCTGCTTAGCAGCCGACTCATCCAGGGCCCACAGTGCGCATGTGTGGAATCTGCCCCGCACTCTCCAATGGCCCTCCAATGGCCTGAGGGACCGTGAACTGGCCCCTTGTTTAAAAAGTTTGAGGACCCGGGCTCCAATGCATTCAGATTATACTTAGACTGGAATAAAACCCACATTGCTCTCTGTGGCCACTAAACCCATATAATATCCACCCCTGGCATAGTCTCCAACTGCATCTCCCACTGTCTCCCCTTCCTTCACCCTACTCCAGCCTACACTGCATTTATTTGCTTCAACGAGGGAAGCTGATTCTTGCTTCAGTGTCTTTGAACTTGCTGACCCTTCTGACTTGAATATTTTTCTCCCATGTATTTCCATGACCCCCTCCTTTCTTCCATCAACAAATAACTCTCTGACCAATCTTTTAAAAATAGTCACTCTTCACCCTTTGTCTCCTTATCCGGCTTCTTTTCCTTCATTGCATTTACTGCTATCTGGAATTAAGATATATATTTGTGTATGGATTCATGGTGAATTGTGACCACTGGAAGCCCCATTAAGCCTTGAATTTTTTCTGTCTTGTTTGTTACTATTAACCCAGCATCTAAAATAGTGCCTGAACAATGAAATAAAAGAGACGGATATGTGAATAAAAATAGAGAAGGTAAATGGCTGATGTTTGGATTAACATTTACTTTTATTTTGATCATTATTTTAAAATATTATTTTTCCATGCCCATGAGTATATCATCTGAACGCTTTGATTGCCATATTTGCAGTTCTCTTCTGTACCTATGATACTTACCACAGGTGCTTTTTTCCAACTTGGTCCATAGCGGCAATATTTTACACACCGGAAATACTACAGTTCAACAGACATATGTGTACACTGATTAAACATTTCAAAGCATGAACATAATGTAATTAATGCAAAAATCCTGATTCTGGCTTTTTCTTCTGAGCCCCATAATTAAATATGCAACTGATGTCTGAGATCTTTTCATGTATATCTTGGAGGCACATCAATTTCAACATGTCCAAAACTGAACTCATTATTTCCTCCCAGACCTTTCTTCTTTTGCATTTTTTTTTATTTTAGTAAAAGACAGTGCAATCCAACAAGTCACCAAATATAAAACATGGGATTTATCCTACTATCCACTCCCTCCGTCCCCTTCCCCAACTCCAGCCTCAAGTCACTGTTCATTCTGGAGTCCGTTCTCTTCTTGAGCTTCCCTGCCGCTGTCCTAGCTGAGGACCTCATCTTCTGGGTTATTGTAGCTTTCTGTTAACTGTCTCCCTATCTTTACCTCTGGTCTTTTCTGATATTTGCTCTATCTGTAAACATGTACAAACTTTAAAAATGTAAAACTGATTGCATTACTCACCTGTTTGGAACACTTTAGTCCTTCCCAAGGTCCAGAAGTCCAAATTACTTAGCTTTGTCTTAATGCCCTCTGCTTCAGCGCTCCAGCTAAATTCATCTCCCACTGTATTCCCCTAGACCTCACTCTTCATACAAGGTGGACAATATAGAGTTTTCTGCAGACATTGCTCTTCCACACTCCATGCCACTATGTATGCTCTCCTTCCTTCCTGAAGTAATCTTCTACTTTTTATGCCTCTGTTTACCACTCAATCTTCAGGGGTCCCTTTAAGAATTTTGTCTGTTTGAAGTATATTTCTATGTTTATCACAATCTCCCCAATCCACCCCTACCTCATAAAACTATTATCTTCTTTGAGTACATACTCTTATTATAATTGTTCCCATTATGCTGATTACAATAATGTAATTACGTACCTCTCTGAACTAAGCATATGAGCAACTTATGACTAGGTAGTGTATTTTACTATTACAATGTCCGGTACCTAACAATTG
This sequence comes from Cheirogaleus medius, assembly GCA_008086735.1. Taxonomy (NCBI): domain Eukaryota; kingdom Metazoa; phylum Chordata; class Mammalia; order Primates; family Cheirogaleidae; genus Cheirogaleus; species Cheirogaleus medius. The sequence continues at coordinate 26,750,233 of VBSM01003176.1, forward strand.
TTGAATATTTGCTGAGCTAATGAATAAATCAGTAAATAAATGTATATTTTGTTTTCATGTACTTTTACATGTGAGTTTGGTGAGTTGGAAGTTTTAGCAACTGATAAAATGTACATTTTTAAAACAGTTATTAATTAAACTAAATGTGTTTAAAATGTGTTACAAAATTTTCTTGATTCTCTTAATAAAAATAAACCCACTATTATTCTTATTCAAGCTTTTTACATTTAGTATTTTTTTTCTTTTGAGCATCCCTTTGTAATTCATTCTGTATCCATTGAGTTAATGCTGATTATAATTAATTGTTTTTATCTTCATGTAGATGTCACATGGACTTTTATAGTCATTCCATTATAATTAAACACACATTAATGGACATTTGAAACATGCCACCATTTTTAAATAAAGCTTATATCTGTGGTCCACTGCTGGCGAAATGACCCAATATTAGAACAGTAGTTTGTAATTTTGATAGAGAACACATTTGGCTTTCAAGTTTTTAAATCAAGGCCCTTTTCCAGTTGGTTGAGTACCAAATGCATTGCACAGATTCTCTTTACATATAAGAGTATTATCTACTGTCATGGGCAGATTTAAGGGTAATGCTAAGGACAGCCTAACTAGATTAAGTCTGGGGTTATTGCCCGGGCATATATTTAAAAATTGTGTTAAATTACTACTGGAAAATATAAAATAGTAATTTAAAATATTTGTTACTCCACTGTCAAGTAAATTTTATTTTCAACTTGACCCCTGGAATTCTTTTTATTGTGTTTTCTCACTATCAATAAGACTCATTTGACATTTGTTCAAAAATTCTTCATATGTTCTATTTCAAGGTTTTCTGCTGGTGTCTGAGACTAGCCTAAGATCACATAGAGGTAGTTCACATTTCATATTTCAACCATAAAGTCTTCATTTGTGTTTGTCTTATATTTTGGGGATCTGTTTAAGGTTTGTTGAAATAAAAATGGAAGGAGTTCTGCAACATTGCTCTACTGTTTTATAAAATTTTGGAATGAGTATACTGACTTATCAAGAAGATACATTTCATATAATAAATTCATCTTTCATTTGATAAACATTATATATTAAGCAGTCTAAATGAAAGATAATCATCACTTTTATAGAATCCACATAAACATAGTGTTTGCTAGAATCCAAATGCAATCCCTTCTTTCCTTTGGAAAAAGTAAGTTTTCTATCCAGTTTTCTTTAATTGCTAGACAGACAAGTTTCGATGTAAGGGACATTTTCAGAGGATATAGAGAAATCACAATTATTGAGTACATTCAATTTTTCATTTCAGAAAAAATATCTATATCAAACTGTCAGCAAAATATATATCTAGAGAAGTAAACTTCCATCTGTATCACAGGGCCAATTTGTTTTTTATTTATTTTACGTAAGCGCCACCAAGACTGGCTCATTATGGCCAAAGTTGATGTGATATTACTGTGACAGTAGTATGGGCACCTTTTGACAGAATCATCCTTCTCCTTTCTAGAATCCCGCAATACTTTGGTGACCAGTCAGTTTGAGTGGTCTCAGTCGCTGATACTTTAAAACAAACACTCACCATGAGGTGAGTTTAAAAATTAGGAAGACTGATTTCATATATAAATATAGAGAGATAATTTATGTATCTACTTATCTATCATCTATATATAGATTATACAGAATGACAGATACACGCATTTCAATTTTGGGGAGATCTAGTTACCTAATAGCTCATGGAGTGTTAAACAGCATGGCGGAAAGAATAGGGATGCCGAAGTTAGGCAAAACTACCTCTGATGACATACTTCCACTGTGTGACTTCTGACAGTTTATCTCACTCTCTGAGCATCAGTTTCCTCATCCATGAAAAAATGGAGAATATTTTCTCACTGGAGCATGGCCGGACAATAGCATATAAATTTGCAATTTGTTGATCAAACCATTAAGTACTCTACTCAGCCAAAAGTAAAAATCCATATAGTTTCAGGATGAGTTTAGCATTATAATACCCTCAATATTTCTTTCTGAATACAGGATATTCAAATTATATATTTCTTTAAACTATGACAAGACTGTCTTTCAGTAAATATTTACTAGCTATTCCCAAAAGAAAAGGCCAATTAAAAGATACTTGATATACTTGTTTCAATATATATTATAATTTTCTGTAAATTCGGAACAACCTTCACAAAGTTTTTTAGCTAAATCTTGTAACTGGAGCATGAACATGATCTTTCTGCCATGACTGTAGAGGGACATTTCTAAAACTGTGAAGATAGCATATTTATATTTATGATGGTATGATTGAAATCTCCAGTATTTTTCCTAAATTTTGGGCTGAGTCTCAAAATTTGGAAAAACTAAACTGATCTGTAGAGCTTAGTTTTTAAAACAAAAATGCTCACAGAAATGCTTACTGATAAGCAAGTTCATTTGGGGATAAAACCCGAAATCACAGTCCTCAGCTAGAGGTTGTGCTCAGTTCTTGAGCAAGAACTGATCAATTTTTCCAAATTCAATGATTCTCTCTTCTCAGGTGTCCAGGGTCCACACCAAGGTGACCCTCAAAAATATTTTCTCAATATACTCTATTCAATGTGCCCTTTTACAACCACCTACATCTCCCCTATACTGCCATCACAATCTAATTCTCTTGAGACTATTGTTCATGGGTCATGTGGGTTACTACTTATAGCTAACTAAAATCTGAATTAGTTTATGTGATTCTTTTCCCACAGCACACAGCACATCATAATAAACCTGGAAATGGCCAGTGTTTTTGTGTCAGTCTTCATAAAAGTTTCATTGTTAAAATAATTTAGAGCAAGCCAAAAATGTGAGAAGTCTTCAATAACAGCAAAACCACTTTTTGTTGGATTCAATCAGATCTTTAATAAGATGTGGCTGAAATTTTTCCCAAGCTCTTGGTATCACTGGGTAGACAGGAATCATAAGATTCTCTTTTTCTCCTGTGTCCCACTCACCTTAAATGTGTCCAGTAGTTTGAGGAAGTGTCGATTAGAAAAAAGATGAGCTGCCAAATACTGAAGTCATGACAAGGGGGCATAAGATTAAACTGGGGCTACATCTTTAAGGCTCATTTAACTGTTTGTAATATTTGAAGCCTATAAGAAGGACTAAATGATTTCTCACTTTCTCTACACTTTCTTCATATGAAAATATTATAGAACCTTAAAAACACTCTTCCTAAAAATTGCTATCTTTTCTCCAGGTAGCTCCTACTTGCTTATCCCTGTCAACTCATTTAAAAAATCTAAATACTTGGGTAACCTGAGTAAAGATTATTCATTTTATCTCATGTATTTTTCCTATTGATGAATATGATCTTTATTTCACATATTACTCCATTAAGAATTAATTCCACCCATTTTTTCTATATAAAAAGGCTTGAAAGACTATTTCCCATAGAAAATCTTGTACTTTCATGAAATTTGTGTCCACTGTTGAAATAATACCCAATGTAATTTATCAAGGACACTGAAGAGAATGAGACATGGAAGATGCTTCCCAAAAAAGAATTATAGCTTCTCTGTACATTCATTATCTCACTTTTGAAAATAAAGTTTTGCTAAAAAAACAAATATTAGAAACATATAGCCCAAGGCTTAAATAAATTTTCTCCCAACTCATGTGAACTTGGAAAGCTACTTTTAACTCCTATACTACTCAATTTCCACATCTGTAAAATAGGAATAGAAATTACTATTTCTCAGAGGCTACAATAGGCATTGGAGATGATAATGTGCCTGGTATGTAGTAACTTACACATGTCAGTTTTTATTTTCACTCTCACCCCCTCAAGTCTAATGCTAATTAATTGACAACAATTAAGTACATTTAATGTTTAAATTTGCAAAGGGGTTTAATGCTTTTTAGTGACAAGTTGAAATCACAACTCATAAATGTTTTATGACCAATTTGATATCAATCAAAATAGTCTAACAATTAGATTCCCATGGTGACAAGATTTTATTTTAGATGTCTTTTTAACTATTACAGAGCATATGTATGGAAAAATATTCCTGAACTTTAATTGTAGTTGACTAATTTAGATAGATGTATACTGCAAGTGCCTCAACTTTGGCCTTTTCTCTGGGTTACTGTGATAACCTCCCAAAAGAGTTGAGTCAATCTCTGCACTAGTGATTATCCTCAGACACATATGATCATCTCTATACTGTTCCCAAAAATCTTCTATGGCTCCACCCTACTAAGAGATTAGAGTCCAAACCATTCACTTGGTATTTTAAAAAGTGATTTTTTTACCCTTTCCTTTCCGGCTAACTGACCCACCCATCCTACATACTCACATTCTCTCACACAGGTACAGCTACATAAATAACCAAACATCTACACTAACTTATTCAGAGTGCTGGAAACTCAACATGCTATGATCTTTCATTCTTAATACCATTGTGTAAACAGTTCCTATGATTTAGAAGTCCTCTTTTGCACATATACCACCACCACCACCCCCCTCCCACCCCAGACCCATTTCTGTCCATGAAAAACTTATCAGGGTTATCTAAAGCTTATTTTTAAGAGGTTCTGTGTCCACTGAAGGCCAAGTAAGCTCTTAAATTAACCTTCTGACAAACAATTGTTAACTTCAGAGAATATTTTAAAAAATAAATAAACAGCTAACCAAAACAGGCAGATTCTTAAGGGGAATTGACACTTGAGTAAAGGAAACATCACCTGGTGAATTTCTTATTTTTATAGCTACCAACCAGAGCATGGGCTCCAGTCTGTACCCACCATGCAGGTGCTAAAACTTTGACAGAAAGTATAAAGTCAGTAATGGTATGAAGAACCACAATACAGAATTGAGGGATTCAGGGTAACCACAGCCACTCAAAAGTGAGGGGGAAACCAGGAAAGAAGAAAATCAGAGAAGAGGATCTCCAAATTCTCTATGTATACTCTGCTCAAATCTCTGGCTGAATCCTAAACAATTTATGCACTGGGCAGACTAAAGCAACCTACCTAAGGCTGAAGAAACAGAATTGAGATTTTTGAGATGCTACCCAAGAGATTAAATTGTAGTTTGAGTCCAGTGAAGTTCATTGCAGGCAAAAATAGTCAAAAGAAAAAAATCAATACTCATTAGAGGAATATAATAAAATCCAGAGTTTCTAAAACATGACCTTCACAGTATTTAGGATATAATCCAAAATTGCTTGTATATAAAGATATAAGAAAATATGACCCATTCTCAAAAGAAAAGATATTTAATGAAGACTAATCCTGAGACAATTCATATGTTCAAATTAACAGATAGGATTTTAAATCAGCTATCATAGCACTGTTAAATAACAAAGAAAAATATGTCTATAATGAATTAAAATGTAAAAAAAATTCAGTAGAGAGAAATTATAAAAAAGCAAATGGAAGGTTTTAATCTATAAAATATATAAAATTGTGCTCTTCCAGAAAACTTCTCTAAATCCTCATCCTTTAGTTAAAATTAACCTTCTTTCTCCTCATTCATTGATATTTATATTTCTATTATAGCAATTTGTCATCATCTGTCATTTATGATTTATTTATGTACATCTCTATCTCTAATTATATTTGGTATTATATGTTGAAGACTATCTTTTGGCAACAGAAACCTAGAATGAATTCTCTGAATTGATAACATTGTGAAATAATTAACCATCTTGGGCACTGGAGTCTGGTATACCTGTGTTTTAAGTACACCTCCAACAATCTTAGTTAATCTGCCTAAGACTTGGTTTCCACATCTGTAAAATCACAATATTAATATGGACCTATTGTGACAATTAAATGAGATATTGTATTAATATATAAAGCACTTACATTTATTTATTCTACAAAAATGTTATTGATCACCTACTATGTATCAGGAATTCTGCCAGGTATTAGAGAGAGAAGACTAAGAAAATTTTGTAAGATCCCTACCTTCTTAGATTCTTTAAATGAAAAAGGAGAAAAAGACATTAAACAAGAGATAAAATTGCTCTTGATTTCATAAGTGCTGTGAAGGAAATAGACACTAACTGGATAGGAGGAGCTTATTCAGTAACAGCTCAGTGAATGATGGTTATTTTTGCTATTATATCATTTTTTTTAATTCCTCACAGTACTATATCGTGCTTTATAGAAAGTATATGCTTAATAAATGCTAAATTTACTTTTCTGTGGTTTAATAATTTGCATTCAGTAACAAGAAAGAAGGGGTCATTGGCTATATGGTGTGTCCATAACTAGCCTGGCCCAGCCCACAACATAAGTTGTCATAAGCTATATATATAATGCTCTTTCCCTTCCGAAGATCTAAACCACTTTAGAAGGAGAAAGTATTTATTTAAGTGCAATATAATACATTCATGAATTAAATATAAAAGAACTGAGATGTGGCATTCAAGAAAGTGACAAATTGGAATTTGACAAGCCAGATTGTTTTTCCTGCAAGGAGGCTTTAGCAGCTTATCTGAGAGAAATTTGTTGTTAAAAGCAAACATTAGAATATAATAACTAAACAAGTGGTTTGGCATGTGGAGCATTAATTGTACTAATTGTAGGTTAAGAAGAGGTAGATCTCACACTGCTAAATGTTGATTACAAGCTGAAAATTGCTGCATAGGAATTGAGTTTCTGTGCTTTAGCCAAGGAGTTTTGCTTTTGTTTAAATCTGTTTGGGTATTGGGTGGAGAAGCATTGCTAGAAAAACAATTAGATTAGTTTGTGACACTAGACCCCCTAGGGAGAGTTTTAGGGGCCTACTGTGATTAAGCCCTTAGGACACAATTTCAAACAAATCTTTATCCACTAAAGGTCTCTAACACCCACACCCGCCCTGCTCTGCAGCATACCACACACTACATTAATACAAATGCAAATGCAGACTTTTTTTTTTCATAATATACACATAGCCTATGCATTGTCGGGAATAAAAGCAAGCACACACACACACACACACACACACACACACACATAAACAGTGCTAAGGTTTGTTTTCTTTTGGAAAGTACTAGTTTAGAAACACAACCGACTTTTCTCTGCCTTATTTCTATCCAGGTCAATAAGATTCAGGTCTTTGTTGCTTTTTTTTTTTTTTTTTTTTTTTTTTTTTTCTTGGTGACTAGATGATATTCAGAAAATTTATAGTTAAGTGTCTGTGACTAAATACTGAAACTTTAAAATAGGTCTCAAGTTTCTTCTGAGTTTGTAAGTGTCCCCTTTATACTCTCCGGTTCACATACATTTCTATTGTTCTAAGGGTTAAAAACTGCACTATCAAAATGACAAGTCTTATTACTCAGTCAAAGTAAATGGATCACCACATAACCTTTCAGAAATGTTCTTCCTTAAGCTATTAAAACATTCCATGCCCTTAGATGACAACAATTTCTCTGCCTTTTGAAATTTCTTTTCTATCCTGCAGAGTTCATAGAGATATGCTTGGTTAAAATCAACTTATATAAAACTATGCACTGTAAATTCTGACACTTCTGTTTGAATCTCTTTTCAAACACTTGTCTTTGCTCACCATAATAGATGTCAGTTCTTCTGATGTAGTTCAAGCATAAGCTTCATATGAAGACTCAGCTATGTCTATTGCATTTCTGAAGCTACTACTCACTGAAGTTTTGTGCTGTTTGACATCAAAGATAGGCAAGAATCACCTGCTGAGTTCACATGCATGGAGCAAAACATCTTCAAATCACTTTTGCTAGACAAAAGTTTTTTTTTTATATATTAAGCTTTCACTATCATGTGGACTTAAAGACAAATGCAGTCCTCATTAAGGTCGCAACATTGTATTATTAAAATATGCATCAGAAGCTCTGAATTTAGCTAACTTTTAAACTAAAAGTAATTTGTGTAGTTGCTTCAGATTTGAATTTAGCTGCAAAGAATTAAGCATCATTCAGACATTCAAAACGTGATTTTTATTCAATACGCAGTTATTTTGCTCAAAGGTAAAAGCACTTTGAACATTCTCAAACCAAAAGTGAATCTTGTAATATTTCTAACATTAATAGATGTCCTTGACATCAATTTAAGAGATAATTCCATTTAAAATAAATGTATACAGAGTATTTTAAAATTATAGATTTTTATTTTTAATCTCTACTTAAATTTCAGGGTTATTATAAATAATGCCATGTATATCTTTTTGGAAAACAATAACTATTTTTAAATTTTTACTAAGCAATGAAATTTTGCATTATTCTTGTTAAACTGACATTTTTTGTGACAGTATAAAAACAATGTTATAAAGCGATGTAAACATGAAAATTATGTTTTCCATGTCTGTAGAGTTCTAGATGAAAGTTTTAAAATTTGGACTCCCAATGATCCAGTAATTAAACTCAACAGAAAGAAAAGTGAATGATACTAAAAACAAGGCGAAGACCTGGGCTTGTCCAAGGACAGGCCCTTTGGCAATTTCCTTTTTATATGCCACTACTTTTCAAATGTTGGCTTTCATAGTATAGCAACAATCCAAAACTTTGGGAAGATAACATATCTGTAAATTTCTATTTGTCATTTTTATAATATATTTTAAATATATATAGTTTACTGTGACCATTATATATTTTTTAAAGGGCATTTTGATACAAAAACTGGAAACATCTAACTTTAATAAGTCATCCCTAGATTGTTTTATTTTTGCTTTGGATCAGTATTTAGGAATTCCTGCTCATGTTTTTCACATCCAACCCAGATATGCACTGTGTTGACTTGTGGTCGCATGTATCATTCAGCCCAAATGGTCTCAGTGGTAGAGTATGAATAAAGCACAAGAACAGAAGAGAAATATGCAAAGAGTTTTTTTTTTCAGTCCACAAGAAGAATGCAGTAGAGAATGAGATAAAAATGTCATGTCAGTGTAATCCTTTAGCTAACTAGTCAACCAGAGAATGGCCACTCAAGTCCAGAGTACCTGTGCCTTTCTTTATTGCAATTACATTTTGAATTATCTTTCTATGCTATGAAAGATTCTGATTAGAGAAATGGTCTCAATTTCACATCCTGAAAAGGGTATGGTTTGGAGTGGAATCAGTTCAGACTTTAGTCAGGCTATAACAGAAAATAAAGGATGGAAAACACCAGAAGAATTGCTAAATGACACTTAACTTCTATTTTAATTTTCTAAACATTCACAATCAGTATATATACTAAATTTGATTTAAATGCATCATTTGTGTTTGTTACAGAGACTGCAGCTCACCAAAATCCAAGTTCTTTATTTCTTCTTGGGTACACAACTATAATGCAGTCTCCTGTGCATATTAGTTCTATCCAATGACGTGTAAACAGAAAAAATGTGTGTTACTTGCAGACCCATACCCAAACCCACAAAATCCTCCCTCGGTTTGCTTCCCAAAATTTTCTTTGATTCAAGCTTAAAAGGCATGTGTTAAAAATTGTAAAGTTCCTGGCAGTCTGGGTCCCTGAATGACTGCATGGAAGAGGACCACTTCTTTGACTTATTCACCAACTGGAATAGTTACATAAGCCTGAAATAAACCTATATTGTGTTTCCACCATTATACATTTTGGGTTCTACTTGTTATAACAGGTAGTCTACCAGCAACCTACATATTGGAGTCTACTCCTAACAAGAGTTAGCTTACCTATAACCTACAGTATTGCATTTCATTTAAGAAATTATCTAATAAACTTTTACTTTTTAATTAACAAATGTATTCATTTTGAACTAGAATGTATGTGAACATTTAACCATCACATAATTAGGCCCCAGTCCTCTTCTGAGAAATGTGGCCTGTGATATAAGATGACACTGCACTGAACACAGCTGGTTGGACGGGGTAAATATCTCCTCTGAAAAACTTGCCACGTAGACAAATGAGGGGAAAGACAAGGAGGAAACACAGTAAGCAAATGAACATGTCTCTAAAATCATCCCGATTTGGTAACCATACTACACAGACAGATTGTCCCTCAAAACTTTTAAGTGCAAGGCATTAGAGAAAGTTCCTTTTTCAGTTACTAGTGCTATGTAACAAACCATCCCAGAACTTTTAGTGTTATAAAACATCCATTTTATTATGCTCATGGATTATGTAGGTCTGCAATTTTAGCAGTCAGAGAAAGGGATGGGTTTTCTCTGATCCACAATGCCTAGATTCTTAGATTGGAAGGTTTAGAGTGAATTAACAGCTAAGGATTAGAATCATCTAGAGGCATTTTCATGCTCATGTCTAGCAATTGATGCGGACAGTCAGCTAGAATGCCATCATGTGCCGTTTTATGTGGTCTCTCAGCATAAACTTGTTTGGGCTTCCTCCGAGAATAATGGCTAAATTTCAAGAGCAATCATTCCAAGAAAAAAAAAAGGTGAAAGCTATCCTATTTTTCACAACTTAGCCTTGAAAGTTACATGGCATCACTTCTATCAGAGTCACAAGTCTGTCCACATTCAAGGGGAGGAGACAAAGATTCCATCTCTCAGTGGGCTAAATGGCAAAGTCACATTATAAGAAGACTCCATGGAATGGAAAATATTGCAACAGCCATCCTCAGAAAATACAAGCTACCACAAGGTCATTAAATGAAGGATGATACATAGAAATAATATAGTATGAAAGCAACAAAAAAAATTATGCATGCAGCTCAGACAAAAGAATTGAATCTGTTTCTGCCTATGATGAAGTAGTTGCTATAATTGGAATTATTTTGTAAAGCATATATGTGTATATATAAACATATATGCATATACATTTGTATATACACACATGTATACACAAAAGATTTATATTCAGGATAAAGAACTCCTTCAAATTATTAATAATAAAGACAATTAACTCAATATTTCTAAACGGACAAAAGTCATGAGCAGGCACATTTTAAGAATATCTAAATGGCAAATAAACTCAATTTCATCAGTTAATATATAAATGCAAAATAAAACCAAAATGAGCTACCACTGTATGACCACCTGAATGGCTAATAGTTTAAAGAATGACAATTCCACTGTTGGTAAAAATGTGGAGCAACTGATAGGAACATCCATTGGTAACACTTCTTCAGAACATTAGTAGTATCTACTGAAACTGAACACATGCATATTCTATGATTCAGAAATTTCACTCATTGATATATACCAACTAAAATGTATCCACATGTTCAGAGACATGTACAAAAGTGGTTATAGAAATATTGCTCATAATAGCCAAAACTGGTAAATAACCCAACTGTCCATCTGCAATAGAATGGATAAAAAGATTATGGTATATTAATACAATAGAATTTTATATAGCAATAAGAATACCAATTACTACCTATGACTTCACAAAATATTAATTCTGTAGATAGGTTAATTAAAAGACACCAAACATGAAATACTATAATATATATGATGTGATTCTAATTATATGAAGTTCAAAACTAGGTGAAACTAAGTACAAAACAGTGTGTAATTTAAATTGAGTTATCAGAACTAAACACATGTTAAGTATATTTAGTTTAGGCTTCTTAGACATTCTTTAAGTTTTTTTCTTACAAGATTTCCTTTGGAAATGTTGGCATAGATATAGATACCCTATGTTTAGAAATCTGAGTATGCAGAACTATTGGGAACTTTTGAAAGTTTCGTGAAGTTGAATGAAATGAACTGTATTCACATTTTAATTTTTCCTTAGTAAATCAGACTCTTTTCAGATTCCTAAATATTTAATAATATAAATATTTTAATGGATATTCTTTTTTACTGTAAAGATTTTCATTATTTGGAACTATGTACTAATATATAAACTTAAACTTTAGTGAACCATAAACTATCAAAATGATGCACATTTCAAAAGATGACAGTGATGAGAGTAATAGAAGCTTAAACTGTTAAGTGATAGTTTTGTTCCAGGAAGAGTATTAAGTCATTCTACTCTCATGTAATATGTTTCTGTAACACAAATTAGCACATAGGTGGATCAGTAAACAGGAAAATGATGTTAGTATAAAGAATATGTCACATTCGTGTATGATATTTTTCTTGTTACATTCATATTTTATACCACACATAGCATTAGAGAAAGGCAAAGTATTCTAAGTGGTACTACTAGTAAAAGCTGAGTACAGTGCTGCACCTAATACCTGGCCATTCTGCATTCTTCCTCTCTAGTCAGTTGGCCACATGATCTGTCTTGGAGGAACTTTGTATATGGATTTTTCCTGGTCTTTGTGCATTCTGCATTGGTCCCTATCACTCAACCTCGATGCTTCCTTAAATTTCCTTCCAACGCCTTCATCTGTTTTTATATTTAAAGTCTTATATGGGTTTGTTTAATGTATTGGGGTTTAATATACCTCTTAAAGTGTATTAATATGTTATCAGATTTTTAATTGCTTTTGTTAGTGACCTAGAAACAGAATTGCCTGGATTTTCAGTGGCTGACCCCTACTCTGCTTTTCTCTGTAAGTACAATTTTGCTGAATGCAAGATTTTTCCCGAATGCCTAAATCTCTTTTAATCACAATGCCCAAAGTGCGTGGATTACTTAACCTATATATCGCAGATGAATAGATATGTACAGCTGTGATCTACAAAAGTCAATATTCACAACAAATATATTAGGAACTTTGTAAGAATTTCTGTTTTTAAAACAAGTTTTACATGTGTGGCAAGTAAAAAAATATTCTTTAAAATGTATCACTGAAAGGTGAATTGAACAATGTCTGGATATTTTATTTTGAATTTTACAGAAGAGATTCAGTTGAAATCATTATTTTCATAGGATGCCTATAAAAAAAGGTATAGTAATCTAAGTCACTCTAAGAGAAACTATCATTTAGAATAAAAATATAAACAAACACAAATTGTATGTTTATCTCCTTCCTGTGGTCAATCTTTATATTTTATATGCTTGTTTGGTTTCAATGCAGTTCAAATTTACTAAAAAATTCAATAATTAAAAATAACTTACTTATTACATAAAAACATTGATAATTCAAAAAAGGGGAAATAATGACTGTTTCCATGTGACAAAGAATATGAATAAAATGTGAATGAACCCTGCAGTCTGCAAGGAGAAAGCACAATACTGTTCTAGAACAGACAATATTGGCTTGAAATATGCCAATAGCCGATCTCTGAACCAATCATTGCAGTAAAGGGAATAAGACATGCAGATTAACTTAATCTAATAAAGCCTTCCCCAACCACCTAGACTTAGAATGGGAGAGGTGGTTCCCAAAAGATAGAAACTGTCAAATATATGAAAAGATAATCATTCTCACTTGTATTAAGGGAAACACCAATTAAAACTACAATGGGATGAAATTTTTTACCTATCAGATTAGCAGAACTCTAAAAGTTTGAAAACACATTCAGATGGTGAATCTGTAGAGAATCAGGAATTGTCATTTCTACATTGCTGATCAGAGTGCTAATAGTTACAACTCCCATAGAGTTGGCAACATCTTAAATAAATATATGTCATTAGACCAGAAAATTCTACCTCTAAGAAATCTGCCCTAAAGATATACCTCTACAAATATGAAACAAAATTCAAAATAATTCAAATGTCCATTAATAGTTGTCTCGTTAAGTAAACTATGCTACATGGACACAATGTATTATTACATGACTATAAAGAAGAATGAAAAAGATTTCTATGTAGTGATATCTGTTATTATTGTTAGGGGGAAAATCAAAGTACAGAGTAATGAATATTTTATACTATATTTGTGTAAAAAAGAAAATAAAATAGAAATATAAGTATTTGCTTGTTTTTATACGAAACAATTGAATGATAAAGCAGAAAATAATAAAAGTGGTCACTTATGAAGAAGGGAGTTGACAGTGTAGAGATGGTTAGAATGACATCAGACTTCACTAATATATGGCTTTATATTTTGACTTTTGAAGCATTCACAAATCTAAAAATTGAAAGCATGCTGAAAGAAATAAACCTAATCATTTACCAAATTGGTTATATGACCACAAAGAGCAAGAGAGAAAACAAAAGAGTCTTTAAAGTATTAGCTAAACAGAATGCTGACTCTATAGCCTTAGTGGGATATATTCTAAGGAGAAAAGGAAATTCAGAAAAAATTTCAACTCTAGTAAGAAGTGAAAATATAGGTATTGTTCAAGAAAGTATGGCCAATAAAATGTTACACTTTTCAAATATAGACTGTGGGTATATGGATATTCATGGCAATCCTTCTTCAGTTTTTCTGTATATTTGGAATTTTTCATAACAAAATACAAAAAACAAATCATGACTATTAACTAAGCCAAGAAATTTAGATGTTTTGTGGGTTAACACTGTGTTCCAAAGTAGATATTTTTACAAAGTAGAATAAAATATTCTTATGCCACATGCCCAAAACCTAGAAGAAAATAAATCTAGGAGACTACATTCTGTCCTGGACATACTAAAAAGACTTAACTAAAACTACAAAACTATAAATAATAGAGTTTTAAAAATAACTCATTGTTTGAATATATAAAAATTAAATAAATATCTCTTTGTAGTGAAGGATATAGTAAATATAAAGATAATAGAGGAGAAGATAGTTGCAATATCAAAAACAACAAAGTATTAACATCCCAATTACAACAGTTTCTGACAATCAACAAAGAAGAATTACGATAAGAAAATGAGCAGTAGAAAGGAACAATTTATGGATGATAAAACACAAAAGATTCTCAAAATCATTAGGAATCAGAGACATGTTAATTAAAACCATGGGATAACACTTGACCCATTTTAGATTCACAAGTGCTGAAAGGGATGTAGGGATATAACACAATCCACCATCATTGGTAGTGTCAACTGGTACAAGTATTCTAGAGAGCACACCATAAATTATGACACAGTAATTTCATTCCAGTTTTATGTCTCAGAATATTTCTAACATGAGGAGTATGTACAAGTATGTCCTTCATAATCAAAGCCATAAATTAGCTATTATGTAACAATGTGACACACTTATTTTTACAATATCAAAATATGCCCATATTGCTGGTGATCCTCCCCAGCAGGGATTTCTAAGAAATGCCTGGTACTAAGATTGGCATCTATTCTGGTTGGACAGGGCTTGTGGTGTGCCAGTCATTAATATTTTATCATGCCCGATTACCACAGTATTAGTGGTGGTAGGGAGTTGGTTGCAATCTGGGTGTCCATCATTAAAATAGAGAAGAAATATGATGGAACACCATGTAGCAGTTAGAAATAATGGCCAATTTTCACATAGCAACACATATGTTGTTTGAATATAGCATAATTTAGCCAACTAACTTCATATAGATAGGGATTTTTTATCCAATATTGTGCTATACAAATAATCTTGTGCATATGTTAGGTGTTGTTCCAATTTTGTACTTCCACCAGCAATTTTAAGAAGCAAGCCCATACATATTTAGATTTAAGTTATACCAAACTATTAAGCAATAGATAAGTTTAGTTGTGCAATAACTCTTTCAGGAAAGAGAAATAGAGGGACCAATCTCCAGCTTATTCTAAGTATTCATAGTAATATAACTTTGATAATAAAATGAAACATGGCCAATATAAAAAATGATACAGATCAATTTAACCTATGGACATCACATAATTTTCTGAAATAAAATGAGAAAAGGAGAATAAAAAAGAACCTGTTAGCAATATTAGGAGGAAGAAAAGATCACAATAAAATTAAGAATGCTGTTCAACAAAAAAAATTATTACAGAGAGGTGTAAAGAAAACAAACTACCAGAAAATATATATGATCTATATATAAAATTTATAAATTAGTATTCACAATATGTAAAGGACTTTCAACATATCAATAACAAAAAACAAGCAATCTAATAGGAAAATGGGCACAGGACCATTTGTGTTGATAAAACATTAAATAAATTTTATACAAATATATGATAACATTAGCAATCAGATCAGGAAAATACAAATAAAAACCACAATGAGAGACCATCTTATTTCCACCAGATTGGCAAATTATTAAAATGACTCTCAGTACCTAGTGCTAATCAAGGCATAGAGCAATGGAAATTCTCATCCACTGCTAATTGAAACATAAATCATTACAGCCACTTTAGAATATAGTTTTGCATTACCTAATCAAGTTGACAATATAGATATACTATAACCCAGTATTTTCATGCCTAGACATACACCCTTAGTAAAAACCATGGTCCTACATACCAGAATATATGGGCAAGTATGTTTGTGACATTTTTAAAATAATATCCAAAAGCTGGAAACAGCCCAAATGTCCAAGACTAGAATGGATACACTTTAGTACATTTATGCAATAGAATACAGGAATGGAAAAACTGCAGCCATACAAAACAACATAATAAATCTTAGAAACATGATTTTAAATAAAACTGTTGTAAAAGTATTCTTACACAATGATTCTATTTATATGAAGTTCAAAACTTGACAAACACAAAGAATACATTATTTAGGTATATATACATGGATGTCAAAACTAAAGAAAAGCAAGAAAGAATATAAACACAAAATCAAGCTAGTTGTTACTTCTGCAACCAGAGAGGGAAGAGATTTGATCTGAGAGGGTCACAGAATGGACTTCTAAGGCACTGGTCATTTTCTACTTTTTAAGCCAAGTGGTGGGTACACAAAAGTTCATCATATTATTTTGTAGATGTACTTATGTTTTATAAACTCTGGCTATATATATTTTACAATGATATCAATTCTTTATTAGAAGAAACTTTATTGGATAAAAATTGAAGTCAATGTATTTTAAATGGACAAAACACAACATTTTCTACTGTATTCCTCTTCAACAATTCACAAAAATTTTACTTGACTTGCCTTAATAGTGAAGTCTAAGCCTTGTTGTACACTTAGATTCTGTATATGGCTTTTCTTCTAACCTGAGAGTCAATTCAGTTCTGAAAAGCAGGGGTCTAGAAAGCCACCTACTTAACTTATAATTCCCCTGCCTTTCAGGACTCTGCAAATCTTGGGAAACAGGAGTTGCCTTCCCTTTGAATTTAAAAATGGCAATGATTGATGATTAAAAGCATTCACAAATTAAATGCTTTCAGAATGATTTCTTTTCCCTTGCTACTTTTTTATTTTTACCAAACCCCCCAAAATGCAGCCACATTGAAGGGTAATTGCTCTTCTTCAATCCTCAAGTCCTGCTTTAAAAAATTTCTTCTTTGGGAAATCTAGTTCTCTCAGCTTCCTGCCAGTTGTGAATGGAAATAAAATCCAGTTTATCTCTCCTTGTTCAAAAAAAAAACAAACTGTGATTTGTATGGGAATTTGTATATCTCTCCAATATAATTTTATAAAGCAAAACCTGGTGTTCATGTTAGTGAATTTCATGCTTGTAAAATAAAATGAATATTGCATTTATCTTAGTAGGTAAAGTTTCTAAAATTCAGCTATTTCTAGATCTTTGATCATTTGATTTCTTTATTAGGAGATATTCTATCAAATTGCTTTTCCAGCTCCCTATGAATAAATAGCCCACAAGTATCCTTCACTTACAAATCATTTGGATGGCATGAATTGGCACACTTTCTTCTCCCCAAGGTAGCTTACATAGACCACATGAGAGTACTTGAAGTGCAGGAACACTTTCAGAGGTCCATGCTCCTTTGCCTCAGGCAATGTCAGTATACCTTTTTTCACTACAATCTCCTGCAAAGCCTGCTGAATCCTCTTGCTGCCTGCTTTAGCAGAGAGACCTTGCTCACAGGTTATTGGGACAGCAAATTCTCTGTGGTTCCAGCCTGCAGCTTTCTTGGTCTCACAAAATCATACAGATTGTCTCCTGGCTGTCTGTATTTTTCCCTCTGCTATGCAAACTATAGTCCCTTGGCAATAGAAAGGAACATTTTGTGGAAATGCATTTTCAGAAATTTATTCTTTCCTTTCTCGTCTTCAAAGACCCCCAAATGCATTCAGGATGATGGCAGATTTCTGTGCAGGGAACACAGCTTACTTTCGATATCATGGCTATTCACAGTGATTGGTACTCACTGTTTCTGTATTGAGATCTCCCCTAGGGGACCAACTTCCTATTTCTTTCACTCTCATGGTACATAGGCCTCTAATAAAGGGTCTAGCCTCTCCCTAAGTGTTCTTGCTTATAATCATCTCTCGTACAGAAACATTTTCAATGAAGAAAATCAATGTGAAATTGATTCCTATCTAAGACCAATGATGTATTTGATATTAAAATACCAAAATGGCATTTGTTTTCCTCCATCCACATTCTCTCCAAGAGAGCTCATCTGTTCTCATAATTTCAATGATCACCTCTACAAAAGTGTGTGTCCTTTCTCCTGAACTCTAATTCTCTCTCCTGAACTTGTTTTCTCTCCTGCCAAATCTCTAGTTCTATCTATTAAATCACTCTACACTCTTTTTGGATGGCATGACTTCACCTTAGATAGAACAGCTGTAAACCCTGAGTTATAGCCTAATTCTAACCCACGCAAATCGGTTCTCACTCTACCACAACTATCAGTTACACCATCATTTTTCTCACCATCATGATTGTCCTAAATGATATCATTAAGTCTTCTCAGTTCTTCCATTGACTTGTCTCTCTTATCTAGACCTTCTTCTGTTTCCTCATTAACAAAGCTATGGTTTTAGCTTTCTCTATCTCATTTGGATTATTCTCATTGCTTCCTTGTTGGATTTCAAGCCCCTCCATTCTTACTGTGTTCTGACCCAATGTAGTCAAAAGTGGAAGAGGAAGGTAGGTTCAGGGGCCTGGCATTCAAAGAGTAAGACAGCAAGAAAAGCACTAGTGAGGAGACTTGAATTATCATGTTATAATATAAGGCCATTTGCAGTCTTACCCATTTTATACCATCCAGTGGCTATAGCCATTCCTAGCTACTCATCATAGTCAAAATAAAGAATAAAGCTAGATTTTTTCAAGGCAGTCCTATTCTTCATTAAGAAAAGGACAGATATGTTATAATTGAACATTACTAAGTAGTTCTTTATTGCCTACTGCAGTAAGTCTAAACATTTTTGCCACCATTTCATGGCTCTGAATAATCTAGCTCATCTATCATGTCTAAACCTATTTCTGAAACTTTCCAAAATGTACCTTCTACCAAATCAAGTCAGTCTCCTTAATATTCCACAAGATATCCCAATTTCCATCTTGGAATCCATTCAGACTTTTCTGCAGAATGCCCTGGTATTTTTCCTCCACCCAAACATATCCTGTGTACTCCTCAATGTTCAATTATAGTGTATTTTTTCTAGTGAAACTTTCTGTAGGAGTTTTGTACAATATTAATCTGTACCTTTACAATGTCCCACTCTATTAGTTTGTGTCACTTTGAATGTTATCTGTATTCCTTCAGTCATTCCATGGACATTTGCTGAGAATACTGTATGAGATTCTGAGTCTATAGAATAAAAGATATCCTTAGTATTTCTCTCTTTGATGAGGAAAGATGACATAAATAATACTAATGTGAGTTCTACTTCTAGGGTGATCACAAAACTATTTATAGAAATATTTACTCAAGAACTGGACATTAACAAGTATCATTTATTCAGGTACACCAGAGGAGCAAAGAGCTCTCAAGGAAGAAAGAGTGTAATTATTATTTTAATGTGTACTCCATATCCCTCTAACTTTAATTCTTAATTTTTTTATGACTGACAGTGCACAAGGAATAACTGAACAAAAAAATGGTATTCTCTTAGTACTTTTTATAGGAATGGAATAAACTACTGGACCTCCCACAGATAATGACTACACAGAGGGGATTCTTCTGTGAGAGAAATTTTGACTGAACTGACCAATAAATAGACTGGTTCGTTAAATCAGTCAGATTACAAATAGATACAGCCAAGAAAAGAAGAAAGCCCTCTACTCATCTACAACTAGCAGGAAGGGGCTGGAGAATGATGATAATGAGTAAGATGCCTGTATGGGAGTCCCTTCCAGTGAGCAAAGAACTAGCATTATTTTTTTTTTTTAGTCTCTTATTCATTCCTCCAAGAAAATTATGAGGTACACAAATAAAAGACTCTAGTTATACATAATAAAAGGAATCTATTTGTTGAATTCTAGAGTGTGCTTGGACAGTTAGTACACTCTAGAGAGGATGATTTCTGCTGAAGATGTAGTAAGCACAAGGGCTGGCCCACTCCTCAAAGACTAGTGTGTTAGATGGCTCCTTTGGCAAGAGAGTGAAGTTGGAAGACAATGTTCTTAATGCAATGATCCCCTGTAACCTCATAACACTTCAGTAATGTTGCTAGAACCATGAAATACTGTCATTGAATTTCTCATAGAAACTGGAGAAGAAGCTGAGCTGCATATTTCTATGTTTGCTCCAGGGTAAAAACCAGACAACATTCTTGAATGCAGAAACATATAGGCAGAGAATTGCAGTGGAAATATAATAAGATATAAGTAAATCAAAAAAAGTGTTGGGAAAGATATGAGCTATGATAACTCTTAGAATGGAAGTTAGGACAAAATTTCCAAATCTCCAGAGGCTGAAGGATGCAGCTAACACCTGAGTTATTTATAATCAGAGTTACAATCATTGAAGCAACAATGAAAATGAGAAACATTTTTGCTTGGTGTTCCTAACTATATTTATATTTAAAGTTCAACATACCGATGAATTCTACCATAATCAATCTAGTACTGACTGTTACTTCCATAATTGCTAAAAGGCTACACATTTTAGTAATTAGCTTCAGAAGACCTCACAATCTCTTGAGAATCTTTCAGGAAGTCTGTCTAATGCATATTTCAGAGAATGTTTTTCAGAAATACACTGCAAAAATGTATTTATGTGTTTGTGAGAAATATTTAAAGCTCTCAAATGAAGGTAGAGTGAATATTTAGAGAACATTTCCCTTCATTACCAGGGGCTGAGGAGGTAGATAGCAATAGACCACTATGCCCACTGAAAGAACCTCTGAAGAGTGATCTAGATTAGCAATATAAACATTAATTTTTTTCAAGCTCATTATCTCCAAACATCTCAAAAATTTCACAAAGGCTATTGTTAAAGAGAGGTGGGGGTTGTGAGAAAGAAGGCACGGAGGGAGGGAGAAAAGAAAACACCTGAGTTAAATGAGCTTCTACCAAATGACATACTACGTCTTTAAAAATGAATGTTTGCTGTGAAAACTGTTTAAAGTAAACTTTCAGAGCTGCAAACATTGACACCATTTCACTATGTTTTAGATTCCTAAATATATAAAAAGATATAATGACGGTGTGCAATTTGGGCTCCAAACCAATAATTCTCCCAAAGCAGACTTATAAATCATTGGGAACCTGGAAATTCAGAGAGAGGAGCTTCTACTCACTTTCACATCTGGGGAATGCATCCTCTGTGGAGTCTTCAGGAGTCTGTGTTGCTGTATTAATTTTCCTGTAACACCATTTATTTTTAAAATATTTAAGAATAATGTGTTTTAAAACTCATTATGTAACTATTGATCATTCATTGAAACAATTGTATGGATTGTGTAATATGTGCCAGGCTATCAAAGTAAAATTCCCTTTCCTATTAAACCTAATATATTACTAGTAAAAAATAAAATAAACAAGTCAGGACTTCCACATCTAACCAAAATAAAGAAACAGAGACCAGATTTATCCTCCTGCATTATGCAATTAGAGAATTAGATAAAACAAAAGAGCATTTTTCAAACTTTGGGCAACAGGCAATTTATGAATGTGATACTTGAATAAAAAGAAAAAATTAGGTGAATCCCAGCTTTCACTGGAGGCAGTTTCCAGGCAGCAGCGCAGGGAGAAGAACCCCAAACAGTATCCAGATGACTCACTGCATTGAGGAATCAGAGATTGAAGGTCTGGGAGAACAAAACAGCTAAAATTTGCAAGACAGACGATCAGAGGGGAGGAAAAAGACACAGAAGGAGAGCTCTGAACTGTACAAAGAATAACCTCTAGTTTTTAGCTTCATGATGAAATGAAATGCAAGTGTGTGAGAGAAACTGCCCAAAGCTGGGCAAAGCATCAATAGAAAGGAGCCTGCAGAACAATTCCAGGGGCTAACACAGTGATGGGAATAGATCATATTTCCACAAGCCTGACTGGAAAGACACTGTAAAATATGCAGTATCCGATAAAATCCTCAAAAGGATATTTGCTTAGTAATGGGGCTGAATCAGCCCAAGTGCAGACAACTCTGAACTTGCCCTACCAAACTTTAAAGCAAAATTTGAAAGTATCCATCTGATTTCAAGGAATTTAATACCATGCTAGAACAAAATCCAACCCTTTAGGAGAATATAACAAAGTAAAATTCACAATGTCTAACAACAACAACAACAAACACCAATTAATAAACATACAAAGGAACAGGAAAATATGATCTATAATCAGCTTTTAAAAAACCAATAAAAACTAGTGTACAATGGGAGAGATGATGGAAATAGCAAAATAAATAAATTAAGAGGACATTAAAGGAGCCACTACAAACATACTTTATATGTTTAGGTAGAAGAAAACATACATAATGAAAAAAATAAAATGTATGATAAAAGCAAAAACAGAATACCTTAAGATAAAAAGTATAACACCTGATATAAAAACACAATGGATGACATTTGCAGTATATATAAGTACATAGCAGAAAAAGTCAACAAATTTCCAGACATAGCAATATATACAATTCAAAATGAAAGGCAAAGAGAAAAATGACTAGAAAAAAATAAACCAAGTATTAATATTCTGTGAGACAATATGTAGTATCTATCATACTTGTAATTAGAGTCCCAGAGGAAGAGGTGGTGAAGGCAGAAAAATATTTTAAGAAATAATGGCTAAAATATTCCAAATCTGGTGAAATCTATAAACTCAGATTCAAAAACTCAACAAACACCAAGCAGAATAAACATAAATAAAATTGCTCCAAAACACATAATTAGATTGATAAAAAACAGTTTTAAGTTGAAAAATCTTAAAGGCAACCAGAGGAAAAAAGACACCTATATTTGTAGAAAAGGGATAAAAATTTACAGCAGACTTTTTGCTGAAAACTACGCAATACAGAAGATAATGAAGGAACGTTTTTAAAGTTCTGATTTTAAAAAACCCTGTCAATCAAAAAAATTTAAGTAGTAAAAACATTATTCAAAAATGAAGGCAAAATAAAAATTATTTCAGGCTAATAAACTGAGAGAATTAATCACATACAGACCTGCATTACAAGAGAATTATGGTAATTCTTCAGAGAGGAGGAATACGGTAGAAAGAAATTTCAATATACACAAAGAATGAAGAGCACTAAAAATTGTAAATACATAACTAAATAAAAACAGATTTTTCCATTTAATAATTGTGCTAAAAGACAATTATTTAAAGCAAAAATAATAGCAATATGTGATTTTAGAACATTTATTAACAACATGGGTGAGTCTCAAAAGAATCATGCCACATGAAAGCAACCAGAAACAACAGACTGCATACTGTATGATTGTATTTTTTATTAAATACTGGAAAATTCAAAGCAATAGTGAAGAAAGCAGATCACTGATGGTGAGGGATGGGCGTTAGGGAGGGGATTGACTGCAGAGAGATATAAGGGTAATTTAAGGAGGATGGAAATATTCTGTCATGATTCTAGCAGTGGTTAATAGACTACCAATACTCACAAATCAAAAAGTACACTAACAATTGGTGAATATCATTTTGTTTGAAGTATACATTTGTGAAACTGGTTTAAAATAAATAAAAAGAGTATCAGTCAAAAAGAAAATTATAAGTCAAATAACAGTTTTACATTTAAAAAATAGACTTTTAAAACTGACAACTTTTTGATTGATACCTGGTTTCTGGACTGATTTGACTGTTCATCAGTCAAACTATTTAGGTTTGTGAATGTAGATATAACATTCATACAGAATAATCTTTTCCTAAGATATGCTGAGGTTGCTAGCCTATGAATGAACTATATGTAATAAAAAATATAATTTTTAAAAATCTATAGAGGAAACAATGGTGATATAGCACCTCTTGTATATTCCTGGATACAGCTGGAACCCATTCTACTAAGTGAAGTATCTCAAGAATGGAAAAACAAGCACCACATGTACTCACCAGCAAATTGGTTTTAACGGATCAACACCTAAGTGGACATGTAGGAATAACATTTGTTGGGTGTCGGACGGGTGGGAGGAAGGAGGAGGGGATGGGTATATACAAACATAATGAGTGAGATGTGCAACGTTTGGGGAATGGTCATGCCTGAGGCTCTGCCTTGAGGGGGAAGGGGGGTATGGGCAATGTACGTAACCATAATATTTGTACCCCTATAATATGCTGAAATAAAATATAAATAAATATATGATATATGCCAGAAATTGTATCCCTTGCAGTCATGTAAACTTAAC
>VBSM01003176.1:26774701-26818864 GCA_008086735.1 Cheirogaleus medius
TTTAATCAGTCAGAACCAATTTGATGGTGAGTAGATGTGGGGCCCATTTTCCTGCTCTTGTGTTGCCTCACTTTGGATAACAGGCGTAAACTTAATCCAGGATAGCATAAACGGTGCTAATTCACTGTTGTTTCTTAGAATTGAGTAATATTCCATTGTGAGCATATACCAAATTTTAATTATCCATTCCTGAATTGATGGGCACTTGGGAAATTTCCAAGACCTTGCAATAGTGAATTGTGTTGCCATAAACATTCAGGTGCAGATGTCTTTATAATAGAATGACTTATGCTCTTTTGGGTAGATGCCCAACAATGCGATTGCAGGGTCAAATGGTATTTCTATTTCTAGCTGTTTGAGGTATCTCCAAATTCTTTTCTACAAAGGCTGCACTAATTTGCAGTCCCACCAGCAGTGTAAGAGTGTTCCTGTCTCTCCACATCCTCGCCAGCATTTGTTGTTTTGGGATTTTTTGATACAGGCCATTCTCGCTGGGGTTAGGTGGTATCTCATTGTGGTTTTGATTTGCATTTCTCTGATGATTAGAGATGTTGAGCATTTTTTTTATATGTTTGCAGGCCATTATTCTGTGTTCTTTGGAGAAGTTTCTGTTCATTTCCATTGCCCATTTCTTAATGGGGTTTTTGATTTTTTCTTGTTAATCCTTCAAAGTTCTAGGTAGATTCTTGTTATTAGACCTTTATCAGAAGTGTAGAGGGCAAATATTTTCTCCCACTCTGTGGGTTGTCTATTTGCTCTGATGATAGTTTTCTTGGCTGTGCAGAAACTTTTTAATTTGATCAGATCCCATTTGTTTATTTTTGCTGCAGTGGCAATTGCCTTAGGGGTCCTTCCTCAAAAATTCTTTGCCTAGACCAATTTCTGATAGGGTTTTCCCAACATCTTCTTCTAGGATTCTTAAGGTTTCATGCCTTAGGTTTAAATCTGTTAGCCATCTTGAGTGGATTTTTGTGAGAGGTGAGAGGTAGGGATACTGGTTCAATCTTCTGCATGTAGCTAACCAGTTTTCCCAGCACCATTTATTGAAGAGAGATTCTCTTCCCCATTGTATATTTTTGTCTGGTTTATCAAAGATTAGGTTACCGTATACTGAGGGTTTCATCTCTGGTATCTCAGATCTATTCCAGATATCGATGCTTCTGTTCTTGTGTCAGTTCCAGGCTGATTTAACTATTATTGCTTTGTAGTACAGCTTGAGGTCAGGAAGACTGATGCCTCCCAGTTTGTTCTTTTTACTTAAAATTGCTTTGGCTATACGGGGTTTTTTCGGGTTCCATACAAAGTGAAGAATTATTTTTTCTAGTTCTGTAAAGAATGCTGGTGGTATTTTGATGGGGATTGCATTAATTCTTTAGATCACGGTAATATTGACATTTTAACAATATTGATTCTACCAATCCATGAACAAGGTAGATTTTTCCATCTGTTTAAGTCGTCTGCAATTAGAAAGCTAATTTCTATCTCTGCTCTAAACATCTCGATAGAGTCAACTAGTGAAGTCTAGTTGAAGATTGAGTTACCACTGATTGACACAGGGTTGAATATATTTTTATATTTAAATATCATAATAAAAGATAGCATATGAATAGTTCTATTCAAAAACGTTTTCACCTTAGAAACATTCATTTTGTAAATGCATAAACCCTTTTCTATTTTAAGACTGAGAATGAGTAACTTATCAATTATACATAAATAAATAAATAAAAATGTAGAGTCCTGGAATCCCAGTGGTGGAGGGGAGAAGAGTCTTAAAGAGAGAGTGATCAACTCTGTCAAGTACTAAGCGGTCAGATAAAATATAAACAAAAAATTTGACCTATTTATTTTGCCAGGTCAAGGTCATCATTGACTTTGACAAAAGAAGTTTCATGGAGAGGATGCAATGAAAACTTGACTGGATTTGGTTCTAAAGAGACTGTAGTAAATTTGATCCCTCCTAAAACTCTAGTACATTTCATGAAAAATATTTTTCAAACCATAAAACCATAGTAATTGGGTGAACATAAGAGAGTCAATAATTTTAGAAATTTAAAAGCTAATGGAGAATTGATAACTGACTTAATAAACCAAATCCTATGTGGCACTGAAGAAAGCTAATCAGACTTACTTTATGATGAAGAGCAATGAGCTTAGGAGTTTTAAATAAGCTTGAAGGGAGGAGCTAAAATAAGACTGTATGGAAATGATTACAGATTGATTACTATTTCTTCCCCTTCTAATCTGGCAGAAGACTAAATGTCTATTCTCAGAAGATACTAAAACGCAGGTGGTTGCAACCATTGAGAGCATAGAGTTTATCATTAGAATGCTGAATGCAGAAACATCCAGTGCACTTTTCCCATTCAGAATGCTGCTAACCTGACCATTATCCTCCAGTAAAGAGATTAAAGACTACTTTCTGGGGAATAAACAATGCCAAAGGGTAATGACCATGAGGGTGGTCACATGCAAACCTCCACTTTAGATCACCCTTTAGGGAATATTTACAACTCCTACCACCCATATACATACATCTTTGTATCAGCTACTTATACTCCCACTGATCAGAAGCAGACAATCTGAGATTACCAGACAATTGAAAAAAGTCTCTAACATGTAGGAGACACAAACATAATAAAGCATCCTGAAGGAAATAGACCATGCAGGATAATGGCTGTCACTAGATATATAAAGAGAAGTTCAGGCCAGGCGTGGTGACTCACACCTGTACTCCCAGCACTTTGGGAGGCAGGAGGATTGCTTAAGACCAGGAGTTTGAGACTAGACTTGCCAACATAGCGAAACCCCATGTCCACAAAAAATAAAAAAAATAGCCATGGTGGTGCACGCCTGTACTCCCAGCTATTTGGTAGGCTGAGGCAGGAGGATAACTTGCACTCAAGTATTCGACATTCCAGTGAACTATGATCAGACCACTCCTCCAGCCTGAGTGACAGAGCGAGAGCCTGTCTCTAAAAAAGGGGGAGGGAGTCATATAAAAGCATGAGAGCTACATAATCCATGAATATGAAGGCCTGTCATGCCTAAAATCCTTGCTCCACCTTTTAAACCTAAGGACAAAAAGCCTACATGAACAAAGCTTAAATTTTTATCTATTCTTGTCTTGTTCTTTGCTGATATAATCCTATATTTCCCACTGGAATTAGGTGAAGACACTCATTTATTCCTCCCACTTCTTTCAGTACTTCCCGATCAGCCTTATCATATCCCCTTAGAAGCACCTTCAGAAGCTGATGGTCCAAGCCCAAGGTCTGCAGAGCCTCTCCTCTGATGCGCAATCTCTTCCCCATTGCTTCCACACCTCTAGAAGTGGCAGCTAGTTCCTCTAGTTAAAAACTCTGTGCTATCTCAGCTTTCCCATTTTGCGTTTTGCCCATTTATCATCTATGTAATTAATTATCTATATTAAACTACCTCCTTTTAAAATACCTAGATTTGTTTTTGTTTCATTGACTGAATCCTAAATGATACAAGGTAGATATAATAAAACATTTATCCACACATTACTGGTGTTAGTGTATGTGTGCGCAAAATTTTTTAGAAAACGGTTTGGCAATACCTGTCAAGAGCCAACTCAATGATCAAAAATTTTGGTTTAGTAATCATATATATATATATATATACACGTCAGCCTTTGCCTTACTAATAAACCCCAAATCACAGTAGTCTGCAATATGACATTTGTTTCTCATGATATATGATTGCTATGTAGACTGCAGCTTTGTTCCCATTTGTAGGACTGTTCCATGTGTGTTCTTAATCTAGGACACAGGCTGAGAGAGGAACTTTTTTTCCAGGACATTCTGTTCTTATGACAGAAGTGCCAAACTGAAGCACATAATCTCTTTTAAAACTTCTGCTCAGACCTAGCACACTGTTACTTCAGCTCATATTTCATTGCTCTAAACAAGTCATATAAACAACCCTGATAATGAAGTGAGAAATTTTATCCTACCTATAAAAAGCCCCTCAAGTCACATGGAAGAGGGCATGGACATATACTCCTTCTACAGGGAAGGAGCAGATAGTTGGGGACAATTTGACATTTTACTGCACTGCTCTTGGTAATTTTTTTAGAAGTTTAGATAAGTCCTAAATAGTTCAAAGGCTGAAAAAATTTTATTCACAAAATGTGCAATGCAACATTAATTATATTGATAAAATTTAAGCATTTAATACTATGGTAGAGGCTACGTAAATTTTAGCTCAATAGCAAAATAGAAATATATAACTATTAAAGTGGTAATGTAACTAGAGTAAGATTAGAAAGTTTGTAAAAAAAAAAAAAAAAAGAAGAAGACATTTAACTAAGTATGAATATAACTTTCCAAATAGTCTCTATCCAGGTAATTACTAAAAATAAACTATAAAATGAAAACAAAGAATGAACAAAGTATGTGTTGTATGGAGTGGTGGTAGATGGTTCTTATTTCCTTCATTGATAAAATGACAGTTTTGCAGTAAATAATAACTTTGATCTTTTAAGAAGCCAAATTCCTTCAAAGAGATTTTGGGATTGTTGGTATACTGCATGCAATATTTATTGGAACAGGAAATAGTGTGCTTTCAAGGTAAATTCTAAACAGTGGCAACATTCCACTGTGAAAAATTTGGAGGGATACCCATTTAACTTGGATTAGAGGTTATAAAATGGCAAGTTTTAAATTTCCCACCTTTTTTAATAAGTAAAAATGGAATTAAATGTATGCAACATTACCAGCTGAAATCTGTAGATATAAGTCAAGTATTTTGTGATAAGGTTAGTGTGATCTGTGCTGTGTGCTGGAAATAGGAAGAGAGGCCCTGTCCTTCAGATGATTCAATGTAATTGGCTTTTTGTTGTTGTGGAATGAAATCTCTGTATAACTGTTGCTTTAATTCTTTGAGACCCAGACTTGGTTAATACTATTATAATAGAATATTCTTATTTTATGTTTTATTTAAGGAAATCTGTTTATATCCCCTTTAGCAGGTGAAAGTAAGATAAAGTAGGTAATGAAGAAGTCCTGATGAAAAACAGAGCTGACCTTTTACAAGGGGCCCAATCTTTTAAATGGAAATTATGATTATATTCTCCAGATGCAATGTATTGAGATTGTTTCTTATATATATATATTCAGGATTGTAATAATATATGCATTTTAGCAGTGAAAATTAATAATTCTTTTCCAATTCATTTATCACACTGATATTTTTCATAAGATGACTTTGAAAATATGGGAAACCTACCAAGAATTTATCAATGAATTTTAAAAACAGAAGAAGTTTTTTACAAATTAAGTAAATTATCTTTAACATTATAATGAATGCTTCTTGTCAAGGCTTGGCAAGGCTAAATATTCCAAATACAATAATACCCATTTGTTCTCACCTTATAAAAGGGGATTATACATTGTTAATTTTATTAAATCTTTTAATTTTTTTGATATGGCTTGGGGATCTGTTAGTAGATTGCTTTCTCCAGTATTCTAAATGGTCCATTATTAGCCTAAGTTAATGCAACCACAAGTAAAGATATTCTTCTTCCACCAAAGGGACCAGACCTATAACTTTTTGTTTGTTTGTTTAATAGCAAGAAAAACCTAATGTTATTCTTTCATTTTTATAATTATTGACTATGTTTATCCATCAAAGTTTTTTTCATAAAATCACTGTACAACGTATCCTTAATTTCTTGGGATCCAGATCTTTTATTTCTTCATACCTACAAATGTTTTAACTCTGATTTATCAATATTTTTCCAGAGTTTTCATAGGAAACCATACATAGTAATTTAATTCTCATTCAACTGAGAATATTTACCATGTCCAAAAAGAACTGATTACCATTGTTGGATTCAATAAAAAAGAATCCAAGTGTCTATTTTTTATTGTGTGGATAAAAATACAGATATCAGAATTATGCTCACTCCCATCTGTTATGATATAAAGAGGAACGTGGGAATTCAGGAAGGGGATTTCAAGTGAAATGAAAAATTACATAGGTGATTATCTTTCTAATTATATCTATCTGCATTTCTAAACAAATTTAAAGAAAGTTTTTCATTTCTCAATATTACAAATACCTTCAATATTTTAGTATTTCAAAATAGTTCATCAAATATAAGTTGATTCAAATAGAAAGTCTACATCAAGATAACCATATGAAAACTTACCATAAGAATCTAAATCTTAATGAAAATCCCCCAAATTGCAAAATCTAAAAATCTACTTATTTTTCAACTTAACTTCACCATTACTTAGAGAAAACAGATGGGAAAACAATCTAAAACTAAACAATTGTACACATTTTCCTACCAAACCATTATTAATTTATGAGTCAAAATTTTCACTAATATTCTTTTATAAAAATGTTAAATATTAAATATTCTTAAATATTCTCATAGCAGAAATTACGGACATAAAAGCTAAATTTTTACTAGGTCAGAATTACAGAAAGTTTACTTTCTAAGAAATATTTCAATAAATAGTAGTTGAAAATGTCATTTATTCTGTTAACAATTTTAGATATTTATGCACATTTGTGTATTTTATTTACATAATTTTACATAGATTTGTTTTAATGGAATGCCTCATTAACATTATAGTGTTGTACTGGGACACAGTACAGTAACTCAGAATTATTTCATAATTAACGTAATAAGTTTTTTGAGTATTGACCTAATAACTAAAGATTCTCAAGGAAAAATAAGTCATGACCCTGAATTAGGCTAGAATAGGCATCCTCAACTCTTAGCTTTGATGTAGGACAGGTTAGTAAAAGGTTTAGCCAAAAGTGATTACTTGACCTGATTCCACATTTGGAAATGCATTTTTATAGAAAACACTGAATATTTTAAATAATAGTAAAAAACAAAATATAGCTTTTGAGTAACTGATAGCTATTGTTACCTCCAAGAGAGGCAGAGTCCCACATTGTGGAGGATAGCAAATAGCATTGCAACACCTGCCACCCAGAGCAGTGGTCCCAAGGTGCCTACACATTTAATGGTTTTCAGTGTCAAGGTTGTCAAGAAAGACACGACTCCCACAGGCGCTAGATGGAACAACCCTTTACTCACATAGTGATGAAACAGAGTAAGATCAGTTTTGATATTATCGGTTCTCGTGGCTAGAGGGTCTTGCCCAGCAGCCACCGCAGGGAGATGGTCTGCAGTCTCCCCTTTTTTGTTACAGGTAAACGACTTAGCTCCCTCCCCGTGGAAGGAGATAGAACAGCCAGCGAGGGTTGGTCAGGTGCCCTATGATATCCACACTTAAGCAGAACAAAGAAGTGGACATCAAATCTGGAAACAGGGAAATATATTCACAAACAAAAAGATACGCCTAGCACAGGCAGTCATCTTTATCTCTTCTTAAGCAAGTGTTCCAGGCTCAAGACACATTCTTGTGCAACAGTGCAGGGATCAAAAGACTACAAACTCGTGACTTCCTTTGCCAACAGTAGATTTGTCCAAGAAGTAGAATAAGGGTCAGCAAACTGCTCCCCTCAGGCCCTGGCACATAGCCTGCTTTTGTAAATAAACGTTCTTTGGAACACAATCATGCCCATTCATTTCCATATCATCTATGGCTGTTTTCATGTTACAGTGGTAGAGTTATGAAGTTACAACAGAGACCTCATGGCCAGAAATACAATAGAAACTGTCTGACCTTTTACAGAAAATGTTTGATGACTCTTGCAATAGAACACTACTGACTATATAAGCTCTATTGACTACATAAGAATGAAATTTATGCATACAATTTTACTGGTTAAAGATCAAAGCAGTTGAATATATATTTATAAACAAATATTCTTTTAATATAATGCATATCACGAGAAGGCAAACATGAAGTATGAGAAACAGAACTGGAATTATCGAATCAAAAACCAATAATTAAAGTAATTGCAGAGTGTGCTTCATGGAGATCCAGAAAAGAGAAGAAAAAAAAAAAAAAACGAAAAAACTCTTGTCTTTTACCTGAAGGCAGAAGACTAGGCTGGTTAGCCTCTCAAAGGCCCTTCCAGTCTTAAGTCTGAAATTCTCAGCATGGAAGAGGAGTTTTGCTTTTAGTTCAGTCAAATATGTTTCTGCTAATCCCAGAAAATGCTTCTAAATGTACAATGGCTGACATTCTTAAAAGTAAACATGGTGTCTTTTCTTCTGGAAGATGCTATTGTTCAAATAATGACATTTCCTCTGACATTGACAGTGGCGAGTTGAGTAGAATGTCAGACTAAAAGGAGAGACTATGTCCTAGTGAAAAATTGGATCAAGAATCCCCTGACACTACATCAGCATTTAGCAGGCCAGCCTTACCTGCCATTCCAGTGTGTGCTAAAGGACAGGGATAGAATCAATTAAACCATCACCAAACAGGATTCAAATATTTTCTTTTTGTTTTTAATGCCAATAGTTAAAAAGTTGATTCTTATCTAACAGTAGCCAACAAACAAAAGGGGGAAAAAAGGATGCCAAGTTCTAAGCAAAGGAAGCACTATATTTAATATCATGAAACCAGAAAAATTTTTTCTCTTCCAAATGCTTTCAGGATTATAGTCTACTTTTTCGCCTCATTTTTTATTCCTTTGGTGACATTCAAGTCCTAGAAAATGTTTTTGAAAGCAATTATATTTCTAAAGCAAGTTTCCCAAACTCCCACAGCTTAACTTTTCAGCTTAAAATATCAAGTTTTAAAAGGTGTTGGCATTCAGTTTTACCTAACAAATAACTCGGTCTCGAAAAAGAAAAACCTGACAGTTTAACAAGAAAAAAGTCAGTGTGTGTGCGTGCGTGTGTGTGTGTGTGTGTGTGTAGAGCGGGCTGATTATTTTGCTTTAAACCACTGACTTATTTGAACAATTTTTTAAAAAAAACCCTTATATGGGTTATACACTTACACTTCTACCTGTTTTTTATATCAAATAATTAAAGGACACTAGGTAAAACTTTTCCTTTGAAACTATTCATTTGTAAAGGAAACCCAAGGAAGTTTTATGGACATTAATGTTTGCTTTCCTAGTTGTTAAATATAGTCTTATTCTCACGTTCATCTACTTGCCTAAATATAAATAAATGGCATTTATAAGAATGGGAAATTCCTAAAAACACAATAGAATTTTGAAATAAAACTGTTTTTCCTTGAAATATATTTTACTTCTGGCATTGATGGTATATCTGGAACCAGGTTTTCTCCAGCCATAAGTAACTAAAAAACAGATATTAAATAGCTATTATCAGAAATTGGACAAGAGGTTGTACAGGACTATTAAGTATGAAAGAAAGGAAATAAATGACATGACCCTTATGAAAATCTTTTTTACTTGGAGGCATTTTCTAGATAAGAACACAGAGAAGGAAACCCCAAAGAACACAGTAATCTTGCTAAGATGTAGAAAATAGATTTAAATTTGGAGTGTCTAATGAGGTTAGAATTTATGGAGCAGAATTATAAGAAAACACTATACAGAAAAAAGATTCTAGAAATCTTTGGAGGGGTATGTTTGGGCCTTCATCTGAATACTAGGATATCCATATGAGCACAGAGTACACAAAGCCAGGCAATGGGAAAAACAACTATCAGTGAGTTATAAGCAAGCAATTTCTAGAACATACAGGACTAGGAACTATTTAAGTTCTTATCAGGCAATGTGAAGATGTTTTTGATCATCTATGGTATTTAGTAGAGTTACCATAAAAGAATGGCTTAGTAGTAAATAAACCCGAAAGTAAAGGTTACAGTAGACCAATTTGAAAAAACTTAAAGACAAGAAATGATCAAGCTGATCTGCAACTAACTTAACTGCCTGCCCAAACAAGCAAACAAGATTCAGATAATCAATGATATAGCATCCATGATATGTATGGCATCTAATGCCAAACTATTGATAAGAGAATAAGGGAAAAAATGCATGCAGAAACAGAAAAAGAAAAGTCGATAGAAACAGGCCTAGAAGTGACAGTGTAAGGGAGTTATCAAAAAGAAGTTTAAGGCATCTAGCATAAAATGCTCAAGGACTTAAAGGAAAATATGAACATATTAAGGAGAAAAGGGAGGATCTATTAGTGATGAAAGATAATCAAATGAAAATCTAAGTACATCCTTGGTGTCCTTGACTGCATATTCAATACTGAAAAATAAAATATCAGTCATTTTGGAAGCATAGCGGTAGAAACTATTTAAGCTGAAACATATGGGGAAAAAGCTGACAAAAATGAACATCCTAGAACCTATATTTTCATTTCTAAATAACATATTTTATTAAAAGAAACCAGAGTTCTTTGGAGAAATGGCTGTTCCTAGGGCTGTGGGAAAGAAAATACAAAATGAGCTTGGAGCATCTTGCAGTACCAGAAAGTGAGGAAATTTTTGAAATATAAAGGAATGGGGCATGTTAAAAAGACACAAAAATGAACCCGGAAGAACTCCTCATGGCTGATTTTGGCAATAAAATAAATAATGTAGTTTTGTTATAGCCCAAAATATGAAAGTATGTACAAGAGACCATATTGATATAAATAACTGAAATAAATAATTAGGGATATGAGAAAAACCTTTCTTACACAAGAATTCCAAATAACTTATGTGGATGCTCCCCCCTGCCCATGAATCTGTGGGCTTGACTTAGTGACTCAATTCTAAGGAATCAAGAAAGGAAAAGAGAAATGCAGTAATTTTTCAGTGGGGAAACCCAACAAACACTACCTCAGTACATCATTAGGAATGTCATACAGGTAACATGTACACCTGAAAAGGTAGGATGAGAAGGGCATTCTGCTTCTGTGGTTTTCTTTCCACAAGTCTATAGCCCTGATATAATGATGAGAGGAAAAAATAAACACACACAAATTGAAGTACATCATATGAAATACCTAACCTACAGTCCTTAAAACTGTCAAAGTCATGAAAAACAAGGAAAGCTTGAGAAACTGTCACATATTAGAGGAGACTATAGAGACATGATGATAACAATTAAACACAATATGATCTTGTGCTATGGTTGGAATATGGCCCCAAAATTCATGTGTTGGAAACTTAATTGCCATTGTAATAGTATTAAGAGGTGGGACCTTTAAGAGGCAATGCCTAGTGGAGCCTTGGGAGTAGGGTCATGCTGAGGCTCCAGAACTGTAGGGCCACCAGCATGCAATGCCAGCCTGGGAGAGCTGCATGTGCTGAGCCCAAAAAAGCCATAAGGGTGAGGTTATCCAAGGGCTTGGGGGCCTCCCCCCTACCCCAATGCATCCAGGATGTAAGACATGGAGTCAAAGGAGATTACTCTCCAGCTTTAAGACTTACTGTTGTGTTCCCTCTTGGGTTTTGGACTTACTTGGAACTAGTCACCTTTTTTTCTTGCTATTTCTTCTTTCTAAAATGGGAATGTCTATCATTTGTCTATTCCACCATTGCATTTTAGAAGTAGATAACTTGTTTTTATTTCATAGGCTCACAGATACAGAAATTTGTCTAGGAATGAATCATGCTTTGAGTCTCATTGTTATTTGGTTTAGATAAGACTTTGGACATTGGACTTTTGAGTTCATTCTGGGAGGAGTTAAGCATTTTGGGATTATTGAAATGGAATAAATATATTTTCCATGACAGAAAGGCATGAATTTGAGGAGTTATGGGTAGAATTCTATGGTTTGAGTGTGTCCCCCAGAAGTTCACGTGTTGGAAACTTGGTTGTCATTATGGCAGTGTTAAGAGGTGGGGCCTTTGTAAAGTGATAGAGTAATGAGGTTTCTGCCTTCATGAATGGATTAATGCTGTTATTGAGGTAGTGGGTTAGTTATCATGGGAGTTCAGCCCCCTTTTCATCTCTGTCTTATGCATTTGTTTCACCTTTTGCCCTTCTGCCATAGGATGATCCTTGCCAGATGCTGGTGCCATACTTTTGGACTTCCCAACCTCTAGAATTGTGAGCCAAGTAGACTTCTTTTCTTTATAAATTACCTAGTCTTTGCTATTCTGTAATAGCAACAGAAAATAAACTAAGACACTTGGATTGGATCTTCAAAGAGAAAAACACATTAATAGAAAAAACTAGTGAAAATCCAAATAAAGTCTGGAACTTTTAATATGAAAAAGCAAAACCTTAGTAGTCTGTGGTATAACTGAAAGACAGTTCTCTGGGTGTCCTTGGACTGATCCAGTATTCCCTCCTTTCTTCCTTGTAGTTCTTACGAATAACTGTAGAGTGTGCTGAAAGTACAACAACCTGAATTAAGAAGGGATTGGCTGAACTTCTCTGTTCCAGTCCCCCACTTAGAAATAAGGTGTCCCTCAAAACTTCTTCCCAGCAATTCACATTGCATTGGGGTTTAAAACTCGAGGTGGGCTGCTTTCTGGGGATCCTCAGCTGCAGTGCAAGTGGGACACATACAGTCAAGATTTCATTGCCTTGGGAAGCTTTTCTGAGATGTAGAGGATTGGCTCCCAATGAATTCTAGGCTTTTATTTTCCCTTGCTGCCTATCATCTGTAAGTAGTAAGCCCACTTCAGGTAAATTATTTTATATGTAAGTGTTCTGTCTCACTAGACTCAGACTAGTTGGTAACCAGCACACATTGAACCTACTTCACAATAATATTAAGTTAACATGTCTGTAGCCCCCAGTAGGAGAGGAGAGAAATAAGAAGGAAAAATATTTACTTGAAGAAATAGTGGTCAAACATTTTTCAAATTTTCTGAAACTAAAAACCTAGAGTACCCCCAAAACTTCCTGATTTACAAAATAGAAATACATTTTATAAAAAGGCATAAAACCTACACCACAACCAAGTCGCTGAAATCTAATGATATACACAAAAATCTTTAAAACTAGAGAAAAGATACATCACTTGCAAATGAATAATAAAAAGCATAACAGCTGAGAATATCAGAAGCAATGCAAAACAAAGCACTATGACCTTTTAAAGCACTGAAAAATAAAGAAAAATTGTGAATCTAAGTTTTATATGCAATAAAAATATCCTTCAAAAATAAAGGAAAGATGAAGATGTTTATGTACCAAAAAAAAAAAAAATTAAGAAATGTACCGCCAACAAAGCTATGCTATAAGATATATTAAAAGGATGTTCTTCAGGCTGAAGCAAAATGCTACCAAGATGGAAACTCAGATGTACACTATTGAAAGAACACAAGATATTTTAAATATGTGGTTAAATTAAAAATACATTTTTCACATTTATATTTCTTTAAGATAATTCACAATTTCTAAAAAAAAAAGCCAAAGTATTTAAAGTTATAATACATATGTAGATTTAAAATTATAAGAAACACACATATGACAGGAGTAGAGGAAATGGAGCTATACTTCCATAAAACTCTTCCACCACTTGAAAGCAGATTGATTGATATTCTAGAACCACCACCACAACAAAAATAAAGGGAAAAAAAAACAATAAGCCAGTTCAGGAGATACAAGAGAATACTAAAATATACTCAATCCAAAAAAAAATGA
Organism: Cheirogaleus medius; assembly: GCA_008086735.1. Lineage (NCBI taxonomy): Eukaryota > Metazoa > Chordata > Mammalia > Primates > Cheirogaleidae > Cheirogaleus > Cheirogaleus medius. The sequence goes on from VBSM01003176.1 coordinate 26,788,172, forward strand.
AAAAAGAAAAAGAAAAAGAGGAAACCAAACAGAACAAATGAGAAAATAGAAAATTAATATCAGAATGGAAGAATTTTATATGAACAAAGGAAATTAGATTAAATGTACATACATGGTTTAAATACTACCATCAAAGGGCAGAAATTGCCATACTGAATAAAGAAATATTCAATAATATGTTATCTGCAAAAATATACATTAAATATAAAGACACATGTAAGTTAAAAGGATGATAAAAAGATATACCATGTGAATATTTTATAAGAAAGCTGGAGTGATTATCTTAATATTAGTTATTAAGACTTCAAGGGCAAGATAATAAGAGATCTTGCAGATAATTAAAAGGGTCAATTCATCAAAAGGACATAATAATGCAAAATAAGCATGCACCTATCAACCAAACATCAAAATGCATAAGGCAAAAAACTGACAGAACTGAAAGGAGACACAAATCCACAATTAGATTAAAATTGTCACCACTGATTACTCATTATAGAGCCAATAGAAAGAAAATAACTAAGACTATAGAAAATTTAAACAACAGTATCAAACAAATTGAGTTAATTGACAAACAGAAAATTCCAGCTAATAATCACAGATGCACATTGTTGTCAAATGCATACATATCATAAGTCAAGAGAAACCAAATTTGTGGTCCTTTTATAAGATGATTGAATTATATAGATAATATTCAGAGTAAAATTAAATCAGAAATCAATAACAAAATAAAATATCTGGAAAAATCTCTAAAGACTTGGAAATATAAACAATTTGCTTCTAAATAGATCATGAATCAAAGAATAAATCACAAAGATAATTAGAAAATATTTTGAATTAAATGAAAATGAAACGCGTTATAAATTAATACTTGTGGGATTCAGACAAGGCTCTAGAGAAAACTTTATAAGTTTAAATGTCCCTATTAGAAATAAAGAGTGATATCAAATTAAACTCTAAGTTTCCACTGTAAGAAAGAAAAAAGAGCAAATTAAAACTAAAATGATAAAAAAAGAATAAAGAGCAGAGATCAATTAAAGAAAAAAGCAATGAAAAATATAATGAATCCCAAGTTTGTTCATTCAAAAATAAAATTGATGAACATCTAGCTAGAATGTAAAAGCAAAAACAGAAATTACTAATATCAATAAGTCTTCAGACATTTATTGTACAAAAGAAATATTTTCAATAACTTACATGAAATGAACAAATCCCTCGAAAAACACAAATTACAAAAACTGAAATGAAAATATACTGCTTCAGAAAATATGAATTGCTTTATATCTATTAAAAGAAGCTATAATTAAAAGCCTTCTAAAATGTAATCTCTAAATCAACATGGGTTTACTGGTGAATTTTATAAAAAGTTTAAGAAATAATTAACAATACTCTTATGTAAACTCTTTAAGAAAATAGAGATAGAATAGTTCCCATTTTTGTGGCCAGTATTACTCTGATATCAAAATGATACAAAAAAATTGCAGCAAAAGAATTATAGAGCAATAACAATCACAAATGAAAATATACAAGTCCTCAAACTGTTCAAAAATTAAGTCAGCAATATATAAAAATGAAAATACATAATGGCCTAATCAAATACCAGAAATATGTAGATAGGCTTAGCATTTGAAAGTGAATAATATTACTCTCCATATTGAAAAAAAAATTTATGATCTCAAAAGATTCAGAACAAAATGCAAGAATGCAAAACCAACTTATAATAAAAACTCACAGCAAACTAGGAATAAAAGAACTTCTCAAATTTTGAAGAGCTGTTGAAAAACTATAGCTAACATCAGAAGTAACTGTGATAAACTGAACATTTTTTCTCTAAGTATTTGAGCAAGGTCAAGATATGCTCCCAGCACTTCTGTTCAATAATGTATTGTAGGTCCTAGCCATTGAAATAAAGAAAGAAAGTAAACCAAACAGGGATTGAAAAGAATGAATCAAACATTCTTTATTCACCAAAAACGTGACCATGTATGTAAAACAATCTATATAAAATCTACTAAGACTAATAAGGGAGTATAGTAAGGTCACATGATACAAAGCCAATATACACAAATCAATTGTTTTCTCCATGCTAGCCATGAATCATTGGAAAGAAAAATTAAAATAAAGGCATGGCCAATCTGAAATGGCTACATACTATATGATTCCCACTATAAGACATTCTGAGAATGGCAAAACTATGGAGACAATAGAAAGATCAGTGGTTGCCAGGAGTTAAGAGGAAGGGAGGGATGAACAGGCAGGACCAGAGGATTTTTACAGCAATGAAACCACTCTGCATGATACTATAATGGTAGATGCACATCATTATATATTTGTCCATACACACCACTCTGGCAGGGATGTTGATTACAGGGGAGGCTGTGCGTGTCTGGGATGGGGGCAGGGAACATATGGGATCTATCTGTATCATCTGTTCATTTTTGCTGTGAACCTGAAACTGCCCTAAAAAAAATAAAGTCTATTTAAAAAGATAAAATAAAAACCATGAAAACTAAAATTTGTTCTTAGGAATCAACTTTTTAATATATACATGTAGGTATATTTTCTTCAAAATCATCTGTAGATTGCATGCAACGTTAGTAAAAATCCCATTAGGCTTTTATGGATGTTGAAAACCCAATTCTAAAGTTCATACACAAGTGCAAAGTATCTAGAAAAGTCAAAAACCATTTTGAAAAAGATAAATAAAAATTCACACTCATTACGATGACTAAAAATGTGTGGCAATTAATTAAAGGATAATTAATTAGAATATATGGAGCAATGGAAACTCTACTATATCACTGGTGAGAATGTACAATGGTACTTTAGAAAACTGTTTAGCATTTTCTAATAAAGCTAAACATACATTCATCACATCTCAGCAATACCACTCTAATGTATTTATATCAGAGAAATGAAACCAAATTTCCATACAAAGACTTATAAACTCATGTTTATAGAAGCTTCATTTATAATAAACAAAAGATAGGAAGATCTCAAGTTCTAAGAGGTGAACTGGTAAACCTATGGTTATATAATTCTACTTAGTTCAATATAATCCAGCTCAGCTAAAGGCATGAATGAATCCAAAAATTATGCTGAACTAATGAATTCAGACACAAAAGGATCTATATTATATAAACCCATTTATGTGAAATTCTATAACAAACAGATCTGTAATGACAAAATAATTGATCAGTTATTGCCTGCACTCAGAAATAGGGGATGAGAATTGACTTCAGTGGGGCAAAAAGGAATTTTGTTAGAGCTAGAACTGTTCTGAATCTAAGCATATATGTTTGCCAAACATGGATTGTCCAATTTATTGTAAGTAAATTATTCCTGAAAAAATTAATTGAAAAAGAAAAAAGAATGAGTGATTTTAGATTGGAGGTATTCTTAACTCTGCCCTGCATTCACCGTACCCCCTGATTTTATGGATTTGTGCCCAGAGGACCTAGGTTTTAATCTAAGTTCCACAATTAATTAGTTTTGTGACCTTGGATAAGTCACTCACTTCTCTTAGATTTTTCCTTATTAAATGAGAGAACTGGACTAGACAATCCCAAAGGTCCATCCACCTCTGAAAATCTGGAGTGAAAAAATATATAATTGAAACCTTAATAGGGTCATTACAATGTTCTCTTTAGTACATTTTATATATGGCTTAATAAAAGATAAACAACTTATAATTATTAGAATGCATTTGTGTGACTGAGAATTTTACATTGGAATATTTTTTCCAACACTGACTGATATTACCTGTAAGGACAGAGGGAAACCTGGAAAAAAGATAGCAAACATGACTTAGGGTTCTAGCAGTTTAAGCAAGGGAAGAAGGTACTATAAGCTTTCTTTTGGTTTATTCACTAGGGATCACTCTAATACTTTCCCAATTTTGTTAAATCACAGAAATCAATTTCTCACCATTCTGGAGACTGGGAAGTCCAAGATCAAAGTGCCAGCGTCTGGTGAGAGCCTTCTTGCTGCCTCCTTACATGGAGGAATGCAGAAAGACAAGACAGACGAAACTCTACATCCTCATGCGGCTGAGGAGCAGAAGAACAAACAAGACAAACGCTGCATTGAAGCCTCTTATATAAGGGCCTTAATTCTACTAACAAGGAAGGAGCCTGCATGGTCTAATCACCTCTTAAAGGCTCCACGTCTTAATACTATCACATTGGCAACACCTGAATTTTGGAGGCAACACATTCAAACTATAGCATCTGTTGGAGCAATTATGCTTTCCTTTAAGTTATTTTTGAGGGGAGAACTCATTTATAAAAATTAACAAATAAGTATTGCACCTAGCTAACCTAGGAATAGAGTTTGAATTTGTCTATACCTATGAAAAAAAATTTTTTTCAGGTTTCTGTTCCAACAAAGTCCTCTGTTGTTCCAAAGTGTGAGCAACAGCAATTTGTCTGCTCTGTCCTGTCTTCATTCACAAAATGCACATGTGTGGCTGCTTCTATGACTGACACCAAGCCAAGTTTGCCCATCCAGTTTAATTTTACACCATCTAATTTAAATTATTTTTATGATGCAGAGTCCACTAATGAAGGAATGCAGCACAGCCAGTTACATCTGTCGGCGGCATAGTAGGTGTTAGTAGAATAATCAGTTACTCCTGTGGCTCATTCTTGCCATGTCCTCTCTACAGAAAGTGGAGACAAAAGGAAGGTGATACTTAATTCACAGCAAGAAGAAAAGCCAGTTAATTGGACTAGCTGGCCTCCCCCTTTCATCCTCCTCCTCTCATCCCCACCTCTCAACAATTCCCCCCCCCAACACACACCCAAAGTGACAGGATTTGGTAATTATGCTGAATACAGCAGTTACTTTTTAAATGAACTCATCAGTTTGACTGAAGAAGACCATGATCCTCAATGCTTCAGTCCTCAAGGAGGAAGTACAGTTACCGCAGATGTAAATACCACCAAGAGGATAAAGCATAAACAATAGGATTCCTTGACCAACTCACTCTTGTGTGGTTTACCAATTTTCTTTACCAATCTGGACAGTGGAGCTGCTGTAGGCTCAGCCAACGAGGCACTTTTTGTGTGTAGAATTTTTCAAATTGTCATGCTGAAAGTCAGTGCTAGATAGCAGTGAGGTTCTCTCTGGCTTTCTTCCCCTTTAGTCAAATTTAAATTCAACTTGGTGTAGAGTATGCAAGTTCTACCTCTAGTCTTTCTATTTATATAACATCTTTGTAAATAATGAAAATCAGCATGCAATACTCTCAAGTGAACCATGCTTTTAAGTCAATAAAATTTGAAAATGGGTTTCATTTCTCACTCAAATTGTTGCTGTTTCTAGTACCTTATTATATTGCCAGCACTGTTTGGTATTATTCAGCAGAAAACTTTTAAGCTCATAATCAATAAATTTGGGTTCTCTTCCTACTCCAGGCAGCAAAGATGACAACAATAAGGAACATTTCCTGAAAGGCACTATTCTAAGCACTCCATATATATTATCTTGTTTAATGTGCACAAACTCTTTGTGAGCTAAGTTTTATTATTGTTCCCATTTTACAGAGGAGGTAACTGGGACACAGAGCAGTTAAACAACTCATCTGAAGCCAAACTGTATTAAATAGCAGAATTCAGGATTCAACCTGGACAGGCTGACCCCATTGCTTCCCATACACTTAAGCTGGAATGAGATTTAAAATATATTTGTGGCATGAGCAACAGCCTACCAGAATAGATGCTAGTCTTAGCTCAGGAGCAGAGCCCAAAAAACCGGTTGTGCAAAGACATTAACGGTTGCTGGAGCTGGTAAAAGAAATGTTGTTCCCAGAGTGGGACAAGAACAAGAGGAGACAACAGAGACACTTAGAAGAATCTGCAGCAGCAGCTACCTTCCAACTTACACAGAAGTTTCTTAGTGTTTTAACCACAGACATAGCCATATTGGTGACACAAAGTGAATATCAACCCTGTGATATGCCCAAAATTAATCTACCAACACAGATTCTAATAAGAATCTAGAAACAAATAGAAATTGCAGCCATATTCAAACAATTCCTTTTAGTTTCACTGACTGTGTCTTTTTTGCCTCAAGCACACTGGAATATGTTCATTTACAACGTTAAAGTTATTGCCAGCTTAAGAAGGTGACAGATCAGATATGAAACCCAGGAAGATGGTATGTTGGGCTCTGAATTAGTCTTAATACCTTTTTGAAAAAAGGCCTAGCAGGAAAATATATCACATGAACCCTATTTGGAAAATTCCAAGATCTTTTAAAAATATCTGAACTTTGATAAAATCACAAAGGAATAAAAGACATGCTCATGTATGACTTATAACAGCACTAGAGATATTTAGCCATATAAGAAAGTTTCACATTTGAAGAGTATTCACTACTTGCCACAAAGCAGAAAAAAAAAGTACATTCATTTACTGAGAGCAGAATATGCTTCCAAATAGCAAACCAGGTTTTATATAAGTCACTTTTCAAGTTAGCTAAGATTTTGTCGATCATTTGATGGGTTTTAGCTTAGGGATACATTTGAAACTGTTATTTTTCTGGTGAAGCCAGCAAGAGGGAAATGTATGCTGAGGGAGGGAAAAGAGAAACTGGAAAATTGAGCTAACTTAATAGAAATCTAACATTTCCTATTGCATTGAATAATTACTCTTTTCCAGATCCCTTTGAAGATGAAAAGTTTTGTATTAAAATTTTTTATAACCAGGCTATCATGAAAAAAACAAGCTCTACAATCTGTGCATTTCTTGTTTTAAAATACACAAGTGATCTCTTGCCTGTCTTTATAACAATGGTTTCTCTTCCAGAGAGCCTTAATCTGGAGCATATAAAACATAAACTTAAATAACTGAGAATATTGTAAAATGAGCAAGGGAAAAAAATTGCTATTGATAATGTTAGATGCTATGATAGTTTGTCCACTTAACAAAGGAAAAAGCAGTGTTGTGTTATGTATAACTATGGTAACTTGGGCAGATGACTCACTCAAAGCCTTTGTTATGCTATTATATGACTCAGACTTACTAATGCTCACCCAATTACCTCTGCTAGTATATCTTCACTTGTTAAAGTGTTTGAGAACTGCTTTGGAGATTCTAAGTCCAAATGAGCATTAAAAAGGAAAGAGGGAGAAGTATCTCTTGAGAAAGGTGAGTCCTTCCTATAAACTCAGGGGTTTTATTATGCCTCACCAGCAGTACTAGAATCTGGTATAATACATGATGACCAGATCTATTTTGTATTCAGGGAAGTCAAATGAGTTCTCTAACTGGCATGAAGCTAAGTACACCCACATAGTTTCTGAGTACATCAGTTCTTCAATGTACATTAAGCCTTTCCAGATTTATCCACAGAGGTTGGCTGTTTGCCAGAATTCAGGCTCTGTTCTGTTGTGCAGTGGGCTGAATATTCCCAGGTGCCAGCATAGTTTTATGCCTAGTCCTTATTTACAGTTTTTCTTAGGATTGCTTTGAAGTGTGAACAATCAAGTTGCAGCTTGCTGCAAAGTTCTTCCCACATGAGCCCTTTATTTCATTTTCTATTACAATTCTGAAGGCTTTTCAAAACAGAAATATTTATCCATAACTATTAAAATGCATTTGGAATGATAAATTCCTTACAAATCCTTCATAAATAATTTTATTCTCTTTTTGAGTAAGATAAAAATATAAACAGCCAATATTATTCTTTCTCTACTTCTTCTTTGCAAAAGGAGTAGTATTTAGCAAGGCTTTTCACTTATTAATTATTGAAATTCATGAAACATCTGTGGCTCGACAACACATACAAGATGGGGCTTGCAAAAACCTTGTGTATAATCTGCATTGTGTATTATTTGGAATTCCTAACAAAGCTCCTAATACTGATGATAACTAATGAATATCTGTGATAACATGCATACAAAACCTGTCGAAACATCCATCTTCCTAAAGACTCTGTTTTCAGAAATTCCAAAACTAAATGTAGATTTTCTATATTCCCTTAGTATCGAAAATTGACTAGTTTTGTGTGGAGGGAGGCCAAAAAGCAGCCTCGCTCCCCAATACACTTTCCAAACACCCTCTGACCAAGGGCTCAGCCCCTGTGGATAGCCATTCACAAAACTGAGTGAAGTGAGACAGTCTCAATTAAAAAAAAAGGAAAAAAAAGGCAGGTAATGAATATTTATTTCAAATTTATAATGAACTTGGACTTCCCATTTAAAAGGTGCCTTGCACTGCATACATTTTCTTCTTTTAACCCTAGTTTTTGTTTTTGTTTGCCAAAATCACATTCAAGTTTATGAGAATAGCCTTCAAAAAACAGAAGTGGTCTGGTCAGTGGTGGAGGTGAGGTGGATAACCACAATAAAGGGTTGAAGCTCTAACAAACTTTGATTGATGGTGCTGAGCAGGCCTGGTGTGGATGACTTCTGTTGCTTTCAGAACTTTTAATCTATATTTTTAAATGTCACAATTCTAAATGATTTTTTCAGAGTTAGCCCAGATAAATGATTTCTGGGAAGACCGTGGTGGTGATTATGAGCCCACTTACACTTGCGGTTGATGGCACATTAAGCAATAATGCTGATAACGTGCGGCGATCAGTACCTATAGCATTTTCACCTGACCTCCAGATGAGGTTAATGCAGAAGACAAATGGGAGGGAAGTCCATGCTCCATTTTTTCGTCAGGCTGTTACATAAATAACAGATAAACATCCTCCTGTTCGCACCCATCAGAGCAGAGGAAAATGCTGCCAACTTCAAGCCATCAACGACTTAAAATTGCCGTTGTCAAATCAATTTTTTACAGCAGACTGACCTGTTTGCAGACCATTTTTAATAGCAGGGGAAGAGTTTGGGATTTGGGCTTGGAGTACACAAGTGATTTCCAAATGACATTTCAGATGTAAAATTTCAGTGTGCCAGCATTTTCCTCCCATCCCCCTCTACCCCCACATCCATACACATGCACACACGCCCCATCAACTTCCACTGACATTTCTTCATTACCATGAAAAAGCTCAAGCAGTCTTGGGGGATTTTGCAAGGCATCATTCCTCTTTTATGCCTAGGCCCTCACTGATACCTCTACAAATAGTTTTCAAAATTTTATGCCCCAATAGGAGGTTTGAGTTTTTAAAGTTGTAGAGACAGCAGCTTCTAAGTTTATCCCTTTGACTTCTCTGGCCATTATCACCCACCTAGTGTGTCCTCCTCCCAAGAGCTAACACGCCAAGTGACCTTTTTGGGTGAACAGTCACAAAAACTCATGGGCACATTTAATAGGAAGAAATGTGGACTCAATTACATGGTGTGAGAAGGTTGTCAGGAGTATGTTCCTTTTTTTTTTCCTTAACCCAAACACAGCCTCTGTAGATTTTTTTTGAATGTTCGAGTTACACCTTCCTCTTCAAATGATAAAAGAATTCAGTGTGAAATTTGCTTTCATAAACTTTTGTGAAAGGTTCTGTCGTTCTCATATAATACTTTGGGAGTATATATAGGGAACACATTCAACTGATTCCCTTGATGCCTTAATGATCGAATGCCAGAGGAAAGTCTTGTGTGGATTTCATTCTTATTTCTTATTCAATTCTCTTTTCTGTATCATCTGTACTTGGATTACATTGACACCACCCTCTTCAGTAAAAATAAAAGCATGGAGTTATTTTTATTATAAGATACAGTATCATAGCACCCAGCAAAAGTGTTGTCTACAGAAATTTGCCACTAGAAAATCAGGAATCTCATAAATTGACAGCACTGCACTGAGAAGTTCAAGTGGCAAATAGGGAAGGTATTTTGAAATTCAGCATCCAAACCTATCTGGATGTGAGATAAGCACTTCGCTGTTAATGTGTGTTTACTTATTTCCAAATAGGAGGTCAGGTCAGAATCATATGTCATATAAAGAAAACCATATTGTAACAATATCAGCATTTCCATTAAAATCCCTTTTCCCCTTCTAGGATATATTAATATCTAGTAAAAATTGGAGATATTCAAAAGTTAGCACATAGCCTAGCAACTAGATTTAGTGGAAATAAATTTTGCAGCAAAGTTCTCTTGGCTATTTTTAAATGATAGCATTTCATCCACACAAGAAAGTATGTTTTTGCTTATTTATTTTATTTTATTCTATTCTATTTTGTTTCTGGCCTCATAAGACTCAAGTATAGCTTCATTTTCAACCATTAGCCCATGATGTTGCCTGGTGCCTTTAGGCATTTCAGGGATAAAATAAAATGACCATGTTATTTTGTTTGGAAAAGAAGCTTCTGCACACTTGCTGTATTTTTTTCTCAATAAATGTTTCATAACTCTTTTTAAAACACAGCTTATCCTTTAGCACATATGGGAGGCAGCTCAATGTAAACCAAGTGAATGTCCTGGAGCTCAGATGCCATCATTCAGGACCAAATTCTAACTTTTCTGAAGTAGCTCAAATACAGAGACAGGCACAACAAGCCTCTTAATATCAGGAGTTATTAATAGACATTTTGAATTTAAAAAACATTTTAGATTACTGCATATTCTATATACTGTGCTTCAGGGAATGGCTGAAACACTTCTGTTTTGCTGGCTGGGATATGTTCTCTCAATTGCCATTCTGTTAAGCCATGTTTCCATGTTATTGGACTAGTCCATCCTCCTGGCAGTAAAGCACATCATTCTTGCCTCTCCAGATTAAGCCACCCTAGGAGGATAATAAGCATGCACAGAAGAAGAAGAATAAAAAGAGTAAGAATCAAAGCTCCAATGATAACAAAATAACCTCCTGAAAGTATCAAAGAAAAAATGCCCGAGACAGAATTAAACAGGGAGGAAGGCTTTTTCTAAGACTATTGCAATTGGGGTCAAGAACATTGCAATCAGAAAAAGAGATTGAACTCAACCCCATTGAAACAAAGATGGAAAAGTTTTAAGCCCTGAGGTGATATAGGGGAAAGTACTAGAGGACACTGAGAGGAGTTTTATCAATGTGATTAGGCCCGCTGTGTGCTAACTGGCACTTATCTCTTATCCTAGGTAGGTTCCTACCCTCCGACCAGACTGGGAGAGAGAAGCCCTATCTTTCCTGATGATTGCATTTCAAAGAGATTGTTCCAGCCCTGCCCTATCTTTCCTGATGATTGCCTTTCAAAGAGATGACTCTCAGGCTATTGAGAAAGACTTTCCTGGGTTATAAACCTGGCTAGAGCCTAGAATAAAATTTACATCACAGAGGGACAGAGAAAGAGTTTGCAAATTACAACCTTTCTGAATCAAATTCTCTAAGAGAAGGGTGGTCAGGACCTTTGGTTGGAAGACATTTGTCTAAAGTTTAGTCAAGCTGAGGGGAAAGTTAAGTTCTTGGCAGAAGTCAAATGTATCTGTTTGTTTTTGCAAGGATGATAAGTTAGTTATGCTGATCTTCAGGGAAGAAAACCAAGGATCTAGAAACTAATCTTAAAAACTTTTAACTTCAAGTTTCAATCCATTTGAACCCCTTAGGTCCCCCAAACCCACAAGTTCTCATCCTTTTTTTAGCAGGTAGAGAGGAAAAATAGGCAAACACAAGGAGTACCTTGGGTCTTTGCTTATTTCTGCCATAACACTTGTTTATTTTTTAATTAATTTATTTTTAGGCAAGCGTGAAAATGAGCTTTATTGAGGAGAGAAAGATAGGGTTATAGGGCAAAAGCAAGATATAGATTTACAGAGCGAGATACATACGCAACAGATGACGACCAGACCCATTGTCGCAAAAGGAGAGCAAAAGGAAGGGTGCAAAAGGGGCTTGGACACTTGTTTATCTCAAATGGTAATTTCTGCTCCTGTTCCTAGAAATGTCATCCTGTATGATGCCGATTCATGTGTGCCAATGAGGTAGCAATGGTGATGATAGCCTTCTTGGATTCTTCGCCTCCAAAAGCAATCAACTCTTTGGTTTTATATCCTCGCTCAGGAATCTGACAGGAAGTCAGTCCCCAGGATCTGGAGCAAAAAAGTATTTGAAAGTCAGTACACTTAAAACTACGTGTCTCTCGTTAGGACACCACAAACTCTGAAATATCCCTGGAATCCCTGAAAAATTCATCAGCAGCCTTCTACTCTACCCCCTCTACATCTGACACCTCCATTTCATTTTCTTCAACACAACTATTCAACTGCTGACAATTTTATAATATTAAATATTTCCATCTATTAGCTCTGCTGACATTTCTATAAAAGGGCACCAGTGACCTTCACAGACTATATAACTAAGGACTTTTTGTTTTGCTGTTGTTGTTATCCTCAGCCTTTGTACAGAATTCACCACCTGTTTAGCAAACAGCTCTTCTTTGAACCTTTCTCTCCCTCTTGGATTCTATGATGATGCACTTTTCTGATTCTCTTCCTACTTCTCTAGTTTTTTTTTGTTTTTTTTTTTTCTTTTCTATGTCTTTCATGGGCCCTACTTACCAGGCTTATGCCCTGAAGGTGGGAATACTACAAGGATATGTTTTCACCTTCCTCTGGTCTTGATCTATATCTTCTTGTCAGGTCGGGTTAGTTCATTCACTTTCACAGTTTCAACTACAACCTTAATGCTGATGACTATAGCTACCACTTTTATGCTGATGACTCTACTACCATTTTTATGGTCCTGCCAGTCAAACTGTCTTCAGATTCTGTCTTTTCCCCTCAGCTCCAGACTAAAAATTCCAACTGTCTCTTAGACAAAGAGAACCTAAAGTTCTGCTAACACCTCAAACTGAATATATTCAAAACCCAATTAAACCATCCTTACCCCTCCACACCTGCCTCTCACCTCATATTCTTCTCCAGTCTGCATGTAACATTCTATTAAGTTTCTCTGATGAGGTTTTACCTTTCCTTCCACCGTCACCCTGATTGGACTGCTCCAGCCCTGCCAGGCGATGCTCTGTACACCATTCCTACTGTGCCCTTTCCCTTCACACTCAGGATGTTTCTTCCATGCTGAGCACTTACACCCACACGTTGAAATGCTACATTTTATTCCTGGCCCAGGAATGTATACCCTCTCCTCATTGCTCCAACTATTAATGTAATTCATTTCTATTCAGCACAATATTGTTTCTATTCCTCGTAACACTCAGAAAACTTTTTTGTGTTATTAATATATTTTATCGTGTGCATGGCTATGTCTTTCACAAAATGGAAAATTTCTTGATGAAAGAAGTTATATACTATTCTCTTTTTTATCCTCAAGGTTTGTCTTCCACAGAATGAATCTTCAGGGCATGTGTATTAAATGAAATTATGCATTTTCCATATGCAATTTGAACCTGTTCTTGTCCCTCACAGATGAGACACTAGAGAGCTGAAAACTTAACAGATCCACCAGATAAACTCATAGGGTCCTGTTGGGGGACTGGTTGTTATATATCTGTGCTTTTCCTGATGTCTTGAACTGCTCCTATTTGGCTGACAACAGTAACTGAGTATTTTGTTTTATGTTTTATGTGCTAAACCTCTAAGAGAGAGGAAGTGTGAAAAGCACTATCCAATCTTTCCTGGTTAAAGGAAAAGGTCCAGCTGTCCTAAAATTAGTTTTCAAAGCCCATTTAAAACATGTAGCCAATATAACCAAAATTTCTATGCAAATGCTTTACCCAGTTAGCTCTAAGTAGATATAATTCTTGGGAAGGTCTGGTCTCTGTTTTCATGTGGAACTATGTGGCAGAGAAGGAAATTTACAAAGTAAGATTGTAAAAATGGCTCTTCTCAAATATAAGAAAATTTGACCAAAGTTCAAGCCGTTTTGGAAGGCTTATTCCAGCCTGGCTGGTTAACACAGGGATGGCATCGTAACCCACTGAATAAATGGAAAGAATTTTCATAAAATATTGTAATCCAAAGTGGCTCCCAAAGGTTCTACCATTGCCCACTGCTGAAAACTTGCCTTATATATAGTGCACTTTAAGAGCCACAGATATTCCTGTCTTTTGGGAAAAACATGGATATAACTACTAGTTAATCTTAGAAGCTGATAATTATAATTCCTGTCAAGTAAAAGTGCAGGACTAAACCAAATAACACTATTCCTATAGAAACAGGATATAGTAAATAATAGCTTATTGTAACTGAGCACCCACAATGGGCCAAATATCTACGTTTGTGTGTATTTTTATAACAGCTCCACAAAGTAAATATAATATCCTTCCCCCTTTTGTGAGGGAACTGAGGCTCACAGAGAAAAAAATGGGTAGAAGATTAATTTTAACTCTGGTTTTTATGACTCTAGATCCTGTGCTTTTTTGTTTATATTTTACTGTCATTATTAAAATGCATTAAGGAACTAAAGGATTATTCTCAAGATAAGATTTGAATCTGCTACTGTCACTTAAAGCTCTACAATTCTTAGAGATGTATTAGAAAAACATTTAGAAAAAACAAAGCACTAAGAATTGTGAGGGTTAGGACAACTGCCGTATTCTTCTACCACATATTTCTTGGACTTTTTATCTAAGATACCAATATTGGCTAGGGTGGACTCAGTATAGGTCCAACCTATGAGAGCCAGGATATAATGGCCAAGTTATTGACTTATCTATTAAACTCATTACTTCTCTATGGAGAAATGGAGATGCCAATGCTATGGTTAGCCCTGCCTAGGCCCTACCTCTAATTGACACTGACAGAAGTAATAAATTTTTCCCCTTTCTGTTTATCTCAGATAGCCCCCAAATCCTTGAAAGCAACATTTAATTGATTTCAAGAGTCTCACTCACATAAGGGTCTGAAAATAGTGTGCTGCTTCCTTACCAAGTCTTCCACCTTTATCCCTCAGAGTTTGTAAAACTATGAGACTACAGTTTGTGTAATGAATCACCATTAGGTATAACAGTATTTTTAGTAGCCCCTTCTGCCTGGGTGTCTCCTGCTTCCTTATGATTCTCTCTCTACCTAGAGATGATTTCTGTGGTTTTCCCCATCCCTTCCCTGGCCTGGGTCCCCCTTTCAAGATCTCCTAAGATGCTCTGATTCATGATCCACACTCTCACCTGGAAATTAAAAATTGACAACCTTCAGAATTATTTTTTGTAGGCAAACTAACTTAACCTACCACACATCAACAACCCCAAATATTAAAATTAGCCTATACTGGACATGAGTTTGCTCCATGCCACAAGTACTTGTGACACTGGAAGGTCAAAAATTTATCTTTCCTGCTCAACCATTCATTTTTCTACCACTTGCATTAACTTCAACAAGTTTTCTGGCCTAGGCTTTCTATCTCTTTCTTTCTCCATCCTTTTATATACTGTTGTACAAATTGCTTGGTGGTATAAATTGATAAGTTTGATAGACTAATAATTTTATTTTTTTAGCTTTCATTTCTTAAAAATCCTTTTCTGATATGTTTCAAGCACTACCAGCATTTATTTACTTATTTTTCAGTTTTTATGAAGTTGTAAAAAAAGTTTTTAAAAAGAACTCAGATTTTGCAACCTCTGAAATGATCCATTATCCACTGGACAAGAATATGAAAACAAACAAATAAATTAAGCTTGGTATTTTAAACTTCTCAAACTCTCTCTCTCTCTCTCTCTCACTCTCTTTGCTTTGGCTAATTAAATAATTTCATAAATGTTATATAACAATTTGCTATTCTTGGATTAAAATGATTAGTTAGTCCTCTGGCACTGCAGGAATTATAAACTTTGGTTTGGAAAATGAGAAGACTTTCTTAGAAAAGAAAAAGTATAGAATACAGGTGAAACAATGATCAAAATGATTGTGTTGACTAAGAATGCTTTTAAATTAGGAGGACAGGGTGAGGGGAATCCCCACCATCATTTAGTTGACATAAATCAAAAAGATTTAAAGTCTTTGAAACAATGACTTCAGTTAAACTGGATGTCTAACTAAATTTCAGAAAGGGCCGATACAAAGGTAAATAGGTGCCCAGCAGAGAAAAGTCACTTAAAAGAGTTCTTGGATCAGATGGACTTGATTACAGTCCACATTTCTCAAAACTTGTGAAACCTCAAGGTTTATGGTGTTTTTCACAGTGCCTAAAACACACGGCAAACCTTGTTTCCACCCCTCTTTTTTCCTTCATACTTCAGCTGTGTGTGTTTGTCAGGGAAGGAGGCATTCCTCAATACCCAAGTATGTGGAGAGCCTTCCTTTAGTTTCTTGCTTTTGTTTTGTTTTGTTTAGTTTGCTTTAGAAATCCAATTTCCATATTAACATTAGACAATTTCCACTGGAGATAAAACTCTTCTTCAAGCAATAAGTATTCTTTATGAGGGAGCTAGTGCTACAGAACACAGATCAACAATCACACACACAAAAACAACCTCAGAAATGATGCAAAATTTAAGGAAATGTTGTAAATGGAAAGATATGACTTCATTAAAGAGTACTGGAAGTACTCATTTTTCAGAAATTTAGCTCTCTATAATTCTTTTATTTCTTTCACAAATTGGATAATTAATGTGAGTTAGTCAAAATCCTCTATGGTTACAATCTCTGTGATTCTTTAATATTATAACTCTATGGGCTCATTTCTCATTTTCCTCCATACCTCATTTAAGGCTTGAAGTCAGTGGGAATTACCCCAGGCAAGATGAATTAGAGACTATCTGCCTAATCACTTAAGGCAGACTGTCAATTTTTAGAAATTATTAAGTACATCTATATAGTCATATGAAAATGTGGGTTTTCATAAAAATCCACATTTTTATATTTCTAATATAGATAGGAAAATTCTCTTTTTTAAAAACTTAAAGCCCCATAGGGTTGTAGAATTTTGAAACTATAAACTATTTGTAAAAGATTATTCATTTATTACTCATTTATTCAAAAAATTATCTACAGAGAACTTCATGGCCCAAAAATGTAACCTCTTTGTCAAGTTATTTAAACTTTTGGCGCCTCAGTTTCTTGATTGGTTGAATGACAAAGGTGAAAAGAATTCAGTCTCATGCAACTCCAAGCTGCAATATTACACCATTCTGGGCTGGTAACAGTGTTCTTTGTACAGTAATAACTAAGATCCTAAATTAAAAAATATAATTTTTAAGTTACAAAAATGTTTCCCATGTCTATAAAAGATCACTTCTAGCTCTGCAACTCAGCTTGGACAGTTACATATGAGCTCTATTAATTTAATAGTAAAATGTTACATATTATGTCTAGAAATTCAAAACCCAATCTAATACTAGGTTAATCTATGTACAATCCACATTTTCTTTCTTTTCTTTTCTTTTTTTAACAGATGATATATCACTTAGATATCACTTATATATCCAACACTTCAAGTACAAACCTAATAGGGTTTGAGGCCATAGCCATCTCAGGGCCATGTCAGGTAGCACTCTGCAAATCGACACGTTACTGCCCTGCTTTATGTTGCTATAAAGCTGAAAGCTTGTTAGTGAACATGAGAAGCAACCTTGAAAGAGGAAACTCTCTTCAGTGCAGCCTGAACCATGTACCATCCACCTTGTCTCATGGGGCAGTGATGGGTCCCCTTTAATCTGAGTGTATAGAGATCACCAGGTCTTTTGTAGCACCAGCCTGCCAGACCCAGAGCCATCCCCTTCTCTTCCACAAGATGCTTGAATGAGGCACTTTACTGATGTCAACAACAGAGGGACAGACATATGGAGACAGAGTCAGCAGTCTAATTTACTGCATTTTAAGAATAATTCTTCCTGGCAGTGTCATCCTATCCCACGCAAACCCCCTCAGACTCAGGATAGACTTACACATAAGGCAACGTAGCATGGTGGTAAGAGTTTGGCCTCTGGGGTGGACTGCCTAAGCTTAAATCCTGAATCTGTCTCTAATTGAGTGTCCTGGGAAGTGAGTCCCATGACCTCCTGGGACATTCATCACTGCATATGCAAAATTGTGATGTTAGAATCCACCTCATAGGAGTATGGTGCAGATTAAAGGATTTAATTTTTGTAGGCGAACAGGGTTTGTTAGCTTTTATTATTAATGTTTTCTGAATTGAATATCTTTCTATTGTTCCAGTTACCAAGCCTAGAAATCATGCTGTCATCCTAATACCCTCTCAGACCTAAAACTTAACATGTCTTTGCTGTTCCACCTCAACAATGTCTTGTTAATGCAGTCCTTTCTTCCTTTATACTCCACCTGTCTTGTGTATTAATAGTTCTTGCTGTCTGTACTATCCTGATGCAGTTTATTACATACTATACTCCTTTGTATTGCTTATTCTTTTCTTCCTTGTTTTTGTTGTTATTGTTGTTTGTTTTCCATTAAGATCTTTCTTACTTTTCTTTACATTCCTGACTTCACCTAGCATTGATAATACATGGTATATAATGATGCATAATAAATATTGATTAACAAAAGTTCTATTTCTTTTATTTATTTATTAAATACAGCATTATTAGTACCAATTGCGTGATAGGCATCAGGTAAAATAATTGCAATACAGCACAACAAAAGCTATAATAAAATTATGAGGAATTATATTAGAACAAAGGAAATAGTAATATCTATGCTTGGGAGAGCCAGAAACAGCATTACGAAGTATATTCTTCAATAGGGTATTGAGGATAACTAGGAGGTTTCCAGATTCATGAAGAAATAGTAGGAAAAACAAAAAATATATATGCTTATTGACTCAGATAGTTAAAAATGTGGTTGGAGAGCTTTGAATAACCACTAGGCAGTATGATGCTGGATAAGTCATGATAATAATCTTAATTGACAGCTTCCTAAGTTTCCTAATTTTTAAGCACTCTATGTGCTTTATTCCTGATCCTCACAATGGCCTTGAAGAGTATTCAATATTAAGCCAATTTTACAGATGAAGAAAGTGAAGATATGAAGAATAATAAGTTTAAGAAGCAGAGGTAGAACTGGAATTCCAGGCCATTGGTCTCCATGCCCACACTGATTCTTTTATCCAGCCCACTACTATATCATGGGCACCTGTAGGCAGGCAGGTGTATGGATTTAACCTTGTGGCAGACACAGGGGTGGGGGTGGGGGGAGGTGGGAGGGAGTCGGGGGAGAGAGAGAAGGAGAGAAAGAGATCTCAATGGAGGAGCTGGGTCCCGGAAGAACCTCTGCATGCTAATAACAGATATGAGGAAGAGGAAAACTGTTCTATGCTTCAGAGAGGCTAGTTAACTTTGGATTTTGATTCAAATGATTGTTTATTTAATATTTACAATGTTCTAGCTGCTTTGTTAGGACCTGAAGACACAAAAAGTAAGACAGGGTCCTTGATTTCAAATAACTTCCAGTATTCCACAAAGAATCCCAGAGAAATAATGAAGGAGTCTTATATTCTAATTTTATTCTGCTACTCACTTTGAATCAGTCTAGGGTTGACTTAATTCAATATTATTGTGCCTCCTTTCTTCATAACTGCGGAAGGAACTGCAGTCCATATTATATGCATAGTTATTTTATTTTTATACAAACTTTTAAAAAGTTTACAGAAACATTTATCAATATACTTTAAAAATGCTATGAGACAAAAAGCTAGAAAATGTTTTTTAAAGAATCCTGATAATTCTAACTATAGTATAATTACTAGAATATTCTAACACCCAAAATCTTCAATAAATTGACAATAATCAGTAGAGAGTAGATTCTTTGTCTATATATGCTGAGGATATCTGAGCAGGCCAGACAATAGCAAGTTCTGCTTAAATTAGAAGCAGCAAAGACGTAGAATAGCCTCTGTTTGTTTCTAGACTTTAACTTAAATATATGTTTTAGAGATGTCTGTTTCTGTTTATGTATTTGAGTTATTCATCCATTCAACAAACATATAAGGTGCCATACATTTCCAGATACATCCAACCAATAGCAAATACTAATTAACAAGCAAGTAAACTGGAAAAATATCAAACGGAATACCTGAGTGATAATATAGAAAAAAAATTCCTGAAATAATATTTGCTTAGCTATTGCTTGTTAAGTAAACGAATATTGTTTTCTAATATAATTTGGTAGAATATTCATTTAGTATTTTTAAATTTTTAAATTTTAATAATCAGGAAAATACTTAGCATTTTGCCACCACATATAGAAACATTTGCAGATCAATTTGAAAGTTTTAAAATCTTTAACCGGGGTGCGGGGGTGGTGAAAAATAAAAAAAAATAAAAAAGTAAAATCTTTAACCATTGAGTATAATTTCAGTTTGAAATACTTAATTACTGCAATATATATTAGCCTATGTATTTCGTATGTTGTTGTAAGTAACCTGGGCTAAGATGAGCTTTCCTAAACCTATAAATTTATGCCTACATACACATCTTAGTCACCAATTTTAAATTCCTATACTAAAAAATGCAAAAAATAAATGCTATATTTTCAGTCTCCAAAAGTTTGTCTTGGGGTCCAGGTCAGGTCGTGAATACTATGATATTTGTAAATACACAGTAATAATTTCTCTCTCTGAATATAGCTAGACTCTTACTCTTTTTCACTTTTGGGTCACAGTTATATCTTACATAATCCAGCAGAGGGTGCTTCCTTTTTAGGGTTGGATTAAAAATAAATATCATCAGCAAAAAGTTAAAACCTTTTTATATTTTGTTTTCAGTAGTTAATTAATTAAATCACATCTCCTTGCAGTTTTATTCATTTTCAGACATGTCCCCAAAATAATTAATCATCTTCTGAAGCACTGCACATTTTAACAAACACTTACATAGCAAAATGTATGTGCTTCTTTGACATGTTTACTCTCTTGTTTTTCTTCTTGACTGGAAGTTATGATCCCCACTCAAAAGTCCCAGGTATATTGAATGTAAAGACATTTTTGTTTAAAAATATATCTTCCACTCTGGGAAATAGAAAAGAATTGTTGCTACACTCATTAAAACTGTTGTTTTCTTTGGGGAAAAAAAATAAAAAAAAAAAGCTTTCCTTTGTAATTCTCCATAACAAAAGCATGGTTTTAGAGCACTCACAATTAAGTAGTTGGAAATGCAACCTTTTCTAAAGAGCCAAATGACAGTTTTCAATAAATGGTTCACTTCCTAAATGTGTGGCCCTGTATTTCCCCGATACATAAGAGTAGTTCCTGAAACTGTCCTCTCAGGAGGATCATAGTGTTTTTTTAAAATCCTTTTTCAGCCAGCCACCTAGCTTTAAAGTAGCTGGCCCTGTACAGAAGGTTCTGCTAAGGAATGGAAGGCTCTCCGAATGGCTTTGAATCACACTTCTCAGAAGAGACAACCACAAGCATTACAAAGGAAAAACTGGAACGGTCTTGGCTATCAGGCTATCTTCAAGGGATTTACCCCCACCACCACCATTTTACATATGATAGTATGGTCAAATTAAATAAATAGGAGATTATATTTCCACGAATATTTTGTAAGCGGACAGATTTTGCTTTTGATTCCATTCTTGCATCCTCAAGTTTTTCCATTAGAAGTTGTACAGCTATATAGAAGATAGGCCTTTCTGGAAATAACGACTTAGTAGGATATCTGTATTTTGCATGCTGAGCTAGTCCATGCTGGAAGCAAAACACAAAGCTAAGAGAATGAGTTGGTTTGGGTAAGGAAATGTTTTATATCTGCACACAAGAAAACTGAGTACAGCTCTAACTTTAAATCTCATTAGAAAATGCTGTGATTAACTGCAGGACCTTACTGATTGTTCAAGTAACAGATGGACATGCCACAATGAAATATTTCCCCTTTTTATTTACAAACAAAAGAGGGTTTTTATGTGGGCAGAAATTAAAACATTACTGAAGCATCGATTGCCTAAGCTTAAATTCTTTCATATTAATGCAGACCTTTTGTTATGTAAACATCTTTAATATTTTTGCATCATTTGGATATATAATCCATAATATTTTGTGATTTCCCTTCAAATTGGTTGGTTTCTTCAGAAAGAATTATGTACGTACAACACAATAAGGTAATTAACTAGAGAACAAAAGGTTTTTCTTCTGTTTTAGACAAAACTTGTTTCTAAGACACAAGTTACACAGACATTATTTTTAGGACCATCTGCTTTGTCCTGGATGGTTATTTTGTTGTCAGAAATAATTTTTATCATTTTTTGTAATACCAAAAAGACCTGACAAAACATTAAAAGGACAATTGAGAGAAAATGTTCTATATGTTATTATGTTGCTTTTATAAATATTCTAGATTCCCCAATGTGATAGCCTCCAGAAGGAGCAATATCCATTTTAGACTTCTGACCTCCAGAACTGTAAGAGAACTAATATATATTGTCATTAAATTTGTGTTATATTGTTATAGCAAGAATAGGAAGCTAATACAGTTAGCTATAATTAATCCTAAGAAGACTTCACATAAAAATTCAGATTTATTGATTGATTGATTGATTGATTTTTGCTCCTCTTAAGAACTGGAAAATCTGATGACAGCTCAGTGTCACTATCTCCTCCTGGCAATGACTGGTTGTAGCTGTTCCCCTTAGAGGTTATGCACTCTCTAGTCTACCAAGGGCTCTATAAGACCCTGTGTTTTTTTCTCTTAAACCTCTAGTAGATATTCAAGTTTGTGACCTCTGCTATATAGGGTTTTACATTTTGCATTTTACATAATGTTCATTTTGGATTTGGTTGTTTTTAAGAATTATATCCACTTTTTAAAAATGTCATTCTATTGACCTATATATCCTAAGAATTTTGATTTCCGCTTACTTAATCATTTTCCACCATCTACCTATTTACATCTTTCCTTTAAACTTTCAACCTGAAGGCTGTTCACTCTTGGTGAGCCAGAATGACATCATCTGTAGCATAGGTAGTGTACTGGATTGAGTGCTTGGATTCAGGAGTGAGCAGATGCAACCAGTGCTGTTCTTTCTCACCGCGGGCCATCTCATCTGCTCCTTCTCCAAGAAATTGCAGACATATTGAGTACTTTTGAGTATTAACACATAGTTTCAGATCTCAGATACTAAAAGTCCAGTCCAGTCTAGTCTAATATTAAGCTTTCCCACTTCCCCTCAACTTTGATTGGCTCTAGGCTGCAGTGGAGAAGAGGACTGCATGTGAAAGACAGGGTCAGCTCTCCCTCTGGAGTCACTGAGGGGAGGTCATCCCCTTGCCTTCTCCAGCTTCTAGAGCTGCATTCTTTGCATTCATTGGTTCAAGTTCCCTTCCTCTCCCAAGCCAGTAGCTTAGCACTGCTCCAGGTCTACATTGCCTTCTTCCGTAGCGTATCTCCATCTGCTTCTCTCTTATGAGGATACTTGGGATTACATCACTGGGCTTACCTGGTTAATCCAGGCTACTCTCAAGATTCTTCGTTTGATTACATCTGCAAAATCCTTAGCCATATAAGGTAACATTCTTAGGTACCAGGAATTAGAACATGGACATTTTTGAGGGTCATTTTACAGCAAACCACATTAAGCCTACGGAATTAAAGCCAAAAATTTTATACTAATTGGCCTCGTAACTGTCAAATTTCATGGTCCTCATTCTACTAACATTCTGTTGAATTTAAGATGGCCAATCATTTGTTTCTCCTCTAAAACTTTTATTTCATTGTAGTTCAGATGCTTCTTTCCCATGCTTGCCTTTTTTTTTTTTTTTTACTACTTCCTCTTCTAGATTCTCTTCTCTCTCGCTGATTTTTTTGACTCTACCTTCATCCTCAGCCCTATTTCTCATGCCCACGGCTGCAATTGGCATAAGTCCTAATGAGTCCTAAATCCATAGCACAAGCCCTGATCTCTGTTTTGCCAATATTTGTAACCATATATTGGGCATATTTCTGTTAAACACACTGTTTCCAAAATTAATCTAATTATCTCATCCTGCAAATCTGTCAATGTTCCCATATTTTTTATTATTGTCATTTGTTTTATTCTCATTGGCATTACCCTTATTTAGGCCTTAATATTCTTGTGCCTGGACTGTTGTAGTTGTCCTTAATTGGTAGCCTCTCAGTCTTTCCTCACCCAAATCCATTCTCCACATCACTGCTAGATTCACATCTAAAACTCAAAAGTAATCATATCTTTCTCATATGTGAGAAAAAGACAAACATCCCCTCCAGAATAAATTTAGAACTTTGACCCTCACATTAAATGTCATTTTCAAATTTTCAACTCCCAGTGACAATAGGTGAATCTTATTTCCAGGAACACATCTTGCACTTTCCCATTGGCTGGTAGTTGCTCTTTTTTTTTTTCCTAGCTTTGCCTAAATAATATTCTACATAGGTAAAATTCTCATCATTCTTAAGGTGTAACTTTAGTGTCACTTCCCCTGAAATTCTTTTTCTCTTTTCCTATAGCACATTTTATTTATCTTCATAACAGCAAACACTGCTGTTTTTATATATCTGTCTCTACCAACAATACATTGTACACTAAGTTTCTTCAGAGCACAATGTTTATTCATCTTGGTATCCCTGGCACCAACTTAAAGCATAGCTCCTAGAATCAGCGTTAAAAGTATATATCTATGCAGTGAATACTCAAGTTTTGCTGTTGGTTTCAGCTTTCTGTGCTTCAGTTTCTTCATTTATACAATGGGGAGGCATGTGATAGTGCATACCTGCTTAATCTTTATGAAACATTTAGAGTAATGCCTGCCAGGTAGCAAAGTCCCATAAAGTGTTAAATAAAAATAAATAAATGTTTGCTGAATTACACTGGACAATTATCACATGTACAAACCAAGATTTTAAAAAAATTCATAAGAAACATACTTAATAGTATCAAAAATAAAATAATTGGATATGCTTGAGAAAGGGTGAAATTATTCAGAAAGTAAATTGGTACAAGATGTTTTTGTCATAAGATAAGAATAATAGAAATACGAGGGCATTTTTCATCTTGTTCCCCTGATGCTAACTTTGAGCACAGTTACCTCTAAAAAAATAAAAAATATATATATGTGTGTATATATATATATATATATATACCTCTTTGGCTGAATTAAGTCCATGGGACCAGAAAGTAAAATGAGAAATTATCCTTTTAATTAGCTTCAGTAAGATTCAATTAAATTATTTTCTGAGAATTAATAATAGTGGAAGAATTTTCTAGGTCTTCCTTTTAAAAGAAACATTTAAATCTCTTTAAAAATCAAAGCCATTACCATGAAAATTTCTTGACCAGAATGGAGAATTCTCTAGATATCTGCAATTAAAAAAATAGAATTAAGAAGTCTAATATTGGCATGATGTTTCTAAATTACTATGATCATCATATAATTTGCCCAGCAGTCATTCCTTGAGCAAGCTCCTTTTAGAGCCAGAATTTAAGCAGGAAATTGAATCTGCAAAAGGAAGATCAATGAAGCATTGTGTCTTGCAATACTTACAGATGAATGAATAAATGTTCAAGGAAAAGGAATGGCTGAATTTGTGGACATGAAGAGTAGGAGAGGAGGCACTAGAATGAGAATCAAGAATGGGATATTGTCTGGTTTTATTCTATACTCAATGTGTGGCCCATGGCAATTTACCTAAACCTTTTTGGATCTCAGATTTCATCTTTGAGGTTAGACTAGATAATTAATATTATCTCTTTTAGCTCTAACCATCTTGCTTCTATGTATAATAAATAGCATATACATCTATAGTATTTCAATGATGTTCTAACTAGTTTTAAAATAAATATAACAGAGATGTTATTTTCAAACTTGTTAATAAGACTTTTTCTCCCTTTCCAAGTAGATACTTGCCCCTTTTGATCTAAAACATCCATTTCCTTAGTGAGATATTAGGATTTGTATGAAAATAGTTAATCTTTCCCTTTTGATGTTTGAAATGAGATTTTTCAGCTGGCAACATGCCAGCAAGCAAAGCTATTATCTTAAGATTTACTAAATTCTATCAGCTACCATTCATCATGAAAAGGGTTCAGCATTTAGCTTTTATCACATAGAGTTCCCACATAATGTAGAAACATACCCCTGTAGACCATAACATTTGGATCTAGGACTTACTTCTCTATGATATAAGGGAGATGTGATATAGAGGTTTGAGGGAAATCTTAGACCTTTAGGCACTGGGAGATAGAGTGTTCATGGCCTGGTCATCTGTTCTTTGTTGGATTCATCTGGAATTAGTAGCCCTTCTTGTGACTCAGCCTACCTCAGCTA
Organism: Cheirogaleus medius; assembly: GCA_008086735.1. Classification (NCBI taxonomy): domain Eukaryota; kingdom Metazoa; phylum Chordata; class Mammalia; order Primates; family Cheirogaleidae; genus Cheirogaleus; species Cheirogaleus medius. Next base: position 26,814,226 of record VBSM01003176.1, read on the forward strand.
TCACCTCATCATAAATTCCCAAAATGAGACTGATCATTTGCCTAGGCAGCCTATCCCACAGTGCTTGGTTAGAGGATCACATTTACACCTACTTGTTGTCACTTCTTCTGGCAATCTCACTGGCCAGCTGTATTCAGCTGTCCTCTGGGCACATGGGTGCTTCTAGATCCTTGCTATACCACTGGGAAGTCAAAGCAGGTAGGGAGTCTTTACTAAAGCTCTCTTTCTTTCACTACCCAAAGAGGCTGTGCCACTTCTGATCTTATCAATCTACCTGCAAGGTAGAACCTTACTGACTCCCAACAGAGAGTGAAGCAAAAGACATTTTGCTTCCAGCTCTCACCTCACCCTGTGTAGACTTCTTCACCTCTCTTAAGATTCCATGCCAGAAAAGAGAACTCAGAACACAAGTATCTCACCATTTGCTTATTTTTTCTTCTCTCAATCTTTAAAGTATAGTTGTCCCTCACCTATACTTTAAGAGACCAGAAATTTTTTTCCCCTCTTCTTTCTAGTGAGGGCTTTACCTTGATAATATTCTCTTTCTTCCTGACTGTAGTCTAATGGATTAGCTTTAATAGTGGACAGGTTGTAGAAAGAAAAACTGGCTTGCTAATAAGGAAACATGGAGTTATATTTAAAATATTGCATACATTACACAAACTAGTGACTATAACTTCAATTCTCCATAAAATTCTCGTATATGTTATAAAATGGATGTTTCTTGCATACATTTAAAAAATCAGGGAAATGAAATAAGCAGAGTGTGTATTTTGAGTTGTGACATTTATCATAATGTCTCCTAATATACTGTACTTCTATTTTTAAAAATGGCAGAGCATGTGGACTACGTATTTGCACATTAGGTTGAACTCAGTTATTTAAATTATCATATCCAAAAATCCTAATTAATTATTCTGTAAACTTGGATAGAACTTACTAGTGGTATATCACGGATTGCTCTTCCTGTGTATTCATCACCTCTGTATATAACAAGAAACACTATCACTAATAACGATAGCTAACATTTATTCAGCCCTTACTATGCACCAGACACAAAGTAACACACTCCACATATATTTTATTTCATTGAAATAGCTGGCTCTTGGATAACACAAAAAAATGCAAAAATAATTTGAAATATTGAAAAAAATAAGCAGAAATTATTTAGATGAGGCTGGTCCAAGTGTAGTGGTGTCTACAGCTAAATTGATCACAACTAGTTACAGATTTCTTTGTTCCTTCTCTACCCCTCTTGCTTCACTTGACTAGCCTTATAAAAAAAACTGCATTAGTTTTTAATGAATTCAATCATTAAGAAACCACATCAATATGGGACAAAATAATAATAATTACGATAATTTCAAAAAAATCAAATATACTTTTTCCTGAAATTTTTATAATTTGGTAGGAAAAGTAAGATTCATATAAATAATTTCAATGAATTATAGAAAGTGATAATGCTTTTAAAAATAGGGAGGCTCTTCCAACCCTTCTCCCTATATTTTCTCCTATCTGACTATCCCTTACAGCAGCGGTCCCCAACCTTTTTGGCTCCAGGGACTGGTTTCATGGAAGTCAATTTTTCCATGGATGGAGAGGAAAGGGTGGTTTCAGGATAATTCAAGCACATTACATTTATTGTGCAGTCAAACCTCTCTGCTAATGATAATCTGTATTTGCAGCTGCTCCCCAGCACTAGCATCACTACCTCAGCTCCACCTCAGATCATCAGGCATTAGATTTGCATAAGGAGTGCACAACCTAGATCCCCTACATGTGTAGTTCACATTCGGCTTCATGCTCCTGCAAGAATCTAATGTTGCTGCTGATCTGACAGGAGTTGGAGCTTACGTGAGAGATGGGGAGCAGCTGATGCAGCTTTGCTCACTCACTCACTGGCTGCTCACCTCCTGCTATGGGGCCCAGTTCCTAATAGGCCAAGGACCCATACAGGTCTGCAGCCCGGGGCTTGGGGACCGCAGTCTTACTGGATCTCCTGGTAGGAAGGAGGGAACTGCTAAGCTAATTCATCTAAGCAAGTATTGATGTCCAGAAGAGCCAGGGCTCTCTTTCTGGCCCATGAACACATTCTCTTATTGGCTTATGCTTATTTTCACTCTCACACTCTCTTTCCAGGCAAACTTGACTGGAAATATGCTCTGGTTTCAGCATATAGGTTTAAGTTACTGGTGGAGGGGGACAGGAAAAAACACTCTGAGGTTTCTACAAGATATTGAGAAGAAGCATCTGTCTGAAGCCCTTTCTCCTTTGTGGATTCTAAGGATATAGGTATAGGAAGAGCCCATAGGAAGTATCAGCTATGAAAAGGCTTGGAAGAGCACACTAACCCTTTGAGAATAGGTTTTCAATGAACTCAAATTGTACACATAAGTAAATGTATGTGTTGGGAAGGGTCAAGATGCCTGCTAGAGATGTCAGTCACCAGATCATCCCAAATACAAGAAAAAGTTTCATGTGAAAAATCATAGCCTACGAGAAATACTGAGGGAAACATGCCAGAACCTACCTTTACTGGAGATCTCAAGGGGAAGAAATCATGGATCAGAATAAAAAAGAGCAAGATTTTGGCAGAAACTGACCCACAAATGATTCAGAGAAAGGGTAGGTGACAGTGTTTACTTTTCCTCTGTCACACCTGTGGCAGCCCGCAAGCTCCCCATCTGTTGGAGAACGCGTCTACCCTGACAAAACCAGGTGCTGCTGCCAATGGAGAACAGAGAGCTTCTTGGAAGCAGAGTACCAGGCTGTGGCCTATGTAGGGTAGGTTCTTTCCACTGTAGACTTGAGCTTAGAAGGCAGGCACCATATTGCTTGTGCACATGTCAGGTGCCTCTATAATGCGGGAGAAGTCAGCCCCTCAGTCTCCTTGTCACTGAATCCCACACAAACATTCCCCAGCACCAGCTTGGACTGTGACAACCACAGAGGAACTGGGAGACAGGAGAGCAGCAGTATACCTGGAGTGCTGACACATAGGGTGGGCTGCTCCAAGAGGACTGGGAAGTGCCACAAATGCTTTTTAGAACAGAGGAAGGTGGAATGCTCACTCTCTCACACCAGAGAGCTCTAGACTTGTAATCTGAAGTTGTTTATGTCCCTTCTAGTAGAAATGCTCCCCACCATTTAGGGCCTTCTCCTTCAACTCCCTTCCTCCATCCACTGCTGCTGAGGCAGCGGCGACTAGAAGGCTCTTTCTACTCACGAATGGCAAGGGTTCCACAGGGGATTATTAAGCAAGGACATTCAGGAACAGCTGCCCTGCCTCTGACAGAGCACCTGTCATACCTCAGCTTCCAGGGAGCTTGGGCTCACAGTTTTCCCTCTAAAAAGCTTCAGTAGTGCTTCTGTATGTCCCAAAGACAAAAGCCACTGCCTCTCCTGAGGGAGGCCAGGGCTAGCAGTCCTGTCCTCCAGTTTCCTGTCTCTTCTGGGAGGAGCCTACCCTCTCTGGAAAATAGTCCCTAGGCAAAACTGCACCTCACATAGTAGAGCATTTTAGCCACAGCTCACAGCTAGTCTGGTAGCCCTGCACACAGCAGGTTTAGCTGCCTCCATGACCTCTGCTGCACCAGAGCCATGTTAGGAGCTGGGAATCTGGGCACTTTTGTGACCTCAAAAGACAGAGACTGCTGTCATTGCTGAGAGAGGGAGGCATGAGCAGCCTTTGTGTTCCACAGCTGCCTGCCTCTGCTGTAAGGAAGGATTCACCCCTCCTGTCACAGCCTCACAGTGCATCTGACCTTCTCCTGCCTGAGCATTCTTCTGGAGTAGATCGTTCTACCCCTCACTATTACAGCCAGTGCCTGCACTCAGGGAAGCTTGAGGGCAAGTTTTCCAGTTCTGTCTCATTCTGCTCCACCCAGGACTCAAGTATGCCATCCATGGGCTTACCAGAACTAGTCTACCACCCCTGGCACTTGAACACTCTCCCAGGGGTCTGAGGTCTAACCGACCCAAATTACCAGCAACACTACAGTATGAGTACCTACCTATATGAGCCAAAAGGCAGTGTACCTTTTCCTCTCCACCCTAAGCAACAGAGATTGAGCACAGCAGAACAAATGAATCACAAAGCTATGTGATTTGAGCTGAGCAAAGTTCATTCTGGATGAGAATGAACCAGCATAAGAACTCTGGCAATATGAAAAACCAAGCTGCTTTGACACTTCCAAAGGATCACATTAGGTCTTCAGCAATGGACTCCAACCAAAGAAAATTTTCAAAATGTCGAATGTGGAATTCAAAATATGGGCCAAAATTAAGATCAATGAGATCAATGAGAAAGTTGTAAACCAACAAAAGGAAACCAAAAATAATAATAATAATAATTCAGGACATGAATGAAAAATTCACTAAAGAGAAAGATACTTTAAAAAAGAAAAACAAACATAACAGAACTTCTGGAAATGAAAGACTCATTTTAGGGAATTTCAAAATACAGTGAAAGCTTTAACAACAGAGTTGACTAACCAGAAGAAAGAATTTCAGAGCTTGAAAAGAAGACTTTCAAATTAACCCAGTTCATCAAAAAGAAAGAAAAAGAATTGAGAGAAATGAACAGTCTCCAAGAAATATGGGATTATGTAAACTGCCCAAACATAACAATCATAGGCAT
>VBSM01003176.1:26825628-26848893 GCA_008086735.1 Cheirogaleus medius
TTTACAACATTAAAAGTAGTTTCAGCTAAGCCAGATAGTTTTATATGTATTAATTTACTCCTTAAAATGTACAGCTGCCAAGGCCAATCAGAATTCATCACTCTAAGACAGAACTCATTCCATAGTCATGTGTTCAAATGATTCACCTTAGGACAAAAGTGCACCATTATCACAAAAAGTCTAATACCTAGAAACAACAGTCGGAAGAAACAATTTCTTTTAAAAGATTTTTCCCAAATAATAGACTCAAAAAAGGTTTACAGACTTCAATAAGCAAAACACAATGTAAAGTAGTTGATAGCCAAGCATTGTGCCATAAGGTATTCATAATTTCTAATTTTCTCCAATTAGTGTCCCACCCAAATTCAGGTGACAACTCAATTTAAGGTGTTAGGTAAGACACTAAATCCCTTTGCTGTCATTCAAATTATAACCAAAGGGCCCTATTGTGATCTTACAAATTTACAAATTCTTCTCTTACATAATATGTCTTCTATTTCTTAACACTAGTCCTCTTTGCTTTGCCCAATATTCTGCCATCTTAAGGCAGACATGACCTCAATTAATGATCCTCATCAATAACCCAAACAATAATTATATTGTTTTATTATATTCTTTTTGTACATTTGGAATGTTTATTTTCATCAAATTATTGTGTGAAAGGTAGAAGGTGGATATTATTCCCATTTTATAGAAGAAGAAGACAATGTATAGGAAAACTAAGTTATGTGGTTAATTCAGTTAGCCCCAAAGTACATATCTTAATTCTAAGGATAGAAATATTTTTTTAAATAAGAGTATTTACAGAAAATTACCTTGGAAAAAATCTCTCAACCTCCCTCAGCTTCAGTTTCCTCATTTGTAAAATAAGAATGTGAAAGTAGTTGGTCTCCATAATGCGTCTCAAACTTGCCATTTTGAGAATGTCTTTCTTGTATAATAGTATTAACTATCATGGGACAGTCAACTTCAGGTTCTATCCTCAGATCCTGAACCACCATATAGTAAGTAGTCTGAAAACCAAAAGGCATGTTGCTAATGCAAAAAATGGGTGGGAGCATAAATCATTGGAAATGAGAGCAATCTGACTTTGACATCTGTTACCACTCTATTCATTGCCATTGATTTATCTGATTTGACAGATGAAGTGGTAAGTGGTTTCATTTTTACCATTCCATAATTAGAAAAGATGATCTTGAGAAAAGGATTTGGTTTAGGACAGATTTGTATAGTAACTTCAGTCCCATAGTGGAACCTCAAATGAATTCCAGAATGACTTGTAGGACAACATAAGTGCAACTCTACAGTTGAAATAACTTTGAGGGGGCCCTCTATAATTAGGTAGCAATTGTAATATCTCCATGTTGTTTCTAGGAAACACATGCTAATACAAAGTATATTGAACATCTCTTAGGCAGTTCATTCTACTTCCATAAAAAAAGGTAGGTGTTTTTTGTTGGATTTAAAGAGAAGGATGCCCTCTATGCCAAGCTCATGCCTTATTATTCCCAAGAAAGAAAAATATTACTGCCTGCACATTTTGGAGAAAGTAAATTGGGGATCCCTTTACTGTTGTTCATTTTTCTTCTGCATAAAATGATAGAGATAATTAGTTATCCTTTTTTGTAATCTATTTACCATACAAGGGTCCTGTACCCTGTGGGTATCTTGGCACAGACAATGTGAGTTCATGGGTGGTGCTCCTTTCTAGCTGACTTCAAGTCTTTGGTAAACTTACAAGGAACAGTTCCCTCTTTCTTGAGCCACCACTAGCATGGAATATCCTTCCATTAATAAAGAACACCAAAAACCTTCTGAAACACCATTTTTGCCTATAGCCACGTGATCCTAGATTCAGGCTTTTCTACCCACCCTCTCCATTACTAGATTTTCCATATCACATTGTTGTTGTTCTCTCTTTTTTTGTTTTGTTTTATTTTTGGATCCTAGCTTGGCACAATACACTTCTTTGTATTCCTAACTTCCCATCCCAAGTCAGAAACTGCCTTTGCCACCCTTTCCAGAAGCACCTCCCAAGGTATAAACGTATCTGTTGTCACAGCTCCAGTTGAGGATCCTCCACCTCTTCGTGGGGAAAGAAAAAAGAATAGATACACCCCCCAAATCTGACATAAACACTTTTCCCTTCCTGAAGACACAACCCTTTTCTTCTGTCTAACCTGCTTGACAATAGGAATGAGAAGGAATCACTCCACCTAGTTCCATGCAAACACTATTACTCTGCAAACACCTTGCTGGGATATTTTGCATTGCAGTGGATATTTCTCTAACATTGGAAATAAGAAATTATCTCACATTTCTCTAAAGTTAGAAATTGAAGCAGGTGGAATCTTTTATTCTCAGCTGTGAACAATCCCTACTTACCGTTTACTTCATCTTTTGAATGAGTGGGTAACCTTTAGATGAGAGAAAAGTTCTTTATAGGCTTTACATTCCATGTTTCTACATAATAGGAAATAAAGCCTGTGTAGTAATCATCCTCGAATGATCTACAAGAATCTTTGGTGCTAGTTAATTAATCACTGGGTTCCTCAAACTGAAAAGGATGGGCAGCCCACTAAGAGGCTACTTTTGCATGTAAAATTCAAACAACTCTAGATCTAGAAACACAGAAGCCTGACTTGGGATAATAGAGTATCATAACCCCTCACCACCATTACAGGCTTACGTCATTTTACATACTCAGTGCTTTGTGAACAACGTGAGCTCAAAGGGGCCTGGGTCAATTGTACTGGCAAAAGGAAAGCACTCAGACCTTCATGATTATTGGTCCTTGCTCTGAACAATTTCTAATTCCTAGGATTAAGAATATCAATATACAGCACTGGTTAGAATGGAAACGTACCAAACTTAGGTAAAGAATGCAATTTCAACCTGGATTTTTTAAAAACAGCAACCATGGAAGCTAATTTGAATGCAGGGAACCAAGTAGTCTCATGTACTCTTTGTGGAAACATATATTATTATATCACCTTGAGAAATAAAGTTGGCATTGTGTATTGAATGCCTTTCTAAAATTGTATACCCTCTAAGTCTCTAATTACACATCCTGTAGAAATAACTTGAAATTACAAGTAATAATCAATACAGTTTTGATTCACAAAAATATTAATAATGAAAGTGTTATATTAGAAATTATTTGATAGTAGTATGAGTGGTTAGTGATCCAATATTAGTACATTTATATAAAATATACTGTTATTATAAATGACAGGGATAAAAAATTAAACTATTTTAAGTGAAAAAGCAGAATATAAAATTATTTATAAAATTCAATTGCAACTGTATTAAAAACATGTAAAGATCAATGATCCAAATTTTGGCAGTTATCTTTTGTATAACTATAATAGAATTAGAGACATTAAGGTGCTATGGTTTCAATGTTAATCCCCTCCAAAACTCATGTTGCAAATTAATTGCCACTGTAACAGCATTAAGAGGTAGGACATTTATAAGGTGATTAGGCCATGAGAGCTTCACTCTCATGGTTGGGATTGGTGCTGTTATAAAATGGTGATTTGTACCCATCTTGCCCTCTCTCACCTTCCACTAAGTAATTAGGCAGTAAGAAGGCTCCTGCCAGAGGTCAGCACCTTGATATTGGACTTCCCAGCCTCCAGAACTGAGTCCATAAATTTCTATTCATTATAAATTACCCAGTCTCAGGTATTATGTTATAGTGGCACAAAACAAAGAGATAAGGTTAGTAACTCTTTCTTGTTTTTCTCTTTTTCTCATTCCACTTTTTATATGTCTGATTTATTTTTAAAATGTTAAATGAAAATTTATTTTAATGAGTAAGATAGAGATATAATTTAGCAAGATAGAGACATGGTTTTCATATATTTTTATTAATATGAAAACATAGAATATGAAATAAACTATATATTCAAGTACCAAACAACTGAACTATTATAGTCTACAAATCTGTAATAATGCTTGCCGTATTCTATGTTTATTGGCATCAGTAAAATGCTTTAAGATTTCAAAGCTGAATGTATGATTCTACAATTTTTCCTGAAGATCAAAACAACCATACCTAAAATTGTACAGAAACAATCATGTTAATTTTGATGCACTCCCTAATAGCATATACTCAGTACTTTCTCATAAGACATGAGTAATAAGGAAAACACATCCATAACACATACATACATATTTTCATGTGAAAATTGTGCTATTAAAATAAAAGCCCATAAATGAAAATTCACTGAAACTGTCCTAGAAGTGAAGTAGTCATTCTATTGGTAATATAAGTTGGTTGATCCTTTTGGAAAGAAATTTGATCATATATAAAAAGAACTTTTAAAATATACATCTGCACTTCTTTCAGCCCTGAGAAAGTAACAGAACTCTAACTTATCTTTTCATAATTAAAAAATATATTAAACAAGTATTTCAGACAACAAACAAACAGTGAAGGACTAAGATTCTTGGAAAAGGATATAAATGAAATGAGTTCTATGATCATCCCAGCTTTCTACCTAGAGGCAATTTTCAAATTCCATTGAAAGACAGAGAAAACTAATCAAAGTTTAGTGCTTACTCTGAGTTGAGAAAACAGAGACTTGATTTCAAAGGAAGGAAGAGCACCAGAGAAGTATGTACATAAATACAAAATTTGCTTTTCTTATTTTTTAGCTTTAGTAGAAGTTAATTCACTGTTTATATAAGAAACGACAACAGTATATTTTGGGGATTATGGGATAGATAAAAGTAAAATGTTTGACAAATCAACACAAAGGACGGGAGAAGAATAATGGAAGTATATTGTTTTAAGTTTCCTACATTTGTAAATGAAAGTGTATAATATAATTTGAAGAAAGACTGTGACACATCTAAGATACATTTTGTCAATTTCAAAACAACTAATCAAAAAAATACAAAGTATAGCTAATAAGCCAATAGTGAATATAAAAATAAATATTTAAAAATATATTTAATTAATCCAAAAAGAAATGGGAAAGGATGAATAAAACATGAGACTAATAAGAAAAAATGGAAAGATAATAGATTTAAATTCAATAATATCTGGTTATAGTAAATGCAAATGGCTTAAACACCTCATCTAAAAGGCAGAGATTGTCATATTGGATAAATACGAAAAAGCTTACCATGAGATCTTTACAAGAAATGTACTTAAAATATAAAACTCAGAGAGATAAAATTAAAGAATTTAAAAGGATATGTTATCAAATACCAATAAGAAAGCTGCACTGTTTATATTAACACTTCATATCATAAAATATAGACCATAATAAAGTTTAAAATTCTCAAGGATAGAAATGGATATTTCACAGTGATAAAGGGATCTATGTATCAAGAAAACAAAAAAAATTTATTTGTACGTCTCTAATAACATGGTTTTGAAATATATGAAGCAAAACAAATAACTGTGAGATTTCAAGCCTTCTTTCTCAGTAATTGAAAAAATAGTAGACAAAAAATCAGCAAAAATATAGATGACTTATGCACAATCAACAAAATTGACCTGACATGAATCTACCACTCCACTCAACAACAGCATGTTATATTCATTTTTTGAAGTATACATAGAGCATACACCAAGATAATCAAAATTGTGAGCTATAAAAGTATTTCAATATATGTTAACAGATTAAAATAATATAGAGTTTTTTCTCTGTTCCTACTCTGCTTTAGGTGATTTTATTTTTACCATTTAATGAACATTATATTTTGTCAAATGCTTCTTCAGTACCCATTAATATAATCATATTTCTTTACTCATTTATTAAATTAATAAGGTATATTAAATTATTTGATTATTTAATCTTAACCCAATTCTGAATTTCTGGAGTAAACTCTACTTGGTCTTGATTATGTACATATGTGTGCACACACAGACACACACAGTGTTTGGTTTAGTTGAATCTCTTTATTGCTTTTATCTCTATTATTAATTTCCTTCTACCTTTTTTAGATTTAATTTGCTATTGATTTCTAATTTCTTGAGATGAATGCTTAAATCTTTGGTTTTCAGTGTTTCATTTTTTCTAATACATGCATTCAAGGCTAAAACTTTTCTGTTAGCATAGTTTTATCTGTACCTCACAAACTTTTATATGTAATTTTTCACTTTCATTGACTTGAAACTGTCTAATTTCTATTTATTTCTTCTTTGAAACTTCAGTTGTTTAGATGTTTGTTTTGTGATTTGTATTAATATGGGAGTTTTCTAGTTATCTTTTGTTATTGATTTCTAGCTTAATTCCACTATAGTTGCAGAATATACTTGCTATATGCTTTGAAATTTGTGGAACCCTGCTATGTGGCCTAGCAGATAATACATTTTGATAAATGTTCCATGTGCATTTAAAAATGTGTATTCTGCAGTTGTTAAGTACAGCATTATATATGTCTTATTTAGGTGATTTTCTTTTTTTGTTTTTAAGTCATGTTAAGTCTGTCTTACTCAAATTGATTTTTGTTTTGTTTTGATCAACATGTTCTATCTGCTACTGGGGTGATATGCTAAAATTTTACATTATAATTGTGGAATGTCAATTTTTCCTTACTTCATTCAAATTTTGTTATACGAAAATAGGATTTGTTATCAGTACATATAAATTTAGAATTGTTAATCTTCTTGGTATATTAAATTTATCTCGTTAAAATGCCTCTATTAATTGCCTGTAATTCTTAAAAGTATATTGGATAATAGTATAACTTCACCAGCTTCCTTTTCATATTTCAGTAGATTTAGGGGTGCAAATGATTTTTTGTTACATGGATAAATTGTATAGTGGTGAAATCTGGGCTTTCAGTGTACCTGTCACCCCAATAGTGTACCTTATACCCAATAGGTAATTTTTTTTATCCCTCGCCCCCCTTCTAACCTTCCCAACTCTGAGTCTACAATGTCCACTATTCCACTCTGCATGACCATGTATATTCATGGATTAGCTACCACTTATAAGTGAGAACATGTGGTATTTGTTTTCTATTCCTGAGATAATTCACTTAGGATAATGGCCCTCAGTTCCATCAAAGTTGCTGCAAAAGACATTAGTATTCCTTTTTATGGCTAAGTAGTACTCCATGGTGTATACACATATATCACATTTTCCTTATTCACTTATCAGTCGATGGGCATTTAAGTTGATTCCATATCTTTGCAATTGTGAATTGTTCTGTGATAAACAGATGAGTACAGGTGTGTTTTTGATAAAATGACTTCTTTTCCTTTGGATAGATACCTAGTAGTTTGATTTCTGTATCAAATGATAGGTCTACTATTTCTTTGAGGAATCTCCATATTGTTTTCCATGGAGGTTGTACTAATTTTTATTCCCACCAACAGTGCATAAGTGTTCCCTTTTTACCACATCCATGCAAACATTTATTGTTTTCTTACTTTTTAATAATGGCAATTCTGACAGGGGTAAGGTGATATCTCAATGTGGCTTTAATTTGCATTGCTGTAATGATTAGTGATGTTGAGTATTTTTTATTTTTTTCTTTGGCCATTTATCTTCCTTTGAAAAAAAATCTTTTCATGTCTTTTGCTGATTTTTAAGGGGGTTATTGGTCTTTCTTCTTGATTTGCTTGGGTTTCTTGTAGATTCTGAATATTAGTCCTTTGTAAATATGTTCTCCCATTCTGTAGATTGTCTATTTACTCTCTTGATTATTTATTTATTTATTTATTGCTGTGCAGAAGACTTTTAGTTTAATTAACTCCCATTTATTCTTGTTTTTGTTGCATTATATTTGCTTTTGAGGACTTAGTCATAAGTTCTTTGCCTAGGCCAATGTCAAGAATAGTTTTTCCTAGGTTTTCTTCTAGAATATTTATGGTTTCAGGCTCACTTAAGTCTTTAATCCATCTCGAGTTAATTTTTGTATATGGTAAGAAATAGGGATCCAGTTTCATTTTTCTACTTGTAGCTATCCAATTTTCCCAGCACCATTTATTGAACAAGGTGTTCTTTCCCCAGTGTATGTTTTGGTCTGCTTTCTCAAAGATCAGTTGGTTGTAGGTATATGGTTTCATTTCTGGGTTCTCTATTCTGTTCCATTGATCTATGTGTCTACTGTACACCAGTACTATACTGCTGTGGTTAATATAGCCTTGTTGTATAATTTAGTGTCAGGTAATGTGATGCCTCCATATTTTTTGTTCTTTCTTAGAATTGCTTTGGCTAGTCTGGCTCTTTTTCTGATTCCATATGATGTTTAGGATTTTTTTTTCTAATTCTGTGAAAAATTACATTGATATTTTGATGGGAATTGCATTGAATCTGTAAATTACTTTGGGCAGTGTGGGCATTTTAACAATATTTATTCTTCCAATCCATGAGCACAGGATGTTTTTACATTTGTCTGTGTCATCTATGATTTCTTTCATCAGTGTTTTGTAGTTCTTGTAGAGATCGTTTACCTCTTTGGTTAAGTATATTCTTAGATTTTTTTTTTGCAACTGTTATAAATGGGATTGAGTTCTTGATTTCACTCTCAGCTTGGCTTGTATTAGCATATAGAAATGCTATTGACTTGTGTACATTGATTTTATAACCTGAGACTTTGCTGAACTTATTTATCTCTTACCGCAAAAGCAGTGCTAAGAGGGAAGTTTATAGTATTAAAAGCCTACATCAAAAAGACAGAAAGGTCACAAATTTACATCATATCTCAAGAAACTAGAAAAACAAGAACAAAATTCAAAGCTAGCAGACAACAAATAACAAAGATCAGAGCAAAACTAAATGAAATTGAAACCAAAACAAAAATAAAAATGATCAATGAAACAAAAAGTTGGATCTTTGAAAAGGATTCACCACATAAACAGAATTAAAAATGAAAACATGCAATCATCTCAATAGATGCATAAAAACATTCAATTAAGTCCAGCATCCATTCACAATAAAAACCCTGAACAAACTAGGCATAGAAGGAACATACCTCAATAAGAGCCATATATAGGACCGACCCATAGCTAACATCATACTGAATAGGGAAAAGAAACGGAACAAGACAAGGCTGCCCACTGTCACCAATTCTATTCAATGTAGTACTGAAAGTCCTAGCCAGAGATATAAGTCAAGAGAAAGAAATAAACAATATCCAAATCATAAATAAAACAATTTCAAACTATCCCTGTTTGCCTATGATATGAGCTTATGTCTAGAAAACCCTTATGTCTAGCAAAAGATATATCATTTGCATGATATATCTTATCTATAATTTTAATTTTAACACTTATATGTCATATTTTAGGTAAGCTTCTTGTAACTAGTCTATAACTGTGTCTGTTTTTTTCTGAATTTTAATCTAATTTGTAGATCTTTTTATTGGACTATTTAGTTATGTTATATTTAATGTAAGTACTCTTATATTTGAGATAAAACTATAGTTTTATTATTATCTTTTTATTTCTTCCACCTGTTATCTCTCTCTCTCTCTTACTTGCTCCCTTTCTTCTTTTGAATTGACAATTTGATATAATATTTTTTATTGCTTAATTTTTACCTTCTATTAATTTGGTAGCTATGTGTTCTTTTATCATTCTTTTAATATTTACTCTAGACATTGTAATGTACATTTTTTTTATCAATCAAAGGCTAAATCAGTTCTTTCACCTTTTCCCAGACAAAATAAGGACTTTAGAATATTTCTCTTACCCATTCCCGATTTTTATATTTTTCTCATGAGTTTTAATTCTTGTTATATTTAAAACCATATAAAATGTTATTATTTTTGTTTTATATCATTAAAATTCATTTGGATTTACTCACATACCTTACTTACATTTTTTTCTTGACATTCTTTCTTTGTTTTTTTTTTTTTTTGGGGGGGGGGCTGCCATATTGAGCCTCATCTACCTAAAGCATACCCAATAGTATTTCATTTAATGTTTACTGCTTGTCAGTATTACTCATTTTAGTACCTAATAGACTTAATAAAATAAAAAATTCCTGTATTTTTTTGTGAAAATGGATAGTTTACGAGACTATATTTATCCAATAGGTCACTGGGTATGGTGCATTTTGAGCTTTCTAGCTCAACAATTTTCAATATTTAATTTTTAGACCTAGTGTAAGTTTAAAAGAAAAAAATAACTATGAAATGATAAAAGCAATAGTATAGTATTGGGAAGCAATCACCTTTATTAAGATACTATAACTACTAAATGGATAACCAACAATGTTATGTTAAATTAATGTCTATGCCCAATGCAGAATTCAACAACCTCTGGCCAATCTAGTGAAGTAGCTATTCATCTCCATGCTTGTAAATTAATATTAGACTACTCACAAAACAATTTGCTATCTAGAATTTGGTTTCTGAGTACTGTGCAAGATAATGCTGGAAGAGAATAGAATAGCAAAAGTCTACAATAGCACCATAGTACATGTTGTATAGAATCATAGAGGTCATCACTCCTATGCCTTCTAAGTCAAAAACAGATGTTAATGAGTGTACAATTGAGGTCAGATTGCATGTCTGGCATGATTTTTCTCAGCATAAATTGATTAAAACAAATACCACAAATATTTTAATTAACATATTTTGTCATCACCTTATATTCTTATTCCTGAAAAAGTGTGGCATTTATGTTTTTGATATTTTATATAATTTATTTATCTTTGTAAAAATGAACCACTCATTTCTCTGAATTGTCTTTGGCTATTCTCAATTTTAAACTAAATATATAAAGCATAGAAATATCACATAGATAACAGTTATACATGAAATTAGTTGAACCAAATCTTTCTTGGTAAATAATATAACTTACTTCCTTGCCCTAAAGCAGTTTTCTTCCTCTAATATCTTAATGGTTATAAAGAGTATCCATAACAATATGGCACTTTAGAAAGAAAAAAAATGATAGGCTGAAAACTAAAGAAAAGATTTAAGGTTAAGAGTGCCCAAGAAAATCTTACCTGAAATTCAAAGTTAGAAAGGAATGTCTAGTATGATCTAACAAGATTGGAAGATTAGCAACATATATCTAGGGGAGAGTCATAAGAAGAAATTTTGCCCAATGAGTGTGAAGAATATTTGTCCAATATAAATATTCAGCAGAGGACATCCACAGTAGAGGAGACTTTTAATAATCAGGAGTACAATGTAACCCATCCTTTACATGTAAGTCAACTCTTTCCTTATGCACCCCGAAACTTGAATAAAGGGCCATGTAAAACGTATCCTTGGCAGCAGGGATAGAATCTAGGTATGGTAGCAATAGCATGGATTGCTCTACACAAATGCTGATCTGGCTACTCCTGGAATCCCACAAAAACAAAGGCCAATACTATTCAAGCCCCTGATAAAACAGATTTGTACCATTTTTGTGGGTAGAAAGGGCAGTTTGGCCATCCAGTGACAGGTTGAAGTGGAGTTTTCTTTCAAATTGGAGGGAGTGGGGTGGAAATTTGTCCTAAGCATTTTGTATGTGGGTCTACATTTCCTTAGCCATGCATCCAACAGCACAATCTAGGATCTCAGCTCTCTCTTGACCTCAGTAACATTATTTCCTCTCCTTATTCCTTCAGCACAAGGGATGGAAATGGTTCCTGATTGCTACCAGTCCTTTGGTGCTTCACTACCTTAATTGTTTTTTGTTTGTTTGTTTTTAACTCATCCCAAAGCTCTGTAACTAGTCTCTTCATTTAACTTTGTCTGGTTAAACCCTTTTGAGCATGCTGATTGTTCCTACCTAGGCTCTGACCAGTTATCCTTGACATGAATGTACTTCTCCAGGCAGAAAAGATGCCATAAAATGAGAAGTAAGCTGAGCAAAGAACCCCAGGAATCAGGAAAAAGACACACTCACAAGTGATGAGAAACAGTCAAAGTGGTAGAAGGAAAAATGAATATAGAACAAAATAACAAAGCCAAGAGAGCTATTTCAGGAAGAAATGTGTGTTCAACAGTACCACAGAGCAGAAAGCTCAGAAGTAGAGGAAGATGGATAAGGAGATTTTTTTTCTCCTTCTTTCTCCACGTTGATGCTTTGGTAGCTAAGGTAGAAACATGGATCTGAACAGAGGAGAGCCAAGTTGCCAGAGGAGGCAAGCAGGAGTGGCATCAAGTGAACGAGGAGAAGCTTGGTCAACGGAAAATAGGAAAGAACAGCTCTTTCTCTGATACAGAAACAAGAGGCAAGACCTCATGAGCATGGGTGCAGAGTCACAGAACGTGGTGGAGCTAAGGAAATAAGAGACGCAATGTTTCTGCTGACATTGAGGGTATGGTAGAGATCCCTTTCTTCTACTTTCAATAGCTTACTTCAGTAATGAAGGTCAATCCACCCTTGGTGATAATACGATTACTTAAATTTATAGAGGTGCTATAGTTTAATGGTTAAGATCATGGATTCTTTGAATGTGGAATCTGCTACTTATTAGCCATATGACTGGTGCAGTTACTTAATCTCTCTGTGGCTCAGTCTCTTTAGGGAAAATCATAACTGCTTTACAGGGTTGTTGTGAAGTTTATGTGATTATATATATTTGTATATATATGTATATATGAGTGATAAAAACTGTTCAGCATGTAGTAAAGGCAAACATCCGAAATACGGTGTTTTTTGATTCCAGACTGCCACTATAAAGCAGATATTGAACATCTCAATAATGCGAGTCACACTAACATTTTTTCCCTGGCATATATAAAGGTTATGTTTACACATACTATATGGTCTTTTAAATGTGCAATAGCATTATGTCTAGAAAACAATGTGCATACCTTAATTACAAAATACCCTGTTGCTAAAAACTGCTAACGATCATCTGAGCCATCAGTGAGTTATAACCTTTTTGTTGGGTCTGGCTCCATGTTGATAGCATCTGGCTGATCATGGCAGTAGTTGCTAAAGTGTGGTGTGGCTGGGGAAATTTCTTAAAATAAGACAACAATGAAGTATTCCACATCAATTGACTTTTTATTTCATGAAAGATTTCTTTGTAGCATGAGATGCTGCTTGATAGCATTTTACTCACAGAACTTTCAAAATTGGAGTTAATCCTCTAAAACCTGCCACTGCTTTATCAACTAAATTTATGTAATACTCTAAATCCTTTGTTGTCTTTTTGGCAGTGTGCTCAGATTCTTCACCAGAAGTAGATTCCATCTCAAAAAAATAAATCCAAAGATTTCTTTGTTCATCCATAGGAAGCAATTTCTCATCCATTAAAGTTTTATTATGAGATTGAAACAATTTGTTCACATTTTTTTCCAACTTTATTTTATTTGATTTTTAAATTAATTTTTTATTTATACATATTTATGGGTAAAAGTGCAGTTTTGCTACATTGATATATTTCATTGTGGTGAAGTCAGGGCCTTCAGTTCATCCATCACTGGAGCAACACACATTGTACTCATCAAGCAACTTCCCTTCAGCCATTTCCTTCTATGCCTCAACCCTTCCAGGCCCATCTCTGTCATTCCACATTCTATTCCCATGTGTATACATTATGAGTCATATCTTGAGACTCCACCTTTAATTCTATTTCTCTTACTATTTCTACCACATATGCAGGTACTTCTCCACTGAAGTCTTGAACCCATCAAAGTCATACATGAAGTTGGAATCAACTTCTTCTAAACTTCTGTTAATGTTGATATTTTGACCTCCTCCCAATCACAGATGTTCATAATGGCATCTAGAATGGTGAATTCTTTCCAGAAGGCTTTCAATTTACTTTTCCCAGATCCATCACAGAAAATCAATATGTATGGCAGGGATAGCCTTATGAAATGTATTTCTTAAATAATGTGACTTAAAAGTCAAAATTACTCCTTAACCCAGTGGCTATAGAAGGATGTTGTGCTTAACATGTAGGAAAACAACATTAATCTCTTTGTATATCTCTGTTAAAGTTCTTGGATCATTAAGTGCATTGTCACTGAGCAGTAATATTTTGAAAGGATTTTTTTTTTAAGCAGTAAGTCTCAACAGTGGGCTTAAAATAGTCAAGAAGCCATTCTATAAACAGATATATTGTCATTCAGACTTTGTTGTTCTATTTATAGAGCACAGGCAAAGTAGATTTACTGTAATTTTAAGGGCCCTAGGATTTTTGGAATAGTTAACAAGCACTGCCTTCAACTTAAAGTCACCAGCTGCATTATCCCCTAACAAGAGAGCCAGACTATTCTTTGAAACTTTGAAACACCAGGCATTGACTTTTTCTCTCTAGCTGTGAAGGTCCTAGATGGTATCTTCTTCCAATGGAAGACTGTTTCATCTACTTTGAAAAATCTGTTGTTTAGTGTAGCCAACTTCATCAATAATTTGTGCAAGATCTTCTGAATAGCTTGCTGCAGCTTCTACATCAGCACCTTGCACTTTTATGTTATGTACGTGGCTTCTTTTCTTAAACTTTATAAATCAACCTCTGGTAGCTTCAAATTTATCTTTTGCAGATTCCTCACCTCTCTTGGCCTTCATAGATAGAAATGAAGAGTTAGGGCCTTTCTCTGGATTAGCCTTTGGTTTAAGAGAATGTTGTGGCTGTTCTGAACTATCCAGACCTCCAACACTTTCTCAGTATCAGCAATAAGGCTGTTTTGCTTTTCTTAGCATAGTGTGTTCACTGAAGTCACACATTTAATTCACTTCAAGAAGATTTTTTTTTTTATTGTATGTTTGTTTTGCATTCACAACTTGGCTGTTTGGTGCAAGAAGCCTAACTTTTAACTTTCAACATGCCTTCCTCACTAAACTTAACTATTTATAGCTTTTGATTTAAGGTGAGAGATGTGTGACTCTTCCTTTCACTTGAACACCTAGAGGCCATTGGACAGTTACTGATTGGCCTAAGTCCAATATTGCTTTGTCTCTGAAAATAGAGAGACAAGGAGAGGGAGAGAGATTGGGGATTGGCCAGTTGGTAGAGCAGTCAGAACATACACATTTATAGACTATATTGACCATCTTATACGGGCACAGTTCGTGGTGCCCAAAAACAATTACAATAGTAACAACAAAGATCACTGATCACAGATCACCATAAGTGATATAATAATAATGAAAAAGTGAAATATTGTAAGGATTATCAAAATGTGACACAGACTTGCTTGATGCAGGGTTGACACAAAACCTTAATTTGTAAAAAGCACAATATCTATGAAGCACAATAAAGCAAAGCACAATAAAACAAGGTATGCCTGTATATGTGATAGCTGTTATTATTACTGAGGCTATTTATATATCTATCCTTATAATTCATCAAACCAATGTTTACTTATTATTAAATTTAAATTTTTATTTTGAAATAATTGTAGCTTCACATTGAAATTGTAAGAAATAAAAATAAGAGATTTCATGGACTCTTTACCTAGTTTCCCTCAATAATAACATCTTGTAAAACTATAGTACAATATCACAAGGAGGATATTGACCTTGATACAGACAAGATACAGAACATTTTCACCATTGCAAGTATCCCTCATGTTGCCCTTTTGTAAACAGAAACATTTCCTTCACACCCCTCAACTCTTTTTACTCTATGGCAACCACTTGTCCTCTATTTTTTTAAAAATGTGTCATTTCAAGAAGGTTGAAATGTGTCATTTCAAGAAGGTTGTATAAATGAAATGATACAATATAATCCTTCAAGATTGGCTTTTGTCGCTCATATAATTTTCTTGAGATTTATCCAGGTTGTTGTGTGTATAGTTTGTTCCCTTTTTCTTGCTGAGTATTATCTTTTCTTGCTGAGAATTATCATAATTTTTTAAAACCATTCACCCATTGAAGGACATGTGGGTTCATTCCAGTTTGGAGCTATTACAAATAAAGCTGATAAAAACAAAGGATTTTGTGCAAATATAAATTTTCATTTCTCTAAGATTAACATCTAAAACAGAATTTTATGGTATTGGCCATATGGTAGTTTCATGTTTCATTTTTTTTAAGAAGCTGCCAAATTGTTTTTGAAATGGTTATACCACTTTACATTTCAACAAGAAATATATGAATGATTAAGCTTCCTTATATCCTTGTCAGCATTCTGTGTTATCAGTATCTTTCAGTTTAGCCATTCTGATAGGTTATACAGTGATATTTCATTGTGATTTAAATTTAAATTTCCTTAATGATTAATGATGTTGAATACATTTTCATGCCCTTATTTGTCATCTCTAAATCTGCTTTAGTGAAATATCTGTTCATGTCTTTTGCTTATTAATTGGATGGTTGTCTTCTACTGTTGAATTTAGGGTATTCTTTATATATTCTAAATATTAGTCTTTAACTGGATAAGTAGTTTGCAAATGTTTTTGTCTTGGTCTGTAGCTGTCTTTTGTTCTTTTTAATAAGGTCTTGCACAAAGCAAAGGCTTCAGATTTTGATGAAGCCAAATTTATAATTTTTCATTTAGTGGGTTACCCTTTTGGCGTCAAGTCTAGGAACTCTTTGCCTAGTCCTAGATCCTAAGATTGTCTCCTATTTTTTTCCCTAAAATAGTTTTATGTTTTACCTTTAAGTCTGTGATCCATTCTGAGTTAATTTTTGTATATGGTATGAGGTTTATGTCAATATTATTATTATTTTGCTTAAGATATCCAAATTGCTCTAACACTATTGAAAAGGTGCTCTTTGGTACATTGAATTGATTTTGTAGCTTTATCAAAAATTAGTTGTCCAAATATATGGACTTATTTCTGGGTTCTCTATACTGTTCCATTCATCTGTGCTTATTCCTATGCCAATATTACACAATATTGATTACTATAGATATATAAATCTAGAAGTTGAGTAGACTAATTCCTCCCAATCTCTTCTTTTTGTTTTAGCTATTCTAGTTCCTCTGCTTTTCCATATAAATTATAAAATAATTTTTCTCTATCTACAAAAAATCTTACTAGATTTTGATAGTAATTACATTAAACCTGTATATCAATTTGGGGAGAGTTGACATCTTTACTATGTTTAAAAACCTACTTTATGCATAACACACTGGTATATCCTGTGATTCTGCATAAACATTCATGATATGACCTTATTTTTATCATACAGTAAACTCAAAATCTATTGGGATAATAACACATCCGGATAAAAAGAACACAAGATGGGAGTTAATTAGTAACATGCCAGAATATTTCAAGAGCACAAGGTAAGTTCCAGACACTTGACACAGAAAAGTTAGAATTCCCCAAAGTTCAGCTCATTCCTCTGTGATTTCATTGCCTTCTCCTCTTTCTGTGAACACGCCAGATTATTTTCTGCCTTAGGGCATTTCCATTTGTTAATCCCTAGAAAACTTTATTCCCAGTCTTTGTGTGGCTGGCTCTTCCTGCATTCAGTTCTCAGTTCAAATAACACTTCTTCAAGGAGGTCTTCCCAATCTAAGTTGGTTACTTATTACCATTCACCATAACATCAACCACTTTTATTTTCCTTACTGTACTTATCACTCTCTCTTTTATTATTACTAGTAGTATGTCTGTTAGTCCCCCAAATTATTCACTAGAACCTGGTCTCTTTGAGAGCAGGGACCACGTTGTTCCTGTTTACTACCTACTGGATCTCCCTTTCCCTAGCACAGAGCCTGACACACAGTGGGTGCTGTCTTTTTTTTTTTTTTTTTTTTTTGAGTGAATGGATAAATTAGTACAGTTTGTTTAAGGCAAAGAAGACAGAAGGTAATTTGAAGAGACTATGGCTTAATCAAAAACTTGAAAGCAAGAATAATGCTTTGAGCTCCAGTGAGCAAAGCAGTATAAGAAGGAAAAGAATTTTTAATGGGAACATTGTGCTTGATTGTGGAGGGCTTTGAACCTCTAGAGTAGGTGATTTTACTTTAGCCTGGAGGTAATGGGAATGCTTTTAACAAGGTTGACATAATAACATACTATTTTAGGAAAATTAAGAGGGAATAATACAACAAATTAGGGTGAGGGTTGGGGAGTTCAAGTGGAAGCAGGATGCCAGTTGGGAATAATAACTGTGATGACATTGGTGTGATATGAGAAGACCTGGACTATGGTGTCAGTCATCACAGAAAGGAAGCTCAGCTTGGAGAAAACTTGAAAAGTTTAGCCTTCTTCAGGTAGGCCTGCTTAGCTGTCTCGTCAGTTAAAAACAATAGTGCTGATGAATTTGGGAGACAATTTTCTAACTCATCAGTGTCACCTTTCTTTCATTTTTCTGTACAAATATGTTTCTTCTGTCTTTTGAAATTTTTACAGGTAGAATCATTCTACCTGAGCTCAATTTCTTCCTGCTTAGTTGTACACAGTCATTTTCATGTTCGCAAAATTGTTTCCTCACTTTAGAACTGGAGATCATATTTGTTGAATTGACCTAGAAATGGCTATTTATTTGAAATAGAAGCAAATCATGTGAACTTTATTTACTTCTAGGCACTCCACTGTGTCACACTGAGAATGTTTTGTACTTTTAGGCCTTATTCTATTTTAGTATATCATTTGATTTAAAATGGGAAATAATGCTCACTGGGATCCCTGATCTTCTATCCTAGGAGGTTTTGTGGTTCATTGTTCATTTTGCTCAATTTGTGCCCCTGCAGTTGTATATGGCAGTCTTATAAAGTGGGGTCAGCCCGGGATAGCAACAAAGGACTTCTCTTGTGAAGGGCTGCTTCTAGCTCATCTGTTTTACTCACACCCCAAACAAAAATTCCAAAACCATCCACTGGCATCACAATTTCTAGGCCAGAGTCTTTTTGCTGTGAATAATTGCCATGATTTTCAAGGACTGTTCTATATTCTTTTCAGTCAATTCTTAAACCCGGCAGAATACTGTTCTTTGATACTGACTACCAAGAAGCAGTTGCTATAGGAAAACCAAATAGTCCTGACATTTCTACTTACCAGGTTTCACATACACTTCATTTCAGCGTGTGACAATTAGAAGAAACAAGGAAGGGCTTTGTTTTGTTTTTCCAGACTCATTTCAAGGAACACTACACACAACCTGCCTACACAGTTGTTTGGTTAAAGAAAATGTTTCCACTCATATTACAGCTGCATTTGTAATGGAAAATTGCTCCGGGTGCCAAACCCACCAAGACCATTAACATCACCAAAGAAGACTTCTGCACTTGACTACTGTACATTTTTCCTTGCTTACAATATTTCAGCCACAAGTTATAAAGTATAACAGGCCTCTGGAAGTAGGACTGAAGCAGTCAACATCAATTTATCCCTGCTCTCTCTTGATAAGTAACAAGATGCTTTCTGAAATGTAGGGTAAATAGTTTCACAGGGAAACAAAGCAAGGTAATTCTTTCAGAACTTGGTTCACTGGCCTCACATTCACACCTTTGCACTGAGGTTTGCTCTATAGAGTATTTGTGATGGTTATTAAAGATGACTTGGAAGGTTAAAAAGACCAACAGAGACACTGTAGTTTCCAGGGCTGTTTTGACATTCCTTCCCAGAGTTTTCTATAAGGTAGTATTAGGGATATTATTACTTGTACATGTTATTGTTAGTTAAATTACAGTATACCTCTCATTCAATTTCACAGAGGAGAAATTTGAAAACTTCTAACAGAAAAGGAAATTATTATGTAAGGACTAGCATGTTAAAAACTAATCCAAGAAATGAATGATTCATCTTCAGTATGCATGAAAGACACCATATTATTAGTCTAATACATAAATAACAGAAACGAATTATCTGATATCTATATGTAGCTTTATCTGGATATATCAGCCCCTGAAATCATATTTATGAGTTCATGGGCATAATGTAATTATAAAATATTCATTATGGTTTCATTGTACAAAAGTGTAGAAATTACTTCCATATTCAAAGTTTAAGGTAAAACCCCCAATAAAAGTGTTTTAGCTTTTCCTTTTAGAGGGATTTATAGTACTCATCAGCAGGTATAGTTCACATTAGCATCCAGTGACATTGCTTTGTCTGTATATATTTCTAGCTGTCAACAGAATGTCCTGAGGCAATTGCATCCTGATTCTATAGCTATCTTCTATTCTTTTATAATACACAAGGGTCTAATTTTCCATCAGCAAAGCATGAAATCATGTAAGAATGCCACATAACCAGCATGTGCAAACAAGTAGCACTTTTTCTACACATAAAAATGCTTCATAAAATAACAGATAAATTAAATCTTCTTGTTCAAGTAAAGAGCTTGGAAATCAAGACCTTTTATAAAAAATTAGGGTTTTTTGCACAGAGCTGACACTGTCACGTAATTCAAATAAATTTGTTCAGCACCTTACATGTTAATACGTGTGACCATTTCATTTTTCTTTGATTTACAGTGGAACTGTTTTATATCAGGAATGTTTTATGGTTACAGATAACAGGCACGTTAACTTCATTAAGATCAGTAGTTAGCAATTATCAAATTAACAAAGTGATGACTGGAGGATATGACTTGTATCCAACTATGTTAGCTTTAACTCTCATTCAACACTGTGTAGTGAAAGGACATAGAAACCAAGTGTTCATCTTTATTTATTCATATTTTGGGTACAGTGGGACAGGCAGTCAAAGTAAACATGAATCCTCAAAAATGACATTTTAAAATATACTAACTGATGCATTCAAGATTTTCCTTCCCTCTCTGGAACATATCTAAGTTTAACAAACTGTTTGAAATTATCAATTCAATGATGCCCTTAAAAGGGTTAGCTTTGGCGTATATTTAAAATACATTCAAGACATATGTCTCTTCTGCTGCAAGAACTACAGAAAGCTCGGTTTAACATCAGTGAGATGATTGAAACTGCTTAAATTATCATTCGCTATATGCATCTCATATTTCTACAACTTCAGGGTATTTTTAAACATTCTTTCTACATAATGTACAATTTACTTAGCACGTGGCATTCATATGTCTAGCTGTAAAATAACTTGTTGTAATTTAAGCAAACATGTTTTAAATAAAAGGTAGCTAAGGCTTCTAATCTCTGATGTATTGAGTGCAATGAAAGCTTCCATAAAAATGGATTTCCCAGGCAGCCAAAGACCATACAGCCTCCCCTTAAGAAATATATTAATCTATGATTTACCCTCATGCATTTCAATAACTCTGACTGACCTATTTCAACAATGATGTGATGCTATTGACAAATTAGACTGAAAACAGAAGACTAGAAAAGAAAAATGCATTTTTCCTACAAAATCCTTTTTGTTTACTTCTGATATTCAAATGTTAGCAATCAATGTAACAGCAATGTTCCAACTGGTTTTTGTAAAAAATTAGATTTAGCAAGTTATAATAGGCACACAATACACTGTATATTTTTGAAGATCACAATTTGATAACTTGACATATATACACATTGGTAAAGCCATCATCACAATCAAGATAATGAAGATATTCATCACCTCCAAAATATCATTGCATTTTTTTGTTATTCCTCATTCCTATCCCTCCCTACAGCCTCCACTCTGACCCTAGCGGTCTAAATAGCACAATCTTTCACAAGCATGTCTCTTAGATGGCATTAAAAAAAAGGTTTTGTACAGGTATGAGCTTTCTGACACTAAATGTTAGTTGCACTTTCTAGAATTTTATATAAATAGAATTATGCCCTATGTACTCTTTTTTGGTCTGGCTTCTTTTACTTCACATAATTATTTTGAGATCCATTCATGTTGTAACACATATCAATAGTTCATTCTTTTTGTTGCTGTGTAGTATTTCATTTTATGGTTGTACTGTGGTCTGTTTATCCAGAAACCTGTTGATGGACAGTGGGTTGCTTCTAGTCAGGGACTGTAAAATAAAGCTGCTATGAGCATCGATGTGTAAGTCTTTGTACAGACATTTGGTTTCATTTCCCTTGGGTAATGGTCTAAACATGCAATAGGTAGATTATATGGTAGGTATATTGTTGAACTTTTTAAAGAAAATGCCAAGGAACTTTCCAATGTGGTTGAACAATGTTACATTCCTCCCAAAAGTGTGTGAGAGCTTCAGTTCTTCAACATCCTCACCAGTACCTAGTATGGTCAGTCTACTTTCATTTTTATTATTCTGATGGGTATTTAGTGGTATCACATTGTAGTTTTAATTAGCATTTCCCTAATAATAAATTATATTGGGTACTTTTGTCATTTGCTTATTTGCCATCCATATATATTCTTTGGTAAAATGTCTGTTCCAATATTTTGCCCATTTTTTATGGGGTCATTTGTTTTCTTATCACTGAGTTTTAAGAGTCTTTTATATATTCTGGATATAGTGTTTTTATTAGAGATATTACTTGTTAATATTTTCCCCTAGTTTGTGGTAATAAAGAAAACTTTAGCCCAAAAATGTCATTGATGTAACTGAGGAATAATTTTGAATTATTAGTCCTTGGTAGGAGAGTAAACTCAATTTTCAAACCAAAGAACTATATAATTGATCCAAAAAGCACTTCCTCAGCCACGAAAAACAATGGTGATCTAGCACCTCTTGTATATTCCTGGATAGAGCTGGAACCCATTCTACTAAGTAAAGTATCCCAAGAATGGAAAAACAAGCACCACATGTACTCACCGTCAAATTGGTATTAACTGATCAACACTTATGTGCATATATAATAGTTACAGTCATCGGGTGTCGGGCAGGTGGGAGGGGGAGAAGGGGATGGATATATTCACACCTAATGGGTGCAGTGCGCACCATCTGAGGGATGGACATCCTTGAAGCTCTGACTGGGGTGGGGCAAAGGCAATAAACATAACCTAAACATTTGTATCCCCATAATATGCTGAAATAAAAAAATATTTTTAAAGCATTTCCTGCCACCTACAAATCTTGAAAAGACACCTGAAATGGCTGATAATTATTTCTTCATCTTTAATTTTTAAGTTGGTCAGTATCACACTCATATGGAACAAGTTGTAAGGCTCCTTTTATTTTCCGACCAATTTTGGATCTATCTCTATTAAAAACTTCATTTGCACATCTATAGCCCCACTCTTCTGTCTCTTGGGGCAGGTGCCATGCTTCTTTTTACCTCACTCACATCTACAAGATCTAACACAATGCTTGGTACCAGCAGGCACTCAACAAGGATTTAGTGAATTAACTAACAGGCCCTCATTCTGTATTTTCAATGCTCATGGCAAAATCAACTGGCACTTTCAACTTTCTATTTCTCCCTCCAAGCTGTACCAAATGGTATCAGTCCCAGCTGCTGACTGATAATGCAAAAGAAAGTCATTAATAGAACCCAGAAATGGATGTTGCCACAATCTTCACTAAAGAAAAACTCATGTCCAGCTCTTAAATAAGTGCTGAACCAGAAAATAAAGTGCTACAAACTTTTTTTTTTTTTT
>VBSM01003176.1:26848903-26900200 GCA_008086735.1 Cheirogaleus medius
TTTTTTTGTATTCTGAGTAATAGAATTGGGCTAGTCTACATCAAGGAATTCATAAGATTATTCCTTGTGGAGAAAAGCAAGCCGCTAAAGATTGTGAAAACCATCTTTCATAATGTGTAGGAATTCTGGCTATCATCTTCCTTTACAGCCAGATTTTTTCTCTAGATCACTGCTTTTAATTTTATTTCTTTATTTTATCTGTAGGATTTATTCTACCGAATGGGTTTAAAACAAATGCCCAGTGTCCTATTCTTTTGTCCAAGGGAAAATGGGATGAATTGGCCACTGTGATCCTTCCTGAACCTACAGTGCCTATCCTGTGGGCCACAATCCTCTCAGAGCAGGAGAAGCTATGAAATGATTGCAAGAGATTTACTTAGCAAAAAGGCTCCCAATTATGGCCCATAGGTGGCATAATAAAATAGTTGTATATGTAGTTTTT
The DNA here is from genome assembly GCA_008086735.1 of Cheirogaleus medius. Taxonomy (NCBI): domain Eukaryota; kingdom Metazoa; phylum Chordata; class Mammalia; order Primates; family Cheirogaleidae; genus Cheirogaleus; species Cheirogaleus medius. The sequence continues at coordinate 26,849,346 of VBSM01003176.1, forward strand.
CAAATATATGTAAATGCTATTGTGATAAACTAAGATCAAAAGTATTGTTGAATTTAAAGCCACGTTTTGCAATCATCTACTTTTTTCAAACAACGTAAGTGGAAAATACAACTACTACTAAGGTAAGCCCCTGATTGTTTTTTCCCTTTAAAAATAATTCCTAGCCCTAAAAATAGTTGAAAATCATATGTGGAACCATTTAAAACTTCATTTTTTTTAGACTCTTATTGCATGTAAAGTTTTCCTAAGACTTTAGGTAATGTCAAATAAATGTAATATAAAAAAGGCACCTTTGGTTGGAAACAAATATATACTGACCATGATTAAGTAAGTCCTGGATAATTTGGCACACACATTATGAGATACAGATATTTTATCTCTGGGAAAAGAATATGACATTTATAGAAGGAGATTAGGAAAAAAGGGTTTAGACATTTTAAAGAGCTAATAATTGATTCAGCAACTAATGAAATAATCAAAATATATATTGATCAAAAATATTAATTTAGAAACTTATAGGTCTTGAACAGCAAAAATAACATCTTGCATGTTTTGAAATGATGCTTTTCTCACTTATTTCTGAAAACATTTATGAATTGACCTACTTTTGGTACAAATGGAGAAAGGTGCCAAGGAAAGAATATGCTTAAGAATGAGTGTAAAACTATGGGCTTTAGAGTTGTCAAGAATTTTAAGTTATTCTAAAAAGAGCAGAACATTTCATGAATGGACAAAAATGAGACCACAGATAATATCCAAGAAGTTTTCCTTCATAAATTTTGAGACAATTCCATCAAAAAGTTAGATGAATAATATAAATATTAATAAGAAACCCATGAAATAAAAACAAAAGCCAAGACTGTGATAGAAGCTGTGCAAGCACCAAAAGAGTTTGCTCTACAGATGTTTATAGTCTATAAAGGCAGCATGTCATCAGAACAAGTTGTGTACGTATTACCAGGTTTTTCAAGGAATCCTATTAGTCAGCAAAGGCAATACTTTTGCAAAGCAGATTACTGAGATGAAAAAAATTACTTCAACTTGGTAACAGTAGAAATGGAATGAGAAAGAGAGAAAGGAAGACAGAACTGAAAGTGATAATGAAGCAGAAAGAAAAGTATAAATTCAAATTTATTTTTAAAAGTTTACAATCATTTGGTCATTAAAAATGGGTCTGAAATCATTCACTCTTTCTGTTTATTAACTTAAATAAATAATTCTGTCTAATTTTTAGTCTCTAGGTAATAGCACTTAGATGAATTCCAACCTTTTTCTTCAAGTCAGAGGTGCATAGAACAAGAGACTACCTTCTAGCACCCTAAAGGGGAAGGGAAGACACTGGAGGAATTAATTTGACAGAAAGCAAGTGGAATGTCAACAGCCATCATTTCATTTGGAGAAAGGAAGGAAAAGAATGATCAGTCCTTACCAAATGCCCCTTCAGCTCTGTATTTTCAGTGCAATGCATGCCAGTATGTTAAAGGTTAAAAAGAGATGGCACCTTTTGTATTATCCTGGATAGAGCTGGAGCTCATTCTACTAAGTGAAGTATCAAAAGAATGGAAAGACAAGCGCCACATGTACTCACCATCAAATTGGTATTAATTGACCAACACTTAAGTGCACATATAGCAATAACATTCATCGGGTGTCGGGCAGGTGGGAAGGGGGAGGAGGAGATGGGTATATGCACACCTAATGGGTGTGGTGTGCACTGTCTGGGAGAAGACACGCTTGAAGCTCTGACTCAGGTGGAGCAAGGGCAATATAGATAACCTAAACATTCCTACGCCTGTAATATGCTGAAATTTAAAAAAATTAAAAATTAAAAAATTAGGTCTAATGATAAAAAAAAAAGTGGCAACCACACAGTCACCATCAGGCCTCTAATCACCTGAGGGAGAGAGATCCATCCCAGAAATTGAACGGCTTTAAAATTATCATAAGAAATGCTCAAATCCTTGTGTACACCAAGTTCTTTCTGTAGCTGAATAAATAAAAATATAACTTTAATCTATGAAAAAGGGGTGCTTAGCTTCAAAAAGAACAGAAACCCTAACCAACTGATGTTTCCTTCATTCATTCGTCCATACACATTAGATGGAGTTCCTACTGTACTACTAGCCCTATGTAGGCTCTGGGAACAAAAACATAAATTGGACACAATTCCTGCCCACTGGTGGACCTCCAATCCCCATAGCATGTCTTTGCTGGCGGAGAATTAAAATATCTCAGCATACTTCACTTCTTTCTTCCTCTATCTCCTCTCTACACGCCCAAGGCAAAGATAGAGCCTTCCTTCCCCAGATATATAAATCCTATTTTTTGTCACTAAGGAAGAATGATCTCGTAATTGCATTAAATGAAAATAATACAACAGTCCTTATTAGCTTGCTATTGGGTAATAGAGACAAATCTTTCATGTTATTGTGATTGTTATTTTTGCTTTCACACAGGACCTTATTCTACATACTTGTTACTTTTCAGGAGACAATTTGAATACAAAACACTAACATTCCTATAACAATGAGATTTGTTATATAAAAATCCACTGACAAACTGCTAAATATTAGCCTTTTTTTCTCCCTGTAGATGGGATGTCATTGGCAAAGGAGAAAAAAAAACTGTACTTTCAAAAAAAAAAAAAAAAAAACTCCAATAAAGGAAACTCAAAATGTCTCTGAGTAACTTCCCTAATTCTACCCTAGGCAGGAAATTTCTGACTAACCTCAACTTCTCATGTTTCAGTTAAGCCTTTTTCCTTCTGACCATATGGCCTTCAAATAGCAAATCACTGTCTGTAATTTATCATGTCCTTAAAAACAAGAGTATTTATTGTGGCTGCATAAAATTGTAATAATATTTACTGTGTCCCATGCAAATGCAATGGTAATTAGTATCTCTATACAATACTGAGTAACATTTAGAAATTATCTCAGAATTCAAGTACATTCCTTTACCAGTTGACTATTTCAATTTTAGAGAAGGGGGATTTAAACTTTTTGTTAAAAAAATGGAACCCAATATTTCAAATGCCTGGGTAGCTTCTATAATTTCTAGAAGACATTGCACAAAATTGTGCCATATAATGTTAGAATTATAATATTTCAGGAAACTGAAATGTAATACCTTGTATTTGTGAATTTGATGGTAACTGTAATTTTTTAAAAGGTTCAGTTTAACCCTATAAATTCAAAAAGAATATTGCAAAATAAGTTTCTATTTAACCACCTGATAAACTTGCATAAATTATCAAAATAATCAGGGGTCCTAAAGTTCAAAAAATTCACATGAAAAATAATTCCTGTGACTTAAAATATATTCTTTAAAATAATTTGTGTTAAAAATCATTCTGGTAGGAAAATCTAATACTTACTATAGGGATTGTTATTTTTGAAAAACAATAGGACTATTTTAATGTAATTACAAAGAGTTTCCAGGAAAAACTATTTCCTTATATAACCATCTTTCTAAAGCTAGCTTAATGATTGCTTGGCAAAGTTGATTGTTATTGTCATTCCAAAGAAGGGGTCTGACATTTTATCAATATCACAGCATTTTTAAGGAACATAGGAAATAGCAGTGTGCCACTTCCAAGGATGTTTATTAAACAGAAAATTAAACTGACAATTAACACATCAATGAATAAGCAGATGCTCATATCACATTGGGTCCAGTCAAACTATACAATTTGTAAACTGTTGATTCAAAGCAGATGTATACATATTTTCATAATCTACCATTTTAGAGACTACACACTTTTCCTAATGTTCTAAAATCTCACTGCAGGATTTTTATTATATGCAAATTAGCAGCATTTGATTAGTTCCTGAGGCAGCTTCACCTGGGTGTTCAGAGAAATAGCAATGGGAAGTGAGGAAGAATATTTCATCACCGAAGTGTGTTTTCCCTTGAGGGACACCACCATTTGATTTTGACATTTATTTGTCCTGTGCTATAAAGGACAAAACTACAATTACACTTTTTTTTTAATCTTGTGCAGGGGGCACTGTGTCAGAAAAAATTAAATCAAAGATGTGTGTTTGCACACAAAACAAGCTCCAAAACCAAACTTATTCAACAAATCCCTGGTTAAAAACATAGTGGATTAAAAAATACTATTTGACTAATGCTCAATGTTGAGTGTATAGGAAAAGTGCCCATGAGAAACCTAACAGAAGAAATGAGGTTGCAATTGCATCTATATAGCTGCATAGTGTTCTCTTGGCTCTCTGTAGCAAAATGAATTTAAAGTATGAATTCAGTACTTGATTACTAAGTTCCTGTTTGCCTTATACCATCTCTATAATCCTGAGATAAAGTTGTTCCCTGATAGTTAATTTGGTTACTATAACAATGAATAAATATTTGCCAAATATGTTTTATTGCATTTTAAATATCACACAATATATTTTAAATTTTAAATCTATATCACTTTACTGTTATCTGTCAGGAAATAATGTGCAACTCCATGAATAATCAACGGCATCCTTTACACAATTGAACTTGACCATATTAAAAACAATTTGAAAACATATTTTATTCGTTCATTTCTCAAAATACATGTACCTTTTCAAATGATTACCCTGAGCAAGAAATACAAGGAAAGAGACTAAAGATAGCCAAGGACAGCTACAACTTTTCTTAAAGATGGAATGAGCTTTTATTTTCTAATGATTGTTACATCTAGCAATTATAAACGATTCCGTTAAGAACCAACGAATCAAAACTTGCCCAGTAATATTCTAAAATTTATGTCTTCCCAAATGTCTTCCCCAGTGATTCTCTCTAAAATGTCTCTTAACCAAAGAAAATAGTCACAAAGCACCTTGCTGTTTTGATAGCCAAATAAAAATAAAATTACCAAGACACCAAACATCCTAGAATTGATGCATTTTTGTGGATTTCAAAAGTACTGTTTTCTTTTGTTTTATACATCTGCAGTGTGTTATTATTTTAAAATATCATACACTTAAATATAAACAATAATTATGAATCTGGCACATAAAAAGATGGCTATGATGTCAATAGTGTCAAAGAGAAAACTGAAACAGTAGTTTCTGCTAATAGTGAAAAGTAAAATGAAATAGAATCCTCTCTAATTAAAGCAATCTTAAGACATGAATGATGTAGCTATCATGAATTATTAAGGATGGTCCCAGTAATTTAACTAAAAATAATCCTCTTACTATATTCCCAAAAGCCAAGAGTTCTAATAATTTAAAGGTTTGAAATCTTTCCTTTACTTCTAAGGGAAGCAAAATTAAATTATCTTTTAAAAGGCCAAACGTTGAACCATAAACTCCTTTTTTATCCCTAAAAGTTTCCCTTGTTTAGTTTTAATTGGAAATATTTGTAAAAATTTTGAAATCATTCATATGATTAAAAGGAACATTTTAGGTAAGGGATTAAATAGGAATCGAGATAAGTCTTTATTTTCTTCATTTGATTTTTTCCCCTTCTGATGAAGTGAGCCAATCCATCAAGCATTTTCAAGAATGGCTCTGAAGAGGGAAATCCAAAGAAGGAAGAATTAGAGGATAACTGGCCCAGCTCTTCATAAATCAACTTATAAATGGATGATCAAATCTTTCTTAGATCAATGAATATAGCCAAAATACAACTATCATACCACTGCTGCTCTGCAACAGAGCCACTTCCCTTTTTTTCCTACAGAAGCATTTTGTTTTTGTTGTTGTTTTTAAGACAACTTGGTTCAACTTACTTCTAGACAAGGTGTTCAATGGGTTTAGATACTGATTTCTGCTAATGAGGCCAAAGAGTAAGTAGTCAGTGGTAGAGCAATGCTAGGAAGATCAAGTGACATCATGAGTATGACGAAGCATAGGCAAGTGCAATACTAATGTAAGATGTTTTTATTATAAATTTAAGAGATCTAAAAGATGTTGAGGAAAGGTTGGAAGTCAAGAGGGAACCAAATCCATGCCACACAAGCTAGTGAATATGCATAATTTGAACTTTATCTCCCTATGAGGCTGTAAAGTTCTTGTGAGCTGAGAAACATCTCTCACCCCCTACAGTGATTTAGAGTATGTGCTGCAGTGATAACCAATCCATGGCCCAGGGCCATTCGGAGCTCTTCAGAGCATCACGCTTATGGCATCCTTGAGACAAACTTAAAGAAAAAAGTAATTGTCGTTAAAAACTGTATTGATGTTATGAGTAGAATTTTGGCAGTATCATTTGGAAAACTAAGAAATATCATAATGTAGGGAAGCACAGGCTGGCAATTTAACAAACTAGCATGATGAGCAGAGAGGAAGTGAATCCTGCTTTAATATCATAAAGAAAACATGGTTGCAGCCCTTTTCTCAACACTGTCTTTTCTCATTTGGGCATTTTGCCTTTGATCAGATTCGCCACTGTTGACATGGGAGGCGCTCACTAAATTCTGGAAGAAGAAAATTGATCAAGCACACAAATGCTCTTTATCCTGACCAGGTGCTATTTAATGTGTTTACTTAAGAGTCAGACAATTTCCTTAAGGAAATCATGCACATTCCATACTAATCCTGGTTCCAGCCCAAGTTAGGCCTGGGTGATGTGGCCCAGACTTGCAGAGGGAAGAGCAGCTGTGCAGTGGCCCTGTGTAAACATGATGCAGGTGCCAGCCCCTGGTAGTCACATACCAAGGCACCAACAACAGGAGCTCCTAATCAGATCTGAGGAAGGAGATACCTTAGATGTTATTCTTTGCTACAGCTCTACAATACCAAATATTCCATCTACATACCCACCTAAAGGCTTCAGGGAAGAATCAGAAGTACACTTCGTTAAAAGTGCATAATCCACTGAGAGCCAAGCAAATTGCGTTAAAAAGTTTCAAGTGATTTATTTTTTTTAAATAAGAAAAAGTCTACCTACTTTTTAAGAAAACCATTTTTAAAGGAAGTTACAAATAGTTTCTCACTTTCACCCATTCCATTCTCTAGTTCTGCTATGTCTCAAGAAAATCGAGCCCATCAATTATAACAAGAAATATATTATCTATGTAACTAAAATTTTCGTAATGATAGTAGGTTTTCTCTTCAGATTAAAAACTGAGTGCAGAAATGTAAAGAATATTTTCGTCTATATTTCTCTTGAGTTACATTGTGTAATACTCAGGCATGTACATAAAAATGAAGATAATCAGTTAATCAAGTTTAAAGCATTAAACATGAATGGCTCTTTATGTCTTTAATAATAAAAACAGACAAAAGATATCAATTATTGGTTAGCTCTGCAAGGCAGTATGATTAAAAGATTGAAGGAATGATAGACATTGCGAATGGAACTTGTAAAATAAAAAAGAAAATTTTGGCACAAGTTATTAAATATTTGTTGAGCGCCAATAATATGGTAGGCATTGAGAAGTATTCAAATGTGGTTCCTGCCCTTTTTTAAAAACTACTTTAGTTTTTGTTAACAGATCTAGCTAGCTCCTGCAGCTTTGAAAAAGAATTTAAAGCCCATAAATTTCACAAATCCTAAGCAAGAAGCGTATATTAGTTCTTCAAAGCATATTGATATATTTTTTTTCTAACCATGGATTTTAGCTTTCATGTGATAAAACTTTTAGTGATTTTCTTACCATGTCTTGTTAAGGCTTAAGTTCCTAATTTACATATTTGATGTCTCTCAGGAGACAGACAAGCTTCAAGTTAATTATCTATGTAGCTGTAAGAACTCTTGTTTCCTGGTTAAGAACTCTTCAAAAGAAAACTAATAGTTATTAAATGTTACACTGAGTCACCAAAAGTAATCAGGACACACAATGAGAGGCACTAAATAGACACTTAAATTTAATAAAAACCTCAACTTTTTGGAAGATAAATGAAATAGAAATCAATTAAATCTCTTACAGTAATTTTCAGAGAAAACAGCCAGCGGAAACCAAACAGCTAAAATCTCTGCTCTAGAAAGTGATTAGGCACTGCTGGAGGCTTAAAGAAATGATTGTAAAATTCTGGAAATAGACCCAGTGAACTCAGATTTGTAATAGAGCTGTAACTAAAGAAATGGCATATCAAAAGAAATCTGGCATCTTCTCCACTGAAAGTGTGTTAGCAGGCAGATTTATATGTGTGTGTAGGTGTATAGTTACATACAGTATATAATATATAATATAAATTGCATATACTTGTATACTATGTGCTGCTTGTAGACAAACATATGCTTTATTTTATATAATGACAAAGATAATATAGGTGGAGAGAAATTATAATCACTGAATTTGAAAGTCTATTAAAGATCAGTTTTGTGGAATGATAAGAAACAGAAGAAAGAAGGGCAACCATAAGATAGACTTCAGTTGCAGTTGGGAAATTGGAACCACAGCTATCAGGTGAGTTAATTAATCTGGGTATCGTTCAGTAAATGAAAGTGTGCCATCTATTTCACAAGGGCCCATTGTGTCTTGCATGTGAAACAAATTTACCCTGTTTGATTAAGGATTACTGATTGCCTCCAATTTATTATATGTATCCTATAATTAAGTCACAATGAGTTCAAATGAAATGGGGATGGTCTCCTCCACAAAGAAGACAACAAGCTCATTCTAGGAAGACCTTGGGGGTCATTCAAGAAGCAATTAAATGTTCTCTGGGGTACATTAAAAGGAAAAGAGCTTGATGGGCTGAACGGCCTCTTCTTATATTCATCCTTCTCAATATTCTCCTGCTCATATGGAGACAAATGAAAGCATGTCATAAAATAAGTCAAGGCACTAGCAGCAAGGAAAATAATGCTGTCTGCTCTTATACACTAAGGGAAATGTTGTGAAGAAATTAATCTATACTACACAGAAAGTAAAAAGGAGCATGAACCAAAGTGTCAGAATCTGTTTAAAGACAGGATGGTCTAAACAAATCGACAGGCTTTGGAAGAATGTATATAATCTTTGAGAATTATACTTTTTTTTCTGTGTACAAATAGCAAATATTTAGAGTAAATGCTATTTGGTAAGTAAAATGAAAAGAACCAACATTAGTAGCTGTGTTGTCCCCACAGATGTATTTGTCCATAGCTTTATAAAGACTCTTGTAAGTTGGAACTATAAAAGAAAAATTGTACTGGATACTTATTTAAAAATGGCAAGGAAAACTTTATGTAATATTGTCATAGGGGAGAGAGACTGAACTCAACTCCACTAAAACAAAAGGCGAAGAGTTTTTAAACATTTGGGTAAGTTAAGGGGAAAGTACTAGAGGACTTTAAAGGGGAGATTTGTGAATCTGATTAGAACATCTGTGTTTGTTAATCAGCCTTTCTAGAACTTGGGCTCCAACCTTCCAAGAGACTGAGAAACAGGGACTCTAACTTTCTTGGTGACTGTATCTCTTTGAAAAGATTTATATTTGAAAGGGGTAGAGAAAGAATTGACAATCCCAAGTTTTTGGGTTTTTTTAAAGTAAATACTCTAAGAAGACAGAGGTCAAGTGCATAGTCAGGAAGAAAACTTTCCAAAGTTTAGTCAAGTTTTAGGCTGCCAGTATACTATTTTGAAATTAGTGGGGCACACACAGAAATGGGAACATCCCTGCTTGAACTATCCCCTTAATAAATGAATATCTTTGGGAAACATATGTCCTAAAATACATTAGTTTGCAAAAAGTTAATATGAAAATTTTGATTACTGAAGTAACTAAAATATAGTAATTAGATTAGGTTTTATACATTAAAAGCAGTTAATTTTGTTTACCTATAAAACAAATTGTGAAAATCTTATCAACTAATATGTAACCCAAAAATAACTCACAAAGACTTCTGTGTTTTCATCATAGTCCCAGAATGAGCACATTTGTACATACAAGCCACACGTGATTTATAATGGAAAAAGAAATTTCAAAAGGAATCAGAAGAGCTCAGCCCAAATCTCAGCCACATAAGTCATTCGTTCCATAAACTTGGGGGAGCATTATTTACCCTCTCTAAGCTTTATTTTCCTCATTTTTAAAGAAGAACAAAACCTGCCTTTCTTACCTCACTGTAGATGAAAAAATGGTGGAAAAACATGTAAAATGTGTAATCAGAGGTGACACCAGAGAGAAGAGCAGAAGTCGGGTCAGAATAGACCTAACAGCTATATTTAGGAATTTTCTCCTGGTATTTACAAGCAATAGGAAGCCTTAGAAAGATGTTTAAGCAAGAAAGTGGCATGATAGTATTTTCCTATAGGAAAAATCACTCTGCTGGCAATGTGGAGAATGGGTTAGTATTGCACACAATACCAGAGACAACAGAACATGTAGGTCTTGGGGGCAGATCCAGAGGTGGTAACTACTGAAGCTTAGATAATTTGGAGGATCTTTATAAGACAAAGAATACAAAATTCTAAGACCAAGGCATTTGCAAAGGCTTATGGAAATATAGAACCCTAAATGTAAAGCATCAATAGCTTAGCAATAAATTGGCCTCTGAGTAGGCCATTAAAATACCAATGTGGACCTAATAATGGTAACCTGATCTAGAGTAGCTAATGTGGGGATAAGAAGACTGGACAGATTCAAGAAAGGGGGTAGAATCAGTAGGACACCATACTGGATTATGTCAAGGTAGAAAGGAGGAGGGATTCCAGCTGAGTGGATTCAGATGTGTAGGTGACAGGATCAGCCTCAGGCAAGAGGGCACACCTCTTCTTTTACAGCAAGAGGGAAGAAGGAAAGATTGAGTGTGGATGTACAAGCTCGGATTCTTTTGGCAAGTTGAAGGGTTTCCATATCCGATGGTGAATCTATTATGAAAGGAATTACGGTATAGAGGGGACTATTGCAGGAAAGGGGGTGGGGAGGCAGAAATGTCAGTGCTGCACAGAAGACAAGGAAGGTGAGGGTTTAGAAATGTTTTATGCAATGAATAGTCACAGCTTTGTGAAAGAGCAAATCCCCATAGTGGTAAGAAAGAAAGGGAGAGAGTGTGGATGGGGAAGTGAATAGAGCATGCAGTGAGTGTAGGCAATTCTTTGGAGAATTGTGCTAGTGAGGGAAGGAGGAGTGATGGAACCATAGTTAGAGAGAAGCATGGGGTTGAGGAAGACATCTAAAGAAAGAAGGACTGGTGACAACTAGATGGGGAGGTTGAAGATACATAAAAGGCCAATAATCTTAACAACAGCACCACATAAAGGGATGGGACTCAAAGTTTTGGAAGCACAATGGGAAGAATAATCCTCAAGTAGAATGGGTGACTTTTCTGATACAATAGAAGACAAATAAGAAATGATAGTTGTTCATATAGGTAGTTAGTGAAGAAGAGAATTTGGAGAGTTCCTATACTTTTTTATTTTGCTTTGTTTTTTGTCTTTTATCTGTGACTCTAGAGGTAAACTCATCTGCTGAAAATAAGAATATGGAGTGGGAGGGGGAGGGGAGAAATCAGAGGCTAATGGAGAAGATTTGAAATAGTCCCCATGTAAAGTTGAGGGAAAGCTAAATGTGGGAACTAAAAGAAATGCCAGGCAACACTGATGACTGATTGAAGTTAGAAACCATGAATTTATGGTGTTAACAGTCCGTGCAGTTATGTGTAAACATGTATGTGTTTCTAGCAGTTTAATTGACGTGTAAAGAAAGCACATAGCTGGATTGATCCAGGGTTGGAATTTTAATGTGTGGGTGAGATAGAAGGACAATGGCTCAGTGTTCTGAGATATAGAAGCAGTGTGGTTAAAATGATGGACTATCACATTCCATCAGAATAAAGCAAAAAGGAAAGGTGAGTGTAGGCTTATATATGGGAAAGAAGTAGAAGAGTAAAAAGATGGGATATTCCTGAGAGAGTGAAGATCAAGAAGGGAGTTAGTAATTTGATGAAGAGTTAGACAGAAAGTCGTTATCATGGAAGGGAATGTTTCAATGTATTAGTCTAAAGAGGAGCCATTACAAGTAATTCCAATGTCCAGAGTGTGTTCACAGAGGTACCTAAAATAAACTGGGTATAAAACTCACTGGAAGAAAGACAAAGAGGAAATGTGCTAAAATGTTGTATTCAAACATCAATGTGAAAACTTAAGTCATTCTGGATGATGGAAGAAGATGTATCAGAAGGGAAAATAGTAAATCAGGTCTAAACACTTGACTGGTAGCCTATAAGTTGGTTGAAGCATACAAAGAGCTTCAAAGGACTGTGGGTTTTGATTTGTCTGGTAAAAAAATGATCCAAAAGGGATATTGGGAAGTGAGGAGGATATTTACCCCACCCTATGGCATTTGGGGTGTGAGCAAATGCATAATCTCACTCAAATGAGCAGCCATGAAACTTCTACATGTAAGGTCTGCTAAGTCTCTAGAAAGATCAGGAAGTAAATGAAACATTCCATGAAGGATTTGGGAGTACCTGAGTGGCAACATTCAGATGGCACAATGAAATGTTCAGGAGGAAAGTGCAGTAGAAAGAGGGATCCTACAAGCTAAAGCACAGAACAGTATGGGAAGAAGGGGCCAGGGACAAAGTAAAGGGTTTCAATCTGAGTATCCAGTGGTAGCAGGGATGCCAGGGAGAGTGGGTTTAATTGTCCCCCAAAATTTTCTTATAAAATCTACTTGGATGGCCAGAGACTGGGCTAATCCCAAAGGCATTCAGATCATTTCCAGAAGAAGGGAAGGCAGAAAGCAGGTAGTCAGAGAAATAAATTGGATTTCTAGGAAAAGATGACAGGAAATCAAAAGCAGATTTTATGAGTTCACAGTTTTATTTAGGAGGATCCATGATTGTCATCTATATACAGCCTTTGTTAATTCTTTATGGGGCTCAAGTATTAAAAAAATAACTGTCTTTGATTTGTGTGCATTTTTAAAAAAATTTTGGATTTTTCATAGGCTAGATCTAAAGTAGATGACAAGAAATGTCCACTCATTTGACCTCGTCATCCAAGCTTTTGTCTTCATCAGCATTCTCTCACTGTCTGCAACCTCTTACACGAACTCATCCACTGAAGTCACCCTGGTCTGTCCCCTATTTCCATAACACCTTATTCATTTTTGTACCTCTCTTTTTTTCCTGGTCTAGAACATTTGCTATTGTCTCCCTGTTTTCCCAAGTCCTCCCTTCTTCAGGATCAGGCTTTATCACCTGGTCATCCATAAGTACTTCTCTGAAGATCAGCCCTCAGAGACTTTTTTTAACTCCTATAAATGTAAATGATTTATATAGATAAATGTAATCATCTACACAGATGCTCCCTTGTCTTATTATTTCACCTTCAATATACATGCCCTGACTTTCCAAACAGACTATAAGCTCCTCAAGAGCAGGAACCTTATCCAATGCCAGTTTGCATTCTTGGTTCACAGCCTGGTGCTCTCTCATAGTGGAGTTGCAATAAAATGACTATGTTGTAAGAGACTGTGTATGTGCACTGGGCTGGAAAGAATGCTTTAATGCAAGGAGTGCCTCTCTGGAGGGATTTTGTTTTATAACAAGCTGGTAAACTATTTAGGAACAGAATGGCCTTCATATATCACTTAAATTATACAAGTTAGTTTTAGGACCAGCCCTGGCAGGAGAGAGATTATTTGAAAATGGATATTTAAACATAAGCATAGTCATAAGATATTCTGAAATTTTAATTTGGAAAATGTCTTGCAGCCAGTAACCTTATTGAGAAAATATCCAACTAACTATGGGAGGATTATTTTGAGTGATGTCATTAATATTTACTAAGTTAAGGAAATCTGAAGAATCAATTCTAATAACTGCATAAAAGTTGCTTTTTATCCCAGGATGTCCTTTGAACAGCTGCCTCACATCTGAGTGCACATCTGTGCTTACAAAAGGAAAAAATAAAAGAGGAGTAAAGAGGCCACCTGCCTGAGCCAGTCTGGACACGAGCACTATGTGCTGAGTGGCCGCTGCAGAGTTTCTTCCTCACAGCTGGAAAATGACTGTAGATTAAGGGGGTGATCACACAGCTGGCTCAGGAGGTTGCTGTGTCAGTGCCCTCTATTCCTCTCCCTGGGCTCTGCTCACTGAGCTCTGGCTATATCAGGAATGGCAGGTGCATGAGAGAGTCAAACTCCCCGAAAGACAATGGTCAAATCAACTGTGAAAGTTTTCCATATACGTACAAATTCTCTGTACTTTTCTTCAGGGCACAGACTAATACTCCTACTAAATGCTCTTCCCAGACCTCTCTTTTATGGTCATAGGTAGGATCAAAAAATAAACAAAATACAAAATTAAAATCTCAGAAATGTAGTAGTGAGTTAACATCTAAAATTGGGAAATAGGTTGTTTCCTCTGGGGCGGTATCCTCTGAGTTTTTTGACACAAATTTCAGGCAATAGAAAATAAATGGAGACTAATAGAGCTCAATTTATAAATTAGGTTAATTTAAAGGCTGAAAGAGACAACAAACTCACACAAAAATTAAAATGTAGAGCGCTTTATGCTCAGAGTTTCCATGAAGTCATAACTTTAATGCTGCAACAACTCTAAAATTTTTAGTTGTTTTTATTTGAAAGGCACAAAATGAAAGAGGGCTAGAAAGGAATAGAAAATGTTTGAAAACAAAAATGCTATTCACGCAACAGGGAATCCACTTAAACTGCTGCTACATAGTGGGATTTCTATTATCCAAGCAAATACAAACATTTTACTCTCTGCTCTGAGTACAAACAAATACCCTCTGCTCCAAGGCCACCTGTTTGAATGCACTAAATACCATCTTCTGCCCCCGGGCTGCTGGCACAGAATCAGATTAAAATTATCAACACTTATAATAAGTTTTCCTTCCTGTTTAAAGGAAGTGTAGATATTTTTAAAAATCTCCCTCACATTTCAGTTTTTTTAAATTTAAATTCAAGTTAAACATGAAAAACTGGTTTACTCTCAGGATATGCTTTCTACCCAAGTGCTGAACTTGGTTTACCACATTTTAAAGGTGTTCAGACCACGTACTCTGAGGAAAGAATGTAGTAGCCTCCGAAGTTCAATAAAGTAATGTTTTCATGTAAGGAAAATTAATGGAGGAAATGTAAAGCTAATAAAAGCGATTGTAGGTAAACATCTTTGTGACTTTGGAATGAGGAAGGATTTCTTTATCAATATCCAAAAATGTTACTAATGTAAAGACTAAATAAAAATTTTGGATTTTTGTTTATCAAAGTTACCATAGACTAATTGTTGACAGAACAAGAAGGTTGAAGACTTTTCAAAAACAAAAACTAATTAGGGATTAATATTTATACTCTAAAAGAAACTGTTACAAAACATCAAGAAAAAGACCAAAAATCTGATAGAAGGGAAAAAAAAGAGCAAAAGACAGGAAGAGGAATTCATAGATAGCAACACAAATAGCTAAGAAATATTGAAGAGATGTTAAACCTAATTACTAGAAAAATATGCAAAATACCACTTTACATCCATCAGATGCACAAAAATTAGAAATTTGGCCAAAACACAGAAATAAAACCAGTACGATCATTCTGGAAAACAATCTGGCAATACTTAATAAAATTCGGAGTGGTATAATCAGTGACTCAGCAATCCATCTCCAGGATATATCACACAATCTCTCACACAATTGCTTAAATGGACATGAGGAAAATATGGTGAATGCATACTGTAAAATACCATGCCTTGCTTAGAAGCAATGAACTAGAAATGCAAATAGTAAACAATGGACAGATCTTCAAAACATACTATTAAGCAAAAGAAGAAAAGGCAATACGAGATCTAAAGTATCATGCCATTTATGCAAGTCAAAAATGCATAAATACGTAAAATACAGTGTATAAAAGAGAAACAGTAAAATCTATGAGAACAAACAAGTGGCTTTAAAAAAAATTTAGCACTTAAATGCTGTAAATTATAATTAAGGTTAAGTTCGCATTTATCTTAAAACAATATAGTAACTATTACATTGACTAACATTCCCTACTTTATAGCTGAGTGTGGAGTGGTAAACTTTATCAGTTCTCAGAGTGCATTCTATATCAAGGGAAGAGCCATAGCTCTGGAGACCACAATTTCTCAGGTCTCACCTTCCTCAACTCTGCTGTAGAAAAACAAAACCTAGAGGTAATCTCAGGCAGGGGTAGGATGCTAAGGGTTGAACAGAAGCTTTTACCCCCACTTTCTGCCAAAATGTATCATTATGAAAATTTTGGTGTAGAATTAGTAAAACTTAATAAATAAAGTCTGTAAAATACAGATTGTATCACTTTATAAAAATATCTCCGTAATAGAAAAGCTTTTCACATCCAATGGCTAATTACATAACAAAATTTTATTAAAATATATTAAATTGGTATTAAAATAAGCTGACAGTCTATATTGTAAACAGACATGACATGCAGTAGAAAGCTGAAATGCAATAAAGAAAATTAAACACATGAAAGGTAAAAGAAAGCACGTACAGAAGTATTTAAATAAGTGCAATATAATTCTGTAGTGCATATGATGTTGACTACAATGCAATAAACTCCTTCTATAAATCAATCAACCACATAGAAATAAAGCTACTTTTATGATTCTTTCCCATACTTTATGTACAAAAATTCCAAAGAGGTATTTGAGTTTAAGAAAGAAGTCTGAAGCAATATTCAAATTCATTCATATAAAGTGAGGTAAAAGTTGCTATACATTTGGAAAATAAGAAGTACAATAAAATTTAATAAGAAATTTCCCTTGAACATTGGTGCTTAAGGTAAATTAAATTAAAATTTTAATTATAAGAGGAAGAAATGGTACAAGTTGTCATTACAGATTCTGAAGAGGATTCAAGATATTTTAAGGGTTGATCATTGCTTTCTGATATTGTCTAATTTCACTACAAAAGGTAAAACTTTCATTTTATTTAATGAAAACATACCATCAGCTCTATTCCTGTACTCTCTTGACTTGAACAGGATCATATGGGATTTCTAACTAGCAAAAGCAAGAGAGAAGAAAAATAAGAGAGATGAGGTTTATCTGTGGCAATAACTGAGAAAAAACCCAAAGAAAAAAGTGGAGAGATTGAAAGTGCTTAAGAAGTGGAATATAGGGTTTTAGAAAGCAGATCCCTGAGTCAAAGGGCCATGAGTCAAAGTGGGCCTCCTTCCCTTGCTCATTGGTGGTTAGAACTTGGGCAAATCATTTAACCCTCAGTGCTTAGTCCTGCAGTAGCTGTTTCCAGAAGATGGGAATTGGGGTGAGGCGAGACTTTCCTTTCTTTCTTATTCTTTTCTATACTGTTTTTTTGTTTGTTTGTTTCACTTATTGATCACAGGTCATTTTTATATCAACAATATACCATAAAATAAATTTATTCACTTAAATTAGTAAAAATAAACAAAAAGAATAGGCAATTAGCAATTAGAACTCAATAGTTGATGAGAATATAGAATTGATTTGGAGGAGAAGTCTTTTGGAAACTATATTAATTAGTGTGGTTCTTTTGTCGTTCACAATTTTTGCATGGGAAGGAGAAACATGATAGAGCAGTTTGTGCACTGTACAAAGACGACTTTTGGCCAAGGCAATGGGAGAACTGAATCCAGCTGAATCCAGCTGAATCCAGATTCCCCTGATCAAATGGCACATAGTCCTTGAAAGGAGCTCCATTTTCTAATTCACCCAAAGGTATCACAGAGTGCAAGATGTGTAGTGCAATATATAGTGCAATGGTTCTGTTTCCCACCTAAATTACAAAAGAGAGTTTTTAAAATCCTCTTTTTCATAAAGAGCTACTAACTGCTTAGTCAAATAATAACTTTCCCTGAAAAATAGCAGGCATTCAATCTGAGGCTGTGAATAGACTTCATCTCTACTGTAGTTACTATGAAAAAAAATGACACAAGTTTGCATAGGCCAGTGGATGCCTGTACTACCTCTACCTCAGTTTCACTGTTGTCTGCAGGTCATTGAACTGTACCTTCGGATCTTACTCTGTGAGCAGGGACAGCGACTCCTTCATCCGTTGGACGATGCTACTCTGACAATGAGCTAATGTAAAGCAAGATTACCCTCCGCATCCCACCTTCCAGGACTGATTCCCGACAGTTGTATTGGTAATGATTTTATTTGACAGCAGATATAATTTGTCAAAGGAATTGATAACTTTCTCCTCTCCATATTTTAAATACTTGTTGGATCTTGGTTCGAAGTAAGCTCTGAGTCCAAACTCCTCTTTATCAGAATAATAACTCCAAGCTCAGCAGTCTTTTCAATCAACCTAAAATAAATAGTGAAGCTTCATCCCTTCCAATAGAGATGTAGAATGGTATATTTTTGTATTATCATGTTTAGATATCTCTACCAATGTAGAGATACATGTATTTATTTTAAACAGAATATTTACTCAATCCAAATATCCCATTCCCTCACAGAGTGTTAGTTAATACATTGGTAACATTGGTATTATATTTTCTGATTTATTTTCTTTCTCATGAAAGCTTCTGGTCATTAAGGAGTTATTTTGCCCTCATTCTTCTCATGTGTGGTCACAGTGTAAAACACACTACAGATGATTAGATAGTGCATACCACAATGGTTAAAAGCAGCACATGTATTTCTTTAGTCCCAAATAAACATGTACATAATATTCTAGTGACTTAATTGACTTAAATAAGCAAGTTAATCCACTTTCACAAACCTCAGTTTCCTTTTCTTTAAAATGGAAGACATAAACCCCAGGGCCTATCAGACAAATACCTTAAAAGAGGACTTGGCACAATTTATAGCTGTTTTGCCCCTAGAGGCAAATACCTGACCAGGGACAAAGGTGGCTATGAAGGGTAGTGGCAGAAGTGGGAACAGTGATGGAACCAAAAATTATTTTTAATTCTCACTAATTTGGAGAATAGGTCATTCAGTAAATTGATTTTTAGCAAATTACCTTTAGGCAAATTGGTCATTTGGCAAATTGGCTCTCAGCAAAAGAGTTGTCAGCTAATTGGCTTTCTGTGAATTATTTTATGTAAATTGGTCTGTTTCCTTTCTAAAGTAGTGTTTGAAATTAGTGGACATTTCTTCTCACAAAAGGAATAATCAGTGGCCTCAAAAAGGTTGAGATTGAATAAAAATAATACATGTCAATAGTGACAGCTCTCTAGGGCTATCACAAAAGAAGCAAGAAGCGTATCTCTTTCCTTTGATTATGGCAACAAATTTTGAGAAGAAAGTTCTCTTCCCTGTGCCTGAATGCTTGACCTTAATATAAAATTATACCACCTGGAGATCTCTTTCCCTCAGACAAAGTAACATAAGCTCTATAACATAGGTGAGCTGGGTCATAGCGTGATTATTCTCTATATTTAGGCCACTTTCTTACTCAATGCTATCATCAAATGAATCATGTTTCTATCTATAGCAATTACTAAGATAGTCAAAATAAATGATTTATTCCATTTCTCCCCAATAGAAATAGCTAGTCTATATCCATTTTTATTCATTTGTGTTGCTCCTTTTATGTTGCCAAACTAGCTATTTAAAGCAATTAATCAATTTCTGAGGTTAACGTATTTTATTTTCATTTGGAGGGTCTATCCCATTCTGTCAGTGGGTTATTGAAGTCCCCGACTATTATGTGGCTGTTGTTTATCATTTTGTTTAGATCAAATAGGGTTTGTATCTGTCTTTCTTAATCTGATTACATTGGGAGTCTATAAACTACAGTCAAAAGATACTTGATTAATACATATTACTTTTATGTAAGGGACCAGAGCTCACTGTGTAACCCCCCCTACAAAGCTAGTAGAAACCTGATCATAGCAAAACTCCTTTCAACTATGGGACAGAGACAGGGGGAGCCACTCTCTTCAGAGGGTAGGACCTCAGAAAAGGGAGAAAGTTGGTACAAAATGTCAAGTCCCACGCTTTGGGAGGGACAAGAGGTGACTACTTTGCATAACTACACAAATATTTGTCAAGAATTTTAGTTTATCAGTCTTGATGCAGATCGGAAAAACAACAACAACAACAAAAACTACTTTTCCCTCTTCACTAAGGCTAAATCCATCCCCTTTCTACCAGTAGATAGCAAAAAATATAGGTATCTCACTGTGGTATAGAAATGCAGAAATTTCCCACACAGGTTAAAAATACAAAGTATGTGCCCTTTTCTACATATGCGCACCTTTTGTATGATTATGAAGAGTAAGGGTGAGATTATTAAATGGTTCTCCTGAGGATTCTGCAAGCCAAGGGCTTGCATCTATGGGAAGGTGAGGTCTCTCCTAAGGGGTCAGTGTGTCAATCAATCACTGAGAGAAGAGGTAAGCCTTTAGACAAGAAATGTGAAAGCAAAAAGTGATAACTCTATTTCTGCCTCTAGATCTTTCCATTGACTTTGAGAGTTCTAGATGTTTGTAAAGGTGTTTCATGGGGCAGTGGTCATATATGTCTTCTGTCATTTAAGAACAGGCATCTGGGGAGCCAGAGAATAGCTATGGTCTCCTTGTAGTAAAATACAAGCTAAAATTATGTTCTGCTCCAGAAGCCAAATAATCTAGTTCATGCTACTTTTCTAAAGTGATTTTCATTTTGTTGTACTTTAAAAGGCGCCATCTCACTCCCCGATTTCAACTGCACTGTAGGTTATAGAGGCAAAGGCCACAAGTCCACAGTCGGATCAAAATGGAATAGCCAGATCCATATAACACCCACTTTTCAGGACAAAATTAGGACAAGGGTTAGAGCTATGAGTATAGTATGGGTAAATATGAAAAAATCCCCAAAAAGAAGAGCATAAAATCCAACTGCCCCTATTCAAAAATTGATTCCACTTTTCTATACCAATCTTAGAAAATCTTTGTTTTCTTTTATGTAAAAGAAAAAAATGTCTATGAATTCTCAAGGTACATACCATGCAAGTTTTTTTGGATGTATACAGTGGCATAATTTAAGAAACAGCTCCCCCACTATATGTTAGTCTATAAAGAACTAAGAAAAATAATGGCTAAAATTTTGTTTAAAACATTGTAATTATTTTAAATATTATAAAATAACAAATAAAAAGGTTTTTAATGAGTTCATTATGTTTGGGGATATGTTAAATGTTATTTTTCAATTATATGATTAGAATAAAAAATCAAGTTTCAATGCAGTTACTCCATTATTATAAATGGGAGCTAGAGTTACCATTGGCTTTTGCTAAGGTCTCTTCAAAAAATAATCTTCTAATGCATTATAAATTACTATAAACTCCTCTATAATTAATACTTGAGGATGCAAATTGCATGCATTCATTATATTTGAGTAAATTATGCTATATTATATATAAATTTTCCTTTTCTGTTATTGTTTCTGAAAGGGAAGAAAAAGCAGCTAAAGTATTGCTACACTAGGGTTTTAACTCTACCTGCTACGCAAACATGCACAGATATTTTTTAAAAAATGAAATGAAAACAAAATAGACATTTTCTGATCTAATGAGCTATTTCCATCAAAATAAATTCCCCAAAGGGAAGTATCGCATGGATCCTGCTAAGCATAACAGTAACATCTTTATGTATTTTCAGAGGCACTGCACTATCCCAGTAATATATGAACTTTGAGAGCCAAGCATACAGCTGCAACAAATGTTCTAACAACTGTATTCTTCACTTCTAATCAGAGCAGCACCCTGGAGCCCTTAAAACAAGCAACATGAATAAAGGCTTGAAGGGAAAGAGAAGTTCAGCAACAGTTGAGCCTCCCGCTGCTGGAAATAACAGGCACTTTCAGTGGGTTGGATTTTATTATCTATTATATAATGTCTCAAGTTTAGCTATTTCAGTAAGATAGGACGATTTTTAGGTAGATTTTGTTTAGGTTACTCACAAAATACCCTGCCCAAATTATGGAATGTCATCATGAAGTCAGTGAAAGATGATGTTGAATAAAGTGGTATTGTTTGCCTGATTGAATACACAGCCCTACCAATCTCCCAGCGATGTTGTAAGGATCAAATGAGGCACCATATATTCAAACACTTAGTAAACATTCCAGAAACATGGTTAAAACACTGGCCAGGTAGATATCAGGATGGTGTTGTTGTGGGGTGAGTAGTCACTGGAAGGGCACACAGGAGCTTCTAGGATGCTCATAACATTTTATTTCTTAATCTTGATGCTGATTACATGGGAGCGTTTGGTTCATAAAAATTCAGTGAGGTGTACATGAATATGTGCGCATTTTATTTATATTATTCTTCAATGAAAATTTCTTTAAAACATGATTACTGGCATGAGACAACGTTTTCTTTCAATTGTGTCCAACTCAAATGGCTATAAAGGCTAGTCAGGACATGTAAATGAATATGCAGGCTCAGCTCATCTTTGCATGGGTGAGCAAATGTCCCATCTAAAGGGGCACTATTGCTCAGCTCTATCCTTTGTGGCAGTGTGGGACTTGGGGCCCTGTGGTGCCAGACCTTCAAGAAAGGTTTAGATTTATACTGTGAGCCTCAGGGGCAACGTTGCTGGCTACTCTTGACTTCAGTGTTCTCAGCACTAACAATCAGCCCCCAGATGCAAGTCAAGTGTGAAGTGGCAAAAAGGGGGAGTCGTAGGTAATACCCACTACTGATCAGTTATACATCCAATGAATTTCTTGGAGACAATCTGCCCAATATCTCTAACAATTGTTTTGCCAACATTATGATAAATGGAAAACCTTTGAACCTGGGTTTATAAGCTACCACTGAACAAGAAGACATGACAGGTGACACTAGATGATACCTGATCCTGTCCACAAAGAAGTGCATTTCTAAGTTGCTTTTGTTCTGAATCTGATATTCAGGAATATCATGTAGAGGGATATCATACAAAAAAATATTGTGAAGTGTGACATCATTGTTCCAACAGTTCCTTTAGTCTAATGGGACATAAATTTGATGTTTGGGATGATAAAGATATGGTATTGAGAAACAAGGAAGAAAGGGAAGGGAAGGGAAGAAAGAAGGAAGGAAGAAAGGAATGAAGGAAGAAAAGAAGGAAAGAAGAAAAGAAGGAGAGAGAGAAAAAAGAAAGATGGAAGAGAGAGGGCGGGAGGATGGAGGGAGGAAAGGAGGAAGGAAAGAAAGGAGGGAGAGAAAAAGCTGATTCTAATCAGGTATTCTCTAAGCTTAGTTATGACGGAGCATGCTTGAAGAAACTAGTAGACCAGATATTTATCCACGCCTTGTGGAGATAAGGAAGAGATACAGTAGTATCCAAGACCCCCAGTGGATACCAGAAGCCCTGGATAGTACCAAACCCTATCTATACTGGTTTTTTCCCTGTACATACATACCTATGATAAAGTTTAATTGATAAATGAGGCTCAGTAAGAGAGTCATAGCAATAAATAATAGTAAAATAAAACAATTATAACGATATACTGTAATAAAAGTTACAAGAATGCGGTCTCTCTCTCTCTCTCTCTCTCAAAATACCTTATTGTACTATACTCAACTATTTTCAGGCCACTGTTGACCATGGGTAACTGCAACTGCAGAAAGTGAAATCTCAGATAATTGGAGACTATTGTATTTCCTGCAGGTGTTGGTGTGAGAGTTCCAACCTTTCATGCCCTACCCCACCCAGGCCCTCTGTATGCTTTGCTCAAGATGATGGAACTTTCTGCATTCAGTGCCAATTTTTAGTTAGATTAGTTTCCCATAAAACCATTTTATAGCAACCAGTAATTTCAATGTTTTATTGATTTAAGGTGTGAGAGTTTGAACTTTTAAGCTATTAAAACAATCCTTTGAAGATAAGCCTAAATTTTAAAAAAGGAACCCATGAAGTCCAAATAAAACAAACCTCCTTTGTTCATCTTAATTACTGTACTCTCTGGGAAGATGCAAATATTCCAGTCTCCCATCTGGAGTTATCCATTTTTCCTTTTTCCTACCCTTCGTAAGGTGGGGAAAGGTTGAAGAGGACTGTAAAGAAGCTATTCAAGTCACTTTCTTTCCCCACTTTTAGCACTAAAGTGACTCTCACTATATTTTACAAATAGGGACCTATTGTTCAATAAAAACATTTTGAATTTTTATGTCAATAACAAATATTAATATTTATGGTATCTTCCAAATCAGAGATACCATGCTACCTTAACAAGATGTTTTATTTATAAAAAATCTCTCATTTTGTTCTGTCTCACCTCTAACAAAGATTTTAAAAACTGAACTTATTTGAATTTGTAAATTTAAACCACAAGTAATGTATGTTGAAGAGTCAAACATAGAAGAAATTAGTCATATTGCCACAAACTTTTGATGTATAGTCTTTTTAAAAAATATTTCAGTTAAAATGTACTTATAAAATGAAGAAACAGGAAATATCCAACAGGCACAGTTTTGCTATTTCCTGAAAGGAGCTGACTTTCTGGTGGTTCTGCTCAGCAGCATTTCTTTCCAGCATTAAATAGAGGATTTCCTGAAGGAAGGGTGGATGAAAGTACCTGCCACATGTTGTAGAAACAGTAAAAGAAGGCTGTGTCGGCCACTGGAGTCTGTGCAAATACCAAGTGGGTGTCTGGCCACGAGAGAGCCAGAGTAGTTAAGTGTGTGAAGCAAAAGTATCTGCCATGGCATCCTGTTTGAAAAAAAAACAGAAAAAAAAAATATTTTAAAGTGGAAAATAAAAGACCACTGGAAAATAGTGGAACACGAGTGTATAGACATTTGCAGGAAGGACGGTAAACTGTGGTAATAATAAGCAAATACTGAGTTACTGCTGAAGGAAATCTGTGAGCCTCTGAAACATGCAAAGCAACACAGACTGACCCATTCCCGGAAGAAGAAGCATGGTGCACTTTAGAATATGACACTCCACAAACAAAAGGGGATTGGAGCTAGACTGAGACACATACCAAGCAAAGCAAGTAAAACTTTATAAACCACCTGGCAAGAAGATACTGATTTTTTTTAAAAATCATTTTTACCTTCACTGTGTACAATCTTCCTATTTCCAAAAAGGATTTGGTGCTACTAAAATTCGACATACACTTATACATTTTACCACAGTTATTGGCGATTTGTTGTATATGTTAAACTGAGCTGAAAAATCTGGTTAAAAATTGTACACATACCAAGGTAGTTGATAATGCATCTCTGTTTAAAGTTTCAGAAATTGTTTGAAGGTGATGACTCTACATTGAGCAGACTCATTGAGCATTATTCTGGATGAAACATGAATAAATGAAAATAGCATGGTCATGTGCAACAGATACAGACAACGATATAAAAAGTCCCAGTTAAAAGTCTTTACTTGGTCAATAACAAGTTGTGTGACAATGAATGGTCACTATTGCTGAGATCTTGTTTCCTCACTATTAAACAAGATACAGGAATATGACCTGCACTACCTGTCTCACACTTGTGTTTTAGAATCAAATAAGAAAATATATAATAAAACATAAAGTGCTATACAAGAATTATTAGTGCCTACTAATACAAATGTTGTGTAATTAGTGCCCATTTTTCCAGGACTCCCATCCCAACTCAATCTCTTGCTTTATAGTTATTGGGCACATATTATTTATCATACTTAGCTTTGATAAGGAAATATATTTAATTTTGATAACAGGACAGAAGCAAGATTTATTTTGGTTAAATATCTGAAAGTAATGGAAAGTAAATCAGGCGCTACTCCAATAGGAGCTAGCTTATTTCTCAGTACTCAGCCCACCACTCAGAAGGGTGCTCAGTAAACAAACATGGTACCAGATACCAAGATAGAAAGATGAGCAAGACACAGCCCATACCTGCAGAACTTCACAGGCTAGCTGGGTGGAGAAACATGTAAACAAATAAGTAGAACACAGTGGGATTCTTACCATCACAGAAATGGGCAGTGAAAGCCAGGTGCAGTGGCTCAGGCCTGTAATCCTAGAACTCTGGGAGGCCTAGGTGGGAGGATCACTTTGAGGTTAGGAGTTCGAGACCAGCCTGAGCAAGAGTGAGACTCTGTCTCTACTGCAAATAGAAAAATTAGCCAGATGTGGTGGCATGTGCCTGTAGTCCCACCTACTAGGGAGGCTGAGGCAGGAGAATTGTTTAAGCCCAGAAGTTTGATGTTGCTGTGAGCTAGGCTGATGGCATAGCACTCAAGCCAAGGTGACAGAGTGAGAGACTCCATCACATACAAATCACTTTTCAACACCCCCGTTTGCCTACCAGAAGCTTAATCATTTCATGGGGCAGACAAATTTCATCAGGGAGGTGCCAAGGACAAACAGAACAAACTAGACTGACTTCCTCAGGCCCTCCCTCCAAACACAAAGACTAGTCTCAACCATTTGGGAAAATTAATACTGACTGGCTTCCATGGAGGCTTTTGCAATCTGTACCCTCCAACTGATGTAGGTCTAACTTGGGAGGCCTAATAATTGTATATAGTATTCTCTCCAGGACACTGTGATGCCTTCAGGAATGTACTTATTTTGTGAAAGCCAGTCATTTACTCACCTCCCTCCTGAAAACACAGTGACATATACCTTAGAGGTGTTCAAAAGAGATTTTCAGGTGTTTAAGGAAATACCACCAGTGGCTCAAGAAACCCTCAGATGACTGTGAGGATCTCTCTAAATTTAGCCTACTCAGGGGTGCTTTCTGGAGAAATAACTGGTTTACAATCTGTGGGTAGTTATCCCCAGGATGGAAGTTATCCAGTTAGGTAAAGGTGGCATAGAACTTGTCCCTGAGTTTAGCTGGAGTGATCAATGACACCACTAGAGTGATCAATGGAAGGGTGTACTCATGGGAAAACTTTCCAGATGCCAAGACAGCATAGAAATAAAGTATAGAAATTAATGAGACACAAGTGTTTAGCAGTCCCTCAAGTATCTGCCCATCCTGGGAGTAGAGGCACTGACTGGTTGCCTTTCTTCTGAACTATCTTTTGAAAGATGTTTGTTTAACAAATAGCCTTGGAAGAAAGAGATGGTATCTCCCTCCAGGCATATATTATCCAGTAATATAATCTCTCCCTCCAGAGCGAAGCCCAGCATGCCCACTGTCCAATATAAAATATCACGTACCCTAAACTCAGGGTTTCTCTCCCATAATACAACCAGTAATGCATGTGCAGGTGACGTCTACCACCTTAGATCCAAATTGCTTATCCAAGCCCTTCTTCCACAACTTTCCTCCAATCTTGATATATTGATTTTTAATTTCCCATTTTCTTATCTCCCATTCAGACTTGACAGTTGAGGCTGTCTTCATGGCTTTTCACTACTATCTTTGAAGTTTCTCTCATGCTATGAGCTCTGGGCTGCCTTATATAGTTTGCTCTAGAATTATTCTCTCTCATCACACTTTGGGAAGATGCTTCTGAATCTTGACTTCTCTCACTTAGAATCAAATGCAATCCCTAGGAGGAGAAAAAAACAATAACGTTAAGACAGAAACTGGAAGTTTTCATTTTAGGGCATTTGTGCTTTACTTTATTGGGTAGTGTTAGAATGGAGATAGTGAGAAATCTGTGGCCAATCTTCTTGCGAAGGTAAGTGATGGGTATAAGAAAGGAACATACTGTTAAGCTCCCCATGCGGCTCCATAAAGGCCAAAATTTAGATATCTGGTAGGCAGAATTGTTGACAGCAAAGTGTTAAACTATGGGAACTGCGTCCCGAGTCACTATGGTTTAAAGAGGTGCAGTCTAGTGCTGTGATTAAAACTAGGCTTTGGATTCAGGCTGTCCAGGTTACATCACTAGCTATGTCATTTAAAAGCTGTGTAAACTTTAGTAGATAACTTAATCTCCTTAAGCCTCAATTTCTTAACCTGTAAAGAAGAAATGATAAAGGTGCTCATTAAATAAACTCTGTATAGCACAATAACTGGCAGGTATACTTGCCCAATAAATGTTAACTATCTATTATTTCTTCTGTATAGGTAGAAAGCAAAGATTGTATTTGAATCCAGATATTTGACTCAATGGTGCACATATTCATCAGGTGTTGGGCAGATGGGAGGGGGGAGGAGGGAATGTGTGTATTCACACCTAATGGGTGCAGTGCGCACCATCTGGGGGATGGACACACTTGAAGCTCTGACTCGGGTGGAGCAAAAGTAATGTATGTAACCTAAACATTTGTACCCCTTTAATATGCTGAAATAAAAAAAAATAGCCTGTATGAAGTGACCTTAACAAAAACATGATTTATTTGCCTACTGTAAGCACAGAATGTTGTAATAGATGTACAAGCACATTAATATTATTGTATAAATATGACATTATTATTAAACATGTAAGTAAACAAATAGCAGATGTGATTATTAATCTCAGGCCAAGAGATTCTATTCTTCAAGGCACTTTCAGAACACATAGTTATATAATGTAAAACAAAAAAAATATTTAGTTTGAGAAATAAGGTATCCTTATAAGCTCTCATTCTAATAACACTACTTGGATGCAATCATAAAAAGATTTCATAGCTATTGCACTCTTTAAAAACATTTTCATTCACAGCATATGTTATTTAGATACTTAGATTTTAATCTAATCTGGGAGTATTAATTTTTAAAATGAATAGTATAAAGACCCTAAAAAATAACTATCAAGCAGATAGAAACAACCAAAGTGCCTGTAATAAAAGTCACGTAAACTTCTGCAGTACAGATTAGGTTAGTATTTCATACATTTTACAGGCAGTAAATGGTCTATTTTATCATGTAAATTCATTTCTAGCTACTCCATATAAATCAGAGATCTGATACAATATATCATAACATTCTGC
Source organism: Cheirogaleus medius (assembly GCA_008086735.1). Lineage (NCBI taxonomy): Eukaryota > Metazoa > Chordata > Mammalia > Primates > Cheirogaleidae > Cheirogaleus > Cheirogaleus medius. The sequence goes on from VBSM01003176.1 coordinate 26,877,981, forward strand.
TCTGTAAATACTTTTTGAGTCATGCTTTGTCAACCTTACCATCATATGTGTTTATCAAATACATTCACAAAACCTACATTGTAAAATAAATATTTATGAGCTCTTGTTGTCAAAACTTAATTAGCTGTGGTCAAAATATTCTAGAGGTGTCAGGATTTTCCCACATAATCTATGTCCATGTGAAGTCATGAAGTCATCAAATCAAACTTTTCACAAGTAAATGTATTTTCCCCAGCCTCCTTAACATCCAATTTCTTCCCGGAGATTTGAAAACTTTTTCAGTCATTCCAGGGTGATGGTGCCCATACCAGAAAAGAGTTTAACAATATTTATACATTGTGGGGAAAAAAGAACTGTGAAAACAGTGGGATGCTAGAACAAGTCATGATCCTCACTAGAGTATCCTTTAAAAGTGGCACTTTTTAAATATTTCTTCTCTCTATATATTTAGGGTAGAGGTTAGAATTTTATGAGAAAAAGAGGAAAAAGCCCATTGCTCTGGTTGGTCAGACTAATATGGACCTAGTTCTTTCTCTTTTAGTTCAGATAAATCAGCTTGGTCCCATAGACCAAAGCAAAGCCCTTCAGAGAACTACACCCATGACCTATGATAGGCTGCCATATTTTATTGCACTATCTGCCTATAACAAAGTATTTCTTTCTGCCTCATGGAATATTCTTTCTGAGAGAAAATAAGGAAATGCCATTTTCACCATTTTTTTTATGTTTCCAGAGATATTTTGATGTCCTAATAATGTTTTGACACACCTTAAAGATTAGTTCTCTAACCAACTTCCTGATTGAGTCCTCTTTCATTCTGCCCTATGTACTAATAATTCAGTGATGAAACATGATGTCTGCTGTTCATAGAGATAATATTCTAGCAATCTCTTCATGACAATTAGATTATGTAGAATTTACTGGTGATTCAAAAAAACCCTTTTATTTCAGTAGTTTGTTGGAGATTTTTTCCTATTTCCATTTTTTGAATTATGCATTATTCTTTTTCCTGCTAAATTTCATCAATTTTACTCTCCACATAATTCCCATTCTCTTTCTCTTTTAAAACCAATACAAAATTTAAAAACCTACGTAAGTGCTAAAGCATCAATATTTCACTTGCCCCAAACTCCCCTCATTTTTAGATAAAATTGTAGTATACGTGAATAAACTCCCTCCAGCCAGGAAAAAAAGCAATGTTAGAATCCTCAACCAAATTTTTCCATTACAAAAAGTATATAGGACAACTTATGCACACTCACTGCCTCAGCAAACTCACTTACCAAAACTGATAAAATAATTTATTTATCATAGAAAATATGGAAAGATCCAAGATACATTTTTTTAAAAATGATCTTATTTGGTGTCTATAAACCTTGATCTTTGTTGGTACCTATCATAATGGCCAATTTCTGTACAATTAAATATCTAATCACCAACACTACATTTCACAATCAAGTAGTATTTTTTACAATACAGTAAATACTTCTAGAAATCCAATCCACTATATTGAATTTGAGTCTATTTATGTTAAACAAATTGGGTAAAAGTAATTTAACCAAAAACGAGAAAGTCTACACTATGCTTCAGTGTGTTGTATTTGGAAACAACGAAAAATAAAAAACCAATTCATATAGGGAGAGTACTGATCATATTGCCATCCCATAAGAAAAAAATTTAAGAATCTTTAAGCAATTTTCTCCATTTTCGGATTTCTGGAGGTTTACTTTCATTTTTACGTTATAATTTCTAATTCATTTTAAGGACTTTGGCGTGTCTTTCTTTTCATATATATTAATTACTATGTGGCAAGCACCCTGCCAGGCTCCAAGTATAAAAGGTGACTAAATTACATAAGTACCTACCTTCACTGAAATTATAGTACTTTATGAAAATAGATGTTAAGGAAATTGAAATTTTAATAAATATATAATTATAAATTAAGTGCTATGAAGAAAAATGCAAAAAAAATAGGAAAAAATAACAAGGACAAATAAATATTTGTATCAGTAAAAAGTCAGGAAAACTTAAATGTCCAACAAAGAGTTTTAATTAACTAAATACATAATTGATATATAGATGAAATAAAACATTGTAATTTGCACAACCATAAAGAGCCTGCTTCCAACAATAGTCAACCAGATGGTAAACAAAAGAAAATGTCATTTGTTAAACGCTTAATAAACATTTGTTAAACGTTAAATGCTCCACATTCTATACTAAACACTTTACATATCTTATATAAGCTGATTTTAATAACAACACTATAAGTATTATTTTTCCAATTTCACAGATTTAGAATTAACTAATATCTTTCTTCTCCAGACACATACATGTGCATAGACACACACACACACTCACACACATACAAATATAACCAAACAAGCAGAGTCAGCATAGTTGGTTAAAAATGTATTCTTTCAGAAAAATATTGATCAAACATCTACTATGTTCCAGACATTGTTCCAGATATTTGTTATACATCAGTGAATAAAACAAGCAAAGATCCCTCTTGTCATGGAATTTATATTCTTCAGAACAGACAATAAACAAAGGTAATAAAATGTAAATTATATAATATAGTTATGTTATAGTAAGAAAAACCGTATGGTTTTGTTATGTGGAAAAATATAGAGGAAGTTAAGGGGGATGTGAGAGCAGTGGTGAGAGGTGCCAGCAATTCTAGATACGGGAAAGAGTAGGTGAGGGAGTTGGGAAGAATCTATCTGGAGTAACAGAGCTCCAGGCAGACAAAACAGCAAGTGCTAAGTCCTCAGTGTGTGAACCTGCCTGGTGCATACCAGGAGAGAACAAAGAGGACAGTGTGGCTAGAACCAAGTGAAGGGAAAAAAAGTAGAGTATAGGTTCATTAGGAAAAAAAAACATGATCTTATATAGTTCCTTTTTGTTTCTTAAATCAGTGCAAGTTCATTTTCATTACAGGAAACCAAAGAGTCAATCACAGATAACTTTTAAATTTATATCCTCCATAAAGAGTATATATATATATATATATGGTATTTTCAACCCCCCCAAGGAATCATACTCTAATATTTTAAAAATCAATATAATTTATTAATGCAATCCACAAAATTAGACACATTTATATTTTCCAACTTACCCAATGTCTTAGCCAGCTTGGGCTGCCTTAACAAAATACCATAAACTGGATGGCTTAAATAACACATGTTTATTTCTCACAGTTCTGGAGCCTGGAAGTTCAAGATCAAGATGTTTGCACTGGGGTTCTGGGAAGTGTTCTCGTCCTGGTTTGCAGACAACTGCCTTTTCCTTGTGTCCTCACGTGGTGAAGAAAGAGGGAGTGAGCAAGTTTGTGGTGTCTCTTCTTATAAGGGTAGTAATTCCACCAATAAGGGCATTACCCTCTCCACTTCATCTAAACCTAATTTCCTCACAGTGGCCCCATCTCCAAATACTATCACATTAGGGGTTAGGGCTTCAACATATGAATTTTGGGGAAATATGATTCAGTTCACAGCACTCTATTACTGATAATTGATACTTAATTGATTTTTAATGCCATAAATAACCTAGAAAAAAAATAAACAGTGGAAAATTAGTTAGAAACTAAAAGAAACAACTTTGAAAAAAGTCATAAAGGATTATAGAATTGCTATTTATTAGGACACCAAAATCACCAACCCTTGAAAAATCAGATATTGTGTATATTAATTTTTTGTAATGATCATTCTTTCTATCAAATCTTAAAGCCAACCAAATTGCTTTGGATTAGACTTTTCTTGAACACTTCTTTTTATAAAATTATTTTCGGTTTAATCATGTGTTACTTTTTTGTTGTTAGTATGCTCTACATAGATTTATGCCAAGTGAAATGTGGAATTGAGATATATTTCCATGAAATTGTGGCTTTCATGACCTGAATTATTTCTCTGACTCAAATGAGGTAAATAGAGCCTCGTACCAACTAAAATTTAGAAGTGAGTTCACTGGGCTCATTATATATACTTAATAAACACTTGTTGCTTGGTTAACATAGACAAGAAGGCATAGAATTCAATGGAAATGACACTACATCCAGCCATTGATAACAACTTTCTTATATCTTGCAAGAGATAGTGGCACTATATGTAGCAAAGGACAGCATGAGACAGCCCCAACACACACAAAATAAGTCAACAGATACAAGAAGTTCTAGGTGTTCTCATTCTCAGACTTATCAATAGGAGGCTGACAATAATATTACTGCTATTTACATATTGGTACCACACTGGCATGGATTTGCATAATGTATTGAGGCTCTATGCTCTAGAGAGTTGCATTGTAACATATTGGTGCTTAATGAACTCTGAAAAAATTGATTTTCCACAGAGTAAATTAAGGAATGCATTATAGCTGTTAAAGCAATCTTAAGGGAAATCCGAAGCTTCCACTGCAGCACCATGCTTAGTAAGTAATAAATTACATGTTATAGTTATTTGCCTTAATTCATGCTAATTTTGTCCAATTAATGTATCACAGTAATTCAGAAGCCTGTCACAGGAGAGCTAATTATTTATTGGATTTTTGTGTTCAGCTCCCTAGGAGTCTACTAGCAAACAAACTTGTGACTGTCTTTCTCTTAGGTCCGCAGTGACATTCTTATGTCTTACTCTGGGGAAGCTAAATTTTTGCTTCTATTTCAAGTTTTAAAAATGGATTATGGGGTACTTAAGTAAGAGTCTTTTTTTTTTTTTTTTTGGTGAAATAGTTTGACAACTTGCCATGCTGTTAGGACAAGACCTACTTTCTTCCCTATCAAACTATTTCATACTATGAGTCCATGTATTTTAGAACTTCCATAAGAAAAAAAAATTAAAAATTTGAACATTAAAAGCTTCTATTTATTATGGATGTTTCTATCTATATACCCAAATCGAATTGAAAAAGTGAAGTAATTATCTAGATAATTCACACCAGAAATCCCCACTTACTTGCCTCAATTCTCTATATTTTTTAAAACAATCTGACAGATCGTCTGGATACTTGTATTCTTCACCTCACTTTGCACAGTCTTGGTTCTAAACATTAAAAAGCCACATGCAGTGCTCTAAAAGTGTTGTTTGAAAAAAAATGCATCTAACCCACAATGACAATGGATATCAGCTTTGCAAAACTAGATTTTTATTTTACTATGGTGCACTGTTAATTCACAGCCCCCAAATGAATTATTTATGAGATTAATTTGTGCAATTCATACCTATAAATAATGTGGCAGTTGCTAAATAATTTGCACCCCATGATAAGATGCAGATATCAGAGTCAAAGAGGCAGTGCTTCACCAGCTGGGAAATGTTCACTATCTTCTGGAATCCTGACAGACCCAAGCGTTGGCAGACAGTTATTTGTAGAGGGTAAAAAGCATTTGATCTCCTGTTTTGCTCCCTCCTATGAGTACCTGGAGAGCACTTGTCTGCTGATTACCATCTTCCAGCCAGATGAAAAGGAGGTGATATCTCTTTAAATCCACACTGCAGTGATGTTTACCAGCAAGTCCTATCACAGTGATCCAGCTTGACAGTAGGTAAAGCACACCACTGTTTGTGTCGCGCACATGAAAAGAAAAACTTTACTTTCACAGTCCTCTTTAATTTGATGGGGGAAAAATGACATCGTTTTACTCAGCCACTTCTCCAAGCTATGTACAATTTTACACCTTAATATATGATTACTTCAAAGAAAACTGTCACCTCCTGTATAATGTTATTTTTCCTTCCTCTCAATTATTTTTATTACCCATTCGAAACTGGAAATAAAAGTTTCCTTTTATACCAATTTGTTCTCTTCTCCTTGTGGCATTTAGGTTTTAGCCACTTTTTCTTTTCTTTCTGTTTTTTTTTTTTTAACTATAATTTAAAATGTCGAAATAAACATGTCACTTCCTGGTTCCTTCCTTGTAGGACAGTGGTATTACGAATGACATGACTTCTTGGGAAAATCAATTTGTGACCATAGCTTCATCCTTTGTTAACTTTGACAAGTTAAAATAAATTAAATTAAATTAAATACCTAATTATTACTGAATAGAAGTCTTCCAAGGATGTAGGAAGAATTGTATTGATTATTTCTTATGTATTTCTACTCCCTCCAAGGTCTAAACTCTTCCTATATACACCACCCCACTGCTCAGTATTGAGGCCTTGCACTGTATTAAGTATCTTCTTTTTAATTAAAAATTTAATCGTTTACCCTCCTGATTCTATCTTTGCATATACTTTCTTCCCATCAACTTTTACAAGACTGTGACACTAAAATCCTGAGTTGTGACTAAACGCTGAGACAATAGAAGTTTTCAACCTTAACCACTCTGTGCATTTTAGATTAGATTAGTGATTTGTTTGTTTGTTTTTCTGGGTTCCTTAAAATCTTAGTACATCAGTAAGCTAGGATGGGCCAGGCCATAGGGTCTGTATTTTGGCAGTGGACTGTGGCTGGTTACAGGACTTCTCTGGGCTGGAACCTCTTCATCTTTAAAACATCGTCAGTCAGAGAAGATGATCACTAAACTCCCAGGTGTAATGATTTTTCTCTAAAAGCACAAGTGATGACAGGCCTTAATGGGCAATATTAAGATTCTTGCTGTCCCATGGAATCAGAAGGGATGACAAAATCCTCCCAAATATGGAAAAAAGAATACTATCAGTTTTCTTTGACAAATTTAACTAACTCCTGTTCTTCCTTTGATCAAGGTGCCCAAGCTAGGTTATCATCTGTTCCATTTTTACTATCATATTGGGCTCTAGAACTCAAAGACTTTAATGTCCCAAAGTCTAAGATAATGGTGACAAAGGTCCATTGTCCATTGTCTACCTGAACTCAGCAGGTCTAAGAACTCTGCACCTCAAGGAGGCTGGGCAAGGTGAACCACCTCCAAATTGTCATCCTCCAGGAAGAAACCTGGACAGCAGCATGGTGCTGAACCCCCCCCCCACACACACACACTCTCTCTCTCTCTTTCTATTTTAGAGGTGAGTTCTTGCTATGTTACCTGAGTGCAGTAGGTATTTACAGGTGCAATAATAGTGCACTACAGCCTAGAACTCCTGGCCTCAAGGAGTCTTCCCGCCTCAGCCTCCTGAGTAGCTGGAGCTATAGGCGCGAGCCACTGTACCCACTTTTTCTTTGAATATTATGGTTTATAGACATTCCACAAAGAAAAAGCAATGATCGAATGTTTCCAACACAAAGAAATGATAAATTTTTGACATGATGAATATGCTAATTACCCTGATCTGACCACCATACATTACATGTGTCACGTCATTATGTCCCACATAAATATGTATATTATAATGTGTCACTAAATAAGAAAAAATCTTTAATAAAAGAAAAATTTCACAGAGAAGTGAAATTGAACTGGTTTTATTTTTCAGTGAAAAACAGAGAACATACTATAGAAACTTTAAAAATAATACATCTATGTTAAGCAAGACCATTTGCTTTCTGTTCTTTCATGTAAATTTAAGATTTTCATACTATACAATATATTGTCAATATTTTCCCATCTCATTAAATCTGCTATGACAACAACACCTTAAGGATATTCAAATCATTTCTGATTTATCCCTGTAAACAATAATTTCCATTCCTAAAATTTATCTGTGTTAGGAATTTAAGGTTATCTAGAAATGTCCTGGTCCCATTTAGACCAGTGGGATCAAACTCTCTAAGCATATAGCTCAGCATATGTGTTATTTAAAAGTGCCCTCAGGTGACTCTAATGAATAACCAGGTAAAGCAGAGGCTGCAAAAAAGTTTAATAATTGTGACCTTAAGTTTTGACTCTTTAAATGGTCAGAGACTCATAATACTTCTTTTTAGGATTTTAATATTTTTTACTCAGAAATAAAATTAAATCTTTTCCGCCTATGAGAATCCAAACTAACATTTGTTTTTTCATAGTCCCCCTATCAACCACTTAAATATCAGATCAGGACGAAGAAGATGCTTTTATATGATTTTTTGTTGCACACTTTTCCCTGTCTGAGAAATACCTTAGAGACATGTAACGCCAGCAGTTTGAGATGAACAGGAAGAGTTAGGAGTTGCTTTCATGAAGCCCTTTACTACTAAGAAGTAAATGACTAATACACCATATTAGTATGGTATAAAATGCAGATACCTTTAAGCAACACTGAACAATTGGTGGTCAGGATATCAATATTGTCTCATAGTTCCTTCTAGGATAGAGCAACAGGATCTTTTGATGGCTCTTCTTTAATAGAATGCAGAAAAGCTCAGTAAAACAAAACAAGCAAATTTAAGAAATACTAGTTAGTCCAGCAAAGATCCATCCATTTATCCCTTTATTAAAATATTTATTGAGGAATATTAAGAATTACATACTGTCCTATATGCTAAAGCTACCACGGTAAGTGAGATGGCCACAGTTCATGCTCTCACGGAGCTTACAATCTAGTAGGGGAGGTGGACAAAAAGAAGGAAGTGAAGGAGGGATGGTGGGAGGGAGGAAATGTCAGGTAGTGGTGGGTCCTATGCTGACAGTTAAAGAGATGTTATGGAGGAAGTCCTGGATGGCTTCTTTAGATTGTGTTGTCAGGAAAGCTTGTTGGCAGAAGTGACATTTAAGGTAAGATCTGAGTGGCAGGAAGAAGCATCAGTTTTTCATGGGATGACCAGGAACTAAGGTCATTCTAGATAAAGAAAAAGTTAGAGCAAAAAGGATTCTAAGATCAAAGCCAACAAAAAAAAAGAAAAAAGAAAAAAAAGAAAGAAAAACTAGTATATAATCTATATAAAACATCATACCTATCCCAATGTCTCTTTGAAACTAATAGGTTATATTTACCAACAAATCCTTCATGGCTAGTATAAGCTCCCTGATGACAAACCACAAGTGATAACTGATATCTATGTCATTGCTGGGGTCCAACCTCAACAATTCTTCATTAGTCCTAATCTGATGATGCTCAGACTCCTCTCCTACGATCAAAATCGTAGGTTGGTTCTGTGCCTCAGTTTTGAATTTGTCTTTGTCTCACCAGTAGGCTTTTTGTCTTTCCTCTTGTCAGCCTGAGTCTCAATATTTCTACTTAATTTTTGGCTTTGCCCATCACCCAGGGCTGGTTTAGCAAATCTTTTGCTCTAGTTCCAACCCTGACCACGGTTCTCCCACCCCTTTGGCTGACATTCCAAAGCAGTCTGTCCACTCATCCCTGCCTCCTCCTGTAGCAAAGAGAGGCAAATAAATATATATTAAAATTTAAGGAGATTCTGAAGTGATTATTGGGCTGCCATAAACACAATTCTCCTTAAAACATGCACATGTACAGAACCCAGCAAGAATTTCTCTGTAGCAATGTTTCCATTTGATGAATGGCAGGAAAGAAAAGTAAGAATGCATAAACTATGTGATGTGTCATCTCTCACTTGGTTTTGTTTGTGCTGAATGTTTATTAGGTATAGTCTGATAATTATGACTGTCAAAAATGAGCTGGTAAATTGAGATGGCTTTTCTTGTTTCTGTTCCTAGGAAGTTCCTATTTTAGTAGATGTCAAAATGCTAGTGAAAAAAATAGTCTCCCCGTTCTAGCTGCAGGGAGAGTATTAGGCTGTGCAAATCCACACTGTCCACCTCCTGGAGTTCCACTGAGATGCTCAACCGGATGTCTGGACACTAGGCCTGTTTACTCCACTACCCTTGAAGCTGAAATACCAGGCTCACATCCACCGCATTGTAATGAAAAGGATAAACAGCATTTTGGGGGTGATGAGCACAACCCCCATCTGATTCTATGATTTTAGCATATATGGATCAGGCCTATGCAAGCTTATTTCATAGTTCTATGAGCATGTGTTTTAATTTTATGAAGTTCATTGAGTGTGCCAAAATCAGGACAACCTCTAAAATCCAATTTTTTAAAAAACATAATTGTCAACATGGCACGAACTGGCACTTTCTGCACAAAAATGCTATTTATTTAAATTGCTTCCTCCTGGCATGGAGTCATGAGCACTGGATTTGGAGTACTGTTTGATAATGACTTCTAAGCTTTTTCTCCTGCACAAATCTTGCTCTTAGGCACATATGTTACTCTACTTATACCTTGCTTGTCTAGAAGATAAACTAATAGTCTCATTACTATACACACACATATTCACACAGATATATTTTGCTTTTCTCTATTTTAGTTACTGACCGTGCCTCAAGGTTTTTACACTTGTTGTTCTCTCCCTCTGGAATGCTCTTTACTCTGATTTCTACATGACACACCCTTATCTCATCTCCTTCCTTCTTTGATCTCTTCTAAGTGAGACCTTCTCTGACCACCTATTTAAAAATGTAATCCATATCACAGTATTCTCTATCCCCTTCCTTCTTGTATTTGTTCAACATCCCTTAAAACTGACATACTATATATTTAATGCATTTGTGTAATAAATTCATAATTGTTTAAATAAATAATTATCATTTACTTTTGTCAAACTATCCCCCTTCGGAGAGGAAATAAATTTTCATTCGGGTGATATTAAGCAAACTGAATTCTCTCATGTCCATACTTCTTATCTGTAAAATGTCAATATGCTGAAATAAAAAAAAAATACTTGTACTTACCTAATAAAACATTAAATAAATAGTACAGTGTATGTAAAACTTTTAGAATGATGTACATACCTTGCATGTAGTCCAATAAATATTAGCTAGTTTGCTCTATTTTCTTATGTGTAAAATGAATGTAGTAATACTACCTACCTGCAGCTGGTTGAATGGTGGCCTTCCAAATATGTGTCCACATCCTAATACAGAGAACCTGTGAATATTACCTTAGTTGAGAACAGAATCTTTGAAGATATTAATATAATTAGGCTAAAGATCTTGAGATAAAGAGATCATTCTGGAATATGTAGGTGGGCCCCAAATCCAGTGACCAGTGTCCTTATAAGAGATACACAGAGGAGACACAGTCAGGAGAGGAGGTGGCAATGTGGCCATGCAGACAGAGATTAGAGTGATGCAGCCACAAGGCAGGGAATGTGCACAGCCACCCGAAGTTGAAAGAGGCAAAGAATGGATTCTCCCTAAGAGCCCTCAGAGATAGTGCGTCTTTGCTAGATTTTGGACTTCTGGCCTCCAGAACTGCAGGAGAACAGATTTCTGGTATTTTAAGCCTCCAAGTGTGTAGTAATTTGTTATGGCAATGGTAGGACACCAATGCACTTTCTCATGGAATCATTGTGAGATTGAAGAGGTTAATGTATGCCAAGTTCTTAGTGCCTGTAAATGTACCAAATGAAGATCAGTTGGTGTCGTTGCTGTTATTGTTATTGTTACCAGCCAAATCGTAACCCAGTTATAAAGCTGGAGTCACATAACCTCTGAGTTGGAAGACATTGTGAAATAAAATTAAGAAAGCTCCCATGGTTGATTTCTTCAATTCAAACTTTAAGCCGATTTGTTTTGTTTCCATTTGTCTACAATAATTCCTTTAAGAAATCTATTGCTCTGCTGCTAATTTTAACTGTATTCACTGTTAAGTGCTCTAGGATTGCAGAACAAAGGGCACTATAGCAATGTGAGAATGTATTGTTCTTTGTTATATTCCAAAGGCATATGTTAATGATGAAGTTTTATACTAAACTCATAATTTCTAGGATTTTGTTGTTTTAAACTTCCAATGTACCTGCTCTTTCAAAAGAATTTATTTTTTTTTGAAATTTGAATCTAGTTCAACACGGTAATATTTTGGAAGTATTCCATTTATTATACATTATACTCGGGCAATTAATTAAAAGCAGGAAAAGTTGTCCACTTAAAACTCTATCTGTGCAATGGCAGAGTCAGATGAAATTAGGTTTCAGTATTTTCCAGGATGATTACTGAGCATGACACTGCTCTACATTTTACTTTAAATAATTTAGGTTATCCTTATACAAAGCATCATTTTACCTCATCAGTTCAGGACTGTGACTTACCATGTTAGCTAAGCACCCAATTAATTCATTGAAAAGAACAAATTGTTTGACTGATTTGATAATTCTGCTACAATTGCTGAACTACAGGTGTAAATGCTTCCAGAGAAAAGTGCTAGGGCAAGCATCTGCCCAGGACCCCAGTCACCAGGCACCAGTGGTCTCTCTCCACCCAATAAGCTTGTTTCTGGGGAAGAATGAGAGGAAGGGAGACAAAGAGCAAATCACTGACCTCAGAATTCCCAAGAGGCTGAGATTACGGTAAAGGAGAAAATCAATCAGGGTGTTTCTCTATTTCTATTTCCTTATTAGAAAAGGACCACACAGAGTGAGCATCAGTAACAAAATACAACTGTAAAAACAAGATTTTGGCAGGAAAGAGAGGTGTGAGAAGGAAGGTGAGAAGGGCATATTTGGAAGTATTCCACCTCATTTTCCCTGGGAATAGTTAGTGAGCCAATAACATAAATCAAGAAAATACCTAAAAACATTAATTATCTTTGAAGTTCATTTATTACATATGTACAAGGTCAGCTTGGTGCTCTATTAAAGAACAAGTAAATGTGGTGTAAGTGTGCTTGAATTATTAAGAACTGAAATAATGTGTTTATTCATTTCTTCCTAAAAAGAAAAAAAAATCCATTATTGAGTAATGTATTTCAAAACCCATTTGAGTAAATAAAATTCCAGAAGGCTTTTGTTATTCCTTGAGTGCTTTAAAACCAAGGGCAGGAGAGTATCATTTCTGAATACATCATTACACTTTATCATTAAACATGTTTTCTTTTTAAATTATAGTAGCTTTCTTCCAACAGTGGAGAATTTTCCACATATTTATATAAATCCAGGGTACTAGAGGTATATGCTAAAATAGTTTGAAAATAATTTATTCCTCATCAATATATTCCAGTGATCTATTTCATAGTTAGATTTGATACAGAATTCAGTGAAAGGAATAATGGTGAATATCTGTGTAACATGGACAAAATATTGCTTCTAAAGTGGTAAATGAAAACTTCTAAAATATCAGACTTCAGATGAAAGTCATGTCAATTAGAGAAGGTAAACATTAGCTTTGGAAGAACAAATGAAATGTTTCTTAACAGGTTTGGCAAGATGAGTGGAAAGTATCCCTCATATGTATTTTTTTTTTTTTCCTGAACAAGGGAATGTTTGTAAAGGGATAAATTAGTGTAGAAAAAACAAATTGGGAAAGATTGTAAGCAACAGTTTAATGAGTAAACCGTTCACAGATTCCCAGAAACTATTAGGCATTGAGAAGAATTGTCACTAAATATATGGTAATGATTACCTTGAAAACCTCATTCAACTCAAAAACATGCAGTTCATTATCCCCCAATGTTATTTTTCTGAGTATTTTTGCATGTGTACAAAATTTGGCCAGAGCCTGGAGACTGTAATTTTCCTTCCATAAAATACATGGATTATCAGTTTGATTTTTGCAAACATTGGTTGGCAACCATAATTCAGACAGACACATGTTTAAAATGACAGAAATTTCCAATTATTGAGCAGAATGAATTGATAATAGAAACTTGAGCATTTATTATATGCCTGGCATTAAGCTAGACAGAAATAATGACATAGCTACTATTCTCAAGAAGTTTACCCATTTCATTGGTGGATCAAAAACAACACACAAGAAATAAGTAATAAATGCGTATATGTCACTTTTAAGTGTCATAGGAGTTCAAAGAAGGGAGAAGAGATAAAGATGACAATAGGGAAGGCTGGGATTGTTCTGACTAGAAAGGAGTGTAGGAATTAATCATGTCCATAGCTTTTAAGGGAGGAAGAATATCAGTTTCTTTAAGTGGAGTGGAATGGGGTTATTTGGGAAACAATGCATATTTAATACTATAATTATTTTTATTTTTAAAAAGACCAAACCAATGATTTTACTTTTATAATATAAATCAAAGAAAGAAAAACTTTACCAATCCTAGCTGGTAGGATGAACAAAAGCCATGATTCTTAATGGAGTAAAGAAATAAGGGACATATAAGAATCCCTAGGGGCAGCAGAAATATTGGTTTACCATGGTTGAGAAACACTGCAACAGAGATCAGAGGGGATGGGAATGCACTCTGTGTGGGAGATGAGGTGGGATGGGGAGGAAGCAGGAAAGACCTTGAGACGTCAGAAATAAGGTGAAGATTTGGGCATGAAGTAGGGTGTTGGTGGGTAGGCAGTCTATTGAAAGATAAAGTGCCAAGCTAGAGGCCCTGGACTTGCTCTGATGAGCAACAAAGAGCCACCTTTGGTTCTTCAGCAAAGGAGTATTAAGATGGGTAGAGTTTAGGAAAGTGAGTCTATCTGATATTGGTATATAGGATAAAAAAGAAAGACGAAAAGAGAAGAAAACATAATAAAGTGAATGAGTTGAAAATATATTTGAAAAATTCCGCCATGATGAGCCAGGGTTGGGGACAAAGTGAGGTAAGTAGACTTTCTTCTGTCTCAAAGGAAAAGGAAAGCTAAGACTTCAAGTCTGGGAAAATAAAATATATTTGTTGTAGCCAAACCCACTCTCCCAACCTTCCCTCCCTGTGGTGTATCCAAGTATGCTCTTCTCACACAGTTAAAGGGCAGGTAGTTGGAAAACATAGTGAGTAGTTTTGAGTGGGACCCAATTTCACGGACTCAGTATATCTCATGCCTTTGTACAATTTCTCCCTCTGCATCGTTATTCCTCTTACTTTACATTGGTAAAAATAGTACTGAACGGTAGAAACAACAGTCAATTTATTTTCCAGTTACATATATGATGTTCAGGTAAACTCAAAAATAGTTGAATCAAGTGTTTTTGCTCACCAGTATGAAGAATGCAAATAATTAAATGGCTTTTTTCCCCTGACTTGTGTGCCTTTTTCCAGCATATGTCCTTCCTTGGCGGGTAGTGAAGTGAGGATTATACTACAGCATCTCAAGTCAAGTGGTATTGAATTGCTCCTTCCCAATTGTGGGTTTCCATTTTTTTCTCTGTGGCTCTGAAAGTTGTCCAAAAATTGGTGTTGTCTGACATCTGGAGAAGTTACCAGTTGTGGATCCAAAATTTTCTACATGAAGAAAGAATAAAGTCAAGTGAAAATTTTTCATAGATTGAGTTGCTGTACCCTGTCAAGTTGGAATAAGAAAAGTAGGTAGGCAAACTTAAAGATGTATGGTTTCTATTTCACTCTGTTTTGCAAAACATTCTTAATCAAAGTCAGATCTGTTGTCCCAAGTTATTTTTACCTTGGCATGGTGAGGTATGATTTTAAGTGCCAATAATATGATTGTTTCCACAATACTGTAACATTTATTTTCTTAAAAAACCTATGTGGGCCCCCCCAAGGACTCTGTACTGTCAGTGTCATTTGTAGTAGTGTCAAAAAAGTCACTGCCAGTTTTGACAAAGAAGACAAGTCTGCAAATATAATCACCACTGTTACCCAAGTCACCAGGGAGTATGGTAGTGTTTGGAAGAGCCAGAAGTAAATTATTTAGTACTTAGAGTGCCTTTGTATTCAACATGCCACCACCTGGATAATGTGGTTTAACTTCACCGAAAACAGCAAGACAATTAATGAGGAGACATATACACACAGTTCCCAGCTGCTGCTGGTTTTGTTTGATTTGACTTTCAGTTGGAATCTGATATTTTGAAGAAAACAATGAAGAATAGGAGAAAACAGCAGATAAAGAAGAAGGAAGTGCAAAGAAGAGGATGGGAGGTATGGTGACAGTACCTGCCAACGTCTTTAACCATTTAGTTTCCACATCCCTCAAATTAAAACAATATCATTAAAAGCAAAAGTCAGCCTGCAGATACTTTGATGTAATAAATCTTCCAATAAATTACTAGAATTAAAAAACTTGCAACATCTAACAGCTCATATGTAACTCCTAGTATTGGGAGCAGAGTAGAGCTTCCCAAAATTAAACCTTTTTCCCAAGGACTTGGGTAAAATAATATAAAGAATAATGATCAAGGCTCGGTAGCAGCAGGAGAAGAAACTGTGACCCTTTAGGAAAAGAAGCCAGTACTAGTCTTTGGAGCCATACCAGAGAAAGGATAAATAAAAGCCATACGCATGGGTGGGGAATGGCCAAAACCTTCCTGAAGGACAAGTCCTCATAGGAGTACTAAGGGCAAGGGTACAGGCCTCTTTGTGTGCACCTAGGAATCTACTCTAAAGTGTGGCAAAGTTGTTCCTTCTCCAGCGTATTCCTCACTGCCCTGGAGACGGCACCACTCACAGGTGGAAGGAAGAGATATAAGAGAAGTGAGAAGGATTGGAAAATATCTGAGAACCAGACAACAGCCCCACCTGAACAGTTCCAGCCTGTTCTGGGAAGAAGAGAGGAGAATACTTGCATTGGATATGAAATTTACACTTGAAATATAAAGAACTAATTCTTGAACACAAGAATGAGACTGTTCTAATTGCCAAAAAATTGCAGAAAAGTTGTAGAATCTGCCTATGATGCTGTTAAGAGAGGAAAAGAGGAAGAAGGTTAAATATAGAACAGTTGATTTTGATTTAAAAAATAAAATATCTTCATGTTTACTCCTCACTAAACCAGCTATTTATCTTTGCTAGTGAAGAGACATTTTTTTACATCTTCCTTATCAATTAGCAACATGATGCTCTGCCATTGATCCCTATTTGATCTTGATGTTTCACATAGATAAAACTTGACACCCTTCTGACAGCTGCTCTGCAAGTCTACATTCATCACAGCTCCATCCTTGACTTGACTTTTTAAACATCTTTATTGAGATATAATTCACATACTACACAATTACTCCATTTAAAATATATAATTCAATGGTTCTTAGTATAAATACAAAGTTGTACAACCACCAGCACAATCCATTTTATAACATTTTTATCACTCCAGAAAAAAACTCCACACTCCTTATTCATAATTTTCTATCTCACACCCCAACCCCCACGAGCCGTAAGCAACCACTAATGTACTTTCGATCTGTTTAGATTCCTCTGTTCTGAGCATTTCATACATAAGAGCATAACAGCATTTTGGTCAACAATGACCTGCATATATGACAGCGGTCCCATGAGATTATAATGGAGCTGAAAAATTCTTATTGCCTAGTGTCATGATAGCCATCATAACATCATAGTGCAACACAT
This sequence comes from Cheirogaleus medius, assembly GCA_008086735.1. Classification (NCBI taxonomy): domain Eukaryota; kingdom Metazoa; phylum Chordata; class Mammalia; order Primates; family Cheirogaleidae; genus Cheirogaleus; species Cheirogaleus medius. Next base: position 26,895,092 of record VBSM01003176.1, read on the forward strand.
TATTCACGTTGTGGTGATGCTGCTGTAAACAAGCCTACTGTGCTGCCAGTCATGTAAAAGTCTAGCACATACAAGTACGTATGTACATAATACTTGATAATGATAATAAATGACTATTCTATCAGTTTATGCATTAATATGTACTACACTACACTTTTGGTTGTTATTTTATGGTATACTCCTTCTACTTATATATATGTTTTAAAAGTTAACTGAAAAACAACCTCAGGCAGGCCCTTCAGGAGGTAGTCCAGAAAAAGGAATTGTTGTCATAGAAGATGACAGCTCCATTCCTGTGATGGCCCTGAAGATCTTCCAGTGGGACAACATGTGGAGGTGGAAGACAATGATATTGATGATCCTGACCCTGTGTAGACCTGGGCTAATGTTTGTGTCTTAGGTTGTTTTTTTTTTTAAAGTAAAAAATAAAAAATTTTAAAAATAGAATAAATCATGTAGAATAAGTATATAAGGAAATAAAATATTTTTGTACAGTGGTACAATGTGTTATCATAAGCTATGTTTAGTTTATAATTGAAGAAAGAAATGTTTTAATAAATTGAATGTGGCCTAAGTGCACAGTGTTAATAAAGTCTACAGTAGTGTACAGTAATGTCCCAGGCCGTCAAATTCATTCACCACTCACTCACTCACCCAGAGCATCTTCCAGTCCTGCAAACTCCATTCACAGTAAATGCCTACAGGTATACTGTTTTTTATCTTTTATACTGTATTTTTCTTATACCTTTTATTTGTTTTTCCTGTACCTTTTCTGTTTAGATATGATTAGATACACAAACACTATTGTGTTACAATTGCCTACAGTATTCAGTGCAGTAACATAATGCACATGTTTGTAGCCTAGGCTATAACATATAACCTAGATGTACAGGAGAGGCTCTACCATCTAGGTTTATGTAAATACACTCTCACAATGACAAAATGGCCTAATGATGCACTTTTCAGAACATATCCATGTTGTAAAGCAACACATGACTGGATATGGAATTATATAATATGTAGTCCTTTGTAACTGACTTTTTCTTTTAACCTAATGTTTGAAGAGTAATTCGTATCATAGTATGAATCAGACTCCATTCCTTTTTATTGCCAGGTAATATTGTATTGTAAGAACATATCATATTTTGTTTATTCTTTTATTAGTTGATGAATATTTGGGTTGTTTCCACTTTTTGGCTGTTATGAATAATGCTGCTACAAACATTTATGTATAAATTTTTATGGGGACATATATTTTCATTTCTTACAGGTATATACCTTGGAGTGAAACTGTTGGGTTGTGTGGTAACTCTGTTTAGCCTTTTTAAAAAGTGTCAGATTGGAAGAACATGCCAGGAAAGGAGGAGAGACAAGGTGGCTGACCAGAGACATAAGCTGCCAGATCTCAGAAAGAAGGAACAGTTTTATCTAACTGTATGTTAGTACTTGTTAACCTACCTTTGTTCATCCCCCTTCCCACCCACCAACCCTTCCCAGCCTCTAGTATATATCATTCTGTTCTCTATCTTTATGAGGTGGACTTTTTTAGCTCTTACATGTGAGTGAGAACATGTAATACCTGTGCCTGGCTTATTTCACTTAACGTAATGACCTCCAGTCCCATCTATTTTGTTGCAAATGACATTATTTCATTCTTTTAATGGCCCAATAGTATTCCATTGGAATTACATCGGATTTTATATGTGAATTATCACATATGGAGATTTCTCAAAAAAAAAATAGAACTGTCATATGATCTAGCTATTTATCCAAAAGAAATAAAATCAGTATGTCAAAGAGATAGCTGCACTCTCATAATTATTGCAGCACTATTCACAATAGCAAAGATATGGAATCAATCTAACTGTCCATCAATGGATGAACAGATAAGGAGAATGTGCTATCAACTAGATTTTAATATGACTTCTCTGCTGAATTTTTTTCTCCATAATATGTTTTGGGCCTTGGCTCCAAGTTCTTGGAGCTCATGCTATTTCTCAATATGAAATCTGGCACCAATACTTTTTTGGATAAATTTCTCTCTTCTCTGGTGGGCCTGAAAACTTTATCTATTGGCCAGCAGTTGGCGTTTTCCCCCAACTCTTCCAGCACTGTCCGCTGAAATCATCGCAGCTCTGCTACAGTGCAACCTCTAAGTTATATCTGGGCTTCCTTGTAATCCAGCCCACAGCTAATGACTAACAACCCAATTTTTTCAAAAGTTATTTCTATAAAAATTATTCCTACATGTACAGTTGACTCTTGAACAACACAGATTTGAATCATGTTGGTTCACTTATATGTGGATTTTTAAAAATAAATATATTGGAAAAATTTTTGGAGATCTGTTATAATTTGAAAAAGCTCACAGATGAACTTCATAGCCTAGAAATATAGAAAATAATAAGAAAAAGTTTGGTATGTCATGAATTCATAAAATGTATATAGATACTAGTCTATTTTATCATTTACTATCATACCCACAAGTCTCTTATGAAAAGTGAAAATTTATCAAAAGTTTGCATACAAACTCTTGCATACAAACACAGACCTTACATGTGCTGTTCACGGTCGAGAAAAATGTAAACAAATATAAAGATGTAGAATTAAATCATAACTGCATAAAATTAACTGTAGTATATACTGTATTACTGTAATAATTTCTTAGCCACCTCCTGTTGCTATTGCCATGAGCTCAAGTGTTGCAAGCAGCCACTTAAAACACCATGTGACGCTAATCATCTCCGAGTGAGCAGTTTGTCTCTCCAATAAATTGTGTATCACAGTAAAAAGTGATCTCTCATGGTTCCCGCATATCTTTCATTCTGTTTAGTGCGATATCATAAACCTTGAATGACACTATGGGACACATACGAAATGCCACTAGTGATGCTGGAAGTGCTCCCAAGAAGCAGAGAAGAGTTGTGATATTACAAGAAAATGTTGAATTGCTTAATATGTACTGTAGATTGAGGTGATTTTCTTAAGAACATTTTTTCTCTAGCTTACTTCATTGTAAGAATACAGGATATAATACACATAACATAAAAATATGTATAAATCAGCTGTCTATGTTATTGGTATGGCTTTCAGTTAACAGATTATTAGTAGTTAAGTTTTGGGGGAGTCAAAAGTTATACATGGATTTTCAACTGCAAGGGGGGGTTGGCACCCCAAACCCTTCGTTGTTCACCAACAGTTCATCAGCTGTTTATCTCTCTTCCCAGGCTCTAAATCTAAATTTGTAATCCCCTGCTGTCATCTCCACATAGATACTCCATCACTACCACAAAGTCAAATGTACAAAACATTGATAAAACTGGTTTCAACTTCAATGTTCTATTTTTCAGTTAGGGGAATTATCATCCTTCTAATCAAAAGGCCTGAAACTTTGACATTCGTTGTTACCTTTTCTCCTGGTATAGACAATTTTTTGCTTGTTTGATCAATCCACAGACAAATCAGAATTACCTTCCTGGAGATTTGAATCTTAAGCAAAGACTATATTACTTTGCTAGGGCTGTGATAACAAAACGCCACCAACTGGGTGCCTTACACAACAGAAATTCACTGTCTTGCAATTCTGAAATCAAAGTGATGACAGAGTTAGCTCCTTCTGAGGGTTGTGAGGGAGAGATTTGTTTCCTTCCTGACTCCTGGCTTCTGGTGGTTTGGTGTTTCTTGGCTTCTGATGTATCACTCTGATCTCTACTTTCATCTTCACATTTTTCACATGCACTGTGTGTGTGTGTGTGTGTGTGTGTGTCTCCATATACAAATTTCCCTGGATATAAGAACATTGACCCATTAGCCATATTGGATTAGGGGTCCACCCTACTCCAGTGCCACCTTATCTTAACTTCTTATACCTGCAGTGACCCTATTTACAAATAAAGTCACATTCTGAGATTTTGGGAGTTAGAACTTCAAGATATAAATTTTGGAGGACACAATTCAACCCATAGCAAAGACATAGAAGACAAAAGGAGGTTATAGAATCCTAGTAGAAAATCTCTACTTTCCTGCTGTTGAAATCTCTAGAGCTTATCTGATCAGTATACTTTTTTAAAAAGTCCATGATTTCCATAGGTCATGATTCCCCGGGAAACAAACTCTGAGATCTGCGTGTGAAAAGTTCATGGAGAGATTACAAAGATTTCCCATGTACAGATATTTAAAGAACTCACAGATTCCACAGATACTTATGTAAGACTTTTATTTAAAGGCAAAAGATATGGTGTCATAAAAGAAAGTGAATGCAGGCAAGCACTGGGGTCAGAAAGATATCCAGATACTAGCTCCCAAGGGCACTTATATGTGCAAGGACTGTGCTTCGTATCTGGTTTGAACCAAGATCTATGTGAGAAATGTTGGCTTTGGGAGAGCTCAAAGCAGAAGCTCCAATAAAATTTTTATGCCTCTCTGGTCATGCTGTCAAACCAGGCTATTTAACCAGTTAAAACATTTGGAAACCATCAGTGTAAAAAGAAAAAAAAAATCCTACAGTTGGGGCTTGGCAGGGAAGTTTTGGACTTTTAACAGAATGTGATAAATCCCACTGCCCTAGTCTTGGAGAAGAGTCAAAATCAGACATCCAAGTATCACTAGAGGTAAAGATAGAGTTTTTCCAGTAAAACTACACATCAACTCCATCCTCTACAAGATTGTTCTTGGGATCTAAACATGTAAAGGAAATGAAGCAGATTGGGAAGGAGGGGAGCTCAGACTGTGATGAAGTTGCAACAGCGTCTTTAACCAATCCTAGGGAGAACTCTGGAGTTAGAACGGCCCATTGAGGTGTCCCAAATTGAGGCGAGGAGGGAAAAAGGAAAATATATATTCCCCCCTCAGGCTGTCATGAGATGAGAAATGAACATGGTTAAAGCCAGTAGTGTTAATCAAGGTCATGCCTCTGGGAAGTCAACTCTCCTTAGTCAAGTTCAATTCCCAGAGAGTCAGTTGAGAGCCATCAGCTTCCAACGTACTTTAACCACTTCGGTACCATGCTCACCGGCCACGAAACCTTGCCCACAGCCGGCACTCATAGTTCGCAGTATAGTTTGTGCTGTGCATTGACGACGAATCCGTTTTGTTCTTGTGTGATGAGGA
>VBSM01003176.1:26900300-26931100 GCA_008086735.1 Cheirogaleus medius
ATTTTGATAAATGAAAAATTAGAAAAGTCATATCACGGCTGTCGGCGAAAGTCGATGCTCGGCTGTGCACCTTCATATCACGGCTGTCGCCTAGTCGCTGTGCGTGTTCATCTGTGGCTGTCGACTGTAGTCGATGCTGGTACGGAAGTGGTTAAAGCTGGGGAATGAGGGCCTCAGGATTGAAAAGTCAAGGGCCAGAGTATCACAGACATACAGCTCTTTCTTCCATTCTATATACTACTCCAGTGTCCTTCCAACAAGCTTTTAAGAGAAAAAGGATTTTCTCTTAAATTTTTAAAGTTGATTTATGTTGCTTACCTTCGGTGAAATTTAAATGATACAACACCTAAATAAAACCTGTTCCCAACTTTTTTCAGTCTCTTCACTTTGGTTCTCTCCAGTGACAATTGTCACGAATCCTACTTCCAATCTCTTGTAATCCACCCTACCACAAGCAACTCTATATTTATTTTTATATTCCAAATTCTGCCTACCATATTATTGTGAACATACAAGGTCCTTAGTAAAATGTGGCCCTCTGGTGAGCAGAATGACAGTCCTCACAAGGCTACATAGGCCATGAATGGAGCATGAGAGAAATATTTAGTATAAATTACCTAAAAATTAAGGAAACGGATTAAGGAAACAACTACCTGAAGAGTCTTACTCCAGAAATATGGATAGTTATAAAAGTCTCAAAGATCCAGGGGCATAGGAGCATGTGCCAACATTCAGAAAGCAGTCAGCACTATAGGTCCCTCATGAGATAGCAGATTGCTAGCAGGTTTTTAGAGTTCAGTAACAAAGGAAACCAGGATGCACAGTGCTCCAAGCCTCAGTCAAGTGACCAGTGAGGCAGCAAGCAGCATTTGTGTTCAGTGGAGACAGGCCTCGGCCTCGGGGTTGGTGTTTAAATATAATGCTCTAGTGCAAGAGCAGGAAGACTACTGAGTTTATAGAAGGATGTCAAGCTCTTAGGCTGAGGTTTAGGGCAGAATTCTGGCATGGAATATAAAGGGTAACTAGACCAAATTTGAGAGTAAAGGTTAAGGCATAAACTCGGTGTTAATGGGTTAAGCCAGCGTAGAGATGGAAGGAACTGTGGCTTGGCAGCAACATACACATCTAGTCACTGAAACAGAAGGAACCAGATTCTGGATGTTGGCAGTGGGGGAGATGCAGGACCATTGAAAAACAGTAGATGAAACTCTAGGGTTAGCCCATGATTGTCCTGGGTTTGCTTGTTATTCCGAAGTCCCATTCCATTTACCATTTGCCCTAGACAAAATGTCCAAATTTGGATGACATATTATATGGTTACCCTTCTAGCCACATGATCTGCAGAATGGGAAGCCCAGTTCATAAGGAGGCTTAACTTTAACTGTCCCTGCCAGGGTAACCTTAGGAGCTACAGTTGAGACACATGAGAGCAGAAGAGAGACAGAAGCAGCAGAGGTGCATAGACTGGTTCAATGATGCAAAAAAGAAAAAAGTGATCAAAGACCACCTAACTAGGCAGAGAAGCAAATGCACTCTGATATCCTAACATAGCTTTCTTTCAATATGAGTGTATAGTGGGGTTTTTTTGTAACAATACCAATACTAATGCCTTAGTTAATTATATAATGCCTTCCCCACAGATCTGCAATTTCTTTCTACTCTTGAACTTTTTTGTTTTCCTATTGGCAATTGACCCTGTTGTTTCACAAATGAATCAGTGAGATTTGGTGAGATTTGGCTTGGATTCATTTAATTGAAACAACTATTATCATGATGCAAAAAAAAAAAAATTGTTGAGTATCCAGGTAATATAATGAAAATGATTGTGTGGCTATGGTGTGAAGAAGACATGCAATCGCATATAACTAAATCTCTACTAAAGCAAAAATATATAAATCGAGTAAAATTATGCATTTTACTAATTTGCTTTAATTCAAGTGAATTCTATATCTTAAATTTAACATTCCCACTCCTGGGAAGCCAAATTCTTTAGAGATTGAATATCTTAAATCCTTAGGCTAAGATAGAGCCTTTAATTGAAAAATAATCTTATTCTTTCTTTCTTATGTTAAGGGGTAAAAAAATTAAAATCACTGTATTTTTTTCCTTTCTACTCCTATGAGAGGTTTCCCCATTCATGACATAATTGAAAGTTTTCCAGCCTAAAACACCTTTAAAGCAAGAACAAATCAAGGCTAAATAGAATCCCTCTCTAAGCTTTTTGGAGAACAGGTTCCATGAAGCTCTCAGAGGGCTCAAAGTAGGACAGTGTAGTAAGAAATGAGGCTAGAAATAAGGGCAGGGTACCAATGGGGAAAAAGGCTTAGCAAATAATTGCCTAAGAAAACACGTACCAAAAGTTGGAATCTGTATAACCAGGGTAGCCACTAACATTAATTTAGAATTTATTTCAGTTGTTATGTAAACAAATGACTAAAAAGAAATATATTCTCTAAAGTATTGTTTCCTGTATTTAATTAGTTTCAAGGCAGTACAGTGTAATGGTTAAGAGCACAAACTTGAAAATCAGTGCACCTGGACCCAGCTCTTAGCTCGATCTCCTACAATGTATGTATTATAACTCTAGGTACATTATATAACCTTTAGTTTTCAGTTGCATCGTCAGTAAAATGGAGCTGGCCATAATCGTATGCCACAGGATTATGAGAATGTATCCAATTAATGTAGACTCTAAAAATACTTAAAATTATTTTCTCAAATCCTTTTTTATATTCTGCCAGCCAAAGTCAGAAGAAATGTAATGACTTCTCATCTGGGAACTGGATATGTAAGGTTTCCCACTGACTGAGATGGTTTTGTTCATTCAGGTTTCTCTATATAATCACCTCTGGAACTGCTTTTCGACTCTCCTTGGTTTAAATAATTGTTGACTTTTACACATGTGGGGTCATTTATCCACGTAGTTTGGACAACAAATTTGCTTTAGAAGACTGGTGCTTCTGTTTCTAATGTGGTTTTAGACTCCAAAGCATATTCTTCATCCTGAGGCAGAGTCACCTACTACATAGCTTGTAGCAAATAAAATAATCCAAGCCATCTGTGAAGTATACTGTAGATAAAGTGATAGAAGAATGGATGTTACTGCTTTAAGGCCTAAATTTTAGAACAGTGCCTCAAACAATTTTAACTCTTATGTACTTCTGATCAGTGTAAATACATTAAAATTTCCATAAGTATGACTTGGAATATTGAAATTCGTTGAGTAAAAGGACCACGTTAAGAGCAAGTTGGAGATCTTATTGTGAACAACCTTCTCCCTTACCCCTTTGTGTGTAGGTGCACACAAAGATATCAGTTGTATATTTGTCCAGAAGGACACAATTACTTTACCAAAGGAAAGCATTTTTAGTAGCTTCCTTAACTACTCTTTGTTTCCTCATGGTAATAAAATGAGTATAAATTTGCTTATATTTGGTAGTTGTAATAAGGATTAAATAAAACAACGCACTTATGATATTTATCGCACAGTGACTGACATATGGCAAGTACTGAAGAAATGATAAATATCATCTTAGAAATCATTAGCTTTATTAGTATGTCAAAGTATACTTTAACACTTGGTAAAAAAAATTCATAAAACTTACAATCCTAGAAATCAGGGAGTTAGAAAAATAAACTGTATAGATAAGCTACTGGTTAAATATCAGTGTATTTTATTCTAGGATTTTGAAATATTCCTTGTCCTTTGCCAAGGTTGTTTTCTTTTTAATCATCTTTCAAGTTCTATTCTAGTTTAGCAAAATTCAAAGCTGAGAAATAAAAACACATCCTAACAAGACTATGATATTAGAAAGAAAGTTTAAAACCAAATATGTTCTTTAATCTCTGTGAAATGTAATAGGACATTCTATTTTTCCTGCAAACCTAAATAACAATTTCTTTTGAAGTAATTTAAAACATATAGCTATAAATATTATATATGTTTAATAAGAAAAGGCCAATAAGCAAGGTAAAAAATAAAAAATTACTGTGGTAATTATCCGCTTGAGCCAGAACAAAATAACTGGTACTAAATGAGTTCTGTCACCAAAAACAACTACAAAACTGGAAAAAAAAATGCATAAAGCAACTCTTTTAAGCATGGACAGTAGGCAGCACAAAGCACAATCTCTGAAAGGAGGGAAACTCACAAGGTGAATCGCATTTGTTCTGGCTCTCTGCCTGGAGATAATTTCCCAGTTTCCCAGCATAGGGAGGTTGGTAGTCCTCTTGGGACGAGGAGGCAAATCCAAGTTTGAGGCAGTGAATGTTACTGAAATCTGTGGAGCTGAGAACTGAAGAGGTGGGAGCAGCATGGGGCTTGGGAATGGGGGAAGGCAGAAGCTCACCTAGGAGTTCCCTGTGAGTCTTTGGCTGAGGCCTGGTTTGAGCATGCACAGAACCAGACTTCACGAGGCTTACCAGAGAACGATTGCTATGGGTCTGAGATAGAAACAAATGCTAGAGATGAAACAGTACTGAGAAGTGTCATTTCAGCCCGACTCCAACCCAGGCATCTAGTTGAAAACTAGAAAGACCACATCGGAGGAGTAAAGATCACACCCTAGAGTATGAGCTATTCTAGACATGGTCCTACAAAGCCTAAATAACAAAGCCTAAACTTCTTAAAAGAATTTCAGGGTATATAGCACTTGGATTTTGGGTCCTGCTAATTTAGAGAGGCATGAAAAACACTTTGGGCTTTTCACAGAACTGCCCTAGCAAAGCATAAAATCAAACCAACACATGTTCACTGTGATCAGCCATTTATTGACCTACCTGCAAGAACAACAGTCAATATTCTTCAGAGGTAGATAGCTGAATCCAGAATCACTATGATGTATTACCCTAACATTCAGTACATAACAAAAATTAGTGTATATGCAAAACAACAGGAAAATGTGGTTCCTAATCAAGAAATAAAACAAGTCAATAACTGACCCTAAAAAGGCTCAGATGTTGGATTAAGCGAAAAATAATTTAAAGAAGCTATTATAAGTAATTTTAAATATATAAAGGGAAATATGGTCATACTGAGTGAACAGATGGGGAATCTCAGCAGATAAATGGAAAATGAAGAACCAAATGAAATTGAAAAGTACAATAAATGAAATTTTAAAAATTACTGATGGGCTTAACAAAATATCAGAGGTAACAGAAGACAGGACTGGTAAACTTGAAGCTGGATCAAAAGAAATTATGCAATCTGAATAGCAGGTAAAAAATATCACATTCAAAACCTGGAAGATATAGTAAAAACTATACATAAGAGAAATGATAGCATTAAATGCATATATATAAAACAAATAAGCATTAAAAATTGATAAGAAGCCACTTGATGAATTTATATATGTAAGGTCAAAATAAACCTAAATGTCAGAGGGGATAATATAGACAAGAAAAGAAATTACCAAAATAGAAAATAAATGCCCAGACGGGAATCAACAAAGCCAAAATCTAGTTCTTTGAAAAAACTGAAAGGTGTATTAATGTCTTTCATTACTTAATTTTCTGCATATGTCTAAAAATTTTATATATATAAGCATATATAAATATTCATATAATGAATGTATATCATATGTATATATAAATATGGATATATTATATGATAAAGAAAATATTATGGATATATATTCACATTATTTGGCTTGTAATGATTAATGATAGTCATATTTTAATTTTGAATTATACTGTTCACAAGAAACTTTGTTCCATTTAACATATTGTACTTTCAATGTAATCAACACATTCTGTTTTTGATTATGCTTGCCTGATAGAGTTTGCCTATTATGTTACTTTGAATTTCTGTGTGTATTTTGGAATATCTCAAGAACATGAAATTGAATTTGATTTTAAAAATCTAATCCTAGAATCTATTTGGTAAATCAAGTCCAATTTCATTTATAACTTAAGGTGACGTACCTTTACTTATGTTCATCTTTTATGTCCTCAATTTGTAAAACTACTTGTTGCTTGTAATTTCTTTCATTTTATGTGAGGATTATTTTCCTTTTCCTTTTTAAGATTTTCTTCAGTGTTTTAGAGGATGTGTTCTAATTTTAATGTTTCTAAAATATAACAAAGTTCTCAAAAGCATTTTAAAATTTTGATTGTCATCATCAAAAATATGTTGGAGTATTCTCTAATAAAGAAAATTTTACTCTCTTCCTAGTAACTCCCCACACATACACACTACTCGAGCTTTGATATTACCAGTATTTCTGGTACTAATTATAGGTATTACATATTTTCAAGTAACATAAATTTTCATTAAAGAGTAATTACTGTATTACATTTAATTTTAAACCTAGATTTATAATCTAATCATTTCAATCTTTAATTGCTTCTAGTACTTATTACTATTTTCAACTTCCAGTCAATGTCATTGCTGTGTTCCTTGGTAGAAAGCATTTCACCATTTGAAGCTAATATCTCTAAATTAGCAAAGCTCAAAGTTGGAGGGCAGGAAGCAAAAAATTCAGCAAGTGTGTTTTAAGGGTTTAATAAGGAGAGACTCCACTTCCACCCCTTGATTACTGGATTCTCATATTATACTTTGAGTGCAACAGCCCAGTTGGTCTTTGTTTCTGAATATATGCTATATCCTGTAAGGTCAATCTCCCACAGTGCCAAGTTGCTAGTACGCCACTAATGCCATAGCTTGATGTTTGGGAGACAGTTTCCCAAACTATCCAGCCAGCTGCTTTTGGGTGAAGGGCTTATGGTAATACTGGTGAATTCCACACTCATGAGTCATTGCTACATGTATTTTGCTATAAAATGAGTACCTTGGCCAGTATCAAAGTTGCTCATGCCATGGTATTGAATAAGGCAGTCATAAGCCCATGGACAATGGTGCTTGTAGAAACTTTGTGTGGAAAAACATCCATATTTAAAATAAGTATATTCTAATGAGGACAAGTCTTTGCCTTAGCTAATATAGAAGGAATACAATGTAATCTACCTGCATCCAGATGTCTGGCTCATCTCTCTTGGGAGGATCCAGGTGGCTCTCTGAGAAGTCCAGATCCTGGCCAAAATGTTATGTGTGTGATATTTCAGGCCCAACCAGTGACAATTACAAAGCCTTTATCTCACAGGCCTCTTGGGGGATGTTGCCCTCTCTACATCAGGCTTGGTACACAGCCAGTGTGTTACAGTTTTCTGGAGGGAGTTTCAGTCAAGGGAACTCATGTGCGAGAGTTTCAGGCTCATGTACATGTCTGCATTTCTAGCTCAGGGGCCACCATTCAGAGGCCTCCTTCTTGGAGAGCTGGGGTGGGGGGTTGTTGGTCTTAACTGAGGCACTTTTAGTACTGAATTCAAGATAAAAAATACAACAAACCAATTCCATTCTAACAGGATATCAAGTATTACATTAAAGTTCAGTCAGAAACTTGGAAACCACACTGGTTATTTTAACTGAAAGAATTTAATATAGAAAAACAGTTAGGCACTGGAGGACTAAACAAGCTAACGAGAACACTGAGGCAACCTGAGTTCCTAACTGCAGGAAACAGCAACCAACCCTAAGCTAGAAGAGCAAAAGAAAGATGTCGGTAATGTTTAAACCTGCAAAGCGAGGACCCTGATGCCTAGGGAGACAGCATTCCTGACTGTTGCCAATGCTCCATCTGCTCAGAGGAGAGAGCCCGCCGAAGCTGGGATTCGGACCTTTGAGGAAGGGTACCTAGCTAGCACAATGAGGCTGATGCGGGAGTGTGAAAAGAAGCTGGAAACTGGAACCAATTGCAGTTTCTGAAGTGAATAAATTTTCTGAGATGTGCTGACAGGAACAAAATGTGAACAGGAAGAAGCAAGTCCTTTCTGTGCTCTGTCTCCCAGTCTCTCTCTAGCACCTCCTATTGGTATCATAGGCCAGGAAGCCACCTGGCAAAGAAGAAAGGTAGTTTGCAGAGTCCCAGCCCCAGAATTGCAAAGCAGATTATAGGAAGTTGGGTTTAGAGCTGAGAGAATTGGCACAACATGTCTTCATAATTTTTATGCTTTTAATTTTGATTCTCTTGGTCAATTGGAAAGAATCTTCATGTAATTTCAATACCATATGCTTGCATTTTTATTGTGCATTTGAAATCAGAGAATATTATTCTCTTACCTTTGCTAATAAATGACAACTTATTATTTACAAAAATCTTGGGTTATAATTGTTTTTGTACTCAAAATTCTTTAGATATTATTTCATAATATTCGGGAATTTAATGGTGCAGAGGAGAGGCTGAATGCTATATTGTTTTCTTTCTTTGAAGGTAATCTGTGAATTATGATTGAATTATGATTGAATTATTTTTATTCTTAATGATCAAAACATTAAGATACATCTCAGTGTCTCTGCATTCATTTGGTATGGAATACAATGACCCTCTTTCAAGCTGTATCATGGTCTGTCTTTATCCTGGAGATTTATTCTCATATATTATTATTGATTAATGCATCTTTTTCATTAGTTTCTACTTCAGACATATATTATAAACATATTAGCTTTCCAATCTTGCTCTTAGATATGTATTATTTTATCTCTTATTATTTCATGTATTTTCCTTTTCCTTTGATGACTGGGAGAGCTGTTCAAATAAATCCTTTATATCACAGATTAAATTTTCTGCAGTATCACTTCTGCTCAGTAGTGCTATTGCATTTTAAATTTCTTGCAATTCTTTATCACATTTTATCTTTCCCTTTCATCCTGTTGCCTTTAAATATTATTCAGTTTTTTAATGAATCCCAACTCCTATTTATAAATGTCATGGTTCCTTGCAATCTATTGCAGATGCTGAACATTTTTCTGAAATTTTCTTCTGGATAATTTTCAGAGATATTTTCTGCTCATAAGTCTTACAAATGCCATTCTCATGACCTCTTTCCTCAGTTCATAGCCCTGATACTAGGATTTTTTCTTTTAAAATATTTCCCAAAATGGTGTACTATATTCAAATTAATTACCTCCGACAGATATAAACATGCATTGTTTTGTGTCTTGTTTTCTTCTGTAACAAATACATTCTCTAAGCTACATCTCAAGGGCACGTTTGTGTGCTCAGTTCCCAGTCTAATTCTCAGTTTCCAAAAAGATTTCAAACAGTTGTTCTCTGAAATGAAATCTTTTAGTATCCCTACTTCCTGGTTTCTGTCATTCTGAATATAAGGTGTACATAAACACTTAGCATTTCTGACATGTTCTTTCAGAGTTATCTGTGTTTCTTCTGCCATCTTTACAGGTTTACTTATGATGATGATTCCTTCTTTAATCTAATGTGCTACTGACAGCACTTCTCATCTTCTTGCCTACTCCCACACCTGCCCAGGTGTTTTCATAGATTTGATCTCTCTCTCTTCCTTTCTCTCTCAGAAAGATGTTTTGTCAGTGTGGGTACTAATTCTGGCTGCCTCATATGTAAGCAGAGCACTTTCTCGATTATCCAGTTAATATACTTCCTGAAATTTTGAATCTGTATATAGATGTACTTTCTATTTTTGAAAAAAAAAATTTGCTTCATACTATGAAGCCAAAAATATCAATTTAGGAATGATTGACTGTGTTTTTCTCAATCCAACTTCATGTGTGTTTGATCCAAGATTCCTTAGAAATCAGAGCTTGATGCAAGGATTATTTAGACTGCGTGAACCCAGGACAGCCAGAGTGAGGTATAAGGCAAGTGGGGTAGGGAAGGATGTAAAGCGGTGCAGAATGATGGATTATGACCTTGACTGCTGCTTCACCACAGGGGTCCTTCTGAAGGTCTCTGCCCGGCATGTTGAAAGTCTCAGGGGAACTATCAGAGAAACATCCTTGGAGCAGTCCTTGTGATAGAGGAAAAAGGCAGGACTTATTGGCATGACTCCCCGCCCCCCCACCCCCATCTCTTGCTTCCCAGTGAATAAAGTTTACTCATGGGCGAGTTAACTCTATCACACTTCCAGGTTGCATTATCTGGATCCTTCCGTAGCTGTTCAGAATGCCAGATCCTATGTTCTACAATGTCTATTTTATTTGGGTCCAAGAGTGGCAGAGGAAACCAAAGTCTGGGTTTGTAAGACTGGCTAGCCTGGTTGCACAGAAGTGGCCAGAGGGAGGACCTGACACTCTCAAGGCCAGGAACTTGCTGGCTGCTCCAGGTGAAATCAAAGTGGTCCAGAAAAAGCAAGTGCCAAGGCAATCTGGGGTAATGAATACAATTTGCTTCGTACAGTGTGCCTTACAATTAGTCATGGATTTCTACAGATTCTTGCATTAGAGCACCAGCCAGACTTGATTATCAGTGTTCTTATTACTTTTTGGCAACTGAGCCCATGTTTTTATAGTGGAATTTTTTAGTGGGAGCCTAGTGGGAAGTAGATACTGAGTGCTGATGGCCAAATGTGAGGGTAACTTGTGAGATTGGCATGAATACTTAAAAGAAAAGAAAGTTTTATCTCTCTACCTACTTTAATATATATCATAATTATCATTATGTCAATTTGTAAAATTATTCTAGCTGATTTATTTTTAATGAAAGGTGAACTCTAATTTATTAGTTGACATTGTTTAATTTCTTGTTCAAATTAAAAAGAATTCATTCTCTGCTGGAATGTCTAATATTTGACATGTCATATTTTCTGTTTATATTTTCTTCTGAAGGAGTTGGCTGATTTTGATGAAATATGGAAAGCTAATAAGAGATATCAAGGTAAACTATAAAATTATTTTGTGGTTATGGCTGCTTTCTTGAAAAAATGAATGGCAAACTTTTACATAATGTAGCACCTGTGAATTGTACAAATCATGATTTGGAATTCAAAGAACTAGATAAACTAAAAAATGTCCTTTATTAAAATATTTTAATATATAATAGTAATAAGTTACTATCATTTGGATGAATATCAGTCAAGAAAAATAATTATATAATTTTCTCTCTTTACTGATTGTATGTCATTTGACACCATAAAAAGCAGTGGAACTAATCTACCAAGAATAGGAAAATGGTTCTGAGTTAGTTTTCTAGTGGTTAGAAAGTGAATTTTGCAAATTAAGTTTTATGCTATGATCACATCTATAATCATTTGAACCATGTATTTATAATCTAAAGAAATTATAGGTTTCTTTGTTCAATATTCCAATGAAACAAAATAAACCTAGATAAATGCACTCTGTCCCAAAGCATATAAATGGATCAGTTCTTCTCTGGATTTAAGGCAGTAAAGGTAATGTATTGCTTAGAAAAATTTATGTTACTTAAAGAAACATATGAAATAAAAATGAACTTTCCCCTAACCTTGTTTTCGTTTAGGTAGTTAGAGGGTAAAAAAGGAAAGAATATAAAGTATGGAAGAAGAGTAGAGAGAAATTATGGCCAAGGGTAAGAGGAAAATGAATAGTGAAAGGAAAGATAATTGAGGAAGGTACACTAAATTCATCTGTCAGGTGTTGGAAATCAATATTAAAAATTTAAAGCACCCAAACCAGAACATCATTACAAACTTCAAACAAAGAGAAGCACTTTACACCATTGTTTTTAATTTTTTAAAAATCAAAATATTCAACATGCATTTTTTCCCAAATACTCAGTTATTCACATTTTAATGATCATCAAGTTAAGTAACATATACATTCTAAGTTTCTGGACAACTGCATTTTTCATTATAAACAAAATCATTTTTTACCAAAGATGTTTATACCTAAGCAATATAATATCTACCTAAGTTCCACTGTATGAGACAGAGAATATATGAAGAAGTTATGCAGTATATTTCCTTTCAGAATCTGACTGTACAATGTGACCTTTAGTGAATGCTGGCATTATGTACAGATATTTTGACATCTCAATTGCATGAAAACATTTCTTAACAAGTTGAAAGCAGTGACCTGTCTCTAGTCTAATAAATACATATAAAATATATGTGCTCTAGTTATATATACATGTATGTATTTTACAGATATATATATCTATATACTATAGAGTAGAAGCTTTCAGGTGGCTAAGGGGAGAAGGAGGAAGAAAAGTCTAAATAATGTTAGAGTAGCTTCATTGAAAAGCAATGCATGAGTGAAGTCATAAACTATTGTCATTCTGTAATGAAGAATTTTAATACACAAGATAAAAATAATCACTTCATTTCTTAAATTTGGATTTTACTTTAAAATGTGCTTTAGCTGCACTTCATTTCATATACCTGAGCAGTCATAAATTCCTTCATGTAGCAATATTTGCCTTCCAGCATCAGCTTTTAGGAAATCTACCAGGACAACTCACATGAAAAATGTATATTCCTACAAAGAAAATTTTTTTTTAACCAAATGACTTATTTCACTTGTTTAAAAAAAAAACTAATAGGTTTTTCAATTTTTTTTTAATATTTCTGGTAGTAGAAAAAAGGTTTTCAGTTACTCACTCGACAGATAACACCTTATACTGCAATTCTCTCAGGCAATGCATACGCATTTTGTGTCCTTTCACAGTACAGTTCACTTGGAGACAAAAGCAAGAAGAATTTGTTTCACTTGAGCTATTCCCTTTTAACATATGCTTTCCAGCTGACTAAAGTTATCTTTAAAATTGTAACAGTCAAAAGGGCATCAGCCATAACCATCAAAATTGTTATGGACTTTTTTTAGTGTTATAATCTCAATAAAGGGATGAGAAATTTGTTCTAATTTGTTCATTAATGTTCTAATGTTCAGAGTTTACCACACACATATATAGCTCTATAATTACCTACAAATTAACCATATTAAAAGATACCTGATTTTAAAATATCATGTTCAAAAACTACCTCCTATGAAATATGACCACTGGAGAAAAAAGAATTCTTATGTTACCATTCTAAATAAGAATATCTCATTGGCCTTGCTGTTAAAAGAACAATAGAAGACTAATTAGCTCAACTATGTATTAGTCCCAGTGAGGGAACCCCAAAGCCCACAGTAATTTTGACACAGATGTATGCCACATGATACCTTTATTATATGCTAATGATATTTGACCAGGAAACATAATAAAAACTTTTTTTTAAAACTCAATTAGAACAATTCCATCATAATAGAAAAGAAAAGCTTTATGTTTACTATAAGTTCTTTTAACATTTTTAATAATTTAATTATGTTCTGTGCATCTCTATTTTATAGATCAATCTAATGTACTTTTCACTTTTCCTCTTTTAACATCTCTAAATGTCTATAATACGTTAAAGGATATAGAACTGTACACAATCAGCTAACAAAGAATTCAGGTTGTTATTAGTCTTTTCCTCCTGATTGTTGCAGCATTAAATATGGTACATGATACCTTCTCTTCTCTTCCCAAGAATTTTATCAGGAGATATAAATTTATTTAATCTATTAGGAAGAAGGGGATCTTTTGGTTGCTGGTGATGGAAGGTAGTCTCAGCCAACATCAAGAAGATAGCTTAGAAAATTTTAAATATGCATTTTGGTTCACAGATGTTGCAAATTATCTGATGACACCCTATGGTCTTTTCCATGGTTTTTTTTTTTTTTTTCCTATTCTGCTAGACTGAAGTTTGATGAGCTCAGACTCACTTACAGCCTTGGGGCCACATGTGGCCTTCTGGATCCTTGAGTGCAGCCTTTTAACTGAATCCAAATGGTATAGAACAAATCCTTTTATCAAAAGGGGTGCAGCAGAGAAAGATGAAGCTTTTCTCACCTCCTTTGGTGCTTAAGAAAGAACAATCTTGAAATCAGAAAGCAGCAGGTTCTCCACCCCTGATTGATCAATATTTATTGAATATGTGTATTATTGAGTAAAAGAAGAAATTAATGCTAAAATTCTAGATTGTGAGGAGCTACAAAGCAGGTATTCATTTTAGGACATTTTTCTTGCGTGTCATTTACCTTGGTGCCTTGAACAATTAAACATCAAATAAAAATATGTGCTGTCGCTGATAGAAAACAATGATTGTAAAGTATTATTCGTGGTGTTGCCTTTACTTTGGAATCACCTGGAGAGTTTTGAAAACTACCGTTGCCTGGGTCCTACCCCCAGTGATCCAATGATTCTGTTATCATTGTTCTGTAGTGTGGCTTGGGTATTGGGATTTTTTAAACCTCTTAAAGAGGTTCTAATGTGCAACTAAAATTGCCAACCACAGCTATATATGATGATATAATGATGCCTATGATAAAGAAGAGAAATTTCAGGACACCTTATAATCTTAATTTATGAAAATAAAAAAGGAGTTTTCTTTTTAAAGCCAATTTTAAAAATCCATTCCATTTCTGATTGATGTACCAGCACACACATACAGAAATACATCCATCCTTAAACAATATTCTTTGTTCTTTTCCTTATACTTCAAAGAGAAAAAAAGTATAAAAACTAAGACTTATCAAAAGAACTACATTTGACCTACTCCTTAAATATTAACAACATAATTATGTGTAAAGTTAAAAAGCTTAAGGAAGAGAGAAGAAAGTGAAGGGAGGCTACTGATTCTAAACCTATAGTCTCAAATGACCTATTTCCCACAGTATGAAAAATCAGAAGACACAAACATGTTTCTGTGCTTATCTACTCAACTGTCTGCTTGCCAGTCTAACCCTTCTAACTCTCAGTTATAAAGATTATTCAACTCCTCCTATTGGTTCATTCAAAAACTCTAGAGCCAATCTTGTCACAAATCAAGAATTACTTAATTAGCCTGATTCTATAACTCTGAAGCTCAGTCCTGTGCTATTCCAAACTGCCTTTGGGCTCCAGTTCCTGTAAGTGGATTCTTACCTTATCCCCACATGTGTTAAGACTTTTACCTGATTATGCACCAGTTGTTTGAGCCAGGGTTCTTGCTTGGTGCCTCCCACTTCTCAGGAATTAGAGTATTGTTCTTTCTACTCTCCAGAGGCTCTAATTTTTATAAGAAAAAGTATAGCTTTGGGACCAAGGTTACCAAGCAGAATTACCTGCTAGAAATGGGTGCACTTCTGTTAAACTCAACAAATTCACTGAGTATGTTAGGTTTGGAAGCTATGTTTTCAAAACTAAAAATTGGGATACAACTTGAAAGTGTCTAGCAATAGGAGAAGGTATTTGAGGTCAAGTTCACTGAATCTAGAGGTAACTAAAACAGTTTTTCCTAATGTACTCTTTTTGATCATTTATGTATTAATAGTAGCCCTTGAGGGGTTTTTTTGTTTGTTTCAAATGCTGGAATTTTTATTGCATCTCAAAACAGGAAAGAGTGATTTAATTCTGATTGCCAGAAATATTTAGAAAAAAAAACTATGGAAACTCTTCAGGATAAGGGCAGTAGTTCAAACACAGCATTTAATCTGTAATCTTTCCATTTATTGACTGTGTGAAATGAGAAAAGAATTTTCTTTGTGTAATTGTTTTCTCATTTGTAAATTTATAAGAATAATTCCTATTTGGCAGCATTGTTATAAGAATTTAATTAGATGATATGCCCAGGATGGTGCCCAGAAAGGTAGATACTAAGTAAAATGTAGTTCCTATCATAATAATTAATATTGTTGCTAAGAACAGAAATTACCTTCCATGCATCTTCAAAAGTGCATAAAAACTTTTTGTTTCATTTTATAAAGAACCTTATCTGTGAAGTCTAAAATTGTCCACCAGCAGTTAAGTGTTATTAGAAATGTAGATGACCACTTTTGCAACTAATCCACTCACAAGATAATGCCTCAGCTAGAAATATAACAGGAATATAACTTTCTGAAAAAGAAAGGAGAACTAACAAGGAGATGTTTTCATATATTTTAAACTAATTTTTTAAATACTTACATTCCACAGCAGGATTGTTTCAATTCCAGCAGCTCTTCATATTCAGCTATCAGCCAGGCTAAGAGTTTAGTGCATAGTTATTATGACATGATTTTTGACAACAGCAATCAGCCATTGTTAGTAAGTGAAAGTTGAAAAGATCGAATTGGTCAAATAAAAGCACTTTCTACTGGGAATGCAATTGAGAAAGGCAACAGTCAAAACACTGCCAAGGTGATTCATGATGTTGGAATGTTATCTGGATTGGGTCAGAGAATATGCTCCAGCAGGGTCATGCTTTAAAGCTCAACTTCAAATTTAAATTTGGATAATCTAAGATCTATCCAAAAGTCCACAAGCATGTTCATAGCAAAGACCATAAAATGTTATTGAATGTTAATCATTTATAAAAGGGAATATTGCAAAGCTGAATAATGGTTCTGCTTTAAAATCTCTATTGTCAAGGATAAATAAGTTATATAAATATATATTATTATAAAACAGGGTTTTTTTGCTTTACTTTTGATATTATGAAATTTTTAGTGTGTTTTTGTTTGCTTATATTTGGCAATCCCAAGATCTTACTGAAAGTAATTGTCTTGTGATACAAGTCATTGATTTATTTGGAGCTATAGTAAAGTTACTAACATATAATATAGCTTAGCATTTAGAGAAATCAGAAAATCCAGCAGCTATTAAAAGAAGATTATCAAATAGCTAAGGTCCTTTGATTATAGAAGATACTGCTTACAGGGTCAATGCTAAGAGAAAATGAAACAGGGTGCATTAGAAGATGGTTTCTTTATTTAAGTCTGTCAGGCTAGTATGATTAATGGATAGCTTATGACATTGAGAAAGATTAGTTTAGAAAATCAGAAAAGCTGCCTCTAAGTGTTTTCTATCAGGCTGCCCTAAACTATTGGAACTGACCAACACCATTCATTCATTTATTCATCCAGTAAATGTGTATTAAATGCTTTCTATTATAAGTAACATACTCATGAGTGGAAAGTCAAAAAGAGATCATATAGGTAGATGACTTATTTGCTAAAGAAAGATTATAGATCATGGATTAGACCTGTGGCCAGAATTAACCTTTCTACCCCTTTTCCTGAATATTTGACCTTGGCCTTTCCACTCAGTAGATAAGTAGGATCTGCTAAGTGGACGCCAAATCCAGCCTGCAACGTAAAGGGTCCTAGCCCTCATGGAGCTCAGATAACTGGGATACAGAAAGATAGGTTTCTAGATTAGCCTCTTGAAGGGAGGCCCTTGGTCCTAACCTAGATGTAATTCCTTCATGAATCTATACAGAGTAGGCGAAGCCATGCATAGGCTTGACAGGTAGATCCAAAACTAAACTAAACCAAACCAAACAATTCCAAAAGGGCTAGGGCAGGCTTGTTCCTGGCTATGTATCACTCCATCTTCTTTACAGACCCATGAGAGGTTAAACATGTTCTTATTAATACTGCCTCCTCTTGGTAGGTGAAGAGGAATTCCTTTCCTTTCTGTGGAAATGTGAGGAGCAGGTTTATAAGCATCTCTTAACAATATTTTAGCTGGGTATGAAAGATGAGCAGAAGTATACCAAGAATATGACAAAGAGAAGAGTTGGTAGACATTCTAAGTAGGACACTAAGGCTGGCAAAATTGGAACCTAGGATGTGAAGAAGGATGGGTTAAGAACGGGAGGAAGATGAGGATATGAGGACAAAAGAGTAAGCAGTAATCATCAGATTTCTGGTCCATCAACCCAGAGATTCTGATTCAGTGTACTGAGATAGCGGAGTGTGAAGGTTAATTTTAGGTGTCAACTTTACTGGTTTAATGAATACCCAAATAGCAGGTAAGGCATTATTTCTGGATATGCCTATAAGGATAATTCTTGAAGAGTTTAGCATTTGAATCTGTGGACTGAATAAGAAAGATCTCACCAGTGTGAGTGGGCATCATTCATTCCATTGAGAGCCTGGCTAAAACAAAAAGGCAAAGGGAAGGTGAATTCTCTCTCTATTCATGAGCTGGGACAGACACTTCTCCTGTCCTCA
This sequence comes from Cheirogaleus medius, assembly GCA_008086735.1. Taxonomy (NCBI): domain Eukaryota; kingdom Metazoa; phylum Chordata; class Mammalia; order Primates; family Cheirogaleidae; genus Cheirogaleus; species Cheirogaleus medius. The sequence continues at coordinate 26,918,086 of VBSM01003176.1, forward strand.
GACATTAGAACTCCAGGTCCTCAGGCCTTTGGACTCAGAACGAATCACACCACTAGCCTCCCTGGTTCTTCAGCTTACACAAAGCATACTGTGGGACTTCTTGGCCTACATAATTATGTGAGTCAATTCCCACAATAAACCCCTTCTTTTATATCTATATATTACATTTTGTATATATCCTATTGGGTCTGTTTCTTTGAAGAACCCTAACTAATACACATAGCCATGGGCATTTAATTGGTTTATTTTTTTTAAAACAATGACCTAACTAATTCTGACACAGGTAGTTGTAAACCCCAGATTGAGGTACTCTGTTCTAGGTGATGAGATTTTACAGAACTTAATGCAAGGATTAAAGTGGGAGAGAACAGAAGGGCAATATCAAAGACGAAGGTTCTAGCACAGAAAGTGGGGCTATAAACCTAGACCAGAAATATATCCTGAGAAAACTTCAAAGTATAAAGTAAAAGATTGGGTTTAAGTTTAGAGTTGTCTATTCAATCCTGGAAAAAATCAGAGTTCAGTTATGTTGTAATTTATAAATAGCAAGAATGAATAGATAGATAGTTCACTTGGACTTATTAATTCATTGAAGGAAAGCTTATTAAATAAACCAGGCAGTGTGAGGGGTGCCTTTTTTTACCTTCAGCAAAAAATGTCCAAGAGGACATTTGGCTTTTCTGTCAAATCGGGTCATCAACAGACCAAAGTCTTTGGGTCACCAAGTCCAAAGATAACCAACAGCTACTTAGCTGAGTACTCGTGGGAGTAAGTACATGTCTTGCTTACCTTCTTTCTAATAGGATATTATTGTACCCATCACTGCTTCACCAAGGTTCCAGGACCAAACACTGGTCTTAAGTTCCCCCTCAATTTATAAGGTACATCTGCCCAGAGGGAACCTGCTTTCTTCTTGGCTCAAAGGCCCATCTGGCCCAGAGATGGCCCTATAACAAGTCTCATCAAGGTGAGCCTTGATTCGTGGAAAGCTTGATTCATTCCAGATCCTACCATACACTAAAAGAGTTACATCCACTCTAAATTACTTTCATCTAGTCTGCAACATCAATTTCTGTTAGATCCAACAATTTGGAGATAAGGAGGAACATTTTGTTATTTATTGCTACAAATAAGTAAAATATAATTCTCTTGCTATAGGAGTTTACAATCTAACAGGTCAGAAAACACATACACAAATAATTAATCAGGACAGAGAAACAGAAGAAGCACAAAGTCCTTCATGAGGTTGGAGAGGGAGATTTCTTCTGACTAAAGAAACCGAAGTCTTCCAAGAGATAGTAATATTTAAGCAGCTGTTTAGATGTGGACAGAATTATAACAGCAGATGGGAGAGCACTGTGTGCAGAACAAACTCAGCCCAGAGGCGAGATAGTCAGCAAGCATGGAGACACAGGGAAACCATAGTGGTTTCAGAGAGAGTGCACGTAATTCAAGGAGGACGAGTGAAAACAGTGAGAAAGGATACTGTAAAGATGTAATCAAAAGAGAAGGTCTACAGGACTTCACACAATCTAGTCCTGTGATTTGAAACTGTGTAGCCCAGAACCACCTGCATGACCACTCTGGCCTCTATTGCAGGAAGAGCTCCACATTTATCTGTTATTCGTATCAGTGTCAGAAGCTAAAAAGAAAAAAAAAAATCAAGTTCACTTTTCTAATCTGTCTTCATTTTTCAGATAGGCATCTGGTGCCAAAAAAGAAACAAGAGGCCCAGCCAGCATTACAAGTAGTTAATGGCAACCAGAACTAGAACCCAAGCTTTAGCTCTTTTCACTTCCCGGCAGCATCTCATACTGGAATGCTAATAATCTCAGGTACATAGGACAGTGCATGATAAAATAAATTGAGCCACAGAGTTTACATGGCACATTTCCTGGAACATGGCTTTATGTTTTTTTCTATTAAAACAAATGTACAAATTTTCATGATAAAAGTATAATTGGTTATAGTAAGTATCCCAGATTCTTGGGATATATCATGACTCTTGCTGGCAACAGAGGTATTTAGATGGAACATTTTAAAAGGCACTTTATTATAATGAGGCTGGAAAAATAAGTTGTTGTCAAATTTCTGAGGTCCTTAAACATCACCCTCAGGAGTTGGATTCAATTCAGTAGGCAATGCATAACTATTAAACTTTTAAAACTGTGAAATAAAATTATTGGATCTAATTAATGTTTTAATTGCCTTACTTTAATGTCCCTGTTGCTTATTTCTTTTAAGTAAGGTCTGAGATTTCTCTTTGAGCTTTCTCTTTGTTGTTGTCCACCCGGAGCCAAAGAGTTTAGATAGCTGGGTTTAAGGGTTGGTTGCTTTGTTTTTGTTTTTGTTTTTTACCATTCCCTTTTTGTTTTTCCTAATTTATAGGTTCTTTGAACTTCTTTCAGATTCTGTCTGAGAAGAGGCTTAAGAGTAGCACAGCACCTCCAAAGATTTCTTTCTGCTGAGTGTGAGAAACTAAAAACATGCAATGGCTGAGGGAGATACTCCTGTTAAATAAGGCTTTTTAAGATTCCAGCTTCTGCATTAGGGGAGGGTTTACAGAGTCAAGAGTTCCTGAGAACACATGATCCTCACTTTCCTTGGAAGGTTTGATCATGGTATACACTGTAGCTGCAATTGCACTGTCCAGCATAGTGCACAAGCTTTGGAATTTAAATTTAGAGATCTTTTAGCAGCTATGTCTGGGGAACCTTCCAAATCAATAGTCTGATTTCTTTCAAAGACTAGACAAAAATTTACAAAATATCAGCCAGTTTTCTCTTTATAAGTTGAAGGCAAAATATGCACACTAGCTCAAAGAAGCCAAGCAAAATTCAATTCCCTAATTACAATGAACCAGTCCCTTAGCCTCCTAGATGATGTATCTTGTATATTTTCTCAGGAAACAAGGATCTGATCAAGAAACCCTAGCTAGAATTGAAACTGACTTTTCTTAATTTTTAAAAAAAATTTACAATATTTTAATACATCACTATAAATAGCTAGGACTTTCAACAGAACTAAGTAACTTTTATGGTTAAGTTGATGTTTACTTCAAAAATAATGTTATTATATGATTGAAAATATATAAATATAACTTACCATATGGAAATCCAAGGGTCCTTTTACTCCTATAAATTGTTTCTTAAAAAGTAGAATTTAATTCCAGCTTCATGTAGGGTAATCTGTGGCATTAGTCAGGATGACTTTCAACCAATTCCTGTTTCTTTTATTTTTCAAATGTCATATGTTTTGTGGTGCTTTCTTATTAATGCTATTGTTTTAAAATGCGGCCCAGAGACTCTTGATCTCAGCAAACAATCTTGGTGAATATACTTTTGCGCTGGGGCAAGTACAACTTAATATTCATAACTCTTGGAATTGCAGAAACAGAAAGGGAAAAGAATCATTGTGATTCCCAAGCTTTAGGTATTGGGGCTAAATAGCTAATGTGAACAACTTATCAGGGGATTGGCAACATTATTAAAGTATCATGTAAAGCCAGGATCACTTTTGAGTTTCAAAAATCTAGGGAAAGGAAAACTCTAGTACTGGTTAACATTTAATAAAGTATGGCTAAGAAGAAAATGCCTTGTACCAAGAGATCTCAGTGGACTAGTTTTGAGAGAAACAATAAAGCAAAGACAAAGCAGTAAAATAAAAATACATCCCAGTGATGACACTTGAAATCCAAATATCAATCAAGGCAATTTTGAAATAACAGAGAATTAAGTAATTTTATGAGAAGTTTAAATTATTATACAACCAAGTAAGTAAGGTACCTGTGCATACTAGTACTTCTGCTCACATGGTGTTAGTGCTCTCTACTCACAATGTTCACCAAAATAATTCCATACACTAATGAATATTCATAGTTAATTTTTCTATTTCATGAAATTATCATTATGTAGTATACATCACAGTAGAGAGCATAAGTAAGAACTGTAAGGAATTCTTAGATTTTTAGACACGTGTATAATTTTTTTCTGGAGAAGCTCAACATTAGCTCTTTTAAGTGAGAACATTTCATTGCAAATCAAGAAATATCAAATGATGTAACATATATGTATTTCTGCCTATTCATTTATTTTTATATTTCTGTTAATATCTCACCCAAAGGCCATGTACCATTTATATATACTTATTTAATAGATAATATCTTGTACCATTTGTTAATTCATATATTGAGAGTGAGATAAATAAATATATTGGTTATGATGGAAAACAGAATACTGAAATGGATGTATCAGTATTAAGAGAAAAAGGTAACTTTAAAATTTCTAAAAATATTCCTTGATGCTGTATATCCCAACCCAAGTTAGAGAAATTTGGACTGAGAATGAATAAGCAGACTTAATACCAGTCTTTAAATTGAAGTTCAGAGGAAAAATTTAAAATGTCCCAGATAGAAGAGAAGTTGAAATGACAGAATTTAATCATATTCTATAGGAGCATTTAGCACATCTAACAAAGTTACATTAAGCATGCAAAAAACACTAGAAATAGGTGTCATGACAACTATAAAAACAGTCTATACAGGAAAAATAATAGGAAGGAATAAGCAAAAGAAAAATGTGTCCTAGAAGGAAACAATCTAAGATGAGAAGAAAATTCCCCATAAGGACTTAATTTTCTCTTCTTTAAGAGATTATATTAAGAACATTAATTTTATAAAATAGGAGCAAGAAAAATTTTAAGAAAAAATATAATAAAACAAAATTAGATGGTAGCTAAATAACAGAACCAAGGCAGCAACTTAAGGAGCAAAAGCCACCATCATAGAATTAACAAATAAGTTAGACAAAGCTCTATACAACAAGAGACATAATAGACACAATAAAAAATATGAAACTACTCAGGAAAAGGTATAATTATGGTGACTATACAAGGGAAAAGATATTGAGATTAGAGTGATTAGGAGGAGATAATACATAGAGACAACAGGTAAAAAATTATATAGCAAAAGAAAAATTAGTGTCCCTAAAATAGTTAAGTCAACAAAGGCGACAGAAAAAGGCTTCAAATAACAAAGCAAAATAAGGAAGAATTGAATTGCAGGTCTAAAGGATTTGTTATACTCTAGGAAAACTTTTACAGCAATCTACACTACAAAAAATTCATATGAAATTTTAAATTTTGGAGGTAAAGAAAGAATTCTTTAGTTAAAAAGGAATTTGTGTGTGTGTGCACATGCACGCTTGTACATGTGAATGTATATGTGTACATAAATAGTGGGAGGTGAAATGCCAGACTGGCCTCAGACTTCTGTTAAATCTAATGTCAAAAGACATCAGAAGACAAGAGAACAAATGTTAGCAACATTCAATGGTGTTTTAGTCCATTTGTGTTGCTGTAACAGAATACCACAAGCTGGGTAATTTATAAAGTAAAGAAATATTTCTTACAGTTCTGAAGGCTGGGAAGTCCAAGGTCGAGAGGCCCACGTCTGGCAAGGGCCTCCTTGCTCTGTCATCTCATGGTGGAAGGCAGGAGGGCAAGAGAGCGTGAGAGCAAGCCAACAAAAGAGTGCTGCACTTTCTTTTATAACACTCCACTCCCTCCATAAGGACATTAATCCATTCATGAGGGCAGAACCCTCATGACCTAATCACCTCTTAATGGTCCCACCTCTTAAAACTATCACAATGGCAATTAAATTTCAACATAAGTTTTGGAGGGGACAGTCAAACCGTAGCAAATGGGAGTGTTTAACTAAAGATTACTATGCACAACCAAGTTGTCAAACAAACATTAGGGGGACAGGAAGACATTTTTTAAATAAAAAACAGCAACAACCAAAAAATAGAGAATATACAACTCACAAGTCCTTCCTGAAAAAAAGGAAAGAAAGTACTTGAGTTAAAAATCAAACCAACTAAAGATGCTTGATTGGAGATGTTGAGTTAAAAGATGTAAGGCATCTATCAACACTCAAAGATAGTGAAAACTACAAAGCGGCAAGGTAAAGAAAGCATGAGTCAAAATATATACTCAGCCATGATATCATTTACCTATAAAGGAAAAAGAAAGACATTCTCATTCATGGGGGAAATGCAGCAGATATGAATCTTCTGGAGAAAAACAAAACAAAATCAAGCAAGCAAAACAAACCACTTAGTGCAATCTTTTCACAAGAGATGAATTTTATTAAAGTTTAGAACTGGAAAACAATGGCAAAAGAACTGACAGCAAGTTTTGAAGCCACTAAAATAAAAACAAAGTTAAAATGTAGAAATCAGAGAAAATTCATATTAACTTGGATAACAATATAGTTGACAACATTTGGAAGGAATTGATGCTCTGGAAAATAGCTGGTTAGCCAATATGATAAATGACTTCAATTTATGAAACAGGAATTCCCACTTACTATGTCTCCAAAATATTTTCCTATATAGAAGTCATCAAGACTGCATAGTTGAGGCGGGGGGTGGGGTAGCAGAGAGGGTGGGATAAAGTGGGGGATGACTAATAGGTGCAAAAATATGGTTAGATGGTTAGATAGACTGAACAATATTTGATAGCACAACAAAGTGACTATAAACAAGTTAAAGTATACTTTAAAGTAACTAACAGAGTGAAATTGGAATGTTCCTAACATAAAGAAATGTTAAATGCCTGAGGTGATGGATACCCCAATTGTCCTGATTTGATTAATTCAAATTGTATGTCTATATCGAAACATCACATGTACCCTATAAAGATATACAAATACTATGCACCCATAATAATCAAAAATAAATTTAAAAAAAGAAAAAACAGAAAAGTAGATAATAACCAGTGTTAGTGAGGATGTAGAGAATGTGGAAAACCCTTGTATGTTGCTGGTGGCATTGTAAAATGGTGCAGCACTTTGGAAAACAGTCTGGCATTTCCTCAAAATGTTAAACTGAGAGTTTACCATATGACCTAACAATTCCATACCTAGGTATTAATATATACCTAAGATAAATGAAAACATATTTTACAGAAAACCTGAATGTTGATAACAGCATTATTCCTAATAGCCAAAAAGTGGAAACAACATAAATGTCCATCAACTGATGAATGGATCAACAAAATGTGATATATCCATACAATGGAATATTATTTGGCCATAAAAAGCAATGCTGAACATACTCTAACATGGATGAACCTGGAAAACATTATGCTAAGTGAAAGAAGTCAGACACAAAAGAGCACATATCGTGTGATTATATTTATATGAAATATCCAGAATAGGCAAATCCATAGAGACAGAAAGTAGATTAGGGTATGTCAGGGGCTGGAGGAAGATTGAATGGGACATGACACTAAAGGGAATAGGGTTTCTTTTTGAGGTGATGAAAATATTCTGGAATAAGACAGTGGTGTATGCAAACCTTTGTGAATTGTGGACTTTACATGAGTGAGCTTTATGTTGTATGAATTGCATCTCAATAAATCTGTTATAAACAAATATGAATCAAATCAACTGTACTAAAATATCTCAATAAATATTAAACTTTATCTTCTTTTTTTAAAAGACTGTATAATTGAAGATAGGCAGCTTCTAGCTCTTTAGCAAGTTGGATCAGGAGAGAAAATGTGGGAACACCTTTGAGTGCTTATTTCTCATCTTTCATCAGAACTCATTCCATAAGAGAAAAAAATTGAAATGTAGTTTAAAATTTTACTACATAATATTAATGTTTTTAATTACATTTTTCTTAATCTTAGACAGATGATTTGGGAAGTTATATCACTGGTGTTAATAAATTTGTATCTCGAGCTCAGAAATTCTATCAGTTCCACTTCCATTTTTAAATTCTGTTAAATGAAATCAAAATTAAAATTAATATTTTTATTTTAAAAATAACATAGCATTGTTATGAAATCATCTATCTATCTATCCTTCTACATATAAATAAATATTCATCATCTTGAGTGATGATTCAAATTTATTAATAATGATAACTTCAAAGAGTTAGATTTTGGTTGACTGAAAATTTAGATTGATTTTTAAATTTTTACTTTTGTCTGTTTTAAATGCATAATTGATAAAAGCCATTTTAAAAGTAATTTTAAAACAGGAAAATGAAAACTAAAATTTATTTTTTAATCTATAATTTTACTTAAAAATTATTCAAATTGTATCATTCTTCATACAATATCTACAATGAGATTTTTTTGGTTTCCCACATGTTTCAATTCCTGTCTAGGATTTTAATGTCTTAATCAGGAATAGTGTTTTATATTTGAATCAGAGCTATGACATTTAAAAGTCTACTAGACATTAATTTTATTTGCCTGACACCAAATTCTATTAATAAATTCACTCAAGATTTATTCTTATAATTTCAAATCACGTCAATTTCTTATGGACCTGAAATTTCTTGTTTTCAGGCTACTATTTGCTATTTGAAAATTTAACTAATTTTATGTTTTTAATGTAAAAGTTTCTTCTTCTTCTTTTTCCTTTCTTTTTCTTTTTTTTCTTTTTAATAAGACCCCTCAAGGATGAAGATGTTCTTGGCAGGTAAACTATGGTTTGAAGCATACCTGAACTTCTTTGTCATTGCTTTCTGTATGTCAAGTTCTTAAGCATTCCTCAAACCATTGCACGATATACCCCATACCAAATGCCATGTGGAGAAGAGCATTTAGATCTAGGCTAGTGTAAGTTTCAGTCTGTACATGACACATGGAACTTAGTAGACAGGGCATGGGCTATGGAGGCAAACTACTCGAGTTTCAATCCTAGCTCTATTGCTCACCTACTGTGTGACCTTGGGCAAGTTACTTAACTTCTCTGTGCCTCAGTTTTCTCATATGTATAATGAGGATAATAACAATGTCCACTTTCTAAGGTTGTTGTGAGGATTAAATTAGTTAATATAAATTAAACATTTAGGAATTATCTGGCACATAGTATGTATGATATAAGCTAGAATTTATCTTTATCATAGTAACAAGTGTTAAAGAATACTTTATTCTTCCTTTTAAAATCTAAGAGTATATATGACAAATATGATAATGAAAAATACTATGTATTAATTTAAAATCATTTTAGAGAGTCAAATCATAGCCTCTGTACTGTAAGATACAATTTAGTAATCTGAACATACAGTCTGGCTTGTCCAGGGTAATCTCAGTTTGCCCCCAAAATCTCAGTGTATGCTTATTGTCCTGGTATACTTTTAATAGCATCCCTTTCACTCTCAAAAGTAAGCCAGTTTGAATGATAAATATTATGATTACTCTGTAATTAAAAGGTAAGAAATGTGTCACTCAAATAAATTTTAATTAATGTTCCCTATGAGAAGTTAAAGTTGGTAATTAGTAATTCATTCATTCATTTAACAAATATATATGGAGTACCTATTTTGAGGATACATTTTTGAACAAGACAGGCAATCTCCCTGCTGATGGAGCTTAACTTTTTGTGAAGAACATACATAATTCACAAGTAGACAAGTTTATAGAATAAAGCCTGACACACAGTAGGCATGCAATAAATACTTTTTAATTCCTCGAAATATACAATATATGATTGATTTTGGTAAATGCTCTGAAGAAAAGGAAATGATAAGAGAAAGAGAGTATCTGGATGCTATCTATGTTAGGGGCATTACGTAAAAAGCAGGATTGCCCCAAAATGGCCTAGGGTGTTCAATCTGGGGTGCCTGGACTTGAACAAGATAGCTAGGACCAGCCCCACGTCCTTCCAGTGGAGGGTCCCCTTTACAGGAGACCAGCATCTTTCTCGAGGTCTCCGTGTATTACGACCTGAAGTTCATAGACAATTCCTATTTCTATTTGACCTCTTAAATCCAATCTCTCTGGTACCTGGGAAGTCTGATGTCCTTCCTTAATAAGGTCACTCTAATGTCTGACCTATTAAAAGGGAGCAAAATGAGGGGACAATGAAATGAAGGTTGCTCACTGGAGAATGGACTCACTGCATTTTCAGCAGAGTCCCTGGGGCCAGCATCTCTCTCTCTCTGAGTGATGGAAGAATGGGTGCATTGTTGCCTTCTCTCTTGTGGATGTGAACCTTGAAGATTTTGTATTTTATTCTGAAAGTAATGAGAAACGACTGAAAAGTGTAAAACCAGAGGATGACATGATCTGATTTGATTTAGGAAAATTATTTTGATGGTTGTGTAGGTAATGGATTGGAGAGGAACAAGAATGAATTTAGGAAGGTCAGTTAGGAAGCTACTGCCACTGTCTAAACACGAAGTTGGTGGAAATAGAGGACTGAGGTTTTTGAGGAAGTTTGGGTTAAAATATAAATTTGACACTCATCTGCATATAAATTATATTTCAAAAGTCATGTGGCTAGATATACTTATCTGGGAAGAAAGTGAAGAAAGAAATAAAAGGGGACCAGAATGGGGTCCTAAGACACTTTGACATTTAGGGTTTAGTTATAGAAGGGACAAGCAGAAAAAGAGAAAAAGGGAAGCTAGGAAAAGCTGGAAAGTGTCACCATCAAGGAAGTCAAAAGTGGAGACTATTTCAAAGAGAAGGGAAGAGACAACTGCATTGAAATCTTCTTCTAGGTCAAATAATATGAGCACTCAGAAGTGTACACTGGATTTGGCAATACAGAGCACATTGATAAATTGACAAGAACGGTTTAAAGGAGAGTCTGGAAATGGACATGGGTGAAGATTGCCCAAAGTGGTGCATAGGAGTGTTGAAGTGTAAGACAATTCAGTCATCATGTTTTGCCTTTGAAATTAGGTAGTATTTAGAGGAAAAGGTGGGGTCGTTTGAAGATTGCTTGTAAATAGAGGTTATTGGAGCATGAGTGCAAGCTGAAATAAATGAGCCAGCAGAAACCATGCGATTGATGATGTGGCAGAGGACTGAGGGCAAGCCTCTACAGGAAGGCCCAGAGAATGTCTGAAGGAATTTTCCTTTGAGAGTCACAGACTTACTTTTCAAAAAACATTTTTGCTGAAAGAGTCAGGTATGATGGGTACCAGTTCAGGAAAGCTTCTATTATTGCAAACATTCCCTCTTGAGAGTTTTTCTTCTCTTGGTGAAGTCATGGAGTTTTAGAGTGGGTGAGGTTTGAGAGAGGAGAAGGTGTGGCATAGGGTGGTGGACGGAATCCTAAGAATGACCCCCCATGTCCCTCACCCATACATAACCACTTCACCTTGGAGTAAGGCTAAAACATGTACATATGATGAAATATCATTCTTGTGATTATGGTACAATATATGGCAAAATGGAAATTGTCTGAGTGGGCCTAATCTAATCACATGAGCCTTTTAAAAGCGGTTTTCTCAGGCTGGTGAGCAAAAGAGGATGTCAGAGATTTGAAGCATGAGAGAGATTCTATTATACATTGTTGCTGGCTTTGAAGATATAGTCTTTGAAGCCATAGTCTAAGGAATAAGGGAAACTGTAGGACCTGAAAGTGACCCCCAGCTGATAGCCAGCAAGAAAATAGGGATCTCAGTTCTACAAACACAAGGAATTTCATTTGATCAACAACCTGAATGAGCTTGCAAGTGGACACTTCTCTAGAGCCTCCAGTTAAGAGCCTGGCCTGCCCAACATCTTGCTGTCAGCCCTAAGCAAAGAACCCAACCAATCTCACTCAGACTTCTCACTTACAGAACTGTGAGATAATAAATTGATATTGCTTTAAGCCAGAAAGTTTATAGTAATTTGTTATTAAGCAATAGAAACCTAATATAAATAGTTATTCTGAGATTGGCGAAGTTAACATACTAGGGAAAGTGGCAGTGAATATAGTTGAGTATCCAGTAGAAATATGTGGTTATTAATTTAAAGTAAAACCAGACATTCCATTTGTGATATGATTCTAGCAACTTTCAGCTTCAGGCACATAGATGTAGGATATTTGGGTTAAATCAGGATTATGGTTTTGACAGTTAAGTATGAAAAAAGACAAGAACAAGGCTTTTTCCAGGGAGTGATTATAACAATGTAAAATAGGATCTAGGTGAAGAGAAATTAAGACAAAATTTGGAATGGGTATAATGGATAGTAAGAAAGTGAGTTACACTCATCTCAGTGAAGCATAAAAAACGGTGACAGAGGAAGGACTGATGGGAGATGCTGACAGCCATGGGTGTTTGAAGTTCATGTTGGTGGTGATTTCAGCATACAGGGTTTGATCACGGAGTGCAAGAAAAATGTTGTTAGAAATGAAAAAGAGGAGGAACTGGGAAGCCAGAAAGTGGTTCAGCCTTGTGGATGACAAATTACCAAGAATGAAGATATGACTAAGTGAAGGACAGAGAGACCAAATTCTATAATAAATGGGAGAATCAATTAGAAAGAACATCTATAGCTATTGGTACCAAGGAGGGGCAGCAAGTATAATACCTTGATGGCAGAAGCTTTAGCTTTTCAAGGAGGAAATAGGAGAAATGTCTTGGAGGCAGCAGGACAGAGTGAGAACACTTACCTCCTGGTCCTAAAGTACATAGGTTTTGAGAGGAAACAGAATGTCTACTCAAGAGTACTGCAGGGAGAGCAGTGCTCTCCACAGGCAGCCAGGTTCCAGTCACAGGAAAGAGGCAAAGAGAACGTTCAGTGAAGACAAGGAAGATATAAAAGAGTTTTACTGATCCCAGATCTCGAATCTCAGAGAACATAGAAAAAGGGTTTGGAGTGAGAGGGTCTGGTGGAGACTTAGTGGTCATGGTCATAGATATATAAAGTATTTAATAATATGGGGCTAAGCCTTAGTGATAACAGGTGGCCTGAGAGGCTTAGACTTCTATAGGCAATGTTAATAATCTGGAATATGAGGCAAGCTGGAGTCAGTGCTGATTATCTCTTACAAGAAGAGTAAAAAATTCAAACTGTCTTCTCAAATATGTATTAATAGTATGGTGGTTTAGGTACCTATTTTTTTCCTGGGGCCTGTCAGTGGTACACAGACAACGGAGGGTAATACTGACCCAGCGTGGACACCATGCCTTCTTCTCGTTCACCATTCAGTAGTAATAATGTTTATAGCAGCACAATTCACAATTGCAAAGTTGTGGAAACAACTCAAGTG
>VBSM01003176.1:26931200-27024956 GCA_008086735.1 Cheirogaleus medius
GGGGGATGGTCATGCTTGAAGCTCTGACTCGAGGGGGGGGCATGGGCAATATACTTAACCTTAACATTTGCACCCCCATAATATGCTGAAATAAAAAAAAATAATTATCTCACAAAAACATAAATGGGAAGTTCTCTTTGTAGTATTGGTACCAAAGAAATTGATTTATTGTATGAAAGAATTTAAATGTGAATGGTGGGAAAATTCAAACCTGGTCCCTCAGATCAGAATAACATAGCACCAAGCTGGCCACTAAGATTCACCTTTTAAACAGGGACTGTGACAGCAGTCTTCCAAAGAAGGAACTGGAGTCTGGGTCCTAGTTTCTATCTATTTTAATATTCCTTTAGTACTTATTTATTTAATTCTACCATTTCTAGTTTGATTTTCACAATACTTAACCTAATTTTTAATAAAATTGTATATATTTAAGACATACAAATGATGTTTTCACACAATATATTTATATAGTAAAATATTTACTACAGGCAAGGTAATTTACATATTTATATCCTCGCATAGTTATCATTTTTTATTTATTTTCAGTGATGACTGCACCCAAAATCTACTCTCTTAGCAAATTTCTAGTATATAATACAGTGTTATTAATTATAGCCATCATGCTATACATTAGATCTCTAGACTTATTTATCATACATAATTGCAACTTTGTACCCTTTGACCTACATCTCCTCAATTCACACTGCCCACTACCTCCAGCCCTTGGTATCCACTACTATACTCTCTGTTTCTATGTATTTGATTTTTTTAGATTCCATATTTAATTGATATCACCCAGTATTTTTTCTTTCTGTATCTGGCTTATTTCACTTAACCTAATTTTTAAGACAATCCTTTGGTCTTTAAGTTCTTAGCCATTTAACCTATAACTTTCTCTTCCTCAGAGGAAGAGAATGGGAGGTGACTCAGCTATAAAAAAAATATTGACACTGAATGGGAGAGACATTTGGCTCTCAACTTTTTGAATGCTACCTCATTTAAAGCAAATTCTCTCTATATATATCTACCTATCTCTCTATATGTAAAATATATACTTACTACAAATATGTTAATATTTTCTATTATTAAATACAAATAAAATATGTTTAAAATTTTTACATATCTTTCCTAAGTATAATTTAAGATGGCAATTATTTGAATTTAAGATCACATTATTAAAATGTAGAATTTCTAGTATGCAAAATAATTTCACAATTTTCAAATATGATACAATATTGGCAAAATATGTTGAAGTACTTAAAGAGGAAAAGGAGATCATATGATTAATACAACTCTACAGATATTTATTTTTCCCTGACTCTCTACATTGCACTGAATTTGATATTATTAAATGTGACATTTTACCTATCATGTTTTAAGCTTCTTCAGGGAAATGAAAAAAATATAGCAATTTTTCTCTTTAGGAGTAAAGGACCAATACGTTACGTTGTTATGGTAACTAAAGTTGTAAAACATCTAGAGAAAGGCAGTACTTCAAAAGTTGCCATAACTTGGTGATCATGCAGGAACAATACCATTTGTTTGAAATGCATTCATTGTTACATGATTGTAATTGTCCCCAAAATGCTCCAGCAGATTTCTAGAAGAATAACTTCCTAAAAGCTTTTTAAAAAATTAACAAGCCAAGTATTTATACTTTTATTAAGAAAATTATTCCCAGCATTTCACTACGTTTAATATATTTAAATTTATTTTCTGGCAATTTATACATATCTAGAAACTTTTCTATTAAGAAAAAGTAGGCTTGCCTTATAGCTAGAAAGGGAACTATAAAATATTTATCAGTCATGCTTATACCTATTAATTGGGTTTTGAGTGGAGAGTAAATCAATATTTTAGGTGACTCTCATTCTGTTTCTACTATTTATTTGATATCACAAATATATGATATAACTTTAATATATGAATGTAATGATTATGTCCACATTACATATATCTGTTATTATATTGTCAATTAGTTATTCCACTTTTTCCTAAAAGTAATATTACAGTTTTATAATCTTTATTTTTATATTATTTCTTCAATATATTTGAAGCTTTTATTAAACAAAATAGAGACAATATAAGTGCATTTCTTAGAAGCTCCATAGAAATATTTACACTTACCCTTGATTTTAGTAGCAAAACATAAAAAAAATCCCAAAGACATTCTGGGCTGTGCACACAGACCTTTTCTATATATGGATTTTAGTTTCACAGCCCTGTAGATTCTAATTCAATAGGGTTCAGGTGGTTCCCTGGTGTCTACATTCTAAACCTTTCACATGTGACTCTGGGTAGCATCATCACTCTTTGAGAACCTTTGGACTAAATATAAGAAGGGAAGCATCTTTTCAAATATTGTGAAAATTCTGAAATAGGGACATGTAAGAACATTCTAAATCTTATACTAAACCTCTTTTATCTCCAAACTTTTTTTTTTTTTTTTTTTTTTGAGACAGAGTCTTACTTTGTTGCCCAGGCTAGGGTGAGTGCCGTGGCGTCAGCCTAGCTCACAGCAACCTCAAGCTCCTGGGCTCAAGCAATCCTTCTGCCTCAGCCTCCCGAGTAGCTGGGACTACAGGCATGCGCCACCATGCCCGGCTAATTTTTTCTATATATTATTAGTTGGCCAATTAATGTATTTCTATTTTTAGTAGAGACGGGGTCTCGCTCTTGGTCAGGCTGGTTTCGAACTCCTGACCTTGAGCTATCCACCCGCCTCGGCCTCCCAGAGTGCTAGGATTACAGGCGTGAGCCACCGCGCCCGGCCTATCTCCAAACTTTAACAATACTTCAGAGTAAACCTGAAAAAGATTCTCTTGGACGATGTTGTCCAATCAACAGAGTTTGTGAACAACATTTGGCTGGAAGATTGCTCTAGGATACGTGGAGCAAACAGTGGCCCTTGTGCCAGATTGGGCCTGCGGCCTTGCCGTTTTGGCCTGCCAAGTATATTTTAATTTGTTTTTGATTGAGCTAAACATTTTTCAATTGTAGGAGTTCAACTATAACCATTCTATTTCTAGCTTCTCTTGGAAAATAAGAAGTTCTGGCAGCATGGGGGTTAATTTTCCACTGAGGCTAGACCATGCTGTCCCTTTTACCTGGGCTTTCCTGGTTGCCATGCCCGCACCCGCTATGGTAGTGGTGGGAACATATCTCCTTGTCAGAGCTGACTTCCTGAGCATGCTGCCTATGCCACTGCAATGGGCCCTGAACATCAGGTAGCCAGTCCTACCACTCACTCACATCCATGACTTTCCCCTTAAGTTTGGGGTTTGCACTTCTGCACCAGCCATTGTCTTTTTTAACTAGCTAACTCCCCAAGCACTTTCAAGATTCAGCTCAAGTATTCCTCCCCCAGGAAGCCTTATCAGAATCACCAGAGGCTGATTCAAATGCGTATTTTCTGGGCTCCCATAACTTAGATTTATTTCTAAAAATTCTCAAACCATTATATTGAAAACCACTAAAACCAAAGGCAGGAGGGTTTTACACATGTGAGTAGGCAAAGAAAAGGTCGATGGCTCATGTCTGTAATCCTAGCACTCTGGGAGGCCCAGGCGGGTGGATCATTTGAGCTGAGGAGTTCAAGACCAGCCTGAGCAAGAGCCAGACCCCGTCTCTACCAAAAGTAGAAAGAAATTAGATGGACAACTAAAAATATATATAAAAAATTAGCCAGGCATAGTGGTGTGTGCCTGTAGTCCCAGCTACTTGGGAGGCTGAGGCAGGAGAATTGCCTGAGCCCAGGAGTTTGAGGTTGCTGTGAGCTAGGCTGACACCACGGCACTTTAGCCCGGGCAACAGAATGAGACTCTGTCTCAGAAAAAAAAAGAAAAAGAAAAAGAAAAGGTTGAGAACAGTAGTATCTAAGCAGCATAAGGGCAGAGAGGGTGTCTCTGTCATTCAGTCATCCAAGCATGCATGCACAAACATGTATTGAGTTTCCACTGTAGATCACATATCTGTGGTATTTTGATGAATACACCAGTGGTGATAAAGGCAAAGTCCATGACATTAAGGAGCTTGCATGTTAGTGCCCAGAACACACTAAGTAGTAATTGTTACTGAATTAAACTCTTGAAATCCAAAGAAAGGTACCATTTCTGACACATTCTGATGCTTAATTGTTTTGCTTTGTTCTCTTTCCTATCATGAAGATAAAGCAATCAATTGGCCCCAGGTTTAGGGAAGGAAACCACATCAACTAATAGCTTTTTAACTAAAGATTGAAAACCAAAGCAAAATGTTTGGCATGAGATGGGATATGAAACTATCAAAACCAAGGTGCGTCACTTCAGAGTGAAGATAGAGACAGAGTGGAAAAGGGAAAAAAATGAATGAGTATATAGCTGCAATTGATGGGGGCAAAATAGGCCAGGAAAGATTTATGCACAGAAATGAAGTACTAGATGCACCTTATCCACATGAGTTCTCTTAATATCCCTCATCAACAACAGCACTAAAAGATAAACTTGAAAGAAAAGTGGAAGAGTTAAAGACAGGATAAAAGGTGAGTCTAAGAATGGTGAGTCTTCTAAGCCTCAGCAAGAAATAGATATATGTTGAGTTTTTCTTAGTTAATATCACTGTGAAATGTTAATAGTTTTATTCACTTAGAAAGAGAAATTTTGTATCATGGGGCTTATTTTTTTTTGTCTTGCACAGAAATAGGAGAAAAAAATAAAAATAAGGCAAAAAAAAATGGGGTAAATAGAAGTGCACCTGGAGCAGAGACTATCTAAAGGGAACCAATTTTCATTTGTAGAGCTATCCATCCATGTGACCGACACTGAAACACTTTTGAGGACACATTAATATTTGGAGATGGTCTTAATACTCAGCAGCAATGTTAGCTTCAGAGATCTCCCACCTTTAGGTACACAAAATTTGGACTACTTTATTGTTAGATGAAATATTTTTATTAATATATATCTATCGGTTCATTGTACAAAAAGATGCTCCAGTTATAACTGTTATTTTTAAACTCTAGAAAATAAAAGAGTAAGCTAGAAGTCTGAATCTTCAATTTTAATATTCGTTTTCTTTCTTTAAAAATGATTCATATTCAATAGAAAATGTATAGCAAACAAAGAAAACATGGACAATTGAATGTTTATTAATTCTATTTTCATTTCATAAAAACTGTTTGCTTTTTGGTATATATTTTTCCAGACTTTAAGGATGTAAGTTTTAAAAATATTGTCTCTTGCCAATAGATATTCTTCTATAGCAACAACTTAAGATGCATAAAGTTGCATTTTTTCAATGTAAAATGATTTACTTAACCAATCCCTACCCTTGAGCATTAGGCTGCTATAAATTCATCATTAATGTAACTAACCCTGTGACATACATTCTTCTCTCTGTAATGTTTGTGTGCAACTCTGAATATTTTCAGGAGATAATTTCATAGAAATATACAGGTTTGGGGGGCTTGATCCAGTTTTATCAATTTCCCTTTTAGAAAAGTTGTATAGATTTGAATGGGAGGGCTTATATCTACATTCTCAGACCAGCAATAAAGGGCACTGGGTTTTTTTTTCTGTACCAAATACATTATTTTTTGTGCAATATAATAATAACTTTTGTGGCTTATCTTAATTATTACTGATTTCGCTTTATTAATAATTACTTGTATTCTTCTCTTTTAAATTCTAATTTATGCTCTTTATCCATTTTCTATTATAGAGTTTGTTTTTTGTGTTGCTTAGCAAGAGGATTTTAATATTAATATTAACCCTTTGTATGTTATGCACATTGTTCCAAGCTTATTAAATTTCTGTATGGTACTTTTGAATTTCAGAAGTTGGCATTTGTTTGTTTTTTAACACGGTTAGTTTGATATAACAATAGCATTTATTAAATTAATTCTGTGTGCCATATTCTGTACTAAGGATTTTAAGTACAGATAATGGTAAAATTCTCACTATAATCTCACTTTGGTACTCACATTATCTTCACTTGCAAACCAGTAATCACAAAGAAGGGGCAACAGCAGGAGATGTTTTCAGCATTGAGAAGCCAGAGCCATCAGATGGGAACTAGAACCAAAGTGGAGGATGCCCAGTAGGGCCTGGGACCTGGAATCACAGACAGAAGAGCTGCCCAGCAGGAGCTGGAGCCCTGAAGGAGTCAAAGCTGCTACCTGGTTGGAAAAACCCTCCAAGGAGGAATCAGGGTGGAAATTCAGATTCCTGGCTTCTCCCTGTCTTCCACCTTCTAATCTTTTTCTGCCAGTGCTGTCCAGCTCTGAACCCAAACAGAAGCTAGCTCCAATAGGAACTTGGGAAGCAAGAGTAGCACAGTGGAAGAGCAAGGAAAAAATATGGGAGCAAAAAGTCAAATGACCAGCACACATTCACACTAATATATACTAAATACTGCTATATTATTGGGTGCTTTTTTTTTTACAGTGATATTCTTGCACTGGTATAATAATCTATATTGTATATTAAAGTTCTCTTATTTTGTTCTTTTTTCCAATATATCCTTGGCTATTTTTTATTGTTTGCTCTTCCAAATGAAATATAGAAATCACTTTTCCCAAGGTTCTGAAAAAATTATAGTTAACTTTAGAGATTAAATTCTGAAGAACAGGAAATAATTTAGGGGGGGAAGGTATGGATATCTTGCTGAACCTTATTTATAACACTTACATGAATTCCTCAGTATGAACAGATTATGAAGATGTTAGTTCTAGCCAAATTTGTAGATTTAATGCAGTTCCAGCAAAAATAATTTTCTATGATATTTACAAAATAATTCTGAAATTTATGGGGGAAAAAGACAGTAGAAAAATATTTTTAAAGGAAAATTAAAATGAATTGGTACTAAAATTTCTATATATTAGAACATATTATCAAGCTACAATAAGAAAAATTATGTCAAAAGACCCTAATTTCTTATTTTTTTGTAGAATTTTTTATTGCTATGGTAATTGTGATCTTTTCTTTTCCATTTTATTTTCTGCCATATGTACATTATTCCTACCATTATAATAGTTCTTTATTGTACTTTTATTTTTCATGGTTATTGGCTATTTAGGTTTTTTTACATTTTCTTGAGTTTATTTTGGCAAATTATATTTTTCTAGGAAAACAACAATTTTACTGAGATTTTCAAACTTATCTTCAGGTTTTTTTGATAATTTTTAAAAAATTCTTTCCAGGTCTGGAGTGTTATCACCTCATCTTATTCCTAACTTAGTTTATATGCCAAGTAAAATGCTTTTGTTTCATCTAACAGAAGACTCAGTTCAAATTGGCTTACGCAAAAGTGACAATTCATTGATTTGCGCTGCTGAAAATTTAGGTAGATCTCACTTCAGGTATTACTGAATAAAGGGGCTCAAATGCGTTATAGAAAAATATACTTTTCCCCTTTCATATCCACTGCCTCTCTTTTGCCTACAGTTTCAAATATGTCTCAAGACGGCAGCCAGGATCTCCCAAGATCAGATATTTCCAGCTTCAAATAAAGTGTAAAAGAGCAAGAGCTTTTTCTCCAGCAAATCACCTGAGTCATTCTTGTGGGACCAGCATGGGCCATGTAGCTATGCATTATCCGGTTACTGTAGGCAGTACTGACTGGCTTAGGTCAGCCACATGCTTCTTCTCTAGGGGTGAGTGGGGTTAGCTCATCAAATGAAAATCGGGGTTACTGATAAATAACACTATCACATTGTCTCTATGTGGGTTTTTTTCTTTCATAATTTCTTGATAAGACTGGCTTGATGGTTTGTCTATATTATCGGGGGGTTTTGCTTGGATTTACTTGAAAAACTTAATTTTCTAAAACATGAATTTTTACCTTTACCTTAATAATCCTTTTCACCTGCTTTCTTTAGTTTTAATTTATTGGCGTCTTACCAACTTCTTGACTTGAATGTCAGAAGTTTTTTATCTATTTTTAATTTAAGGTAAAACCAACTGGACAATAGATTGAGAATAGCTTTACAAATGGATTCAGTCTTAGATAAAGCTCAGCATCTTATTTATTGCAACTCTGCTTCCCCTTCCAACCATCATGTGACACAAAACCAATGGAGAGAGATTTCATCACAATGTGCGATGCGCACCATCTGGGGGATGGACACGCTTGAAGCTCTGACTCGAGGTGGGAGGGGAGACAAGGGCAATGTATGTAACCTTAACATTTGTACCCCCATAATATGCTGAAATAAAAGAAAAATCAAGTAGAAGGATGTCTGTTTCCTATGAAAGATGCATAGGAAAGTGGCACCCTATGGGAGTCATTTATGAACTTCTCTAAAGGTGATATCATTTACAATAAAAAATTGAAGGTCGGTCCTTTTGGCATAGCATGAGGTAGGCTACAAGGTGAGACTAATGGGTATAATAAACATACACAAAGTTTCTTCATTAAAACAGCAAACCTAATGAGTCTAATGCAAATTATTTATATATACATATATTAAGCAATTTAATGTTCAATTTATAAACACAGTTCTGCACCAATATATCTGCCCCTGTGTTTGTGATGACACTTCTTTAACTTATATATGCTAAACATTCCCTAGTCATCCCTTAGACAAAAATAAATTGTTTAATATTAAGAGAATCCACCCTTGGCTAGGATGAGACACAATGGAGTGAAGCAGTTCATAATTTTTTTACTCAGGCATTTAATTTAAGTAAAAACGATGATGCCATTTGTGTCTAGGACAATAAATTTTTTCATGGAAATAATAGCATGAAAGGCCTTATAGCCATACATTTTCTGAATAACCCTGACATATTTCTCACTGAATGTTTTTGAGCATTTTCTTTAAATTATGCTGCCAAACATCACCAGATCCTGTTTTATTTTTGTATCCCAAAAGCCTCATTTCAAGCTTCTAAATAAAATGAAGTAATCATATAGCAGTGTTTGTTAAATTATAGTTAAGAAGTAAGCCACTTGGGCACAGCTGGCATTGCCTGTGAGTAAATGAGGAAGACCCAAGACGAAAAACCTTTCACTTCCCAACGCAGCCTGACTAGAGCACAACCAAGGATAATTTACAAAACAGCATGGAAGTTGATCCTGAGGATGCTTCAACACATTAATCTTGTGTCTAAGTGGTAGGTTGCGGAAGACCTTGTCTCATCCACCTTATGAAAACACTCTACATAAACAAACATGAGGTGAAATTTATAAATTGTACTCAAATGCAACTTTCTGTATAGTGGTTAAGAACACAGCTGGTAGAACCAGATTTCCTGGATTTGAGCTCTGCCCCTGCCCCAAGGAGCTCTGTGACTTTGGCTACTTGCTTCATCTCTCTGTGCCACCGTTTCTGCATTTGTAAAATGGGACTAATAATAGAACTTCTCTCTTAAGCTTATTAAGAAGATTGAATGAGTTACTATATCTGAAGTCTTCGTAACTATGTCTGTCCTAGTGTAAGGGCTACTGTTTTACATTTCTTTTTTTTAGTGAAGCTGTTCATATATATCCTCTACCTTTGTCTAATGCTTTGAAACCCTATTCCATTATAATCTATAATGCCCATATATTTAAAGCAATAAAGTGTGAAACTTAAAAAAAATCACATGCTGAATCAAAAAAACAAAAGGGTGCTGGGGCTTCTATGAATAGGGCTGCTTCCCAGTCTTCAGAGGAAGACATCAGAGATAATAGGAATAAGGATTTGGTTCATGATGCCCACAGAGTCTCTTCTTTAGCTAGTGATTCTCAGTCTTCTCTAGCTAAAGAAGGTGACTCCAAAAAGCAATAGGCAAAAGCCCTGAGAATACAGTAACTCCTGAGATAGAGATCAGGTGGGTGGACGTGACTTCATGGTCCAAGGTAGAATGCTGCACAAGCTCTTTGGGACTCTCAGAACAATTATTGTGAAACACTGTCCTCTCCTGATTTATAGGACCCCAGATCCTAGAATTCTGTTGCCTTATCCACCTCATCGACAATGCCTGACCCTGCTACCTAGCTTCAGAGTAGCAGAACCAATCTACCTAACCTTGCTGGTTTTTTGCCCATAATGTTTGACAACTGAGCTGAGATTGTGTAACCCCAATGAGGCATGCGACACAGTCATGAACATGGAATTCTTCGGGCAAAACCCTGAGAGCAGGGAAGCCATTACTTTTCCAAAAACATACAGAGAGAATGCATTGGAATTTCTGTAGCCCACTCTCTCAAAATGTTATTTCCCTTGCCTAAAGCAATTGGCTATAAATCACCTTCTTAAGATCATAGTTCAGGCTTAGCCTTCAGATTAGAGAGAGGCAGAACAGAGGCCAAAGGGTTAAGATCTTAGCACACTGCCAGACAGGTGACAAGTCTTCTGTAAATGCTAGTTGTTGTTTTGTCATCATCATCATCATCGTTATTGTTATTACCAAAGAAACAGAGAAGCCTTTTACAAGGACCAAGGAAATTAACTGCCGTGAATTTTTCGAGAGCACTGGAGAAATCAAATCTCTTTAAGAAAAGTATCAAAAACAGTTGGTACTTAAAGTGAATGGAACAACTGAAGCAAAATTGGATCACTTTGGATAAAAAGTAGAAATTTTCACTGCCTAGGCATTTCCTTAGACTCTCAGACTCATCTCCACTTTCACTCTCAATAATCTGCTTTCTCCTTGGCTTGTGGGATTCTTCCAGTTGGCAGCCACTCTTGGTTCCAGACCCACTTGGCTTGGAATCTTGGCTCACACTTCTTGTCTTATTCCATTTGGACTTGTTAACAAGGATCCAGATTGTCTGCTCCATGAATAGCTTATAAAGCACAAAGCACCCTAACACTAGGAATTGTCCCCAGTATTCCCTCTGACAGGCCTATGTGGGTCTGTAGAATTCTCACTATAATAAACCAGTGAGAGAAGGCCTCAGGAGAAGAAACTGTCAACTCAGCAAGGCCAGTGTGGACAAACAACCAAGAATTACCAATATCTGGACAATTTATAATGTTGGGAAATCTATATTGGCTTAAAGGGAAACTATGCTCTAGAAATAATGGAGTCATTTTTCATCAATCCCCAGTAAGGAAAAATCAGATTTTTCTATTACAAACTCATTGTACAGTACTGACAATTATTTATTTTGGGTACAATTATCCTAAACCAACCTTTATTGTTGCTTTCAAAGAGTCCAAAAGAATGGATTATATTTGAACATTTTATCAAAACTTGGGTGCATAGAGGGAGAAAAAAATGAAGCAGAATCCCTTACTTAATGCTGCCAAACAAGAATCTTCAGTCTGTGAGATGCTACTCATCAAATAATAATCCCTTGAGGGAGCCATTGTTACTTCTATTGGTGTGATCTACCTTGTTCATTTTTATAAAATTGAGACCAGGATCATCTGAAAAGCA
Organism: Cheirogaleus medius; assembly: GCA_008086735.1. Classification (NCBI taxonomy): domain Eukaryota; kingdom Metazoa; phylum Chordata; class Mammalia; order Primates; family Cheirogaleidae; genus Cheirogaleus; species Cheirogaleus medius. Next base: position 26,942,546 of record VBSM01003176.1, read on the forward strand.
TGACTTCTGACTATACTCTTTACTTTAACGCCCATCCCCATACCAAGTTTTTTCTTGTAATATCATCAATTATTTTCTTCATAGTTTTCATGGTAACTTATAATTATTTTGTTTATTTGTTAATTTATCATTGTCTCTATGTTTTGTAAAGTGGATTAGAGCAGAGACTAAATTTTCAGCTTCAGATACAGCTCCAAGTATATAATAAGTGCTATGCTAATGTTAGTTACATAAATTAGCTTGGCTCAATTCTTGCATATTGTATTTACAAATGAGGAAATAAGATTTAGTGGTATTATTTGATGTACTGGAGATCATGCTTTTGTTCAATGGAAAATTCCAGAAATGATTACTAGTTTTCTGAATATTAAAAGTTGCTCTTTTCCCTTCCACAACAATTTGCCCCTTTTAATAATTTTAAAAAATGTTTCTCAGCCCTGAGTGCACATTAAAATCGCCTAGGGAGCTTCATAAAACTCTGATGACAAGGCCACACTCCTCATCAATTACTCAGAATGAGTATGCTTAAAGTTCTCTGGCAGATTCCAAAGTGCACTAAAGTTGACAGTCATTGTGCATGTGTGTGCATATGTGTGCACATGAAGGTATGCAAGGGAATAGTTTGAGTTTTATTTAATTGCAAATGAAGAAATAAAACCATGTTTTGAAAATACTCATCTTGCAGCTGTGTAGAATGGTTTCAGATAGAGACTGAATGACAGCAAAGAAACCAGTTACTTGTACAGTTCACTAAACAACAGAAGAGAAAGAAATGAACACAGGTGGTAGCAATGGCAATATTATGAAGGGAGCAGGAAGGCTAGATGTGAAGCTTGTAGAAATAGCTCTACAAGATTTGGAAACTGATTGGATGTGAATGCTACAGGGAGAAAAACTCCAGGGCCTTGACAATTGTGCCTAGCCTGATTCCAGGAGTAATTTGTTACCCACATGTGGTAAATTAACACTTTGAGTGACAGTGTACCAATTTGCAAATTACTTCTTTCAGAGCATTAATGACTGAAGAGTATAATCACCATGGCATTATTTTTATTGGCATTAGCATTAATAAATATTTCATGAGCAACCAAAAATTACAGCGCCTATACTTTGAAGAATAGTGTTCCAAAATATGAAATCCAGATCTTAGGCTATCACCAGTGCCAAAAATTATCTAAATATTTATAAATAAAATAACAATTCATTTGAGTAGAAGATTAATTGAGATGAGTTGCAATTATGCTTAATGTTAAGTAGTTTTGTTTGTGTAATTATAAATTGGAGGGCTTGAAGAATTGAACAGCACGAATTCTAGCAACAATTTAACTGTAACATAGGGAGAGTTTATAAACTCTCTCAGTTGCCTTATCTATACATTGAAGAAAATAAGATTTGTCCACCTGATAGCAACAGTCTGAAGCAGATTTTTTACCCTGTAGGTGTTCAAGTTAAGACAATATGGATGGTGGTATAGTACAGAAATGGCACTAGACAGGAAGTCTAGTGTCTGGTGATCCAGTCTATATTCCAAATGAATGATGTATACTATGGTCTGAATGTTTATATCCCCCCTCGCCAAATTCATATGCTAGAATCCTTACACTCATGATGATAATATTAAGATGTGGGGCTTTGGGTGGTGATTAAGTCTTGAGGGCAGAGCACTTATGAATAAGATCAGTACCTTTATAAAATAGACCTGAGGGAACTCATTCACCCTTCCATCATAAGAGGACATAGCAAGAAGGTGCCATCTATGAACCAGGAAACAGGCTCTCACCAGGCACCCAATCTGCTGGCACTTTGTCCTTGGACTTCTCAGTCTCCAGAACTATGAGAAATAAATTTCTATTGTTTATAAGCTGCTCAGTTTAAACATATATTTTGTTGTAGAAGCCCAAACAAAGATGATATGAGAATTAAACTAATAATCCCTAATTTTCTTTTTAGCTGTAAAGTTCAAATTTCAGTATCATAGAATGTGATACTTTCAGGAAGATGGGTATATCAAGATACCAAGAGAAACCAGCATACTGAATTTCTAGAAAGTTGAGGAGACAATGGCCTGGATCTAAAAAGAAAAGAGTAGGAGTCATCAATTGTTCTTGAGCCTTTCTTCATCCACTGATATATAAAGGAACCAGAAGATTTGTGATGGCATTGCAAGGCCTTTCTATAATATATATATTTTTAATTTTATATAAGTATTTTGTTGCCATTTTTAATTTTATATAAGTATTTTGTTGCCATTTTCAAATTTAGGAGGCCAGGCCTTTGTTTTATAGAAAAATTTAAGAGGATTTGCAACAGAAGTCCTCTGCTCTACACAAATGCCAGGCTTGCAATAAAGAAGGCATTTTATTTTGCGGTATTTTTGCAGATTCCTTTTCACCATCTTGTATAGGCATGTAAGTAAAGTAAGTTAATGATTTAGTAGGATTGAGTTGATGAATTGCAGCAATAAAGACTGCCTGCTATAGGAATAATTCAGTCTTTTATTTTTAGCCTCTCAAAAGCTATAACACCAGAGACAAATAGTCACACCATTTGCAAGCCCATAGAAAATGCCTTTATACCATAGGAAAAGTCTCTGCCAAATTTCTCAAGGAATTATGATGTGAATCAGACAAAATAACCCAAGCCACCAAATATCAACAAGACAGGTGTGAGTGGCTGGTGATTACCATTTCCCAGAGAGTTGTCATTTAGACAAGCAAGACAGGAGATTATATAAAATGCAAATACAGAATGATAAAAACATTAGCATCAGGACCACTGCTCCAATAAGATTACTTTGAGAGGGAAAAAAAAAGATAAAAATAAAATTCTTAAGGGCATGATACTGAGCTTAGGTAAAAATTGCAAAGTTATTTAACAGGAATAGTTAAAAAGAGCCAAAGTTATTCAGTTTATAGGAAAGAAATGATTCAACAAATAGTTATTGAGCACCTACTATATGCCTTGGTGAGGTTATATGATGAGGAAAGAAAAACATAATAAATGTAGCAAATTAGATAGTATGTTAAAGGAGAATATGCAATGGATAAAAAGAAGAACTAGAATAAGAGTCTGAGGTTTTGTTTTTACTCAGAGGAGGAAATAGAATGGTCAGGATAAGCCTCACTGAGAAAGTGAAATGTGAGCAAAGACTAGAGAAATCAGAGGGCATCAACCAAGGGCTGACTGGTGAGGAACATGCCAGGCGGCGGGCCAAGGTCCTGAGATGAGGGCATGAATGGCTTGTCGAGGAGCAGCAAGGAGTCTAGCATGGCCGGAAAAGCAGGACTGTGTGGGGAAGTTGCAGTCAACCAGCAAAGTCAGAGAGCAGAGTGTGGATGTGAGTTGAACATGTAATCCAGTCGGGACTGGAGGCCATCTCATAAAGGACTTTGGCTTCTACTCAAGGTTTCAGGCAGAGGAATGACATCATTGGATCAGAGGAGTCAGAACTTCTGTGTTGAGAAGAGACTGGAAGTGCAGCAAGCTAATCTATTAGTAGGCTGTGGTTATATAGAAAAAGAGAACAGCCTAACTCTCATAAAGATGTGCTCTGAACTCATTACCTATAGGAAAAGGTTGTTTGGTATGATATCTATACCTGCTTCCTCATATTGACTCATATTCAAGTGCACATGAAACAGTGGGTTTTGAAAGGGAGGAAGAGAATTGCCCACACCTGGACATTATGCTCTTTTCTCTTTAAATATCTCTTTCCAGCCATTTTCTTAGTTCAGGTACATTCTTTCTCCTCTGAATCCAAAGCCATATGCCTCTACTCTACCCTGAACTCTAATTCCTTGCCACCAAAAACCTGCCAGTTTTCACTTGGCTATGTGTCCATTTCCCCAAATCAATGTTTCCAAAACTTATTCTGTCACGACTCAATTTAATAAGCTCAATCCTGAGTCCATAAGTGTCAGTCACTGTGGCTTAAACCCAGAAGCCTCTGATTCATAGTTCTTTATTGCATACATCGTGGAAATCTCTGCAAGGTTTTAATGATTCCTTCAAAATATCTCCTGTATAATTTGTTTCTTCTCTTTCCTACATCCATCACCTAAAACAAAGTACAGGTTGAGTATACCTTATTCAAAATGCTTGGGACCAGAAGTGTTTCAGATTTCAGACTTATTCAGATTTTGAATATTCACATATATCATAATGAGATAGCTTGGAGATGGGACCCAAGTCAAAACAAAAATTCATTTATGGTTTGTATATACTTTATACACATAGCTCGAAGATAATTTTATGCAATATTTTAAATAATTGTGTGCATGAAACAAAGTTTCTGTACATTGAACCATCAGAAAGCAAAGATGTCACTATCTCAGCCATTCATGTGGACAATCTAGTTGTTTGCCATCTCCTTATTCCTGACTCTGCATTTATATGCTACTGATAAGTGATCTTCTTACACTTATTTACACAGAAATATTTAACTGTAAAAAATATGATTAACCATTAAAAGAGTGAAAAAATAATGTGTTCAGGGTAACAAAGCAGCATAGTAGCATCATCAGAATACCTGTATCAGCTGTTAAACAGCAACAACAAACAACACCAGTTTTCAGTCTCCATGTCAATGCTCAAAAAGTTTCAGATTTTGGATTTTCAGATTAAGGATGTAATCTGAACAACTCATGTATATCTCATCCTGCACATCTCATCCTTGTATTACTAGAATAGTTTCCCAAGAGTTATCCCATCTATCCTACTCAATCCTACCTAAGACTCTTATAAACATTATTTTTATTACTATGCAAAACACTTTAAGGGTCCACAATGTATACTCTAGCATCTAAAGAAGAAGAATCATTAAGTATCCAAATATTGTTAGAAAGAGCAAAAGAAAGAAGTCAAATTTTTGATTGTATAAAGATTAAAATTAAATTTATCCAAAATATAATGATTTGAAATACAAACTAGGAAGAGTAAATAAAAACTTTCTAAAAATGAGATTCCATGTTGCCAAAGTCAAGTTGGAAAAGTTGTTTTCAGCGATGTCATTCATTGTCAGTGGGCTCTTGCTTGGAGGTCAAATGAGTACAACCTTTTTAAAAAGCAATCTAGTAATACCTATTAAAACCCTTTTAAAAAGTCCCAATGGCAGTATAATTAAAATTCTATTAATTTCCTTAAGGAAGAATGAATTCAAGAAATACATTTTTGAAAGTGTTTTCAAAGAATTAGTTACTGAAACAGAGAATGAAAAATTACTTAAATGCTCAAGAATAGGTCTTTTAAAAAAATTGTGATCTATTGAGTGATTATTATACAACCATTAAACATATAGTTCTTAAAGAATATTTAAAGTCATAGGGAAATACTTATGATTTAATGTAAAATTGTATAAAGTATAAAGTTATAAATACAGTATGTATTAGTTTCATAATGCCGCTGTAACAAAATACCACAAACTTACTCACTTAAAACAATACAGATTTATTATTTTATAGTCTTTGAGGTCAGAAGTCTGAAATGAGTCTCACTGGGCTAAGAAGGTATTATCAAGACTGCATTTCTTTCTAGAAGTTCTAAAGAAGAATGTTTTCAGTTTCTAGGGGCTACCTACATTTTTTGACTTATAGTCTCCTTCCATCTTCAAAGGCACCAATGACGATCTAGTCTTTATCATATTTTATTACTTGGATACTGACTCTTTGACTCTTTCTCACTGACTTAGACTTCCAGTTTAAAGGGCCTTATGATTACATTTGCCCACCAAGATAATCCAGGGCAATCACCTTATTTCAAGATCAGCTGATTAGCAAACTTCATGCCACTTGTATCCTTAATTCCATCTTGCCCTGTAGTATGTAACTTGGTGATATATAACCTAATATAGTCACAGGTTCCAGGGCTTAGAACATGGCCATTTTGGGGGGATCATTATTCTGCATACCACAGTATGTTTTAAAATTTTGTAATCGATTGATACTTTTATACATATGAAATGATTTAAGAAATGTAATCAAATATCAACAACCAACCTTAAAGTACTTTTACTTTTTTTATTTGTACTCTTTTGTATCTTCCACAGTCAATTTAATGAGCACTATAATCTTTAAAAAATAGAGAATAGAACTTTTTAATGACTTTAGTTTTGCTATTACATCAATCTAAACTTCTTTCCGTGATCTTCAAGGCAAAGATTTTCAGTTCATTAAATCAGACTTTCGCTGATAGATTTCAACTTTGGTCTTCTTCTCCTGTTATTCTTTTACTATTTTCCTTTTACAAAAACCAGCCATCCCTCAAAGTCTAGAGTCTTAACTAAAATGCTTCCTTGGATTAGTACAGCTCTTACTACAATACAGTGTGTACTATGAAATTCAACCAGTTGCTCACCACTTAATTTTGGAAGCTAATTTATCACTAATAAAATGTAGCTTTTTGAAAGTCAGCAACACAATATTTATTCGTTTTACCTTGAGGCTTGCTAACAATATTGTGTGCACACATAAATGCTTGTTGAATTATGCTTCTGAGATTTTAGTGTAATATTTCTTTGGTTTGAAATAATCTTTTTTCTTTCTTTTTGGTTTTGCTTATTTTCTCAATGAAAACTATTTTGCATATAAAAAGAAAATACATTGTCATCACCTCCTGGCCACTAAATTACTGAAGCCATCACTTTTGTCTACTTTTAGTTTCTCTCCTGTTATTTCCTTTTCCCTCTGTACCGATTCTCTTCTCCAGCCTAAATTTGAATATGATTAAATCACCCACAATTAAAAGAAAATTCACACAACTCTTCGTTCCCTTCTATTTATTTCTTTCTCTTCTCCCACTAACAGCTAAGCCTTTTAAAAGTCTGTTTTCTGTATTTCAGCTTCCTCAGCTTCCTCAAATTTCTGGCGTTGGCTTCCAGCATTCCACTGACACTGATATGACAGGTTACTAGTGACCTCCTGGTAGCCAAATCAAGAAGACTTTTTGATCTTTACCATACTTAGCCACTCAGCAGTTCTCAACAATGGTGACCATCATCTTCTTCTTGACACTCTTCTTTGACTTTTAAAGTGTTCTTTTAACTGGCCTCTAGTCTTATTCCCTTCTAATGCATCCTTCATGCTTGCCACTAGAATGATCTTTCTATTAACAAAACATGGTTCTCAATGATGCTTTCTGTAATGATGGGAAGGCCTTTTTTATCTGGACTGTCTGATATAGTAACTAGACATATCTGACTATTGAGGAAATAAAATGTGGCTAAAGCAACAGAGAAACTAAATTTTTAACTGTATTTATTTTGAATTAATTGTAATTTAAATAGCCACATATGGTTAGTGGCTATAATATTGGACATCAGAGTTTTAAAACATATGCTACTTTTGATGGCTACCCATTGTCAAAATGTTCTCAAACTTTAATGTGCCTAAGGATCATCTGAATAGTTTGTTGAAATTGTTGATTCCAGGGTTTTATTCCATTTATTTATTTATTTGTTTGTTTAGTTGTTTATAAAGTCAAAGGCCTACTGGATTAATAGTTATTTTTCTCACAGATACTGAAAATGAGAGGGCTAGATGATCATTTTTTCTCTTCTTTAGAAATGGACAGAACCATATAGGAATGTAATAGTCTTAACCTAGGCTCAGATGACTAGTTGACACATGGCAGACCCAACTCCCACCACCCCCCAAATTTAAAGCTTTATTGATCTTACAGTTTCAATGAAGTGTTTTATGCACTTTTCTGTTCCCAGGTTTTAAGATGTTAAAACTCAGATCTAGGAATGACGACCCTTCCCTGCTACTGATTTCAAGGGTAGAAGTCAACATGACACATAGTGGAAAAATAATCAACAGAAGTATTTAAGCCACATGGGTAGGCCAAATCTCTGTGGGTAGGGCTCAGGAATATGAATTCTCAATTTTGGGTAATTCTAATGGAAACTATACAAATTCCCTGCCATGTTCTAGAAAAACTTTTCATGCTCTCCAGTTTCACCTTATATGTTACCACCACATTCTTCCCACCATCCTTTATCCCATTTTGCCAAGCCATAGGAACCTACTTAATACATATAAAGGGTTTCTATTCATTGAGAATTTCTCATGTGCTAGATACCTTCCAAATATTTTATCATTTAATTTTTACATAATTTTATGAGATGGAAACATCATCTACAATTTTACAAATAAATTGAGTAATTTATCCATTATTATATAATCAACAATTAGCATGTTAGTAGGATACATATGCAAAAGCAATACATTAGATACACGTACAGCAACATGAATAGGTCCTAAACTCAATCTGAGTAGAAAAAGCATAGGTGACCCAATATGCAACACCATTTATTAAAATTAAAAACTACATGCAAAAAAATTGATGACACATTTGACAGAATATATGCAAAGATGATGGAGTTGAAAAGGATGGGCGTGGGGTATGTGGATAAAAGAAAATAAATGAATAAATAAAACAAGAGAAGGGCTTCATTTCAGCCAATTATAATATGCTATGCGACCTGGAGAGAGAGAGAGAGAGAGAGAGAGAGAGAGAGAGAGAGAGAACTTGCCATAATTAGAATATGTTAATAAGAGCAATTGTGAATTTCCCCCTTAAGTTTTTAAATATAAACGTACAACACTTTGCATGTACTAGGTGTTGAAAGTTGAGATTTTAGCAACATCCCACTTTTTACTCATGAATACACTTATGTTTCACTAGGGAGCCAGTAAAGCAGTTAATTTTGTCAGTTTGTGGTTTGCTCAGTGTTTATTTTCCAGTTATCTTAATTGTCTATTACATATCTGTTTTTAATTGTTTCTCTTAGAATCAAAATCTATGAAAACAAAAGTTACTAGGTACTTAATTTGCTTGGCATATTCCCTAATTTATTCAACAAAATCATATCTTTACTTATATCTAACTCCTAGGTATATGCCAAAAACTGCTCAATTCTTTAATGAATGTAAAATATTTCTGATGATTATGAAATGTGAAGTAGATGGCATCCCAAAGTCTGATTATTTACCATCGAATTTTACCATGCTTAGCATTAAATTTAGTCCTTGTGTCTAAAACAATCAAATTTATGTTAGCACATGCAGATTGTTTGAGTTATATAATCCTAACTCCTCATTCCAGAAAAAAACTAGGAAAGACAGATTAAACTGTAGCCTTAAATTGCAGAAGGTGATAGTGGAAAGATCCTATATGCATGATATTGATTCATATCAAATTATTCTTTAATATATTTGTCAACATTTTACTTCCCTTGGTGTTCATCTACATATGTTTTCTCACCAAAGTGACTTGCTTAAGGAGAATAGCTAAAAAATAATATTTAGTAAAAGAAATCCAACATTCTTCCACTTTGTTGTTGTTGACTGACTAAATCTGGTTCTAATACTGAGTGGAATTTCCAAACATGACCCTGGGGCAAGACAGAAAGCAAACGTCAACATATTTCCCTAGGTATTAAAACTATCAGAAGGAAGTTCTAGTATTTCCTTAAACACACACAATAGAAAATGAATCAAGATATGATGTCATGCTTTATTGAAATATTTATTTTCATTACAATTCACACAGATCTGCAAGGTCAAAGTGACACTGGTCTTACCAGAAAATATGAGATTTGAGTTACATAAATCATTCTCTACTGTTTAGAAAACAAACCATGAATTTTCATGAATTTGGGACACAACTGCAGGAACTAGATGGTATGAAAATTCAAAGAAAAGCAACAATATTTCTTTTTTAAAGGCTTCATTGGAAAAAAAAAGTTAACTTTTGTGGTTATGTTGAAAAAAAAATGCAAAGACCAGTACAGCCTCTCCTTTTTTCTTTTAGAAGTTGTGGAGGCCTTTTTTTCAGCAGTGTGATTCCCTGACATCCCCCTACCCTGCCATTCTACTAAATTTCCTCTCACATCTTCTATACAGCCCCCTCCCACATACACAGGACAGAAGTGGAACAAGTGGAGAAGAAAATGATGAGAGTAATGCCGAGGGAAGACAGCAGTGTGTTTAACATCACAAGATCAGAGGGAGCCCAGAAGCAGAACCTAGAAAAATCCTTTCACAGCATGCAATATAGAACAAAAATCCCCAGAAAACTCAAATACTACTATTATCATGTTTCAAAACAAGAAAGCTAAGAAAGGTGACAAAAGGACCCAAGAAAAGATAGCATACACTTTCAGCCACCTGTGTGTCGGGTGGAAAGTTTTCATCAGAACCCTTTAATTCTTTTCTTTGATGTATAAGCCCAATCAAGACAATAATATGTCCTTGAACCAAAATGAATCCTCTATGATAGACTATCACTCTGGGTGATAAACAAAGCTTTTAAAGACATAAACTAGCTCTGTAGGTGGCCTTCACTCACTCTAAGAAAGCTTTTGATTAAAATAAAAATGTATGTAGGAGCAAAGTTGAATGAAGGCATACAAAAAGTTTTATTCCATTTGGGAGAAATAAACATGAAAATGAGACCTCTTCAATACCTCTACAAGGGTAGACAAATTGATCAAACCAGACAGCAAGAAAAATGAAGAAAGAACAACTGCCCTTCAACTGTTTTAAGATTTTTACTTTTAGGAGAATAACCATCAAGGGTTGAACTACCCTGAAATAATTCTTTCCTATAGTGTTCCCTAACTCGCTCAACAACAAACATGAACATCTGTTCAATGGGCTTAGCTAAGAAAGCTGAAAAGCAAACTAAACTTAAAGGAAGCTTGTGACTTCTGACCTAATGGCAATCTGAGGCAGCTGTCTCAGATGAAGAGGTGAATACTGGTGCAAACCAAGTGAAAGAAATCAAAAAAGCAGGTGAGAAATGGAAGAACAATGGGAAACAAAGGGACAAAATTGGGGCTGGATTTCAGCATTAAGAGAAGAACTTCTAATGGATAAGAATTCCTCTGGCTCATGACTATAGACAGCTATGATAAAAGTGGACTTTCTTGCTGTCTAGTAAAAATGAAAATATGGAAACACTAGCTATTGGGTAATTCACAAAGAAAAGTGATTGTAATTATTGTAAATTCAATAACCTAGGAGAGTATTCTGTTGGGCATTGAGTATAACATAGACAAAACTCTCTAAGGACAACTCTGATGAGGCGAGTTCCTTGGCACAATCACTGAAGCACCACCATTTTTCAGACTCGGAGCAGGTAAGAGAAATTCAGGATTGAGGATACTGTTAGTAAACTCATTATTTGATTGCTCAAAGAGTACCAGAGTACTCAAAAATGGCAGAGAATAGTGTCAAACTATTCACTTCAAGTTCTCCAAAAGCATATTTTTATAAAACATCAAAAGCTGTTCAAGGAGGAGAGGTTGAATTTGATTAAACTTGGTTGAGTATGGTTAGTTATTGTTTTTCTAAGAAAACTGAAAGAAATGAAAACTGTACATAAGCCAACATTTTTAAGCTACCACAAGGTTATGCTGGCAGATTTGAATGTTTGTAGGGCAAAGATATTGCAATGTGACTGAACTGCAAAGAAAATATACAGTAGAATGTTTTTTTTTTACTTTTAACTTATCTTTTAACATTTAATTGTTAAAAATTATGGAAATGTTGAAATGCTATTATGTACAAAAAAGAATTTTAAAATGAATTTAAATGTTTCATTTTCATTTATTCTCTTACACTGAAATAAAAGTCAGTAAATAAAAACACAGCAAATTGAACTCCAATTCTTCTATAATTGAAATTATTGGCTAATCCCTCAAATTATGTTCAACCAAATATTAATAATTCTTGAATATTCTTAATAATACAGTACTGATAAGACAAGATTAATTTAAATCAATATTCATTACCCAAACCTATTTAAACCAATGTTTTGCATTTCATTCTCTTATCAAATGATTCTTATTTTAAAAATCAAAATTGCTAATAATCAAAGATTTTATTGACACATTAACAACTGGGACTCTGTTATAAAAAGTTATATATAATATACTTCTTTGTTGCAAAAATGCTACAAGTTTGGAAGAAGCATAAAAAACATCTATAAGTATTAATGTCTATAAGGAAACCATGTATAAATACATTTAAGTACTCAATTATTTTATCCAAATAATTATAAAGATTTAACATTATCGATTTTTGGTTTTACATAGTAAAAAGTATCAATATAGATGAATCATATATAGATGAAAAAATAACTTTTAAAAAATACCTGGCCTTAGCAATTTTGCTGGCATAATATGTAGAAATTTGGAAAACATTACCAAAAACAGAACAAAAATCACTAAAAGTGTCCTAATCTCACCAAGTAGAGACATCCACTATTAAGTATTAATGTATTATCTTAAGAAAGTGAGAGAGAAAGTGAAAACTAGAGAGAAATTTTTATAAAATTGGGGATTGACTATAAAAAAGCAATGCATTCTTATATAAAGGATATTAATACCTTGTCTCTAAATGGTTGTAACAATGTTCCCAATTACCCATTGTGCCCAATAATTTTATTTTTGTGTTTTTGAGCCATAGTTCTTTAATTTTTTGTGAATTCATAACAGTTGCTCTTTTTCTTAATGTTTTTTCCACTACTTTCAAACCTAAAAGTCACTAAAGATTTATATAAAATGTAGTGTTTGATAAGACCTATACTATGAACAGTGGTTCTCAAATATTTAATTTCAAGTTCCCTTTTATGCTCTTATTTTTTTTTATCCAATGGAGTTTTAATTAAATAAACACTTACAGTACATGGTCTTTTCAGTATAAATCAGTGTTAAGGTATCCCATGTTAATTATAACAAGTTATTCATTCATTCATTCAGCAAATATCTGAGTGCTTATGATGTGCCAGGCACTGAAGATGTATGAATGAACAAAACAGAAAAATCTCTGTATGTAGTAAATATTATTAGTATTTGAAGTGATATTTAACTTGGGCAACATAGAGTTTCTTCAATAACTTCTACCAAGTTTCCTACTTCTTAAATCTACCATAAACAAATATAAACATATTTTTTCCAGTTAGTATTTCGCAAGCGTATGTTGCTGTTAAAGCATAGAATGGTTGACTTGAATAAAGAAACTAAAGAATTTGCTCTCAAGGAGCTGGTACCAATTGAAAGGAAGGGAGCTTTTCCATGGACATGGGTTGGGGGATGGAGGGGGAAAGTAAAGTTAGAACTATGCATATTAAAGCATGGGTGTAAGATAGTGATAAACACCTTTGAATTTTAGGGACAAGCCAGTAGGTTTTGAAAGTTCTTTTGTTTGTTTGTTTTTGCTTTTATTATTATTAATTTGATAATTATTAATATATAATCTTGTTCTTTCCACCTGGAATACCTCATCACTGGGACATCTTTTCCCCATGCCCACTTCTCTGCCTAGGAACTTCTATTTGTTCTTTAAGAACTAGGCTCAGGTGTCGCCTCCTCTGAGAAGCCTTCCCACATCCCACCTCCCCAAACCTCCAACCCTCTGGAATCCCACAGAAAATTTGCTCATATTTCTATTATAGCCCAAGTTATATTATAAAGTATTCATTTTCATACCTCCTCCTTGTACTAACTTCAGAACCCCTCGAGGGCAAGGACTATGTCTAATTATTCCTTGTGGTTCCAGTGCTTAGCTCAGCTCATTGTAGGTGCTCCGAGAAAGTGAGATTGAATGAATCAATCACCACACCTCGAGGACCCTCTGTCTTACCAGGTACTATGCTAAGAGATATGAAGTTAAAAAGTTGAGGCCTCTGGCCCATTAAAGTTCATAAACAAATTGAGGATGTATTCCTATCTTTCAATTCCACATTATAGAAACCCAACACAAACTAGCTTAAAAGGAAAAAACAGAATGTGAGCAGAGGACAGAATTTATTTGTCCCAGGCAGGTTACTTCTATTAATAGTTTCAGGAATAGCTGAATCTAACATCCAAGGATTTCCAACAATGTCCTCCTCCAGATTAGGTCTCTTTCTATAACCTGCTTTTGGGTGGCATCATCCTCAGGATTTTTTTTTTTTTTTTTTTTGCCATGTGAAAGCCCCTCACAGCTCCATGTTTACATCCAATTGTAGCAAACATAGAGCTTTTTATGCCAACGGTCCTAGCAAAAGTCCTAGGAGTAATTCTCAGTGCTTTTAATTGAGTCACCTATTGTTCACTGAACCCATTATAGTAACTGTTCATCCAGTCTTGTCTCCTCTTCCAGTATCCTCTCCTCTTCTGGTCTGGTCTCATCTCCTCTTTTTTATCCCATCTGGTCTCCTCCTGCTTTTATGCTCTTAAAAATCATTAAGAATTGTTTAATTTAGGTATATCTGTCCATAGTTTTCATATTAGAAATTGAAAACAAGAAATTTTTAGAAACTCTTATTTATTAACTCATTGAAAAATAATCATAAACCCATTATATATTAACATAAATAGCATATCTTTGTGAAAAATAGCAATATTTTCCAAAACAAAAACATTCAGGAAGAAAAGTTTCACTGTTTTACATTTTTGCAAATCTCTTTCATGTCTGGCTTAATAGACGAGAACTAGACTCTAATGTTTGTTTTTATATCCAATTTGTTGCAATATGGGGTTTGGGTTGAAATATAGGAAGAAAATCCAGTTTAACACAGATATGTGGATAGAAAAAGGGAGAGTATTATAAGCTTTTTTCAAACAATTGTGGATATTCTTCTTTGATGCTCCTTATACACAAAAAAATTACATCGATAATTACACACACACTAGTTTCTTAAAGATTAGTTGAAACTAGGAATCAGAAACCACATCAATAAACTTTTTACACTGTTGCATTAAAATCCATTGACCTATCTTTCACTTTGAATGGTCTTTTACCCTTACACGATCTTTTAATATCATTCATTGGTCTTTGGGAAATTTGATTCCCTGATACAGATCATCCCAAATGTTGACATATTCCGTTATAAAATATTTTTTAAATTATATTTATTGCTATTATCATAGATTTAATTTTAAAAAAGATTTGGGGTAATGGATATAAGTTTTCAAATATTCTAATTTTCACTGGAAATCTCACATTTCATAATATTCAATAAATACTGACAGTTGTTTTCCTTAAAGTGACAGATTTCATTCATTTTCAAGATATGTCCTCCAAATTCCCAACTCTGAATAACCATAATTTTTCTATTAGTAATTGTTTCAAGTAAAAATAGTTCACCCTAAAAACGTGACAGGTTCAGCTCAAGACTCAATCACACAAGTGTTTTTTTCTCAAGAAAAAAAAAAAGAACCATTTTATCGTGGCATGTAGAAATGTTCTTCCAATCCTGTCAAACAGAAAATTTAGAAAGTCTTGTGGCCTGAGGGTTGAGGTTTAATGCAATTAGTAATATTGCTGCTTGATCAAAGATATTCTTAAGTAATAATGGCACCTTCTTTTAATACCAGCGTGTGCTGGTGCAAAGGCAACAACTTTTACACAGTTTGGTGCCAATGTCATGCTTTGTGTTAAGGACAGTTTGACTCACCATTGCTTTTGTACCTTAAGTACACAAATATCAACATGGTGGGGAATAATCACTTACTCTTACTATGACAGTAGTTTTGATCTTGTGGACCCATTGAAAGGCTCTCAGGAGCCTCTAGGAATATGTGGACTATATTTTGAAAACCTCCACATTAGAGAATTTCTCTGAAAGGATTCCTGGAGAATACATGTGATTTCTCCAGTGCTATTCCTCATTGTTAGAATAATGGTTTGTTTTATTTAACATATAACATTTACCTAAATAGTTTTTAAAGCAAATTGGCAGGCATCCTCCTCATTTTCCCAGCCAACCACCACCACCACCAAATAGCCTGGCCACTACTATTCAAGATTGCCAAGGTCATGAAGAAACAATGAAAGACTGAGAAAGTGTCACAGACCAAAGGAGATAGGGGACAGATGCCAACTTAAAGGAATGTGCTACCTGGGCTGGATCGTGGAACAGATCAAGGACATTAGTGAAGAAATTGATGAAATCTAAAGTCTAGAATGTGGTTAATAGTAATGGACCAATCTTGGTTATTTAGTTTGGACAAACATACCATGTAAGATGTTAATGATGGGGAAACTGGGTGAGAACTATATGGGAACTCTCATTGCTATCTTTGCAACTTTTCAGTAAACCTAAAAAATTATTCTAAAATTAAAAAAATTAAGTTGGGGGTGCAAAAACACTTTAAGGCAGAACATGTTGCTTCTCTGCTCCAAATTCATTTGTGATCTATTTCGCTCAAAGTTAGAGCCAAAGTGCTTAAAATCTCTATATAATCTCGTAACCCACAAACTTTCTAATATCTCTTCTTGGTGGTCTTCCCCTAGTTCACTTTGCTCCAGTTGTGCAAGGCTCTGGGCTGTTTTTCTAACACATTAAGCATGTCTGCCTCAGGGCCTCTGTACTTGTGTTTCCCTCTGCCAGGAACAGTCTTCACCCAGATATCAGTGTGATTTATTCCCTCACTTTCTTCAGGTCTATGTACAAATTTCACCCTATTAGAGAGGTCTTCTTTGACTATTCTATAGAAAATAATAACTACCTATCCCACTCTGGCATTATTTATTCCATTTACTCTGTTTTATTTTTCTCCCTCTGATATAACATCACCCTCTAATATATATATACATATACATATATATATATATACTTGTCCATTTGTATATTGTCTATTCCTCTTAGAATGTAATCTTCTTGAAAGCAGGGACTTAGTTTCAACATTATGTCTTATTTCAACATTATGTCTTTGATTAATATTAGGTATGTATGAAAAAGTCTTTTGATAATATTAACAAAAACTAGTGGGTTTTTTTAAATGTCATTTTTAGCAAAACAAATAGTTAAAAATCCTATGTTTGTTCTGAGAACTGTTTCTGGAAGTTTTGCTGGTCTAAGATATCCAAAAGTTTGATTTTAAACTTCTATATAATACAAGGTTCTAGGGAGATTCAGGGAAAAATAGACTGAAAATCAAAATGGGACCATATTTTAATGGCCACCATCAACAATTTAAATATTACTAGTACGAAATAGCAACATGAGTTTTATATCTTCTAAAATCTTATAGTTCTAGAAACTTCTCTCAAGAATCTCAATTAGAAAACTTCTCAGTAAATTTTATCTTCTGAAGGACATTACTTTTATCTCTGTGTATAACACAAAAACAGGCTGGGAAAACAGTCTAGGTCTTTTTTCTATGACAAAGATTTAGTTAAAGGATGTATTTTTTATATTTACCTAATTTTCCCCATCTAAATATGTAAGTCTGCTGTTTTTTTAAATATATATATTCCTTATTTTAATTCACATTACTAGATAAGTGACAATCTAAGTAAAAAGTGCACTATATTAGAAAAGAAAGTCCTTCAAGGTCTGATTGCATTGTCCTTCACTAATTGTATATAACAATTTATTCAAACTTTGAAACCTTTTCAAAAAATTATGCTTTACCCCATTTATAAATAACAGCAGAAAATTAAAGCTACGCTGTTGTATTCTGAGTTACCGTATTTCTTAAAAGACAATTGGTTTTCTTTACACATTTCTAGAATTCCAAATGATAAAAAAATTTTATTGGGTTCTGAATTGCCTTCAAACACTATTTCTTATTTTTTAATTTTTAAAATTTGAGATCCAAAAATAGTTGATTGGCCTGAAAAAATAGTGTTTAATTTTTAATATTGACAAAATGAATACATTTAAAAACTGAGCAGACTAAGTCCCCATCCTTCCTGATTCCACTGCCCCCACTTCCCAGAAGGTTATGTCTGGATTCTAGGCAATTATAATTTGGAAGACCTGATAGTAATATTTAGTATATGGCAAGTATATAAGTGTTTTAAGGTCATCAAATTATTAGGGCACAAAAGAAAATTCTGAGATTAGAAATTCAATCAATAGTTTCATCAAAGCTATAAATTTACTCTCCAAATAGAAGTGAAGAACTTGTGAAAGAATTATAGCGTATACATTTCCACAGTTCTGTTTAAATTAGCTTTTGTTTTGATATCTTTTCTTCCGGTCAAGGTAGCATTTTAAGGTCATCTTTTGAGGTCCTTCTCTGTTCCAACATATCGACACACAGCAATGTGGAAAACTACATATCTATCTATCTATATATATATATATATTTGTGTGTGTATATATACATATATTCATATATATATATATATATATATAGAGAGAGAGAGAGAGAGAGAGAGACCTAATCTCAAAACAAGCTAAAGGGCTCCTGGTTCTGTGGCTCTGTGGCCTGTGACTCTGTGGAATAGATTGGAACAGGTGCACCAAGTGGTAAATGAGGCTGAAGCAGTGGGCTCACTGGGCTCCAGTCCCAGAAACAGGTCAAGAGAGCAGAAAGTTCATATACTGTGATGCAATGAAGATTCCACACAGTATGGGTAACCTGAACCAGCCTTAGTTTTTGAAACATGTTATCTATTAATAGGATATTGTTTCCTATTCCCTGCTTTAGACTTTCACTGTCTCTGAAAGGAGGATGAAAATAGCTGCTTTCAATCTCTTGGGACCATGATTTATATGACAACACGTACTTTGAGAGGCAAGAAGAAGGGAACGCAGACTTGTGCCAAGCCCAAACTCAACCCAGATATTAACCGCTCACATTTCTGCATATCTTACAAGAATGTTTGTACAATGAACATCCTTGGAAGACAGAGATATCATCTCCCTTTGGAGCACAAGCCATGTTTTCTTATTTTCTAGTATAATAAACATAATATCTTCCTCCAGGCAAAAGTAAAGTACATTTTCTTACTGCAGATTAGAAGATATTTGAGTTGCATAAGCTCGGGTAACCTAACCTTCTACATATGCAAGCATTGCCTATCCTTCTTTGTTTTATCCCGTGGGAACTGCAACTCAGGGAACTGGTACAAATGCTGATTGTTATTGCTATTAGTAATTAAGTTCTTTGTCTCTAACCCACGAGTCTTGTGTCTTCTACCAGCATCCATGAAATTATGGCAGATTAACTTTTAACTGGCAAGTAGAGTAAACTCTCAGACTTTTCACAATTGTTGACATTGTTAAAAGATTGAGGTAAGACTCCATGAAATGTGGAAAGATCTCCAAGACATACTGTTCAAGCAAAAAAATGTCTCAAAACTACATATGTGTGCATGAAGATATAAATATGATTATATATATGCATGTGCATATATGAATATATACACACTATAAACCCATTTTTAACTCAATATACATAAATAAGTATATAAATATCTAAAGAAAGTTCTGGAAAATATATACCAAAATAATTACAGATGAATACTTACCTACGGAAAGAGAAATGTGATTAGGCATTTGGGTTAGAGGTAGGTGGGACAATGAGTAGTGTATTGAGAAGAAAAGAGTTCAAGCAGTTGACTTGTGATCTATTCAGTTTCTTTGTGGGTGGGGAGAACCCCTAGGTGAAAGAAAATAAGGAAAAGTCAATTGATCTAATCTCCTTGTCCACTGGACTTCCATGTAAATAGACTAATACTATTTGCTAGGAGAAAGAGAATTTATTCACAGAATTCCCTTAGCAGAATATCCCTGAGTAAAGGTTTATTTATAGTAAATACACCCAGGATCTATAGATTTATGAGGCATGGCTCCTTGGAGGATGTCTCATAAATTATAGAACTCTCTTGGGTATAAAATGAAGATGTTTCATAACTTAAATGCTCCCAACTGTGTAAAGTAACCCTGAAAGACTTTATTTGGAGGGCTCCTACATACATGTAATGTAAAAAGAAGAGCCTGAGGAGCCATACATATGTCCTAAAACTTTCTGCTTCATCTGTGCTTCTTACCTGAGAATATCTTTAAAATGATTTGTAAAGCTTAATATGGAGTGTGATGTCTGATTTGTATAAGTCTGCTTTGACAATTCAATATTTGCTGCTCAACACACTACTCTCCTGACCACCTCTATCCATCCATTGAATTTTGATTGTTCTTGAAAGTCATCAAAAATTCAATACACTTTTTTTCATACCTTTTATATATTTGCCTAATTAAAACTATCATTTGCTTCTTTTTGAAACTTTTGAATGGATTCTATTACACTATTTCTTCCTATTTTTCTACCTTTCTGACAACTCTTCATGTAATGAGCATTTGCTTTATCCTAAGTATTTGGCACTCCTTTCCCATTGCATACTCACACCACCACTGTGATATGCGTTATTATCTCCATTTTATCTATTTTACAGAGGAGTATCATGAGGCTCAGAAAATGCAATAACCTGCTCAAATTCACATAGCAATAAGTTACAGAGCCCAGATCAAACTCGATACTTTACGATTCCAAAGCCTAGGCGCTTATTTCTTTTTCCATCTTTTCCTCTCTGACTTAAACATTGTTTTTCCAAAACTTATTTTCTTACACCTCCATTCCTGCTCCAAATTTGTATTTCTTAAACTATTCCAGATCAAGAACCACTTTGAGAATTTGGTGAAAACTATGAACTTATTTCCCAGCAAAGTGCATATAGAAATAAATACAAATACTTCCACAGATTTGCAGTGAAATCTGGCCATTTAAAAAGGTACTGGTCTTTATGTTTACTCTAGTGATCTCATCAAGTCTAGTAGCTCCAACTAGCACTTATTTCTAGTTGTCTCTTATAGCACACACATCTGATTCCCTGACTCACATCCTGTAAGTGCCAACTCTGTTTTCAGCTGTGAATGGTGTAGACAGTTCCATGTGGGCTTCTACCTGTTTCATCCTGACCAAATCTAGCATCAATAAACCCCTTATTAATTTTCTACACCAAGAGTTCTAGCTCAATCAGAAGCAAGGTTGGCCAAGGTATAAGTGTAGCTTGGAAATGTGGAATGTTTCCACGGGGGGAAATGTCAGCCAATGGAGTAGGACTTTATGCATTAACGACCCTACCTCCTGTCCTTCAGGTCCACATTTCTGGGAAAAGTCCTTTCTCAGCAGTACTGGTGGAGTCGAGCACCACTACCCACAGTGACAGCCTCAATAATGCTCTTAAACTGGCATTTCCTCCTTACTGGTCTCTCTTTTCCTATTCCCTCAGTGTGTGTATTCTTGCTTCAGGCTCTTCTTTCAGGGCAATCCTATCTAGGCTAAAACAACTCTCAAATTTACTTCTCTAGCCCTGACCTCTTTTTCGAGATCCCATCTTGCGTGCCAAACTGCATGAATGATTTAACTTTCGTATTGCGTGAGGCCTTCATTTTTAGTACATTCCATTCATCTAATGTTCTTTATCTTTGTTAAGTGACAATATTATAAGGCAGTTCTTCAAGATAAAAACCTGGTGTCGTCCATGACTCTTTACTCTTTCTCATTCTCACGTCCTATTACTAAGTCCCATCTGTTTGTTTGATCATCAGTTTATCTTCTGAATGTCTCATCTTTCCATGCCCCCAAACCCCCAACTTTTCTTTAACCCACTGCTCTAGCCTCAATAGCCTTGGCTTCTAGACACTTGCTTACATCTCTATTGTAACAGTCTCATATCTGGTCTCACTTTCTCTCTTCTCACTCCCTCATTTCCAATATCTCCCACTCTATTTGCCTAAATGATCTATCTACACCAAAAATCTGAAGCTGCACTTAGGGCTTTAAATTATTGCATATAGAGTACAATCTAAATTTCTTTGCATGGCATAAAATTTTGGAAATACCTCCACAATTTAACCACAGTTTATTTTCAGTCTCATCTCTACCTTGTTCTCCTTGTATACATTGTTTTTCAGCCACATTGAACTTTCTCTGGCCTTGGAACATTCTGTGCTCTTCACCACTTCATATATTTGTAGATGCTGTTCCTCCTGCCTCAATGGTCCTCCCTCTTCTCTCTTATTTGCCTTACATCGCCTTTCAAGAACTGGTTCAAATGACATTTCCATCGTAATTCGTGTTCCTCTCAAGCTTCAGTATTCTGTAATCTCATACAATTTTCACATTTCTCTGTCTTCTAACAATGTATTTTAATGATTTTTTCACTTCTTTATTTCCATCAGTCTACTGTGTGCTCCATAAATGCAGGGGCCACCTCTGATTTATCTTGTCTTCCCAGTGCCTAGAAGAAAGTGGCTACTTAAAAAATGGGTGCCAAATTAATTGAATGATAGAATTAATTGAATGAATTGAAGAATGTCAAGAGGAAAGAGGATGATGAAGAAAAGCACAGGGAAAGAAGGAAGATGGACTAAGGAGGTCTTATTTATAAATAGGCAGTCTGGGGGAAGAACACAAGGTGATGGATGAAAATAGACCTCAAATATAAAAGCAAAGCCAGAAGTCATAAGAAAAATGTCCACACACAGAATGCAAAGAGAAGAGTAATACAGATGATGCAGACAAATGCTCAGGTTCAAGGATGTTGCTACAGTCAAAAAAAAATTATCCCACAGGTGATTTAGTGCTATTATTTCCAAGGTACTGCTACTATGTATACAAACTCCTATATTTTCAGAATTAATGTAGCTTAATATTTCAAATTATTCTATAAAATTATTGTGCACATAAAGGGAACATGTACACAATACTATTAAGTTATTTAAATGATATTTTCTATTTTTGGAAGTGTTTCATAAACTGCAATTTTCCTCTTAAGAGTGTTGGTGTTCCAAGTTCATGTCTCAGAAAGAATGCTGAGTATCAGTTTCTGAGTTTCTCATATTTTACCTAATAAAGCCAGAGATGGAGCCCCATAAGTAGTGGTATTAGACTGCCAAAATGTCTCTGAAACTTTTGCAAATAAAAAATTTAACATGCTTCATCATATAAGTAACTTCAGAGGAAATAGTTTTGATTTATAGTATTAATTCCCCTTGTCAGACTATAGTAGGCAAATAGGCAGACTTGAAATCTATTTTGATTTTAATATAGAAGATATGTTGAAGAGATACCACATTGTTATGATGTCCCAACTTTCTAAATTCATACAAAAAAGGATTTTCCATAGTTCTAATAAAAAGTATATTTTCCCCACGAGTACAGTGTTCTTTTTCTGCTATTCTGCAGTGATATGATAGCCTGTTGTACCACAATTTTCTGTTCTATAAATTTTTTTTGACACACTTCCAATGGTATCTGTTAATATTTTCTTAGTACAGTGTAATTTTATTTATCTGTTCTCTATCTGCCATGCTTTCTGTTTATCTGGGCTATTTTGCCATGGGTTCCTCCTCTTGGGAGGAGACAACTAGAATTCTCATGCCTATATTATAATCAGATTTTGCTATAGAGGTGTCAGCAAATCTTCTTCATATCAGTTATTCAGGATACTTTTCCAGGATATAGGTGGTTTCATGGAACAAGGAGATATATATATATATATACACACAAATAATATATACATAATATATGTATTTGTTTCTGTTTATATGAATACACCATTGAAAGTTGTTTTCTAGGATCTTTTTATATTTAGGTTACCAGAATATGACAGAAATCTGTATTTCTAGCTGACTTGGAAGCATCCAGAAGACACTAAAGGCAAACTGGAAAATGACATCAACCTAATTTTTAGACTAAGTGAATACTGTTGACATGTTGCAAATATAAACTTAAAAAGGGATTATATACATTTTATTCCTCTCCCATGATGTAGTTCAATATAGGATATTAATATTTATTTTTTCAATATAGGATCTTAATATATACATACATATATGTGTATGTATATATATTCCAGTTTCTCCCATTACCTTGTAAGAGTTCCTGGACCATAAACTATCCCTGAGAATTGATTCCACACTCCCTCAGATATGACTTTTCATAAGCCAAGTCCTTTAAAAATACATTTCATATATTTCTCAGACTACGTGTCAAATCAGTATCATGCAAACATAATACTTTTACTACTTTCTTAGAGCATGGTGCTGAGAGGAAAAAATTTAATATATCTGTGCGACATCTACATTAATGCAATGGTGCAATATTGAAACTGCTTTTATCTGCCACATTTCTCAAATGAAAGCGGCAGCTAAATTTTATGGTAGTTAAACTGTGAACCTTGCTCACAATCTTGCCTATGTGGCTGTGGCCCTTTGGTGTTATTAAGGTAGTAGTCTTTATTCTGCATCTTAGACTTTAAAAGTTGCTAGGGATATAAGAAGCCTATCATGTGGTCATGTCTACACCATAAAATCTTCCCACAGTGAGCAGCAAATTCTTGAGAGAATTTATAGGCCTTTCCAGAAATTAGAGTAAAATTTTAGCTGGCATTTCTGAGGCATGCTGTTGAGGCGACTATGATCTAGCTAGGCTCCCAACGACACTGGATATGAACGTGTCAGTAGTTCCCGAGTGAATCTGGATGAATCTGCCTATTGTTTGTAGCTCCTACTGTCTGCCTTATAATAACCTTGCACTTCACAGGAAAGTGTAAATTCTACTATTTGAACAAACAAAGGCTATAATTCAGTATTTTGAGGCAGATATAGTCTTTATTAGAGTTAGGCTAAGTCTTTCAGAAAAATACACCATTAGCAGTAAAAAAAGGGTTACAGATAAGCAACTTCCCATGTGAATATTTTTAAGTGGCTTGGAAAGGAATTATGTTTTAAATGTCCTTATACTTTTATGTAAATGGAATATGCTAGAATTCTTGCTGTGATGCTGATAAACTCCTTGCATCACCCACAGTCAACAATATCTTTTCTTTAGCTGTCCTGATTAAATGAGTGACATTCACTATTGGTAAATCCCCCATGGAGTAACTTGAGCTCGCATGTGCCTAGCCACAATAGCAGTAATGACATGATTCTGAGGGGATTTGAAACCCTACCTCAAAAAATTTATTTCTGTTTTTCAACATATATTCAAAGCAATACTTTGGCATTGTAATGTGATTCTTGACAGGGCTAAGGTAAATTCATCATGCTAAACTGAAATGTTTCTGGCAGATGTCTACTCTGTAACAATCAAATTGTGTATACTGTAATATATGACAACCACAGTGCTACTTCTAGTTGTAAAACTTACAAGTATAATACTTTATTAATGCAAACTGGGAATGTAATTATGCAATGTATTGTCCCCCCACATTTTTTCATTTAAAAAAACTTTTTGAAGACAGTCTGCCAGCTTACAAATAATGGGAACTTTTAATGAATATAGAAAGAATATAACTTTTTCATCAGGAAGATATTACAGCATTTTGGTGCTTTTCAAAATCATATACCTGTTGAAATTTAAGAATGCATAAAAGTAAAATGCTTTCTCTTATTGAATTTTAACTGTGCTACTCATGAAAATAGTCATTGGTCTTAGGTGGATGCTCTTTTTTAAAAAAGAAGTGATTAAAATGCTAACACTAAGCATTTTAAAAATAAATAGATTTTGCAATAATCTCTGCATAAATATCTGCATTATCTATACACTTCAGTATAATTTATCATAATTTAGCTTTAAGAGACTAAAGAATGTTTTGCTTAAAATAAAATATAATCCAAATGAATGACAAACTTTTGACTCTCTAATAAGTGGAAAGCCTCAGCACATGACTCCTATTCTATGACATTTTCACTCACTGTAAAAACATGGAATCAGAATATGAAACCTATTAAGAATCTGACAATTTTTCCATACATTGCTTTGGTTTCCCACTGCCTTGCCACTCCCCTCATAGTTTCAACAACTATTTCAAAAATAAATATTTGCATGTACAGATAAAAGCTCTCATCTCCTATTTGATGATCCAGTTGCCAGATGCAACTTGAACTTCTGCCTTTGGAGCTGCATTGTGATTCCCTTTCAGCATCAGCCTCTAACACTAGAGATAATAATGAAATAAAATTAAAAAACACAACAACAACAATAAAACCCGAGTGACTTGCTCTTGCCCTGGTGGCTCTTCTTCCCCCTCATTATTTTTAGTAAGCACCTATATTTTAAAGACCTTGAAATTTCATTGGTATTTGCAATGTGAATTTAAATATTTACATTTTAACGTAATTATTTTTAAAAAAAACAGAATTTCATTCCATGACCTTTTAGTAATTTACTGTGAAAATAAAAAAGGTAAAGCAGGTTTGGATCATTTTATTAGGACTAAGAAAACATGATGTGTGATGCATATAACGTAAGACAAATTAGGCAGCCTCTTAGGGCCAGTAAACACCCTCCTAGACTAACACAAAAAATTGGAACACGCCCAGTTGAGAACTGAGAATCAGGTTGTCTAAAAAGACAAAAGCTGGCAAGAATATAACCTTGGAAGAATTACTCACTCATTTTAGAGCTGCTGGAGGCTGACCAAAGAGATTTGGGTCATACAGTACCTAAGACTTATGACTGGAATTGGACTTATTCATTAAGCCAGTTAAAGAATGACTCATTTAACCAGTTGGTTAGTAACCCATAAGAGGCAGTAGTAATCTGTTGATTTAGTCAAAAATGATCAAGCCAGTGTGTGTGTATAGCCCCATGGAAATTTTTCTTCTCTTTCCAGTTATTATGCTTGTAATTGTCATCCAATGCTTCTTAGTACTACATATCTGATTCTGCACATTATATAACTTATTCAAGCTATAATATGCATATATATGCACTTATTCACTCATTCAATTAAAAATATAAAAATAGATGATTAAACACCTTTTATATGCCAAGCACTTTGAATATCCTTTGTCCATATCTCCTCACTCCTTGCCTTCCTCTCACCTCTCCCCATCCCTGTATCCATTGATTTGCATACAGCATTAGCATGTTAGGGAACTGGAAGATTCCACTCTGGCATTAATCTTGTTAGTTCACCCACCTGAGCAACACATATACTATCTCTATGATGGAAGTTCCTAATATTTGTGAAACTGTTTACAAAGCACTTTCGAATCCATTACCTTGTTTAAGGAAAACATGAGATTTATGACCTGAAACATGAAAATGTCCTTCCAAACTCCTATGAATTTGACTTTTATTTAATATTCATACATTTGGTTTGGTTTTGTATGTAAACACAGGGCACATTTAACATGTCTCTTCATCTGGGATAGTCTTTTAATTTTCTCCCAGAAATGTATTTAGTTCAATTTCCCTCTCTCCAATCTATTCCCTCAGTCAATGCCTTAGTTCAGGCTCTCACCATCTTTTGTGTGTGTACGTGAATGCACAAACTTTCAAATGCCTGCCCAAGTTCATTCTTGATCCCCTCTATTCTATCATCCACACTACTGCCCCCATAAAAATGTGATCAAAATATATCCTCAGGCTCCACATTGCCTACAGGATAGAGTTTAGAGCCTTCAGCAAGGCATTTAAGGTGCTGCCTCATTGGACTCAGCTCTGCTTCTTCCCATCACCCCCTACTCTCCAACCTGCTGCAACATGACTGCAACCTCAGAATGCGCCTGAGGTTGTGCTCCCAGTTTGAATGCTTGCTCTTCTGGGAAATCTTCCTGACTCTCCTAGGAAGCCTTAACCACTCTCACCTGACTACTCTCATAGCAATTATACTTGTGTCTATTCTAAGTCTTTAATTCTATCAAATTAATGTGCACTCTCCCTCTCTAACCTAAGAACTCAATGAGGAACACCATGCTATCAGCACTTCCATTACAGAGTCTGGCCCACAGAGGTGACTAGTAAATGCTCCTTGACTAAGTAGGGGAATATTTGAGACCTCAATAAAAATGTTGCCAGTTTACTAACTTAGAGTTGAACTAGATATCTAAGGCTTGATATTGGACCTAGTTTAGCTTAGAAGTGTTTGGTGCTAAAGGCATATTGATGTCATATTAATTTGTTTCATTGCTATGGGTTATAGTTATATAAAAAATCTCCCCAAATAGGACAATTCTGGGTGGATTAACTTCCAGGCTAGGATTTCCGCTGTAGGTCTGCTTATGTTGATAATAATGTTGACTCATTTAGGCTATGGGGAACAAAAGAAAACCTTATCACCTCTAGGGATCCTAAAACTTTGTATACTCAATCATAAACTTTGTGTCACTCATGGTAACGATACTTTCTCTCCCCCGCCCCCAACTTGTTATAGTGTCAAATGTTAGCATGGGAGAATGTGTGATCATCGAACCAAAACTGTCGAGCAAATTTCTGGAGTGTCTAATGTAGTTCTTGCAATACTATATTAATATTTGAGTAGCTGTTCATGCTAGACACAAACATCCAAGAAACCCCAGGACTTACATTATCTTGATAAATCTTAGAGATACATGATAACAAGATTGGATTCAAACAACATGTGCATGTGCACACACACAAACTCACTCTTCCTCACTACCTCATTATTCAGAGTACTGGCAGGAAACAGATGGCTTACTCAAAGGGCTTAATTGAAGGGGGTTTAATAAAGGGGACTGTTTGCAGAGAAACAGTCAAGTGTAGGGAAACCAACAAAGGAGTTTAATGTCCCAGGAACTAGCAACCTTGAGCAACCCTTACATCCCCATGCCTTAGTGGAGGGAGCTATAGTTACAGGGGAGGAGCCAGTATATGGAAACCCCCAATGTGGAGGAACAGAGCCACTGTCAAACCACTGTCTGGAAGGGAGAAGGCCAAGGGGTATGGTGGAAGTTAATACCTTGACTTCTTTCTCCTCCCACCTTTTGATTTGCCTACTATTAGCCAAAGCCAATGAGAAACCAAAAACCAAGGGAGACTGGCACATAAAAAGGCAGAGACAGAAAACAGATCTGAAGAGGTAAATAGAGAATAATCAACACACAATCTTATGAAGAATATCTAACTCTTGGCTTCTAATCCAATCTAAAAAAGAAGACATCACTGATAAAAAAGCACAAGACATAATATTGTGTGTGTGCACTGACATTTGGATCAATACACGTAATGAGAGGTAAGTAGCACAGTAGTTTTTATGCTTTTCATTCACTCTTAGAGCTCAAGCCAAGATACCCATGCAGGGTAGGAAAGATGGGAGGCCAGAAACAAGGCAGGCAAGACTTTAGATCCCCATATATCCACTCCAGCTTCAAGCAGAGCAGTTGTGATTGAGTCTATTTATTATATTGAGTAATATGTAAGATTTTATAAGAAATGTATACATTGTTGGTAGGACTGCAAACTAGTGAGACCTCTATGCAAAATGGTATGGAGATTTCTCAAAGAACTAAAAGTAGACTTATCTACCATTTGATCCAGCAATCCCACTACTGGGTAGGGAAAAACGTCATTTTATCAAAAAGACACCTGCACTTGAATGTTTATAGCAGCACAATTCACAATCACAAAGATGTGGAAGCAACCCAAGTGCGCATCATTTCATGAGTGGATTAATAAAATGTGGTATGTGTACACCATGGAGTACTACTCAGCTATTAAACAAATGAATTAATACCTTTGCAACAATCTGGATGGAACTGGAGATCATTATCCTAAGAGAAGTATCACAAGAATGAAAAAACAAACACCACATGTACTCACTATTAAATTGAAACTAACTGATCAGCACTCATGTGCACAGACGGAAGTAAAACTCAGTGGAAATCAGGCAGGGGGGAGGAGGAGGAAGGGGATGGGTGAAATCATACCTAATGGGTACAGTGTACAGTATCTGGGTGATGGGCACACTTACAACTTTGACTCAAGCAGTACATGTAATCAAGACATTTGTACCCTCATAATATCCTGAAATTAAAAAAAGAAAAAAAAAGAAAATGACACAAATTCTTAAAAAAGAAGAATGGATCTAATGGAAAGATCTAGGATTTAGGTTTCCTAGCTCTATTAGTAACTAACAATGTGACTTTAGGCAGTAAACTAAAGCAATCTCTCCTAGATTTTTCATCTGTAAAATGGTAGTAAAAATGTATATCCTAGAAGAATCATAGTGTTGTAAAGATCAAATGAGGAAAAGGATATGGTTTCTTTTTGAAACGTTAAACAAGCTCTACAAATGTCAGGCCCTATCACTTTTGGATGCTATCTTATAAAGCTGGTCCCTGGGTGTATGCTTGCCAATCATCACATCCTCTCTCTTTGGCTATCTTTCCTCTACACATGGAGCACTTCACTCAACTCCAACTTAAACATCACATACAAAAGAAAGATAAGCAGTAAGAAAATCCAAATGTGTTGGCAATACCACTGCATGTTAAAAAGAAAGAACTAGATTCACGTTGAACTTCGTTTTCCTGGTGCATAACTCCCCTTTCCATAGGTCCTATTAACTTCAAAGGGAGCTCTGTGCATGTAAATGATTATATTTATTGGATGCGCCAACTCTTTCTTATCCTCCGGGCACAATTAGAAATATCATAGAAAAATGAATGTCAGAGACTTGGATCCATATTTGATATTCTATGGGAAATTTCCCATAGTTACAGATGTTAAAAATCCTGCCCAATGGTCCAGTTATGAATTTGTAGTATTTCCACTTCTGTATGCTTGGAATTATTTTTCTCTGATTTTAGAATATTCTCTTTACATTAAAGGAAAAATATTCTCTTTAGGTCGAGATAAACTAGACATAAATTCTTGGCTTGTTGTAAAACTTGGTGTGGTAACAAAAATTTAGACTGCATAACCCCTCTGTTAAGGAACTGTTAGTGCTTCTTTGAGATTATTCCATTAATACTTAGAGAAACCCTGTTCCTACATCAAATTCATTCTGGGAACTGTTGTTAGAGTCAGTGTCTAGGAACTCAATTCCTGGATGTACAGTTTAATATTCAATCCAGGAAACCACCCTGTAATTTCAGGGCTTGTTGTAAATTCAGGCTATTCTCAATGTTCCTGTTAGTTAGCCATAAACTCGGGTTCCTCCAGTTGAAGTTACCACAGTCCATGAAAACAGATGGTAGGTGTATGAAGCCCTGCACTTTTCACACCAATTTGTTGTTTGTTCACTTTAAATTCAATAGTCCCATGGCTCATGGTGGAATCATCTGTGGTACTGACTCTGACAAACAACTTAGCGTCCCCACTCTGTCCTCTCAGTGAGTATAAAGACCCTGCAAGGGTTATAGACATGGCTTTTAAGTAATATTTTATATATACATATATATGTGTGTATATATATATATATAAATAAAACATCTAAGAGGGTAGATCAACTCTTTAACTGCATATTTTTAAGTAACCAAAAAGGAGAAAAATAGAAAAAGCTTCTCAATTTAAATATTTAGAACTATTATAAAGGGAAAATGTTACTATGTTAAATGATGAAAACCGTTACTGGAAATATACCCACATCTGGTGGATGCTTTGAAAGATAGAGATATTTTTCAAAGAATATATTGATAAGCAATACGAATTACAAAAGATTCATTTTAACCAGCCTTATAGACAAATAAATAAAACCCTATCAGAGTAATTTGGATCCATTTTGAGTTATCTGTAAGAAATATGTAAGCAAGGACAGCCTAATTTTAGTAAATATTTATAGAGCAAAACAATCCAAAGTATATATAACAATCAAATTTCCAGTGAAAATGTGTGTAAGTAGGTTTATTTTGAAAGGAAAAGTCCTACTCCCAGTGTCATAACCAATTAAATTCTCCAGGTAATGACCCCATTTGCATAGTGAGCGGAACCCACAAGTGGGAATTTTAATGGGTACACCACCTGAGTACAGTAATTGAGAGTGACACAACTTGAACTAGTTTTGTGCTTACCCCACTGAAAATTCTACTCATATTATTTTTAATGTCAAGCTACAAGTCAAATTTCAAGATGATGGATTTGTTCTTTTTTAAGCACCGGGTTTGAATAAAAGAAACGCTTTAATTCTGTTATGCATTGCATATCTTTGCTTTAACTAATCTGTAGTTCTGATTCTCACCGTTGCTTCATTTTCTTCAGTGATTGGAATTTAATTTTATTCATTAATTTGTGAATAATTAGATAAAAAAAAATAATGTCCGCAGCAGCTAAATTGCTTTTGGATTGAGATTTAATGTACTTTTTACCAGAATATGTGTTATAGTTAAGCTGGCATAATAGTTTACTAAAATGTAATTGTGTAAATATGCCCAATTATTCTTTCTGATGATCTAACAAAATCTAATATAATAAGCATTCACGGGTATTTCACTCCTCCTTCACCTCAACACCAATAAAACACACTTTTTGCAGAGCTGATCAGAGATGCTTTGTCATATCTAAAGGTGTTACTTTTGAAAGATAGTCTCCTTCTCTCTCAGGAACTATTCATGTCCTTGAAAGAATTGTGCATTCTGATTGAGGAATCATATGACGTCCACATTAAACTATATAATAAAGGTGATTTCAAGACTCTAAGAGTCAAACACACATGACGAACTGTGCTTTCTAGGTTTTGAGATGACATTTTAAAACTTCTTTTGTTTCACTCTAAGATTACTTGCGATAATAACTGTTTGTAGGTATTTGACACCACTCCACCATATCTGTAATTGGCATAGCATCCAGCAGACAGGCTCTGTACATCTTTACACTGCAACCTACCAAGTTAAGAAATGTATTGGTTCAATATAAAACAGCAGGCTGTTTTTAGACATAGTTACTAGTGCACAAGCTTTAATATGGCTTGGCTTCATCCTATAATGAGATCTTTTGGTTCCCTGCTCAACAGGCTTTTATTCCTCTGCAAAAGGCTATGAACTATGTCAAGTGGATCAGTTGCTTTTGTACACCCTCTTTCTTGGCTTTGGAACATAATTCCTTTGCTTCTACCCCTTTATGCATCAGACAGAACTTAAGAACCTTTTCAATTTTTCAAGCTAAACTTAGAATTTGTTTGAATTTGCTTTTCACCATTTTCTTAATAATTACATTCTCAACTAAACCTTACACAAAGACCTGCCTGGAAGTGAACATCTAATTGCAGAGCTATACTTTGTCTTTAGCACATATATCTATACCCCATGTTGGTAATGTGTCAAAGGATGGTTATCTAAAATGATTCCTTCACAGTCATGTCACAACAAAATTAATGATTCTTTTTTGGTGAGCATTAAATGGGATGTGGTTAGGGATTGAGGGTATAAATAATGGGTACAAACAAATAAACAATGAAACTAGAACTAGGCAATAGTTCAGTCCAAAGGCAGGAAACTATTTATGTTGACATCTGGCTGCTTAGGAGCTATAGTTGTGGCCCTAGTGGAAAATGTCATGCTGTTATCTCAGCTTGATAAAGAACAGGGTGAAGCAGATTCTGCTTGCCTAGAGACCCTGCTTTCCAGGTGGAGCTTGGCCATGACTTTGTTTATAAACCTTTTCATTTCCCGATTGCCTATTGACTTCATTAAAATTTGATCATATATACAATATTTTGAGTCACAGCCCTTTAAAGGGAGCAATCACGGATCACTGGGAATTTTGTAGTGTAAAAATACATAGTGGATGTATTTACATAATCACCAATGATGGTTTTTGCAAGACTGACCCTCCACATTAGGGCTGCATCACAATGTTATCCCTTCTCCATGACATCTTCCATTTTTACCAAAACCTCTAAAAGTAATCTTACATAGGTAAGTAAATATTAGTAGTCTCACTGTTGGAACGGTTTTCTCATGGGAGGTGCCAAACTTTTTCCCTGGGTTGACACTTCCTGAGGACAATGTGACTTCCTCGAGGTTCCTAGTACCAATCCAAGCAAAAAGAAAATACTCACTATAAATGTATTGTTATAATGGGCACATGGAGATAAAGGGTTGAAAGGACTCTGTTGCAATACCTGATCTTTGATTAAAAATATAAATAGTAAGTGTGGAATAAACTCTATTCAATATATTAACCATTGTTTAAAACAAAAATGATATGCTCTCCTGCATTAGTGTAAAAGGAAGAGAAAAATGAGTATTATAGTATTTGATGAAATTTTATCTTGCCTGTCAGATTAGATGCAGCAATCCTACAGGCCTACGAATCACAAGTAATTGGAAGGGGCATAACGGTCTTGAATAATTTGAAAAATAACCTTATTAATAAATAAACTTATTCATTAGGTAGTTGGGTAAATCTAAGCATTTAACTATAGTATTCAAGAGACAAGACACAGAGTCTCTGGGTTTGAGTCTCATCTATGTTAGGCAGTGATGTCTGACGTTTAAAACACAGAATCTAGGGCACTGATAGAGTTTGTATGGATAAGAATGGAAAGTTATTACATAAGGTTGCCTTGGTTACTCCTTGAACTGCTCAGATACACTGACTATTCAGGTGTGGAAAATAGATACATTTAATACACTGTAAGAATACAAAAATAAAATTACTTTTCTAAATAAAAAGCCTTCTAATAAAGTCATACTATATTGTTTTAGTTATATATTAAATGCAAGACATTTACAAAACTGATGCCACTAAAATCCCTAGATGGAAATGCTTTTGATGATTTACTTTTGTGTGAAATTCATTAAATCTAATACCCGATTTCCTACATCTTTAAGTATTTTTATCTTGGTGTTCAATCACAGCATATATAAAAATTACCTTAATTTTATAAGTTGAAATATAATTCCAAAGTCAACAAATGAAACCAATTTACTAAAAAATGTATAAAATTTGTATTTTTAAATATTGTGAACTTTTAAAAGAACACTATTTTTTAAGTCACATATCAACTATGATTTACACTATAAAGATCTGTATCTTTCATAGTGCATTTATGGGCATGAGTCATGTGATTTACATAAACAGACTAGGAGATCTTCAGAAAAGGATGTAACAGGATAAAAAAAAACCCTCAGGTTTTAAATTATGGTTGAATTCAGTCAAATATAAATCAATATATCAATTAGATATGAAAGCATGCTAAAGCACAATAAAGATAAAGAAGTATTTTTTTTAATTTTAAAATAATATATTCAGGATAATACAGGTCCAGTTTAAAAATATTTAAGATTAGGTTTCCACATTTAAAAACAGACCAAATCTGTAACTGTAAATTACAGCACTTAGTCACGATTGCCATATAATTCAACAAAACAGTTTACATACAGAAATCCTAAAACATATTGAAACTACTTTCACATTTGCCTACTTTTTCATTTTATTTTTGAAATTATACAAGATGCTTTATGGAATGACTGCCTGGAGTAGACAATAGAGGAAAAATACTATGAATATAAATATGAAAATAAAATTATGGTATCCATTAATGTTCTCTGTTAGGGAGAAACATTTCAAATGTGCTAATATTTTTATTGCAAATAGTAGCAGGATATATTTAAATATTAGACAAACCACTTCACTGAAAAACTCTGCAGGATAAAAAGTCAAATATTCTAACAATTCCAGGCCATTAAGAGGCTTTATGTGCTCATAAACAGATGATACTCTTACATTCTAATATATAAGCATAAGTTAATTTGGGGTATATATAAATATTCAGATTCTGATTATTGTGAAATAGTACAAAGATCTCCTTATATTTGATGTAACAAATGAAATAAATTCTTTAGAGGAGAAAAAAGGAAGACAGCTATTTACTAGAATTCTATTTAAATCTAACAATTTAAAGGCTTTGTGTGTGTGCAAATAGCACTAAAAGAGAGATTCAAGAGTTTGCTAACTTTTTTTTTTTATTTCTTATGCCTTTTAAGTAATGATATAACTAGAAACCTGGCTTCATTTCAAAGGAAAAACCATAGGTGACATTCTCATGCTTCAGGTTAAAAATCTCTCTTAAAAGTCTGGATTTGCTAAAGGCTTCCTAAAAGTATGCTTTTGTTGTTATTACCAATTTGATATTCAGCCAGAAAAACTGAAAATAATTATTAATCCCAAAGTACACTTTTAAAACTTCTACAAGGAATTATATTAAATGAAACCAAACTATAATTTTGGAGAGATCAAACTGAGTAGGAGAGCAAATTGTATGAAAATTTACTCTCCCTTTCATCTGAGCCACACAGTCTCTATGTCTCAGTAACTACATAATTAGTCTTGTAATTGACTTATTTCTTTATACTTAAGGATCTTTATAACCTGCTGTATTAGTTTAATTTAACATAAGATTGCAATACTGAGATTTGGTCACACTAGTGGATGCCTAGATTCCCTCTGCATTGGAAAGAATGGTTTGCATTTAATATTAACTGTATGTATAAAATATAACATTGGTTAACAAACAAACCAAAACAAACGAACAATATCCCTATCTCAAAAAAAGACATAGAGCTCTCAAAATAAAATAAATCCTTTGAATAAATCAAAATCAGAACACTGGGATTTTAATATAATGTAATTTTAATTTAAATGCAATTTGTCAAAAGTATTCAATCTTCTTTATAAAAAATAGCTATTATTTATAAATAATTGCTTTATAAATAATAGCATTATTGTATCATCAAAAATTATCATAGCATTTAAATTATAGGTAAGAAAATGCATATTTTCAGTGAATTTAAATTTTATTGCTTTAAAAAGCTGTATTTCTGCCACATACAAAAACAAAATATGTTGACGATATTTTTCATTTAACTAAAGGCACCATCCAGGCTGTCCATCTAAAACTTTGTCCTGAATCTAAATAACTCATTCAAGTAGGAGATGAGTCACTCTTCCTAAGAAGCTTCCTCAAATGTCACATCCTCCTTGAAGCCTTTCTGAATATTCTGGTAGCTGCTTTCTGTGTATTCCTACAGCCTTTTTAGTTTACCTCTCTTGTCTTCATTTCATTATGTCTTCTAGTACAATTCATTCTTAACAGGTCTCTTTCCTCTGCTAAACTGCATATTCCTGTGGACAGGAGAGGAATGATACCCATCTCCACAGTCTGGGCAAGAAAGTACACAGCAGGCACTCAAGGTGGGTTGAGTAAGTGGAGAAGATAAGGAAGGGAGTGCAGAGATCAACACTGATGGCCCAACTATTGTGTGGATTTTTTCCCCAAAGTGTACTTTAAAGCTTACTTTTAACCATCAATAGATACATACCCAAAGATAAACTGTCTGGTTTAAATAATATATTTGGAAATAATACATTTGGAGCAAGGGATTCCTAAGAATGGTGAGAAGAAACAGAAATAGCAATAAAAAGGAGGAGACATTTAATATGAGGGGGTGTCCAAATGTCCCTAAGTTATTGTAACCTATTAAGAAGTTTAAAAAACTAAAAAAGTAGTTGAAATTTCACATATTAAACCATGTAGATTTGGTTAAAGAAAAAAGGCATTCAGAGATTACTTAAAATAACAAGTTAACAGTGCAAATACCCCGTTGCTTTATGAGAATCTTACCATGTGCTTTTCTGCCCCCTCAAAAGAAAAAAAAAATTAAAACACTCTCCAGTTTTAACACAAACAAAAGATAAATATTTATGAAGGAAAACAGATTCCACAGCATTCCATACAGATTTCCAAACAGTCTGATGATTCACAACAGGCGTCCATGATGCCACAGTCCGTGTCACAAGGGCAGTTACAGTCATCCCCCATTTCGTCTCCACAGCAACAGCAGCAGGCTTCTGAGGTGCAGATGCCACATGACGCTTGTCCCAGGACAATATTGCAGAGGGTCAGGAATTCACAGAACAAGCATGCCAGGATACAGTGGACACAACAATCTTCATTTTCAGTTATGAGGAAACCACGTAATGAGAAAAAAGAAGGAACACAAAATACATAGCATCAATAGACTGAATAAGAATTGATCAAAATAATTAAATAAGCCACAATCCAAATGAAGCGGGAAGCTCAAAAAAGAGCTTAAGTTAAATTCTAGATGAGTAATCTTTACAACTATTATTAGATACTGCCTTTGGAAAAGGAGCTGCAGTGTACGCATGTGTGTTAGATTACCACTCTTACACATTGTGCAGTAGCCCTTGGTCCTAGGTACCACTTGTCTATGCCCCTTACCCATCTTTCCTATATCTTATTACTCTCAGTAACACTGGGCTAAAACAGTTCCATGATATTTGTTAAAGTCCTTCAGAAATAGAACTTTCCTTCGATTGCTCCACCAACGTGCTCTAAAATTGGAAAGAAAAAAATTTAAACATGAAATATTTGATGTATCATTGAATACTTAATTCAATAGTTAAACCAGAATCCACTGAACTGGGATAACTATATTTTACTTTCCAATACAATTGACTCACTTTCATGGTTACAATTTTCTTTCTTGTAAATTTCATAAGAATTCAAAGAAAAGAGTGAGATGCTCTGGTTGGGTCCATCCATTGGTTTTGGAATAGTTCCTTTGCCTATTTTTAACAAAGGGTCTTGTACCTTAACAAACGTGAATAATGACACAGTAACATTGCTTTCCCACTTCCTTTGGTGGCAAAGGAAGATGTAGATGTGAAGTGACAGAATTCCTCTGCTGCAAATTCCTCTGCTACAAATGCTTCAAACACCAAGTTCCTAGTGCAGTCTCACAACTGCACAGGACTATCCTTAACCATCCCATCATGAAATCCCCAACTCCTAGAACACCCCCGTTTCTCTGTAGTCTCTAACTTTGTAGAGAATTCTGAGGATGAAAGGAGGAAATGTAGAAATACAAAAAGTCATGCTCTCTACATGCTAGATGGTGAAAAGAAGGGAGGTCAGAGAACTCAAAAGGGAAACTCCAGAGTTGCTTGTAGAATTAAAGGCTAACAGGACACACCAATCTTTTCTTTCTTTTCTTCTTCTTAGTGCCAAACCCACTCTCGCATATGTTGGTTCAGGCAGCAATGTGAAAAAAAAATCATAAGAGTTTTAAGAGTCTCCAAGTCTCTCTATCTTCCCCTAATTTTGGTTTTTGCTAGTACCCAATCACTTCAGGAGAACCCTGAAATCAACCTGCATGAATCCAAGTCTATGACCTTACAAAGTTCTGGGTTTCTAAAGAGTATACATGGTTTATCTCTATCAGTTGTCTTTGTATACTTTAATCTCAGTAGTCTTTTATGTCTCTTCAGTTGAGCTTTTCCAGGATTATATTATCATGGTTTGTAAAATATCTGAAATTTCATAAAGAGCTAGCTTTATTATTATTAAGAAAATAGCATTTAACTGGCAGCAAGCCAGTTTTATTCAACGTACCTTCAAATGAATACCCATATTAACTAATTCCAACAATACTTCATTGAGACCTTAACTTTCTCTCCCATTGTGGAATCCTCAAATTTCAAGACTGAGCGAGGGAATTTACCAAAATTCACTTGATATTAAAGAAAATTTAACCAAGTATTGTTGAAACCTAAGAAAAGTGGTTGAGATTGTAGATTCTTTACATACTAGTCATAAAAGTCATTGGACATCATCCATGTCATGGCTCTCTTTTTAAAGGGGAAAAAATGTTTGTCCCATCCAGCCTTATAAATAGAAGGTTACGATATCTGAAGCTTCCTTTGGTCCCTTCCTGAGTACATCTTCTCCAGAGAGGTAATCACTGTCTTAAATATTGAGTGACTCTTTCCTTTCTTTTTCATTGTATTTTTTACAACAGCATCTGTGTAAACATCCCTATACAATATATCAGAATGGAAGCCATACTGCATGCGTTACTGTGAGTAGCATTCTTGGCTCAAGATGACATGTTTGAGATTTACACATGTTGATTCATGTAGCTGTCATTCACTCATCTTCCAGGTGTATAGTATTCCATTGAATTAATATACCATAATCAATTTATTCATTCTACTAGTTATGGATATTTTGGTGGTTACTAGTGTTTTTGCTGTTCCAGACATTGCTGTTTGATACAATTTTGTGTCAAGTCCTCTAGAAGACACATGCTAAATAACTAGTAGTAGGATTGTTGGTCACAGGATTGGACATGTTTAATCTTATTGAGTAATACCAAATTTGTTCCTAAAGTGATTACACCAAATTGACTTCTACCAACCAAGTACTAGATTGCTCATCGCTCCACATTCTCACCAATCTATGAAATTGACATACTTTAATATGTGCAAGTTGGTTGAGTGTGAAATGACACCCATGGTGGCTTTATTTTGCATTTATTTCCTTATTTATTAATTACTTTGGACATCTTTTCAAGTTCACGGGCCATTCATGTTTCCTTTTCTTTGAAATGGGTATTCAGTGTTTTCATGTTTCTCCTTCATTTTTCTATTGAGTTGCCTCCTTTTTATTATTGATTTGTAGAAGTTTTTCATATACTCAAGATACCTTTCCTTTGTCAAATATGATTGTTTTCTCTCAGCATGTGACTTTTCTTAGTAAAAATAAACTTAAAAAGGGGAGATGAGTTACTTTTAGACCTTGAGGATTTGAGGTGATGAAGGAAAATCCAAATCTTGTAGTTAGCTGGAGATAAGAGATTACATGGTTAAGGAGACACACTAATCAGTGAAAAGAAGAAGAGGAGGCATTAACAAGATCTGGTAGCAGAATGAAATAAAAAGTTGTAATGTCTGATTCAAAACAAGGAAGTCTGGCCATGCCTACATCCAGAAAGGGGGAAGAAGCCAATAAGCAATGAGGAGGGAGGGATTGAATGTGATTGGCATGACATCAACAGTCCTCAGGAGGAAGAGAGATGGGAGCGACATTCTCAACTAAACAACTCATTGGTGCTCATATATTCATTTGAGGATTAGTATCTCTTTTAGATCTTAGACTACAATGACAGATGTCATGCAAAAATTGAAAGTCCTAAGCCAAGAAATGAATCTCCTAACTCCCACTTTTAGTAAACCAGATATACACATTAATTTAAGTCTGTTAAAATGTCATTTTATTTTTAGTAGACAAAGAAAAAAATTTTTAATAGTTCTTAGCTCTAAGTAGATCAAACATTCTTTTTCTAACCTATCTTCTTCAACATAACCAAACCTCTACAACTAATAGTTATGAGTGGTTGCTTTACCAGAATGTGAAATCTGGCATTAATGTGGGAATAGTATTTATTTGCTATTTTCAAAATGAAGAAGTGGGTTATCTTAGGAAGTGAAATGTTTTCATCACTCTTCCATTTAAAGAAAATAAACTTACTTTGTATTAAACTCTGTTTTAAGCTCTTTACAAATATTGATTCATTTAATACTTAAGAAGTAGTACTGGTATTATCCTTATTTTACCAAGGCAGAGACTGACTTACAGAAAATTCAGGAAATTTTCCCACGGTCATTGAGGTGGTAAGTAGTAGAGCCAGGATCAGAACCCAGGCCACTCACCTCCCAAATCCATGCTCTAATGCAGCATGCTATGCTGCTGCTATATGAGTGGGTCACTTCTAACACTTGCTTGATCTTTCTTGGAGGAAGATCAGTTAAAATCCAAAACTTTCTGCTGATTTGTTTTGTTCATCTGTTTTAGTGTTAATTCATACTCCTTTTCTTTTCTAAAGATTATTCTTAATTTCAGTTTTAATGAAAATTAATAGTAAATGTTATCTTTCAACATGTAAGGGCAAAATCATCACTGAGTTGGTGAATTAATAAACTGCCAGTCACATTGCTAAAATAGACATAAGAGAGTAGGCAGCCTAGAGAGGGATGATGTCTCAATTAAAAGAAGCAAGTTTATAAATCTAAAACATAAAAAGTATGGTCCATAGTTACATGAACAAGAGCTATATAGACATGATCCAGGAACTCTAGTGTTAAAACACAGGGTAATGACAGAGATCTCAAAACATTAAGCTCTTTATGCAAATTTTAAAACTTATAAAAAATAGAGACATCATCTTAAAACAAAGGTCCTATATTATTTACTAGAAAAGTACTGTGGGCTACTCTGAAAACCAAAATGTGTAACTAAACGTGCCACAAACCAAAATGTGTTTTAAAGATTATAGAGATATTAAACAAGCTGTATCTACAGAAACACCCAACAGAAACACATTCATTTTCTGTACTTTATAAGTAGAGAAATATCTAGAAATGACAATTAAAAAACAAACCAAAAAAAAAAAAAAAAACAAGAAAAAGGATCTTTAAATTCTGTCAAATCAATTAAATAATCTAACTCTTACTCCTTGCCAAAAAGGTTTTTTTTTCTTTAAGTTGTGTTCTATAAAGAGTAGTTTGTGACTAAGGGTAATGAAAGGGTTAAAATAAACTAAGAAGAAATAGTTGTCATAGTTTCTACCCCCACAACTGACAAGAGGATTCAGGAGTCATAAAAGGCATGAAGATACTGGTTCTATTTGAAGCAAAGAAGATTATAAGAATTATCAAACTCAAGATGGCTTTAAAAGAGAAACGAACTTTAAAAAAGATGGGTCCTCTGCATCCATGTGGTTCGCAGTCAGAAATAATTCCTTTTTCCCTGTTCTTGAAGTTTTCAGTTTTTATGGTTTTATTTGGTTAGTCATTCTTTGCAGTTTTGGCCAAAAGAGTTTAACCTTTGAGAAGCCAACTGGGTTCTGGGAAACATGCCTGTCCAAAACTGGGCTAAGCAAGAATTGCACAATTCAGCGTACTTACGGGAGAACTCAGCACAAGACTGACAACTACTGTAAATTTAGGAAATCAAAGGAACATAGCAGCAGCCAAGTAGTTAAAAACAAAGCATAAGAGGAAATCTTTAGCACAACATTTGATTTACAGGACAAAACTAAACCAAAAACAACAACAAAAACAAAAACAAAAACTATTATGAATTACTGAAGACACACCCCAAACAAAATCTTTTGAGTCCTCTGAAAGGTCATCAGTGTCACTCCCATGCAGCTGGCGTATCTCCCCAGCTCCCCAACACCATTAAGGTAACAATTGGCACCGACTTAAATAGCATCTTGGATGACTGGTGGAAAATGTCTGGGACTGAACTTTTACTCTGTTTAAAATGAAACTGAAGATTAGTTTTTGTAAAAACAATTCAGTTTACAATGAAATTAGCCCAAATTGATTTACCTAATCAGTATGTAGCAAAAAATATGGTACGGGATATGAGGAGGGCAGTTTTTTAAAGTGAAAGGAAGCATAATTGAGTCATCAAAACACTATACAGTAAACTCAACTATACTCTAAACAAGCCTCCTGTATTTCTTTTGTTTCCTTCTTTTAAGATGTGGTATAACAGGTGCTCTGAATTTCTTGGAACAAAGACACCAAACAGCTCAAGTGGAGTACAGGAAAAGACAGAGCAGAGAATTCTGAGAATAACCCACAGCCCATTTTTAAGAGAATGCAGATTTGTATCTGTCGTATCTTGATGAATCTCTAATAAAGTTTCCTGTGAAATAAAATGCTCAAAAATACTTTCTTTTTTTCTTTTTTTTTAAACTCCCACCCCGAAAATACTTTCTTAATGAGGCCCCCATCACATACACTATATACTGAGATACAGAAGTTCATTAGCATTTAACATGCCAACAATGTGCCCCAAATCAACTGCAGATTAGAACATGAGCAGTCAGTTACGTGTAATCAGTAATTTAGGAAATTGCTTTGAGATCAAACCCGACTCTGGAGCTTTACCATCAAAGCTACAGAGCATCCACAGTTGTTCCCCATTCTTTAGCTGCTAAGACTCACATCTGTCCAGTGGTAGTAATAACAGGACTCACTGTGCAGGCACTTGACTAGGTGGAGGCATTCCTCTTCCCAGATATTGCTTTATTGCAACTGTTCTTGCTCAATACAAAATCAAAAAGCAAGCTAGAAGTAGGTTGTGGTTATCCTGAATCACAGCCCAGATAGCTAAGTGAGTAGCCTCTGTGAAAACCCAGCTGTGAGGGATGAGACAGACATCTCAGGAGAATTCTGCTCCTCAAGCGTGTAGGGGGCAGGAAATATTTACTAACACCGCACAGTAGCTCAGCTCCAAGTAGCTCCATGTCACCAAGACAGAGGATGCGCAGTGTTTCTGGCCAGCAGCCCTAGACTGACCTGCTGCCTGAATAAACTGGCCTAAAGTGCGTCTCCTACACAGAACTCTCTGGCACAGGGTTGTCCTGAGAGGCCATGTGTCTTAGCCAGAACACAGTCAACATTTTCCTAGTGGGGAACAAAGTGAGATAGGTCAGAAGGTAAAAAGAAAGTTTGAAAAGAGCTACATTTTCCACTGCAGGACAAAGAAAACCACACTTTGGGAAATTGAACAATAATCTTTACTATTACTTTTCCTCTCAACAAAGTCAAAATAACCTTGGAAATAAACAGCACCATCCTCCAATGCCCCACAAAGGGACTTCTCAATAACTTTCCTACCACATATCCAAATCCTTGAATCCATCCCAGTCCTGTGGGAGGTACTTTTGTATTTTAAATTACG
The DNA here is from genome assembly GCA_008086735.1 of Cheirogaleus medius. Lineage (NCBI taxonomy): Eukaryota > Metazoa > Chordata > Mammalia > Primates > Cheirogaleidae > Cheirogaleus > Cheirogaleus medius. The sequence continues at coordinate 26,986,585 of VBSM01003176.1, forward strand.
GCAAGTGGATAGCACAGATTTGTTTTGTTTCTCTTATTCGTTTATTCTGTTGCCTGATCTATGGTTGAATCATTAGGTATTCCAAACTCTCAGACAGATCTGATCCAGTAATTGTCAGTCATGACTTAACTCTGGCACTGGTCCAAGTAGTTCTTTCTAAAAGATGCATTTACAAAGTCTAGGAAGATCACATATACGTCAGAGGACGTTTGGATTCCCAGAAGCTTCGCAAAGAAATCTGAAGAGGAATAAAAGTTCAGTTATTAGAGGTGTTTATTTAAAACATTTTACATATCAAGTTGGTATCTGGGCAGAGAGGAGGAAAAGAAAGGCTAAAAAAATATCAATGGTGCAAATAATATTTGCAAATAATTTTCGTATTTGTTGGCTGAATTCCTACATTTTAAGATCACAAACTTAATAGCTGGTTATAATATGACTGTCCTCATAGGGTTATGATGAAGATTAAAAGAAATAATACATATACAGTGCTCAATAAAGGATTTAACAAGTGCTTACTAAATAGTATTATTGTGATAGCAAAGACAAAGATGGCAGGATATATATTCTAGAAAAAACACATCTGTCCATCTACCTAAGTTCTATTCACTCTGATTCCCACACCAAAATAGGGCCATTCTATTTTAACCTAAGGAGGTTTGTAAAAGGCTCTGATCACAGCTCAAACACTTGAAAAGTGAGAAAGAACCAGGAAGGCAACTCTAAGAGACAGAATTTGCAAAAGAATGAAGCATAAATCTGCCCAGAAAGAATTAGTAATCTTGTGGTTGGCTACAGCAGAAAATTTAGATATAATAACTTATTTTTTCCACATTTCAGTTATTATCCACTTATTTTCTCCCAAAGCTAGAAAGCAAAAACAGAGTCAGACTATAATTTACTTGAACCTATTCAATGTCCTCTATTTTAAGTTGGGCAGTTGAAATATCTCTAACACAAGTTTAAATATAACAAAGTTGAGTATAATTTTTGAATAATAAAATCTACTTTGGATCTTAAAAACATTTTCCTAGAAAGAGTCAATGTCCAAAAGCCTGCTCAGGTTGGTAACAATACCGTTTATGGCTAGGACAAACTATATGAAAATAAATCCTCCAGTTTTAACAAAAACATGTATTTGCATTAAAATGTTCTAAAAAATCTTTCCCAAATGCTTAACTTAATATTTTTTCCAATGTTATCTTCCCAATTATATTTATTTCATAATCCATATATTTAGGTTTCACCTCTTCTTATTTGTCCTTGGTTTAAATATTGTGCAAGGTATATTATGAAAGGAATCAGTTTTGTTTTATTTTGTTTTTTAAACCATGATGTACCCACACTGGGTGACTCCATAAAGGGTTACAATGATGATGATGGTGAGTAAAATAACACTCTGGCCATATCTGATGCTCTTAGTCACTGATATTAGCCTATTACAGAGATGCACAGACTTGACCAGGTCACCCATGACATGAGGTTTTCACAGCAGCCTGGGAAGAAACACACACTAAGAGAAGGCTGACAGTACTCACAGGACTAGGAACATGCACAACAACTCTCCAGGCACTTGACCGACCATGGCTCAGTGAGAGTCCAAAGGGCACCTCTGCAATCTAAGGGGCTGAGAGGTCCCCAGCAGTGACTGCTCCAGCAGGCGCCCTCAGAGGCAGGGGCAGCAACCCCAGCAGGGGGTACAGGCCTCACACAGGCAGGAGGAGGCTCGCCTAGAGAGGCCCAGGATGAGCTCCCCAGTCCCGACAGAAGAGACAGGCCCCAACCAAAGAGGCACAGCAGTCTAACAGACATGCCAGGCAAGATGAAGAGAAACAAGCAGAGTGAAATGTTACAGCAAAATGAGACACCAAAGCACGTTTCAAAGCAGTGCACAGGAGGTAAATCCTATTATTTATGGAATTAATTTGTGAATCAATGATGGCATTGTTACTCTTTCCACATCCCTCCCTATCCACCCATGTTATCTATTAATGCCATTTGATTTTTCATAAGGCACTATCACAAGCCTCAGATGAACAGGACAGCATGACACTGAAATTATAAGGTATAAATACCTCCACCTTAATTTAGTGGACAAACAATTCTGGAGCCAAAAAAAAAAAATCTATGAACATATTGTTTGCAAGTATACTCTAAAATTGAGGAAAGCAGATAAACCTGGTTTTCCCATAACAACAACAACAAAAAAATTGTAGCTCTGTGTACTACCTTAAATTGTGGAAAAGAAGATAAAAATAAAAACCCTCTTAGTGAGATGCTTCCGAATCCTCTGCATTCCATCCAGGCCACCCCCCAACTGAATTTTTCCTGAATCACAGCTCATTACCTACTAGTACCATTCGGCCAGAACTACAAATATAAATGGCTATAATATAGTGCAGCTGTTACTGCTGTTTGTATGTTTGGTTTAAATGAGGCTATTAACAACATACTTGGGGCACAAAAACAAAGGTGCTTCAATTAATGATCACCCTTCCATCTTCACAAGTGGCACAGCCAGGTATCACCCTAGTTATGAGGACCATGATACTGGAAAATTAAACTGGCTTTCTAGTTTTAGCTCTGTCACTAATTGGCTGAGTAATCTTGAACAAGTCATTTCACTCAGTGTCAACAGGCACACAATGAAGAGGAAATTGATCCCCAAGTTCTTTTCAAGCACTAAAAATCTAGAAACCTATCTATAACCTAGAATCTAGACTCTATCTATAACCGGCAGATTTTACAGTCTAGCTCAGAGACTTTTTTTGGCCTTGAACGAGGCCATTACTGGGTTTAATACAATATTCAAAGCACAATGGCAATTAATGCTGAATACAAGTTGACTATAAGTTGACTGAACCCCAGGAGCAGATGGCCATGCTGTGCAGGACCCATGAGGACACAGGCCCTGACTGCCCTGTTGCAGAGATTGAAAGTGGGCCCAGAAAGTAGACTTCATATAAACAACAGGCAATGGTCAAAGTATAAACTGTGTACTCTGGTCCATAGAGGACATGAGTCACATGGTATTAGCCACAAAAGACCTTCTGAAGTGGCAAGTTTAAAGGAGGTGGAAAAAAGTGGAATAAATATAGTCCTCATTGCTAACCAGCATAGGAACCCAGAGACAAAGGCTTGGTGGTTAAATGTTCATTCAACAAAACTTCATGAGCATTTGGCTATATGCCAGACACTGACTAAACTGCAGAGATGAATCTCAAGGAACACAATGTATAGTTAAATAAAAATATAATTACAATACAGTGTGGGAACGATTGTGATTCAGATAAACCCATGGGGATGGGAGTAAATGATGGTCAGGAGCACCAAGATGGTAAGTGACTCACAGCCCTTGTCTGTGCATCAAAGGGAATCTCATGATGTGGCCATTTGGGTCATTTTGGAGATGAGGAAACTGAGGTTCAAGAAGTTTTTATAAGTGATTCAAGGTGCAAAAGCTAGTAAGGGAAGGTCCGGGATTCAAATTTAGGTCTGTGTGATTCCAAAGGCTTTTCTTATCACCAAGATATATTGTCTCCATGTTTTATTGTATTAATTTCTATTTTTATTTAGCAACCTTTTATATAGTGTTTATTATGTTCCAGCCACTGCTGTCAGCAGTTTACAAATATTTGCTTACATAAACTCTTATAACAATTTTATAAGATCAATACTATTATTGGTCCCATTTTACAGATGAGGAAACTGAGGCACAAATGGATGGAATATTCAATATCCAATTCTGACTTGGAAGATGGAGCTCTACTAGGGGTGGGAGGAGATAGCACAGGGTAAAGTGAGGAAGTTGGGGTGATTCCTGAGCTATGCCTTAGAGAAGTATATGTTAGGTGAAAAAAAAAAAAAAAAGCAAAGCTTGTTCCAGCCGGTGGGAGAGTTATGCAAAGGCACAAATACAAGAATACGATAGTGTTGGAGATGCAAGTGGCTCAGTATTGTTGGAGCTGGAGAAACCTGGTAAAATGCCTTCAATTTTCCATGACAAAAATGAGGCAGCAGAAACAGCACTGTATAATATATAATAATGTAGTGTCAGTGAGGTCAGGCAGGATGACTGAGGAAATACAAAGGAGGTAGAATTAACATGAGTAGATAAGACACTGGATGAGGCAGTGATGGGAAGAGAAGAGTCAAGTGCAACCCCCCTGGCTTCCAGAGCCATTTACCAAGGAAGAAAAATAGTTTGGTTTAAAAGATAGTATGTTCAATGTGAGACATGCTAAGTCTGAGGAGACTCAAATGGAGATGTTCATGTGGCAGCTGAAGACACTGTTCTGGAGCTTGGAAGGTAGTTAGGCCTGGGCTAGGGGGCAAAAGGTGGCTGAAACTCCCATTGTGACTACAATTATTCAGGTGTCCAGGGAGGATGTACCGAGTGAAGAGAGAAGAGATGAGAAGGAACAACAACATTTAAGAAAAGGACGGAGGAAGAAGAGCTGGCAGAGGAGCCTGGGGAGTGGACATGGGAGTAGAAATTCTAGAAAAAGGAGGTGCCATGGAAGCAAGAGAGAAAAATATTTTAAGGAGGTTGTGCCAGATACTCTGGCCAGAGACATTTCAGTGATGTATTAAGGATGTAAATGCATAGCAGTGAGTTGGGGAGGGACTGAAAAGTGAAGAAGCAGAGACCACGAATGCCGATATCCTTTCAAGAAATCTATCTGTGAAGAGAGGGAGAAACGTAATGGGACGCAGAATCCAGAAGAGACACACACACACCTACACAGGATCACCACACATACGCTGTTAGATAGGAAGAGAGCTGAAACTCTCTTAGAGTAGAAAGGGGCTACTCAGCGGAGTGGGTTGATGACAGATCTGCAGTGACAGGATGTGTGCTACAACAGGAAGACAGGCTCCTCCTTTGAAGTGGGAGGCAAAACAGCTTCCGGTTTAGGTAAGTTTGTAAGGCCCAGGGTACAGAGATTGTGGGGAAAAGCTGCATGGCCACCTCTCCCCCTGGAGAGTGAGGTAAAGGTGCAGAGAGCTTCTCTGAAGAGAGTAGCAACAAAATGAGACAGCCACTGTGGAAAATGGGAGAGGCAGGTCTGCTTGTCTTTGTGGTTTGTTGCTGCGTCCAAGTACAGTACCTAGAAGAGTGCCGGCCACAGTGCAAGTGCTCAAGGATGATTTGCTGAATGAATGTGGAACATAAGAAAGATCTGCTGCAGGATTCTGAGAATCCAGTTGAGACCTGAGACTGTACATGTGTAGTGATAGAGATTTTTTATGGTCGGCAAGGTTTCCTCAGTAGTGTTCAGCTCCCTGACATTGACAGATAACCCAGATTTTGGGTTCTAAAAGGTAGGTATGCCAGAATGACAGGGTCACAATCAAGTTAGAAATTTCACCAAAAGATAAAAATCTGGAAAGGGAGTAAAAATGTATGGAGGCCAGTTTTAAATATATACACACACACGCATACACACGTATGTATATACTGTATATATTTTTTTGTGGTCAACTGGCATTCAAGAGCCAGTAGGTTCATACCTATTTCTGACTAGAAATGTATTTTTTAAAGGCAACAGAAGAAAAAAAATCACAGGTACGTGATTAAAAAATAAAATGGAATTCCTCTATGTACACTAGCACACAAGCCTTGGCACATGGCAGGCCTTTAATACATACCTGTTGATTTGATGCAATTCATTTGTGTGGCCTGAGGAAAGAATGACTTTGGGTTTTACTTTAACTTCTCCTGTCACTCCACAGAACACATTTTCTAGGAGATACCTACCATAGATGTTGACATGTTCTTTCTAAAATAACTACTCTTCTGTCATTCCAAAATGCAACTGCTACATCCCTCACTGAGCATAATTATTAGGAAAAAAATAAACTTCAACTTCTAGTGTCAACTTTAAATTATGTTATGTTATGGGGATGTTATTCCCCAAGAGGTCCAGTTCCTCCGGTTTGATTTCCCAAGAGAAGTAACGGTAGAAATTTAGGCAGGTTTAATATGTCTTTGGAAAACTAGTATATCAATCCATTTTGCTCTTTTCTTTCAATTATCTTCACATTTCCCCCAAACTCCTGGATTTCTCAATCTTCTAAGAGACAACCACTCTTTATTTGTATGAATATTTTTTTCTCCTTCAAAATAAGGAGCATGATTAATTTCCTTGAGCAAATTATTTTATAATTATTCTATTTTATTCTTCTAATTGCCTCCTACATTCACTTGAGAGGATGCCTACCACCTTCTGTTTTCCCTTCAGTCAAGTGTACAAGAGGAAGGGAAACCAGCACAAATTACCGGGGTCCTGTGCTTGGAAGGGGGCCCGAGGCCACACTGTGGTGCATATCAATTCAAATCCCACTGGAAGATCTGCCTAAGAGCCCTGACAAAAATGTGTTACCAGGTTGTTGACTCTGAAGCATTTCCTGTGTTTTCTCCTGTACTTATTTATGGAGAGTTAAATTAAGACTTCTCAAATTGTGGCATACAAAAACTATGAAGTTAATTTTCTCCATTCTTCTGTATCTTGGCATTGCTGACTATGTATTGGTGAATGTATGACATTAAAATGTAAACACGAAAACAACAGTTACTTACTATTTAATATAATTTTTAAGGGGGAAATTTGGATATGTCCTTTATTATCACTTCAATATAATATGAGCAAACAAAGCCATTAAAAAGAAAACAATCTGTGTCGCCTGCATTGTGAAAACTGCACACAGAAATGTAAATTTATAAAACAAGTATATTACAAAAGAAATGGTTTTTTATTATAAAGGATGTTTAGAATGCAAAGGGGTACAGCAGGCATTTTTAGTTTTAGTTTTTGTGGGGGTTATTTTGTGGGCCATGGACACAAAATATTTTTAAATCTATAAAACAAAATGCACAGGATTTTGAAGAAAAACAATTATGTCAAAATAGATATAATATTAAAAGTTGAGGTAGAATAAATGTATGCTGCTTTTTAAACACATTCACAAGATCAAGTGGCAATCTGATAACTACTATAATTTTAAAGTAGTGATTGGCATAAACAGTATTTCATGATTTCTGCAATAACTGTCATATGATATTAAAATACCAGGGATAAAGTCACAGGTACTACTAATGCTACTAAGGTTTACTGCCTACATTTATAATTGAGAGAAATGCTAAATTTCATTTTAAGTTACAAGGTTAATGAAATTAAGTTGATTATTTTTTCTCATCCAAGTCATGAACCCCTCAAAGCTAAAGACTCCTCAGCTAGAGGGTCATAAGTAAATCTTTCAAATTGCTTCTAGGGTAGTCAACTTAAACCTTCTATATAAAAAATTCATCATGCAAGGGATTTTCAGAAATTTGACAACTTTGTACCATGAGCTCCCCTCTATCCTATTTCACCCTATACTAGTTGAGAATTATACATATTAATTATAAAAGGTTCTCAAAACTGTAATAGTTTAACACTATATTTAAGTATTTAGAAAAATGAAAACATTTCTAAGAGAAACGAGTATTTCTATGTAAAATCAATTAGTTTTGGGAGTCAGGGGGGAAGTCATTTGGGAATGTTTAAAAAAAATGAAAAACCCAACAAACCGCAAAGTAACTATGTACTCTACAAGAATAGACATGAACTCAATACATGAGACTCTAATACAATCTAGAAGAAAAAATCATTATTGAAAAAGTCTTGGGCCTCAGATGGAGATTTCTGGAGCTATTTCTTTTAAGCTACATACCCATACTCACAAACATACAAGCTAAGAATAAAAATAGCTGAAAAAGTTTTAAGTATAATTTTTGAAAATGTCATGAATCACTGCTACAAATTGTAATCTATAATTGAATGGAATCATGCAAAATTTTCAACTGAAACAGGTAAGGGGAGAGGAGAGAGTACAAGTAAGAAAAATAAACGAGGGAAGAAAGGAAGGAGCCATGAAGGAGACAGGTGCAGGACAGAGACGGACAGAGAGAGAGATATTAATAGAAGGTGTACTTTGGAGTAACAACCAAAATCAGACAACCAAAACTCTGGACTTGGCAGGCCAGATCTGCAAGGATGGAAGGTCCTCTTACTATAGCACGAAACAGACATGCTCCTCAACAGGAAAGGTACCCTTTTGTTCCTATTCCTGCAGAATCTTCTCTTCTTTTTTAAAAACTCCATGTTCAAAGTTAATTTTCTTCCAATATGAAAATTCTCTATTCTTAAATATTTTAGTGTCAATTTAGTGAGGAAAACAATAGATCTTTGTAGCATGCAGAAATAGAAGTGGGAACACACACAAAAAAAAGGAATTGAAAGAATGTAGCAATAAAACACTGAGGAAAAAAGCAGGAAAATTATGAAGGCATCAACTATAATATTAAAAAAATACAGAACATAGTATCATAAAAATAGTTTCAGTTAAAGACAAAGGAACATGAATGTAGTCCAGTTAAGCCTAAAATTTAAAATGTTCTCCTTCTTGCAGATTTCTAATAACAGACCACATGGTATTTGGACATCAATTAAAGTATGCATTACACAAATTTAGGCTAAAGCAAAATACAAAATATAAAGAAAATATTTTCATTTATCATGAGTATCTGAGACGAAGTTTTACTATAAGATGGTTATCTCAAATAGCTGAAGACAAAAATGATGTGCAATGAATAATACTTGAATACTATTTATCTCTATATAACCTTTATAAACTACAAGACACTGATGAGTCATTAGCCAGTTTTTGTCAGAAGATTCACAACATCCTGCACATTCTGTATCTATTCCCAAAACCATCTTCCTTTGAATTGTGGTATTATACAGTATCTAGTGCTATTACTGTAACTAAAAAATGTTTTGAAATCCTTCTAAAATGAATGGAAACTTTTAGTACATTTAACATCATTCCAAATGATAAAATATTTTCTTAGGTAGATGGTCTCCAAAGCTTGTAAATCTACTATGCCAAATCTTACTGGCCATCTGGAAAGATCTCCAGTTAAAGAGACATAAAGTCCCTCATATGTGTAAGACTAAAGCAGTCACTGTAAAAAATAATGTTCTCCAAGCATGGCTCCTTTCTTCTAATGATCTAAAATCTGAGAGGGATGATAACACATACACACACACACACACACACACACGCACACACACAATTACAACACCCAGGGTACTTTGTATTGGATCACCTCTCCTCATACCTACTCAAGAACATCGTCCTCCTGCGTCATCAGCCTTCTGTTAGCTCAACAGCATGTAACCAATATATCCCATTTCTAAAAACATTCCCCTTTAGTTCCTAGCCCTTTAATATCCCCCTTTAGGACAATTCCTTGCCCAGAGTAACCTAGACTTGCTACCTTCAATTTTTCTCTTCCCATTCTCTCTAGAATCCCTCTCAATCGCCCTTTCACCCCATCACACCACCAGAAGTATGAAGGTCACAAATGATGTCCACATGACAATTTCAGTGGTCACTCTTCATTCATCTTCTTGGACTTCTCAGCTGCCTTTGACATTTGATCATACTCCCTCCCTTTTAACACTTTCCTCACTTGGTTTCCAAGCTGCCCTTCTCCATTCGTTCTCCATCACTGACTACTCACCCACACTTTTTTCACGTTTCTCTTTATTTTCTGAACTTTCCTTCATGGAGTTGCCCAAGGCTCAGTTTTTATAGGCTTTATCTTTGCACTTTATCTTCTTTCTGGGCAGTAGTTCTTAGCTCTGCATTCCTATCAGTACCATAAGGGGAGCTTCTAGAGGATGCTAAGGCCTCAGACCCACTCCACTCCAAGCAAATCACAATTTCTGAGGGCAAAGCCCAGAGTTGTATTTACTTCCTGTTCCCTTTGCCCTGAAGCTTTTACTCCAAATACCCAGATGCCAGAGTTGAGAACCCCAGCCCTAGGTGATCCTATCCGTCATACATTCTGTACCCTGGTGACTCACAAAATGTATCTCAAGCTGCAGACCTTTCTTCTGAACTCCAGCCTCTCCTATCCAACCACGTATTCCACACCACAGCACACACACACACACACACACACACACACACATAATGGGCAGCTTGAATCCAACATATTCAAAACCAAACCTATCTTCTTCCAAGACTCAACCCTATTCTTCCCACAGTCTTCTCATCTCAGTTAATGGCAGCTTCATACTTTCAACTGCTCAGGCCAAAACACTTGGAGTCACCTTTAGTCCCTGTCTTTCTCTCACATTAAAATTCCATTCTTTAGTAAATCCTGTTCTGTCCTCAAAATACATCCACATACAACAATATCTCATCACCTTCACCACTGTCACCCTAATCCAACCCTAGCACCTGCCATCCAAATCACTGTAATAGTATCATAGCAGGTCTCTTTGCCCTTCTTTGCCCTTGTGTATTTGGAGTCAACCTTCAGCACAAAAGGCAATGTGATGTTTAAAAAGGGCAAGTCACATCATGGCATTGGCTCAAAGCCTCACACAGGCTTTCTATCTCATTAGGCCCCTCATTCTTAAGTTCTTAAGGACATCTGATTTTTGAGTAAGATATCTGAAAGTATCTAATCTCTTTGGCCACCTCCAAGAATAACATGATGTTAATAAGATTTCATTACTTCTCTTAAAAACTTGGAGGAAAAAAAAATCATAATTTTTGTCAGATTCTTAAAGCAGCCCATGAAACCAAAAATGATAAGAATCACTGTGTAAAGCACTATCACAATGAATAAAAATCCATTTTTTGTTGAGACAGGGTGTCTCACTGTCACCCAGGCTGGAGTACAGTGGTACAATCATAGCTCACTGCAACCTCAAACTTCTGGGCTCAAGGGATCCTCCTGCCTTAGCCTCTAGAGTAGCTGGGACTACAAGTGTGCACCACCACGCTTAAGTGTTAGCCTTTTTAAGCCTTTGCTTATGATAGAAATTCAATGATGAATAGGACATACTAAAGCATAAGTTTACTTTAAATATATTTTAAAATTAACCAACTGTTTCTTATTTTTCTGGATTATGCAGTGGTTTTCCTAATCATCTTTTCTATACTTTCCTTCTCTTTAACTGTTTTGTTTTTTACCTATTTGTTTTATGTCTTATACTATACTATGCATAAAGCTATGATTAAATTCAATTAACGGCCTTATTATGAGTATCAACTATAAGAAGCTATGAACTTCCATCCATTTGTGATCCAAAACACAAAAGTCAGATCTTTGGAACTCAGAATTACAGGGCCCTGCCAATGCCTATTTGTTAAAATGTAATTAATGCCCATGGAATGAGGTAGGAGTGGGGACTTGAGATAGGCTTTTTAATCACCAAGGTTACATTTCTTCATACCAAGACATTCCACAGAAATTACTCAGAAATCTTCTAAGATTAATCAACCAAACAACCCATTCAGAGCAGAGCCACTGAGGTCAACAAGCAGTAAATGCTCCGGCTGCTCAATTCTCTTGCTTTGCCTAGTGCAAGTATAGTCACTTAGTTCAGTGTATTGAATCTAGATCTAAACTATGCTGGCTTGTCAAGAAGGTATCATTACTACCTTCTTATATCTTCAAACTTTTCTAACTTATCTCTCCTGGATCTTTTGTACCCAAATGTAATAAACATATCCAAATTGTTCCCATCTTAAATCAAAATAATACAAAATAAACAAAACCACCTCTCTGGACCTGCACTTCTGCCCTGAACTTTGGTCTTTCTAGAACTCTTATCATTAATGTTTCTTCACATTCCACAACCCACATCGCTCTGGCTTCTCCATAAAATTGGCTCTTAATGTCACCAAATGATATCCACGTTACTATATTCAATAGAATTATTTCAGTATTCATCTTACTGAACTCGTCAACAGTATCTGGTGCACTTTGGTACAGTTCTCTTTCTCTACTTAAAACATTCTTTCCCTGACTTCCTGACACCTTCCTCTCCAGTCTGTTTCTCCTCTCACCTTTCGTATTGTTTCCTCCCAGCCAGATAATCTTCCCCTTCATTTTGCACTCTGACATCTCCCCTAGGCTACATTATCAGTGTGGACTACTCTGACCTCCTGTCTATCTGATATTGCCTCTGGAGAAATGTCTGAACTTCCCATGGAATTGTCTCCCAAGCACTCAGACTGAACCCTCATTCCCATCCCACCAAACCGGCTGCCCTCCAGTGACCCCTGAGTCACTCAGTTCTTAGCCATTTGATCTTTTCTCTTAAATATCTACTTAAAACTCATCCAGATTCATAGTTTCAAATAGCCCTCTATGAGAACAAATATAACTCCTTCTCTCAAGTTTTAGTTTGTATTTCCAAATGCATTTTGTACTCTCCTCTTGGATTGTATATCTTCATTTGAAATTGAATAGGTCTAAAACTCAGCTCACGATCAGCCCCAAAACTACATTCAGCTATTTCTCCTGGTTTCCTAATTTCTATTCATTTTCTCAACTAACTGAACTAAAAACATTAATGGCAGTCCTGCTCAGAATACATATTTGACTGCTGTTCCAGTTCTACCCAGATTTACCCTGGGCCGGGACCCCTCATTCAGTCCTAAACCCCTAAAGAAAACCTTTGGGTCCTTAATTGCCTGCCCTTGGCATAACCCTTGGGCTAAAAGCAAACTTTCGTCGCCAGCCTGGCTGCTGTGCCTACATATTATTTTTTGACCTTAAAAAAAAAATCACCTAAACTTTTCATCACTATATATTTAAAAAAACCAAAAACAAACCTTGATGTGTTTATAGGGTCATAAGAGTTATTCAATTCTTTCCATTTAGCTTATTATTCTGAAACCTGGTTTCTAAATAGTCCCTTCATCCAACCAGCCCACACCCCAAAGCTTCCTGGCCAATCTATCTGTATCTCCATTGTTTCATTTCCTCCCCACCCATCTCCAGAGTGAATGCTAAGCTAATATAAAGAGAGCAGCAGCCTAAGATAGCCTATCTATAACATCAAAAACAAAAGGTGAAGGAAGTGGAGTCCATATGTAGCCGACAGCTTCTATCTCTTCTTTAAGATGGTCTGCAAAGCTATTGGTTATCATAAAAAAAGACCTCTGAGATTCAAGGCACATTTTGAGTTGTCTCTAAGTTTCAATGTTAAGTTATGTATTTTTCAGAACCTTGGAAAATCTTTTCTTTACTCCTCCTCAAATTCATGGGTGTGAGAATACAAATTACATAGTCAGCCTAGTTTCCTAAGCTTTAAAGGTAATGTATTTAAATGTTTACTTTTGGCCCATAGAAACACTTTCTACTACTTATAAATACTTCTGATGGATAACTGCTTTAATTTTTTAAGAACGGATGATTAAATATTTCAAGTAAACAAAAAGCAATGATTTATATGTGGAGAATAATTTATATTTTGATATAGTCAGCTTTGATTATGGCTACTCTTCCACACTCACACCTCATTGTATTACTGTTGTTCCTTTTAGTGTGTTGGCTGAGCAGCAAAATTTGTTAAAATCTTATTTTCCAAAGTACTAGCAAATACTGCATTGGAAAGCAGAATTCTAAACCTTTCTCCCACACCGTTATTCTGACATGGAATGGAAGGCATTGAGCCTGAAAAAACAGAACAAAACAAAACACGATCCAAGCAAATTAAGTATTTTGAGGAATGCAGTGACATATCTTGCCAAAGTCACTGAAAATTTGTTTCTGGAAGCTCTGATTATAACACCATGGTCACATTATGATGTCCTATTATTGTCCTTCCACTAAAATACTACTGTAGTATTTCTACAATTATAGAAATACTACAAAACAGAAGTTTTTATGGAAATAAATGAATATAAGATTTTACAATACGGACGAAAATAAGAACAAAGAACTCAATTTCAATTTTACCTTTCTAACTTTTTTACTGGCTTCAGGATTTGGGAACATGTAGTTGTGTGAAAACCATATGGAACAATGAGAAACTTGATGCAGTTGGCAGGCAGGATTCTGCACTCCAGTCCTCCTCTACTGGGTCTCTTTTTGTAATTTTTTTAGTTCAAGTATCCGCACTCCCTTTTATCTCTTCATATTCTCTCCCTTGAGGATGTCAACCATTCCTGCAGTTTCAACCATGATGTCTATGGAATGTTAAAGAATAAGCACCTATGTTCTCCAATTTACACTCCTTACTCACTTCCACATCTACCACAGGGAACTCTTGTGAGCCAGGCACTAGGCAGTGGACTGGAAATTAAAAGATAAGTAAGACAGAGTCTTTGCCTGCAATGAGATTATACTTGCATACAGGAAATCAGTAACACAGATAAATTTCAGTATAATTTTGTACCCCAAGGGTGCTGTGAAAACCTCAAAGAGGGGCAATTAACCCAAAATGGGGCATCAGGAGATGATGCCTAAGATGAGTTATGAAAAAAAATGCATAGAGGTCAAGAAAGCAAAGGGAGTTATGAGAACATTCCAGGCTGAGGAGAGAGAAGAAATGAAGGCACACAGTGGTGTCACCTAACCATGTGTGCGGACACCTCTAAGCATTGGGGTGAAGGCACAATTCCAGGTGCAAGGAGTTGGATCGGGTTTACAGATGATGATAAGGGAAGGGGAAGTACTAAGGTCCAGAAAGATATTTTTACCACTTTACCAGTAATTCTCAAGGAAGGAGGGGGCAGGGCATCTCTGAATCACTTAGTGGGCTTTTCAAACTGTCCTGTCCAATCCTGCTGAGTCCTGTTTTCAAACTGTGTGTCCCACCCAGACTGTCTCCTCCAGACTGATGGCTGAATGCCTCCTACTGGGGAGTGTGCCTTAGCCCCCTGGTGTAGTGTAAGAAATGCTACACTGTTAATGCAATGAGAAAATGCACCAAAAAGAGGAAGAAGAGGAGCCTAAAAAGGAGATAAAGAAAGGTCATAGAGGTCAGAAGCTAAAAGAATAGTTTAAAGAAAAGAAAGCAGAAAGAACTAATAAAATAAGAACTGGGCTTCGGTCCATCCATAGGTCCAAAAGTCTCCTGCAGAGCTTGTTAGTATCCCAAGCTCGACAAGTCTAAAACCAGTTCATCATTGTATGTATGGTAATGGTTCATTATTAATGTACAAAAAGCCTGTAAAGGCAATCAGAGTGCAGAGTGCAGTGTAGGTTAATATATAACAGTATTTACTACAAGTACACCTTGGTTCTACATAATTGCAACCATGGAATTTTTGTATAATGGAGAGAAAAGAAAGCATAATTTTTCAAAAAAGTATATATGGGATATGAAATGATGTCCTTCAGAGTAAACATGGATCTTGGCTATAGCTTCAGAAGAACACAGGCTGCCTCTGGACTGGTGCTTTCCTATCTGCTAGTCTAATCTCTCCTAAATTAGCTTCTCAGAAACATCAAACTGTTTATGGTTCTCTGAGCAAAATACATTAATTCATAAAGCTCCTTCAGCCTTGAATGCCTTCCTCTACTCTCAACACTCTAACCTAACTCTGCCTGATCTTTCAGGCCCTCATCCAGGCATTTCCTTTTCCAGGAAGCTCACATTCCTGAGCCCTCTGTGCTCCTTAATAATGGTGATCATAACAGCAGGTGACACTTATCAAATACTATATCTGGGCCAGCCCATGTTCTAAGCACTGAGCAGTATCAACTCAATTCTTCTTCATAATAATCCTATGAAGTAGGCACTAATTATATCCCCATTTTACAGATAAGACTGAGGCACAAAGGGGTTAAGTAACCTGCCCAAGGACACATCCTTGGTCAGTGAAAAAGCCAGTATTTGACTCCAAGCAGACCAGTTCCAGAGTCTGTGCTCTAATCACCAGACCACACTGCCTCTATGTGAGTAACAGTGAGATGATCCTAGTTACTGCCAAGGCATTTATAGTTCAGCATTTATATTCAATGACATGCTAGGATTGGGTATGTATTTATCTGTAAACACTAAATCTAGACTATCAAATATGGAGTATAAACTAACCATCCAAAATTCCTGAAAAGTATAAAAATCTCTTTAAAAATATTTATCTGGAAACTTAATTTTTACAAAAATATATAGCTGTAACTGGCATACCTAAAACACATTATGATTTACCACTCTTATGATAAGGAAAGTGTCTTCAAACATAATGAAAACCCTTGGCAATTTGAATATTATATGATACTAAATTATACTATAATTATTTCAAAGGTCAAGAATCTTAAACATTTAGTCTTAAAACTCTCCACCTGAGTGATGCAATCAGAAAATTAAAGTATGTATGGAAATATTTAATTATACAAAACACGTAGAAATCTACTAATTTAATAACCTTTAAATAAAATGTGCACTATTTTCCCACATGGATATTTTTTTTCCTCTGTTGAAAAAATGGGACTTTTTAAAAGAACATGTTTTAGTGAACATGAGCACACATTTTATTTTCCAGTGCTAGTTTCAAGGAAGAGTAGGATAAAATGGTTTGGAATAAAGAGTCATATCACTTATTAGCTCATGAGAAACTCTATGAAGCTTTTATGCTGGGCACCACTGTAAATTTTTAAAAATTTCATTCAGACTCACTCTTGTCTTTTTAGGAGTTTATAATCTAATAGAAAAAGGGAAACAGAGAACATAGATGTGAGAGCTGGTGTGTAAAATTTTGGTAAGAAGGCAAATGTATACTAATAAGATCCCTGCCTGACCTGCAGCTGTAACACCATTAACATCCAATGTGACGTTGAAATGGCCAGTAAATTATGTTTTTCTCAGAAAACTTTAAGGCAAAACGGCATGAAGGTTAGGAGGCATGGTGTGTGCAACCAGAACGTGTAGGTCTGAATCTCAATTTTACCAGGCACCAGTTGACTTCAGCAGCTTCATTTAACTTCTCTGTGCCTTAGTTTACTCATTTTAATTAGATAATTGCACATAATTCATAGAATTGTAGTGCTGTTGGGAGGATTAAATGAGTTTATGCTAGAGAAGCAGGTAGCACACAGAAGCCACTCTAACTGTATGAATCAACATAGCTTAAAAGGAGTCTGCTGAAGTGCGGGCCCATTTGCTCTCAGGCCTTAGGTGACCCACTGATAAAGACATATTAAAACATCTCACCAACCCACAGACTCAGTTACGTAGCTGGGTCAGTCCTTACTACTATCTATATAAGCAATGGTCTCACATCTTAGCAGTGTTTTCCAAACTTGGTCTGGAAGAGCAAAGAGGCCTTTGGCGCTCTTAATCAAATACTATGAAATAGTTCAATATTTAATTTCATCATCTGAACCAGAAAAATGCCCCTCTCGTTGTTGATATTATTTACGTGTAATACAAAAATCACAACCACAAGCACTGTGTAGTACCCAAAAATAACACACATTGTCACAGTCGGCATGGCTAGCTGCTTTTGAGGTTTTGGGTTTCTATTATTTTACTACTTGTTTGCTCATTTGCTGTCAGTAGAGCAGATGATGAAGACTTCTGAAAAATGTTAAACAGTAAACTGAAAAAAAGCCTAGTGCTATGGTTTGAATGTAACCTCTCCCAAATTCAGGCATTGAAACGTAACGTGCAATGTGATTATACTAAGAGGTGGGGCCTTTAAGAGGTGATTTTGCCATGAGGGCTTCTGACCCATGAATAAGATTAAGACCCTAATAAAAGAGGTTTCACTCAGTTTTTGATCTCTTGACCTGCTTTCTGCCATGTGAGGACACAGCGTTCCTCTCCTTCAAAGGATGAAGCCATAAGGCACCATTTTGGAAGCAGAGAGCTGAACTTGCCAGCACCTTGATCTTGGGACTTGTCAATCTCCGGAACTGTGAGAGAATAAATTTCTGCTCTTTATCAAGTGCCCAGTCTCAGGTATTTTGTTATAGCAGCACAAATGGACAAAGACTCCTAGCTATTAAATCCCACCCCCCCATTGTTACTGCTTTTGTAAAAATAATTTCTAAACATTTTTATTTGCACAGCAAATCAAGCCTGTTCATGGCCTACTGTTCTGATATATAGGCCTCCTGAAGTTCAGGTGCGATTTCTGTTCACCAAAACTGTTTCTGCCGCTGCCCTGTTCTGTGCAGCAGGTTTTAGGTCTCTCCTCAACAAGGGATCACATATTTTGTAGAGCAAGAGACCTGTCCTGAGAGTGAAGCAGCTTTGCTGTAAAAGGAGAATCACAGACTCTCAGCACTGAACTTAATTTTTAAAATAATTTAATCCAAACTCTTCATTTCATAGAAAAAACAGGTCCACAGAAACCCAAGTCCCCCAGCAAGCTGATGGCAAAGTTCAGAGTGTTTTTCCTTTTAATTTTCCATCTATCAGTTTGGTGGGGGGTTTTCTTGTTTTGTTTTGTTTTTTATTATAGCACATTGCCAGAGGAAAAACTTAACTTCAAAACTGAAAGTCAGAAGAAACAACACAATTTTAGAGCACAATCTTAAATAGTGACAAAATTTATCACGATATCTAACTTTCAGAAAAATATGGACAATGGAATTTTAATCTAGATTCCAGCAATTACAATAAAAGGAATCTACAATTGGCTAAATTCTGCAGCCTTAACAGTGAAGTTATGGGATAGGACTTTGTACAATATGTTTAGACACTTTTACTTGTACTTCATACTCATTATGTCCCTAACCCAATCTGGAATATATTTTGGGATAAAAGCAGATTAACAAGGAACTTCCCTTATCCAGATTTTTGTGGTAGGCCATAGTGTGGGTGTGTACATGAGAGGGGGAAAGGAGGAAGGGAAAGAGAAAGGGGCAAGGGGAGAAGGAGGGAGAGAGAGAGAGGAAGAGGAAGGGCAGAACTGTATTTCATTCATAGACTGGTGATTTTCCTCCTCCTTCATTTGTTACTTACGAAGCTACATTCTTACATCAGAAATACATTCAGACATGGCATTAAAAACAACCAAAAGTGAAAAATTTTATAAAAATTCCATAAGCTATTTCAAGTTGGATTGATATATAAATGTTACCATTCTTTAATACTAAAATAAGTAAATAGCAAATGGAAAATAAGAGGTTAGGGACATTATAAGTAAATTCAAATATATAAAACAAGTAGATTTCAATTGCATTCAATTATTTCACCCAATCACCTAGAAGTGAAGATCCTCTAAAGCAAATTGCATTGCCTTCCCAACTCCTTGGAGAGTCAGTTTAGTTAACAGCCTACCTATGCTTCAGAGATGACCATGCAGCTTACATGTCAAACTCATTTTAAAGTGTCAATCAAGTCCCTTTCAATCTAATTAGTTTGGAAAGTAGTGTCACTGACCTAGAACTATGCAGACCATTTATTATCATATCATTTGATCAACCTAACACTTTACCTCAGTGGAGTTTGAGACACCTGTAGCCAAAATGTAATATCCTTTCTCCCACTCATTACTGGTAACTCTCAATACAATTTCCTATTTACAACTCAATTTATGTCTATGAATAAGCATGGCCAACGTCACAGAGGCATTCCATAGAATTTCTCTTATTTAAGTTTCATGGCAAAAATAGAAAGGGAAGGGAAAGGGAATAGAAGGGTAAAGGCAAAGGGTCATATATATCAGAGATGTGTATATATATATATATTTTTTTCAAGGTTTTAGATGCCCAAGAACTGCTAAAGGGGGAAAGGAGGAATAGCAGAGGACCATAGATATGCTGGGAAAAATTTGGAACCTTAAATATGAGGGGAGATTTTTCTTTCTTTAACATAATACAATGAACCATGTGAAAGGAGTCTGTAGGCTAATTGTCAACACATGGATTTGTTTTATAACAAAGAAAAGCTTTCTCAGGTTCATAGTATTTAACCTGACTTTAACCTGGCCAAGGGCAGGATGAGGTAGAATTGAAGAGGTAATAACTAGTTCCCCAGGGGTCAGAGAGCACAGCCAAGTGCCTTCAAAGGAGGCGCTAATGGCCAGACCACAGTCAGGCTGGAATGGGGTGGGGAGGTGACAATGTTGTGGCTGGAAGATCCTGGCCAGTCAAGCCATAGAAATCACCTGGCCCATTCCCTGGCAAAAGAATGAAAATTATCCAATCTTTTTCTCATCTGAGCTTTGCATATTTAAGAACTGATTTGCAAGACAAAAATACAAGCAGGTAATCTTATCTCTATAGAGATAAGAATATAGAATAGATATAGAAGATATAAAAGATATAGAATAACATATTGCATCAGGGAGGGATAAAAATATACACACACACAACACTCATGTATGCCACCAAAATGTTGTATTCATATTTTTAAATGTAGCATTAAAAAAAGAAGTATAGGAGTTTATTTAAAGTAATGACTTCACTCTAGAAGATGATAATCTAAAAGCAGGATGTCAGCTGCTAATGCTTCCTTTTCTATCCTGTGCTTTCCTTTGGGGAAGTTAAGCTGCATTTTACCAAAATTCCTGTTTGTCTGAAGGATAAGCAAGATTCTTCAATTATGTTTGCTTGATCAAATAATTACTAGTGAACATGATTTTACATCTGGTGAAATAAAATATGCATACGTCTCAAACTTACCTTCAGGTGAAGAGCCTGTCTTTTGGGAAAAGACAGCATTTACTTTGCTCTTTTTACTGATATCGTTGTTTACAGACAAGCTGGACTGAATTTTTCTATGCACTTTTTGAGAAACAGGTGCTGAAAGTTTGCGATTATCTGCGGATACATGTTTGGCCCCGTGGTGAATTCCATTTCCATTGCTCAGACTTGTGTGGCCATTCTTTATCTTGCTTATTTCCTCCTCGCTTGGTTCCTGTGCTAAAGTTTGAAGCTGAGGCAAGCGCTGAGGTTGGGCTAAAAAAGAAAGAAAAAATTTATACAGTTAAGAAAAATAGATTAATATTTTACAATAATGAAAATACATTCAGTACCAGAGATTTGGGGTTTTAACCATGATACTAAAACTGAAGAGGCAACAAAGAAACAAAAATACAAACGCAGACATAGAAGCAGCATACTTACTAACAGGGAAAATGGAAGTGGGGTCATCAGAAGTGACTTTACACAAAGATATAAAAAAAGAGCAGAAAAATACTGGTTTTGGTAAGGAAATTTAAGTTAGAAATTTGAAAAAGTATTTTAACACTCATTCAGCAAATCTTGATTGTTTTCTATGCTGGGCACTCTTTGGGGTGCAATAGACAAAACCGTGTTTTGTCATTACTACCAATAATAAACTACTCAATTATCTTTTGAAATAAAAGGAAAGGAATGATGAATTCAGATATTCAAAGCTGGACAATACAGAAAGAAATATAGTGTTTTTTATTAAAAAATTCCATTTTAAATTCCATTTTAAAATCCAGAGAAGAAAATCTTCTCCATATTTATTCTTTAATTTGATTTTTAAAATTAACCATTTATGAAAAGTTAGGAATACAAGAGAACTTCCTTGATCTTATAAAATTTATTTACCAAAATTAAGTAGCAGCACTTTAGAATTACTCCCATTTGGACCAGAATGAAGCAAAGAACGCCCACCTTCACCCCACTTATGCAACATTAACTGGAGGCTCTGGTGAAGGCAATAAACAAGACAGAGAATTTTGATAGATCTGAATTCTGGAAAGGAATGAATAAAATTTTTGAGATGTGCACAGATTTGAATGCTCTGGGGATAAACTAAGAGACTATAATTTCTGAAAAACTAAGAATTTAGCAAGATTTAGACACAACCACATAAAAATCAACAATGTTCCTATATGCAAACAGTAACCAAATAACAAATATACAAGAAAAAAGTAACGTTCTTCACAATAGCAAAAAAAGAAAAAAAAAACAAGCCCACAAACAAAAAAACCCCTTACAAGTATCTAGGAATTAAACTAGGAAAAAATGGGCAGAGTTTTTATGGCAAAAATTACAAAACATTACTGAAGGGCATAAAAGAAACCCAAGTAAATGGAGAAAGTATAAATATGTTAATTCGGTTAATATTATAAATCTCTCTAATTTATTATTTAATGTAATTCTCATAACATATCTAACAGGCTTGTTTACGGAACTTGACAAACTGGTCCAAACATGTATATGGAAGAGTAAGTAAGAACCACCAGGGAAATTTTAAGGAAGAAAAAGGGTTCTGGGACTTGACTTACCAGGTATGAAATCTTACTAAAAAATTAAAGTAACAAAAGCAGTATGGTGTTGGAACAGGCATAGACATATAAACCAATGGAACAGTAGAGTCCCAAATATGTAGGTGTGTGCACATGTACGTGAATGTATACCTCATACAAATAAACTCCAGATATATTAAATGCCTATGTAGGAAAAGAAAAACTTTTTTAGCTTAAAGCGAAAATACAAGAGACTATTTTAACAGCATGATATAAGGAAGGACAAGCAAATAGGATTCTTTGGACAATGAATCCTAAAACAAGAAGGATGAATATTCATCATTTGTATGCCCAGCATTTCTGAACATACTCACAGATTTTGGTAAATTCCCCTATTACATCCTATACTATTCTGCAGCTAGAGGGCAGGTATGTGATCTCAGTTCTGCCAAGCAGAACTATGGCTTGCATTTAGAAGTGACAAGTGCAAGGTGTCAGCCACACTAGGGAAGTGGAGCCTCTCCTCTCTGCACAGGCAGTGGAGAGGCATTTATCAGTCTTGGCAGTGTGGAGCAGCTTCTGAAGTCCACTTCCTAGCAAAACAGTGGTCCAATGGTGCAGCAGTGGTTTCCATCAGAGAAGCCCTACTGAATGGATGGATATGATCCTTGGCTGTATAACTCTGGGAGAGTCTATGTGCTGATAATAAATTCATTTTATACTTAAATCAGCCATGATGGATTCTGGTTTTGGGAAAGTTCTGATGCCTCCCAAAAGTTATCTGTTTACATTGGTTAAGTAATGAGGTTATTATTAAAATCATCATTTACCTTCATTGTGTAGATATTTAAAAAAGCCAAAAATCATAGTTTTTCAGCAAAAACACCGGCAACAACAAAAACCATTCATTGTGAAAATTTTATTATTCTGTGCTTTCCTGGCATTTCAAAATCTAAAACTGCTGCTTTAATTAGTTATTTCTCTGTTTATGGTTATGAACAATCATGAAATGTAAATTACGTATGACTCTTCCTCTTAGAAAAAGTATTGCATGCAAAGCCATTAACAGTTATACATAAAGTTGATAAATGTCTAAAAGAAACTGATTATCTGTAGTCTGGGAACTAGATAAGACTTGGTTCTTATTTTTGACAGATCCACTGTTTACTTCAGTTCTTGTTCACATATCTTATGTACTATGAAGAAAAACATCCTAACATACCAAAATATTCTACTCATGAATGTGCATATTTGAAGAAGAACATATTCATATTTTTTACTTAACAAAAAAAAGCATGTTTTCATACAAAGTCTACTAACATTAATATCTGATTTATGAAACTAATATTTGAAATCCTCTTACAGTTTTTCAGTTCTTAAGTGATAAACAAAGGGAAATAACTGTCTAAAAGATACAAATCTGTTTAGCAGTTATATATGCCCTTTTCATAACCAAAATCTACAATCAAAGCATCTGCAAAAGAAGATCTATTTCTTATGGGTGTGCAATCGTTTGATTTAGAGATTAATTTGCTGCTTCTGAAACTTCTTGTATCAACTGGAATGACATTCTAATGACTGCTATTGAACATAAAGATAGTTATGCATATGTATTTAAAAGGATGCCAAAAAAGACAGTTAAACCTAATTTGGTGTTCTTTTCAAAGCACTTTCCAGTAATCTCACCAAATAAATGGAATGTTTTATACCACTTTTTCTCTAAAAAGAATAATTCAAGCAATCTGAGAGCTTGATTAAGTTGAAATGTCATTGACCAATGCTAGGAAGACTCCTTGTCAATCAAAAACGTTCTGTAATATTCCATAATCCAAAATAAATGTAGAATTCTTTTTAATAGTTAAAATTCTCAATAAATAAAAATAATGGTGGTAAACGACAACTGTGTCCTGCTTCCGAATTCTAAAATTGACAGATTTGACCTTTTTTATTATCAAAACCGACTATTTGTGAATACCATGTATAGCTGGAATGATATTCTAACATATCCTTAATGATTTATCTACATTTCAATCTTCAAAATGATATGTATTTCTGCTGCAGATAAATAATAGTACATTATTTTTGTTTCACTGTCAACTAATTATTTTTATGGTAGTTTATATTATGGTCAGATAACAAAATATTATCTCTTAACTCCAGTTTTTTGATATTAAAACAATTTCTTATTTTGCCAGATGCATGTGGTATGTAAGTCAAAGCAAAATTGGATAAGCCCTAGATATATTAGTTATCTCAACAGATATCAAATTTAACTTCGTTGATAATTTTTTATGGGTATGACTTGAAACTTATGGTAAAATTCCAATTAAAATCAAGCAGAAAATACGATTTTATTTTTAAATAAAGAACAAAAACGCCTGACCGATTAAATCACAACTACTTGGCTTTAAACAGATTTCTTTTCCTTGTTGTGTATGGCTTTAAAAAAAAAAAAGGCACGCTAATATGGAAACGACACAATGCTTCTTAAAACACAAGTGATGCCTAGGGACCCTCGCTCTCCCTTTAATGATCCACTGCTCTCATTCAGCTGTCTTTCTTTTTTCAAATCTTTACATATGTGACAGCTCTCAAAAGTAGACCATAGACCATCTGGCATTTTCAGAGGTGTAACTTGTGCAAATTCAGCTCTATTGGGAGCGCACTGTTATATTCTGCCTGCGTTATAAAGGGACAATAGAATGTAGAACTTATGAGTTGTTTTGAATTATTCATTTTTTTGCCTGTATATTCAAGAAATTTTACAAACTCTGCATTTTGTACTACATAATCACATGCGTTAAAGGTACAAAGAAACTTTTTGACACCTCTTTTCTACAGAAAGCTGGCATTTTGTTTGATATGTGAACATTCAGCATCTGTTATATCATTCTAAACAGGATGGGTGCTTCTACAAAAGACCCCATTTTAAATTTACTCTATACCAGCAAAAAAAACGTATTCTTGATATTCAGTAACGAATGCAATACACATCAAAATTTCAAATACCAGTTATAAGAACATTCAGCATCTTCAAACCTGGATAGCATTGGTCACCCGCTTACCATATGTGTAAAGATTTTTTTTAAAAAAAATCACTACTCACACAATGCAGCATGATTGTAATTTTAATATCCATGATGAATAGTTACAAATGTCTTAAGAAATACTGTGCTTCCTAGGTTCAAATGTTTTCAATCAGGAAGGAAGCCAATAGAATTAGGTCTAGTGATTTTCAATAGGAATAATAAATATGGGAGTAAATGAGTCAATAGCATGAACTTCTTTTGGTAATTTTTTTAGAAAAAAACTGGGTGATATTGTAGCTGGTAATAACTATACTTGAAACTGCAGCTGCTAGAGTAGCAATACAAAGCAACATTTTCCTATAGCATATAATCTATTAGCATGTGAAAATCATCTTCAGTCATTGGTCTCCTTACACAAGTCATATTTAATAAAATTACAAAGGAATTCTCATGCCACTTAGTTAAACTAAAGATCTGAACTTGCATTTTAAACAATGCAAGTTGTTGTACACATAAAAATATCAACATTAAATGCTCACGATTTAAAATTGCTGGTAACAAAATGATCAATATAGAATATGGAGGTGAAAATGACTGGATGTAAATCTAAATTAGTTCTCCAGAAATAGTTACAAAGCTTTTACTGGGCACCCAATATAATGCTACTCCACAGTCACTGTAGGACAAACACTCACACACACAGATGACAGAGATTACATACATACAATAGTATATATCAAATATATATTATATATTCATCTATATGCACAAACACCTTTAAAAGGAACATGAAAAGTTACTTCGATATGCACTGATATTA
Source organism: Cheirogaleus medius (assembly GCA_008086735.1). Taxonomy (NCBI): domain Eukaryota; kingdom Metazoa; phylum Chordata; class Mammalia; order Primates; family Cheirogaleidae; genus Cheirogaleus; species Cheirogaleus medius. Next base: position 27,012,412 of record VBSM01003176.1, read on the forward strand.
TAAAATGACATTACTTTTTTATTGCTAAACAATGTGAATTTAGGCTAAAATCAATTAAAATAAATGTGCTAACATCCTGTTTTTTTCATCAGCAGCTTGATCCAAGCCTTTCTCAATATGTAGACCTTGGGTAGGTCCCATACCCTAACATTCACGTAGTCTGGAAGTTTCTGGAATTTTATGTATGTTTCCTTAGCTCCCCTCCAAGGACCTTCTAAAATTTTTTATTTACCTCTTGAGCTACTCAACTCTTTCATCACATACCATATTTTCCATCTTCATTTTATTTAATGTATATACTTAACATACTGAAATATATTTTGGAATTCTGACATTTTTTGGAACATTAATCTATTTGAGGATCCCAATTAAATTCTGTGACTACATGACTGGGAACTCCCAAGGTAAAAAGGATTGTTTTATGATTATATCACATTTTATAGCATTTTTAACATTAATTCAGTTTTAATTGTTGCAGACAAATAAATGCAAATAAATCACCAGATAACAACGGGAGCTAATATTACCCAAAACAAAATGATAAAACTTTAGGAGTTGTTTGGAGAGGCTTTAATTTTTCTGCATTTCATAAAAACATTTGAAAAGTACTTAAACATACTTAAATAATGCCTGTAGGGGAAGACTGTTCCCCAAATCCATTTTCCCCACTGTTCTGGGCACAAGGCTAATCCAACTTCCTACCCTTCCCCTGTAGTTAGGTTCAGCAACCATGTTCTCTCTGAAGGGATGAGAGCCTAAATTATTTCTGCCACTTTTGGGCCTGGGCCTTAAGACTTGGGTGTGCCCACTCTATACTTTCTTTTTTGCACTTGGCAGCAACTGAGCTTTGACCACAACAGAGGGAAATATTTTAAGGGATACTGGAGAAACCGAACAGAAAGAATCTGAATGGCAGCAGCAAGCAGAGCCTCTCACTGACCTGGAATGCTCATCTCCTACTATCACATAAGAAATTAACTTTGATCCTATTTAAGTCACGAAATTAATGCTGGGCGTCTTTATAAAAACATTAATAACGTCTATCAATGCTTATTAACAACTATGTACTGTGAATATACATATAATATACATAAACTGCCCCTAGCCCAAATGATTCAAAGTATACCAAATTTCACAAGAAAGAAATGTTCAAGCGAAGTTCTGCTACTAATATAAATAATGTTTTACTAGCAGTAGAAAGATCGCTGCCAAATCCACAGCCTGTGGTGCATCTTAGAAAGTAGACAATTTTACAATGCAAGATCTGACTTTTATTGAGGAATAATAATGATATCATGTAGTTTTGTAACAAAAGGTATCCATCCCAGCTTTACTTTGCCATTCAAACACAATTATATAAAATTCCATTAAATTTTCATCCTTACCATGGCTACAAGGTATCAGGTAGGGTGACCGACCATCTCAGTTTGTACAGGACTCAGGGGGATCTTGGGATGAGGAAGTGTTAGTTTTAAAATCAGGTTAGTCCCAGGCAATCTGGGATGAGTTGGTCACCTTTGTATCAGTATTATTTGTGTGTAACTTGTACAGTTTTCCTCCAATGAGATACTGGCAACAAAAAATGGTGGGAAGCCTGTAGACTTTGAACAAGACAATCCAGGGTTTTAATTCTAAAGTCAGTATTTCCCAGTTCTGTGGTCTTGAGAAAGTTACTTCAACCCACTCCTTCACCCCCACCGGGCCTTAGGACTTTCACTTGCAAAATGAGAGAAAATGACAGATCCTTGTGTACCGCAAGGCCTAACTTCCCAGTCCCTTACCCTTACTTTTCCCTTTCCTTATTCTCCTCAACATAATGTCCCCCCATTTCTTTCTGATTTACTTACTATTTGGCTTTTACTTTTTTGTATTCTGTTACTAGTTTTTGTTCTATAAATCAACCCACAACCTTTTTTGCAAATAAACATTTTTCAAATAAATATGCAAACATTATCTTTCATCTTTCATAAAAATCACAACTTCATAGAAAAACAAACTCAAATATAAATATTTTTAATGCAAACAATCAGCATTTTCTCTTAAGATTGGCATGTATAACTACAAAGTCCCCAGACTGTAAACTACAGTAGAACAAAAATCTCTACTATATGCTTTCCAAGTGGAGCTTTTCACTAATGCTTGTTATCCAGATAAATTAGCTAGAAACTATGGGGTACAAAAGCTGGCATAATATAAGGCCAAAGTTGCAATTCATGTAAGGACACAAACAAGCATTAGAGACCCCAAAGCATGTAAGAAGACCTCCCATTAAGAAGCATGCAGCACTCTTAGGTTTCAATTTAATGGACACATTGACAAACTTATATAGATGCAGAACTATTTTCTCATATGGGTCCCAGACCCGGTCCTGCCTTTGGTCTCTATAGCCTCCTCTGTATAATATAGGCTCCCTGATAAGGCAAGGATACAAGTCAAAAAGGTTGAAACCAAAAACTCTGATCTAATATCAACACCTGCATCAGGAATAGATTGTTGAAATGTGAAGCTAGCTAAGTAAAGGGAAGAATGGGAGCGATGAGATCACTCCATCCTAACTTGAAAAATCAGCAGTTAATATTAAACAGCTGCTAAGTAGTTAGGTGATATACACTACCATCAGTTTTTTGGATGCAAATAGTGTGTGCACTAAGGCTGGAGCTTTAGCATGCTCTGCAGAAAACTGCTCATGTATTGGTATACCGGACTTCTTATGGCCTTCAGTAGTTGCTACAATAAAACAACAAACTCCATTCTAACTGGCTGAAGCAAAAGCCGACTAGGAAACACGAATAGCTTTATTAAAATCTGTTTTTACCTACAAGCAATACAGGCATAGCCAGCAACATACAAATAAATGTGCTACTGTATAAATTCAAAAAGGTGCTCCCTTCTGTACAAATGTCACACACACACACAAAAAAAATCATTGCTGGACTGCAAGCCTTGGTGAGTAGAGGAAGGGCTGGAGTTCAGCCCCCACTTGCCTTTGTGCAATTCAAAGATGCACAAACATAAGCAACAGTCATAGTAGCCAGGGATCTGAGACCACTATAATTCAGATCATCATCTATGTTAGATGGATTTCAGCAGCTAAATTATTTGTTATGATTTAAATTTGGTGTGCTGATTAAAGTGTCAGAAAATGGAATAGGAAATATTAGGAAAGAAAAAGAAGAACCACTGAAGCCTAAAACTCCAGGCTCACTCAAGCGCCTCCCCACTCACTGCCCATGAGTAGTTCAGATAACTGATTCACAAGGGCGGAAGCCTGGGGAAGGAGCTCCAACCCTGGTGGAGCCTCACCACCCACAGAGGTAGAGCTTGTGACAGAAAGTCATTAGACTAAAACTAAGAGAGACAAGGAACTCAAAAACAAAGGGGCAAGGCAAGGGACCAGAGCCAAAGATCATTATTTGACACATTTTTGGTACCAATTACCAGAAAATGAAATCTTCCCCCACTGCCTCAAAAAAAAAAAAAAAAAAAAAAAGATATTGGTAATATTGATAAGCAACAAAAATGTTAAAGAAATTATATTGCTGGAAAAATCCCTAGCCTAGAAAATAAAGGCTTGTTACTGTTTCATCCTAAGGCAATCCCTGAATCTGCGTCCTTGTTACCAACAAGAAAAGAACTGCTAAGGCTACTCCAAGCGAATCCTCCCTGAAACCCTTCTCAGAAATGACTATGAAGGACACCAAACAGGGTTTTCTTCTTAGCAAACAATCATGCAGCAAACAGATCTGCGAGCCATGGAAGCCAGGCCAAGGTCTGGGAAGAAACTCAACAAAATGCTTATGAGAGTTCCTGGCCGTATTATTTTCTGTGCCGGCTCTAACTAGGACAATATAGTATATACCCTAGACCAGTACTGTCCTTCAGAATTTACACTGTGGGTATTGTATACTTCCTTCACAATTACAGATGTGTTTTAAGTCATAAGTTGCAGGATCTGGAGGTGCTACAGCCAAATTTGATCCAGGTCAGATTAATGAATCATTTCAGAGAAGGAATAAACATCACCTACAGGTCTGTGGAACAATATGACACCAGCTCTAGATGCATCATTTGGAAGTGATTTTTGATTTGACTCTCAATGGGGAAAAGTGAAGTACACATATGCTTCTATGAGGGATAACCGGATCTCATTAAGTAGAAACATTGTGAAATTATATGTATGGAAACAAAAAGTATCAGCATGTGTACACAGGCATAAATGTGTGCTGGCCAGCCCAAATCAGGAACACAGTAGACACCTACTCTTGGTCTACCCAGCATTGCCTCTTCCTTCTGGTAGTAGTACAGTTTATTAAGTCATTACATATGAAATGTCCAATTTTGAATCAAAAGTGTAGTTTATTATATCTCAAACAAGAAGCAGTACAATTAATCAAAGTATGCACCTAACTATCGACACAGTTTTGCCATCTTAATGGTAACTTGCAGAGAAGAAGCCTGAAGAATGAGTGGTGATGAAACTGTGACATTTGTTTTCCATAGCTTGTTGAGAATTGAATATTTTTCCTTGTAAGAGGTGGTCCAAAGCCTCAAAGAAGTGATAGTGAGTTGGTGCAAGGTCTGGTGAATATGGTGGATGACAGAGAATTTCCCAATTCCAGCTTCTGTAGTTTGAGCAGCGTTGTTTTTGCAACATATTGTCTTGTGAGAGGATTGGCCTGTCTCTGTTGACTAACCTCGCCTGCTTAATTGCAAGCATCCTCAGCATTTTGTCCAACTGGTTGTAGCAGACATCCACTGTAATCAATTAAACAGGTTTCATGAAGCGTCAGTGGATAATACAAGTGCTGGACCACCAAACACACACCGTTAGCTTTCTTGGATGAATATTCGGTTTCGGACTATGTTTTGGTGCTTCATCTTTATCCAACCATTGTGCTGAATGCTTGTGATTGTCAAAAGGAACACATTTTTCATCACATGGAACAATATGGTGTGGAAAAGGTTTGCCTTTATGTCATGACAGCAAAGAAAGGCAAACTTCGAGACGATATCTCCGATGTTCTTTTAATTCATGCCGTCTCCACCTATCCAGCTTCTTTACATTGCTGATTTGTTTCAAATGATCCAATATTGTTGGAATAGTAACATCAAACCTTGCCACTAATTCACGAGTATGTTGAGTTGGATTTGCTTCCACTACAGCTTTCAGCTCATCATCACCCACCTTGGTCTCAGGTTGCCCACGTGGCTCTTTTCAAGATTAAAATCACCAGAATGGAGTTTCTCAAACCATTGACATACTGTGCATTCATTAGCCACATTCTTCCCAAACATTTGGTATTTGGAGCTGTCTGTGCTACATTGGTTTCACAACAGAACGCATATTCAAAAATAACATGAATTTTTGACTTGTTCACGGTTTAACAAAAATTGCTCTAAAAATTTTTTTTAAAGATAAACACAAGCCAAAACATGCATTTGAAAAAATAAGGATGTACCTTCGCAATTACAAAAAAAAAAAAAGAAGTGTCAAAGTGAAATGTCATAGATATCAACTGTCAAACTTAGTATTTAAGGAAATCGAATATTCCATACTTAATAACCTAAATATTAACAAGAATGGGACTTCAATTTACTGACATGAACCCTACATAAAAATAAAGTGTTTTTAGTTACATACGTTTTGTACACAACTTGACAACACTGGGCATTTGCTGACTTGCCTTATATATAAAGTTCCTTAAGGCGAGGATCCCATATTCTTAGAATTCCATCAACCTTATCAGGCACATATATGCTGACAAAGAGCCTTGTATGATGTTCAGCACCCAGTGGACACCCAGTGAAAATTAGCTGATGATGATGAATTATACTAGCTTTTAAGCTGTCACTTGATCCCAGCACATAACAACCTTTCTGAATAAATCAAGCAACAGTTTGGTATTCAATACCATTATAAACTTCATCCTTCACCTTCATGAGTCTAGGGAATTGCTGTAAAAGCATAATGTGAGAATGGTGGAACTGTAGCAAGGATTCAAGAAATTCTCTCTGTTGTAACAAGGGAATTAAAGATTCAGCTACAGATATCATACTATGTGTAGAGAAATGCATCAAAAATACTAGTTAAGTAACCTTTTTGAAAACAGCCTAAGAAAAGTCAGAGCCAAATTATAGATCTAAAAGTTTTTTCTTTCCTCCTTGTAATAAAAGCAAACTCAACTTAATGTACAAGTGAAACTGGTATCTCCTTGAGATTAGGGCAGTGCAAATGTAAATGAAGTTCCAGCTAGGAGATAGGGAGTTCGGTAGAGGAACCTATAGATTGCTCACTGAACATTTAAAAAGTAAATTTATTTCTGGTAGGTAATACAAGGTAAATCAGAAGAAAGGCAAATTCGATTATTACGAACCCCCACCCCCGAAGCTTTTATTTTATTTTATTTCAGGATATTGTGAGGGTACAAACATTTTGGTTACATTTTATATCATTGCCTCTCTGGTTAGTACTTGGATAGGAGACTCCCCAGTAGCTTTAATAGTGCTTATAACCCTGAAAGTTCATTGGTGAGTTGTTACTAGGAAGGTTTCCATAAGTCCCCTTCAAATATGGCCTGCGACAAGAAAACCTTTGTGCTTTAGTTCTAGTAACAGTTCTCATTATAAATGATGCTCTCTCTGACATAATTTAAAAATTTAGGACTGCAAGCAAAGTTCTCAGAATTAACTCAAGACTGGATGGTCCTAATTATCTGCCCAACCCCTGGCAAAGATCATGTATAAGTTGCTTATCCCACATAACCTAACAACAATTCAGAAAAATGGTGCAGTAAAGTTTTTCAAACCTGCAGCAGAAGTTTGCACATATGAATTTTAAATCCTTTTTTACATGTGAACAACAGATGATAGCTTAAATACAATAAAAATTTTTCAATATGTAAATGATTAAGGAAAAACTGACACTATTTTCTCATTATTCTCATCTTGTCTCCTCCTGAGATTAAAATCCTGTCCCCCTTATAGGGATGCTTTCGTTTTTTTGGAGCCTGATTTGAAGAATGTGAATTTCAGCTTCTTGTCTTCATCGAAACACAAAGACAATTTCATCCTTTGTGGGAATAAAATGTTACTCCAAACATAAGCATCAGCAAATGGCTAAACAGAGAGACAAATTCATTAACCATTTTTAAAGATTAACATGATTGCAACCATTTACAAAAACATTTCTTTGTCTAATTTAGCCACTAAAACTCACTAAACCTGCCAAGGTAACTTTGGCTGCAAACTGACTTAAATAAGTCATAAAATACTTGTTATTATATACTATGGTGTCAGGCACTGTTCTAGGAATAAGGGATGTTACAAAGTCCTTGCTCTCATAGAGCTCACAAGTATTTATCATCTTGCATAAGAAATTCAAAGATAGGGCAGCTCTGGTATTATTAATTTCACAGCTTAATGTCATTCAAGACAAAGGTGCTATATTTTTATAGTCATCTCCAGCATGCTTAACTTTCCCATCTGACTGTGACTGTTCCACTCCTAGTTACCAAGACTTCGTGATGCATTTCCAAGCATTTCATCCAGGAATGATGTCAACCCTTGAAAAAAGAGGGTACTCTGTCTTAATGTATTTTTTTTTTAAAGATGAGGTCTTGCTCTGTTGCCCAGGCTGGAGTGCAGTGGCAAGATCACAGCTCACTTCAGCCACAAATTCCTGGGTTCCGGCAATCTTCCCTGATCCTCCAGAGTAGCTGGGGATTATGGGCACAGTTCCATCCTATTCAACTGAATGGCTTTTTTCTTAAAAAAAAAATATTAAAAAATCCATTTCCAGAAACCCTCCAGGAGATGTCCTCTCATATCTCACTGGTCATCAATGGGTCACATGCTGACCCCAAAGCTCATCACTTACTTGCAAAAGGAATAGAATGACTGTGATTAGCTGAGACCAATCAGGATTTTTCCCCCTGATTTTGGACATTTGAACAAAATCTGTGATATCTTAAGAAAGAAGGTGAAAGTTCAGAGGGCAAAGTTTCATATGCACCCACACTTTATAAAAATTTTAAACACTGAATAGTATTGAAAATAATATATAACACCCAGATATCTACCAACATAAAAAAGTTGGCTTTTTTACACATTTGCTCTAAGAAGGTATATTTAAGTTTTTTAAAAAGCCTATACCTTCTTGAATGACTGGATGTTCATATCTTCACCCCTTAACTTCACTCAGAAGCTAAATTCTGTCTCTTAAGAATCTCCTAGAATAGTCTGTCCTGCAAACTGTCCTAACTATTGCTTCTCAGATACAACAAGTACATGTACTCCTGGGGCCCACTCCTGCCCCACTGCACCAAAACCTTCCAGGGAGTGGATCCCAGAAACAGTCTTTGGAAAAAGTCTTCCAGGTGATCCTGATAATCAAACCAATTTGAAACTATTGCTCTAAAGTAAATTGCTATACTGTAAATATTCTCTTTCACTATTTTATTATAGTGTTTAGTGCCATAAATAACCTGTTCTTTTCATTATATTGTTGGTGAAGACCTGCAGTCATATGAATTTGAACTGTAGAATTCCATGATGACAACTTCATCTAGGGCTCATCCGCCTTAAGTGCAGGTAGGTATTTCAAAAATGTCATCTTGATGGTTTAGTTCCGAATATAGGGGAAATAATCATAGTAAAATGTCATCACCAGTTTAGGGTTTTTTTTCCTCCACTAAGACACTGGAATGAGCACAGTGGGAGAAGACTCTCCCAATCATAAATCAGAAGTAACAACAGGCTCGTAATTTCAGCACAGCCAAGCCCCGTGGCGCTCACAAATCACTCCTTACCTTTGGGAATTCACTTTGGTAACATAGAACACTAAGCATCATTTGACATTTGGGGAAAAACTAATTTTGTTACAACAAATTAATATATCCTAATAAAACTGAATTTATTTTCTAAATTTGCTCAAATAAATGTTTTCATTTATGAAATTCTGAAATTTAGTCAACCCTATTTTCAATGCCTTCAATAACATAAAACTCTAAAGTGACTTTAAGTAAACCTACAGATTTTAGTTTTAAACTTTCTCTTTAGAAAGAGTATCCTTTCAAAGTACTGTATTCATAGAAAGAAAAATTATAACCTGAAGCAACATTGTACAGAGACATGTTATTCCTTTTGACGTGTGATACATTTTAATCAAAGTACTCTTCTAGGGGGAAAACAAAAACAAAACAGAAACAGTGTCAGAAAACAAGGATAAAATGAGAGAAAAAATGAAACAATAAATTAGGGAAAGATAGAATGAAAGATAAAGAAAAGAAAACTCATTCACATGCAATAAACTTTTATTGAGCACCTAATACTATCCAAAAGACTTTTTCTTTTTCAGCATATTACAGGGGTACAAATGTTTAGGTTACATATATTGCCTTTTCCCTGCCCGAGTCAGAACTTTAAGCGTGTCCATCCCCCAGAAGATTTTGTGCTAAGTGCTAGAGGTTAAAGAGACAGGAAATTACATTTGGAAGATTATCCCAGATTACAAAACTGGCCTGTCTCTACTCATTCCCCACCACCTGTCACCTACTGAATCAGCAAGCCCTTTAGCTGGATGCCTTGCATACAAATCTCTCTCAAATGCCAACTGTGCTCTATAATCCATCCTCTCCCCTCCATCTTCCTTGCCAACATCAGTTTAAGTCCTCATCATCTCTTATCTAGGGTATCTTGGTTTCCTAACCAAGGCTTCCTGCCTCCAGATTTTCTCTTCCAGCCCATCTTCCAGACCACTACCAAAAATATATTTCTAAAAACTGAAAGCAAAACAAAATCTGTTTATATTAATGCCCTAGATGGAAGCTCCACTGTTTATTTATCTTGAAAATAAAATCAGAACTCCGTAGGCTTTACCAAGCCCTTCACAATATTGCCCCAATCTCATATCCCATCATTTTCTCTTATTTTTCCTTGCTCTAGCTACACTAAATTTCTCCTAATTCTCAAACATATAATCTTTTCATGCCTCCAGGCCTTGCATCTACTACTCCTCTCCTTGGGATGCCCTCCACTACCTCAACTCCCAGATCAAACGTCATCTACTCTCCTCCTTTTTTAAATGGGGAAGTTTGTGGCTCCCTCTTCTCTGTCCCTAGAGCAAAATTTGTCTAAAGGTCTGCTCTTTCCACTAAACTGTATGCTCCTCCATAGCAAGAAACATGCCATTCTCTCATCCACAGAGTCCCTCAACAAACATTTATTAAATGCCACATGCAAGTGCTATGCACATACATACAGCGCTATTCTTCTGAATATATGCTCCAGCACTGAGGACAGCGGTCACTTAGAAAAATGACATAAACAAAGGACAGAAAGAAACAGTAATGCTCTTCTGTAGCTACCCATTTCGACTGTTTAAATAAAATCTTAGTAAGTACATATTGCTCACCTAGAAAATAAGTAAATAGGAAAATATAAGCACAACTGCCTTTCTCTTCACTCCCCGATATAATAGGACTTCTTCTACTTAACTCTTATGATTTTCAGAACGTGTAGCAAGTGTCTACATCCTACAAACCCCTAAAACTACCAACCCCCCACTTACACATAATTCACAGTTATAATTATTATTTATAATCCAAACTAATTGGAAAAATTAAAATGTCAAATTTATTCATCACTTCATATTAATTTCACCAATATTTAGAAGAATATTACTCTGTATTCCAACAGTAGCCAGAAACCCATAAATAATAAATGGAGCTAATAAAAAAATAAAACAACAAAAAGATTTTAGCACTTAAAGATAAACAGGGAGTGGAAGTGCTTATCATATATAAAATTATGTTTCCTTTATGTTGTGCATTCTTTGACCAAATATTTATTGAACACCTACTATATGCCAGACACAGTGCTAAGATTAGTTAAATAAAGGTGAACAAAAAGACATTAAATATGTGAATAAACAAATAACAGACATACCATTTTAAATTATAGAAACTGCTATAAAAGAAAAGTGCTACTAGCAGAAAATAACAAGGGAAAATATTTTAGTTTCCATAGCTAAGAAAGGTGTTGCAACAGAGACCTGAAGGGGAAAAGGCCTTTCAAAGGGGAGGAGTGACAGGGTCTCAGACCAGCCTAACAACATCTGCTAAGCCCTGAAGCGGCACATTTGCTGGCGTGCTAGACAGCCAGCATGGCTGGACAATACACACCCATCCTCTGGACCATATACTTATTCCCTAATTCCAACTACAAACATTAACAAATATATTTGAAAAATCACAAAATGTGCCTCTATAAACCCTTCCTGGCAGTCTCCTTCCAGATTTTGTGCTTCTTTACCATATAAGCCATTACCATAATAAATTATTCATTTACAAGACCACTCGCAGTATAACTGGCTTATATATTTACCGTGAATCAAGACACTCACAACAAAAGAGTTCTCAGGAAGTTACATAAAGGGGCCATCAACTGTTTATAAATGTAAACTACAACCACAATTTGGAATATTAGAACACATTTATAGAAACCTTATACTTTAATTACTCTCCAAGAAAGAAACACATACATCCATTTCCCTGAAATGTACAAACCTATTTATATTGAAATTGAGTGAAAATTGTTCTTAGGCTAGAGAGAACAGCACGAATGATTTGATGTTCTTTACTAATGAAAGGAATTGTTGTGGGGGAATCATGCTGCTTAAGAATCGGCTCAGATTTTAGAAATGAGACTGTTGCTCTGATTTGTATGTATCTTCATATTTTATTCTAATTTCCCAAATCAGATTCCTTTACTCAATTAAAACACATAATTCTCTAGCAGTAGCTCTCAACTTTCCTGTAACTCCACAGAGTTTATTTGAGTAACACATTCTTTACTAATATCTTCTGTGGTTCAAAAGAAACAGACTTTTCCTCCAGTGATTCTCATGTATCTTGCCTTGCACACCCCACTGGAGAATCATAATTCTACTACTGGAACCATGGGTGGTTAGAATGCTGACCAAGTGCAATTTTTATCATAAAGGCAAACTCTTAGGAGAGAACAAAATGGGCAATTCAACAGTGAATTGAAGAAGTTTATCTATCTGGGGCCTTAAAAATTCCTATTAATTTCTAGTAATTATTTTCTATTAATATAGCCTTTCAAATCCCACATCATGGTTTACAAATTGCAAGTGGTTACTATATGTTCTCGTTGATAACCAAAGATCATTTTAAAAATAACAGCCCTGGTTCTGCCACTATCTACTTGAGTATTCTTGGACAAACTGCTTGTCTCTTGAGCCTCAATTTGTCAACTGAGAAACACAGAGGTTGAACACACTGGTTTCTAAGCACCTTCCCTATCTTTAATATTACAAGAGTATAGGTTCATGACTCATTGTCAACATGTAGAAAAACAATGTGTGTGTGACATGATATCTAGAAAACAACCTGGGTAAAAATCAGCGTAAAGGCCCACTTTGTTAGAACCTTGCAATTTAGAATCTAAGCCATCTAAAAAGACCCCTGCAGTCGAATGTTTATAGCAGCACAGTTCACAAGTGCAAAGTTGTGGAAACAACCCAG
>VBSM01003176.1:27025056-27039563 GCA_008086735.1 Cheirogaleus medius
GTACCCCCATAATATGCTGAAATAAAATAAATAAATAAATAAATAAATAATAAAGAATCTAAGCCACCTAAATAATATCTATGAAAATAATTATTAAAATATTCTTCTTTTTCTAGACAAAGAAGTAAGAGAGGGTGGAAGGAATGAGACCTTCAATAGAAACATTCACTGGGAACAACATTAACCTACAGGCGTGATAGTAGTAACTGAGCACTTTTCTGTCTACCTACTGCTAACAGTTATTAACTGAACAAATATCTTATCCCCTCTGCCCTCAGCTAGGTGTCAGGAGCTCAAGGCTACTAGTGATAATGGCAACCAACAGGAGATAAGGTTAAATTTCTCTTCCATTTTTTTTCAAAAATTAAAAAACTAGTGAATAAAAAATAATATGAAAATAAACATTTTCTCCAGCTAATTCATAATATCTGGTTCACAACCATCACTGATTAAGAAGGAAAGAGGTTACAACTGTGTATGTGTCATAGGGGGATAAGGAGGGTGTCTCGTCCTTCAGTGAGTCGACTTCACTGAGCAGCCCGTGTTTAGTAGAACATCCACTCCTGTGATTGCTCAGCTATGCCCAGTGCCCAGAGCAGGGAGGGGAAGTGCAGAGGAAATCTGATGGTCTAAATCTTGGAGGCTCCTCTCAAACCCAAATTTCATCCCAGCTTCCACGAACCCAGGGACCTCCAAATTTTGAGCCTTTTGGGGGCAGCACCATGTTGTGTCATATTGACATTTAAGTTCTGGCTTCTCAGCACCACAAATCAGCTATTATTTCTCCATCTACTTGCCTTCTTCTAGAAAATTCTTGAAATATCTGATCCACCATGGTTTCCTTTTCTTTTCTCTCTCTCTCTCCTTAAATGTACGGCTTTTTAAAAATTATTATTAATTTACTATCATTTAAATGGGATTTCCAAAATGAATGCAATATCCATGTTGAACCTCCTATATTGAACAAAATGTTTTATTTCTTTTAAAACAAACAAACAAGAACATTGGACAAAATATTAAACCTTGTTAAAACTGTGTAGTTGAAATATCCTTTTGTATATTTTTCTATCTGATTGAGATATTTCATTCTATCTAAAACTGAAAATTAATTTTAAAATAAAGAGGGACCTATTCAGTGCAGTAGCTCATTTCCTCACATTTTTGTGGAAAATCCTGTCAATATATTTTTCCAGGTTTTTTTTTCTTTTTAAGGATTATATAAAAAAGACCATAGTATGCCTACTGGATTCCCCTAACTCCTGGACAATCAGTAAGAGGCTCCAGAGTGTCAAGCTCTGCTTTTCTTTCCTGGTTCTCTGCTTAGTATCTCTGGATCAGCCTGAGCATGTGATAAGGGAGAGGTGCTATTCTTCCCACGGCATAACTCCACATGGCCCTGTCCTTCTTCCTTTAATCCAGGTACTGGTTATTCTCATCACTATGTGTAACTAATATCCATGTAGAAATTTAACAAAATATTTCCATTTAGGGTTTTCATGTCAGACCCTTCACTAACTCTATGAGGTGCTGAGGGAAGGGATTACCTCCAAATATATTTCAAAGATGCAGAAGTTAAAGATGAAAGACAAAGTGACTTGCCCTACGTCCCATAGCAAATGAGTTTTAGTCAGGATTAGAATCCAAATCACAGAACTCCAGCCCTCACCTTCTGCCGAGCACTTTCTCTGTGTGCTGGTGCTATGCACTGGCTGTCCCTTTTCTGTCTAACCAGGAGCCTCACGTCTATCATACATGAAGTAGCTGACATGTGACACACTTTGGGCCACTTTTTTATTTTCATTTTTCTTCCAGATGCTTTACTAGTATTATTATTTTGTCTATTTAGAATGTTGAGAATTAAGCTAATTGGCTTACCATATGTGTATCTTCCCTTATTTTAAAAAAGCACCACGCTATGTTTGTATCTGCGGTCACTGACACCTCCAGTTCTTCTGAAGTCTTCACACGTAATCTTGAACAATGTGAGACTTCAGCAGTTAGTTCCCAGGGCACTAGAGTGGACTGCAGCAGGCCCGGCTGACTGGAAACTGTCTACGTGGAAGCAGCCCTTAGGAAGACTCATAAAAATTAAGTTCTCTGAATAATGAAACGTCTTTACGATTTTTTTCCCAAGGAACTAAGTTTTCATGCTGTATGCCAAAATAGTATCAGAGGGATATGCTGAGGGTGGGAGATGCACAGGTTAATGAGTCTCTCTTCCAAAGAGACCAACCACAAATATTTTCACATTTGTATTACTACGCGAAGAAGTGAAAACGGTATCATACCATCAATTAAGAGGGAGAAGAATAAAACCATCCCCAAATGATTTAACATCATCTTTGCTCCCCGAGAAATGCTATTCTAGGACTCTAAACCACCCATTTTTCAATTCACTGTAATTTAATGTTTCATACACGAAAATGGACACTAAAATCTGTCATTGTTACTGACCAGGCTCTGACCGTACCTACTCAGTCATGTCAGAACTGTAGATTCTGACTGAAAGCTTAGTTATACAATTTTGTCTTTTAGCCCCATGAAGTAGTGGTTGGTCTTGTGTTTGTTTTTACTAGAATAAATAAATAAATGCAGAAAATGAACACTCCCACACATTTGTGCCTTTTGCACATTAAGTATGTACTCTGCGAACTGTCCCATTTAAATATTTTTACTTCTACGCTGTAGATGTCGTCAGATAAACAAACTAAATTGAAGAGTTCTTCCCAGTGAGTGTTAAAACAAACCCTTCATTTTCTCTAGGCTTAATGAGGACAAGGACCTGATCGTGAACCCAATGTTTATCAAAATAAGCAAACCTGAGAAAGACGATGACTGAGGAGCAATGAACCCTCAGCTAAGTAAAGGGCTCCATTTCTGAGGAAAAAAAGTTTTGAACATACGTAAAATAATGATGATAACCTGCACCAATTTCAGAGTACAGACTTCAAATGGTTGTCCAAAGGTGAGACAGTATTGTACTTTGTATGTTTCAAAAAATCAGGAGTAGATGGTAAATTGTGCTTGCATATGGTCTTATACCACATATACTACATGTGTATACAGTGGCATAGTTAGTTTCCACAGCAAAACTGAAACCTTTGAAGGAACTATCTCAAAATGAGAGTGATTAGAAATTCTTCTATGCAAGAACAGTTTAGTTTAAAATATTTATTCCTGGTAGCAAAATAGTGTTTTCCCACAGAGGCAGTTTCTTCACTTTTACTTAACAAAATTAACTTATTACAAGTTCCATTCCTTCTACTCTCCCTAAGAATATATTTATTTCACAATACTAAGTTTTCTTACTCTGAGTGCTGATTTTTCTAGAATAAGTCCATTATTCAGTATTTTATAAAAGAGTACTTTTTAAAAATTAAATGACCAAGCCCTATTAAATGCTTAAACATTGTGATATGGATTATCCTTATACAAGCAAATTATTATTGTTGGTTTACTGGCTGCAAACAATGGTGCCAGAAGTTGTACAGAAGTAATGTTTTCCAAGCAGGCCTATAAATATTTGCTATTATCTTTGTTTTAGTAGCTACTCCTAAATGAGCAAACTGTGAACTTTTATACAATAAGAATGGTTTAAAACTGCCCCTAATAAATCTTTTCAGTCTTATGCTATATTTCCATACCATTGAAAGAAATAGCTGATATTGCAAAAGTTTTGAAATACACTGTTCTCCAAAGTATATGCTTCATCAGCAATTTATTTTAACATCCACATCTCCCTCTCAAAGGGAATTGAAACTAATTATGTATTGTCCCAAATGCCTAGATACCAGTGATATCATATGAATTCATATATTATTCAAAAAGCTGATTTTTTTTTTACTTATTAATATGACTCTTAGGTAAACTGTATCTCTATTATAAGAGACTTTGCTTTACTCCAAGAACAAACTCTAGCTATAATAGTTAGGGGGATATTATTTCCAATCTAGCTACAAACACTTGATTGGAAGGCTGCTTATTCCAGAAAGTTTTAACTCAAAGAGATAACCTATTCCAATTCAGGACACAATGGCAAAAGAAGATGAAAGAAGCTGATATTTATTAATTCTTCAGAAAAACAGGCAAAAGAGTCTTCCATCCTTAAAAATTTTGCTCTTATATAACATAAATCTTGATTTTAGTTTAATACATCAAGAATCCTAAGATAATCAAATAATTCCTTACGAGTGCAAGTAAAATTTTTGAAGTCCTTTCATTGTGCAATTTAACCAGGCTACATGTGCAAATTATAATAGTACTTTTCAGTATTATAAAACTTAAAGTGCTGCTAGTAAGAAACACATTCTGAACAATGTTAATATCTCTCAAGAAAACAACTTCCCAAAAGCACTAAAGGGCTAAACCAAGAAGCCAATACGGGACTATCCCAAACAGGCAGTGACACCTATCAGTTCCTATGAGTCATCAATCCTAACTATAAGAACCACCTTCCAAACAAGGGCCTTGAATGTTCAAATAAATGACTATCTGTTCTAGGGCAATATTTTCAATCGAAAACCTTATTGGTTCTCACTCTGTGCTGTAGATCAGAACCACCTGGGGGGCTTACGAATGTCTAAGCCCTACCCCCAAATGATTATGAGTTGGAGAGTTGAGAACCATTGCTTCACACAAAGGGATATGACTATAGAATCATATTCCTGTCCCACTTTGTATTTTCAGCTTCAGTTACCAAGATTTCTTCTTGCTGCAGAAGGAAACTAATATTAGGTCATTAAATATGAAATGTCCGATTTCAAATCAAAAGTGTAGTTTATTATATCTCAAACAAGTAGTACAATTAACCAAGTACACACCTAAACTATTGCCACAGTTTTGACATCTTAACAGTAGCTTGTCTATGCCAGCAGTGAAGAAGCCTGAAGAGCTAGTGGCAATGAAATCTCAAAAGGCGAATTCCACAGCTTGTTGAGAATTGAATATTTTTAATTGCCAGAAGTGGTCGAAAGCCTGGAAGAAGTGGTAGTCAGTTGGTGTAAGGTCTGGTGGATGACAGAGAGTTTCCAGGTCCAGGTGCTGTGGTTTGAGTAGTGTTGTCTGTGCAACATGTGGTCAAGTGTTGTCTTGTAAGAGAATTGGCCTGTCTCTATTGACCAATCTTGGCTGCTTAATAACAAGTATCCTCATCATTTCATTCCGTTGGTTGCAGTAGACATCTGCTGTAATGGATTAACCAGGTTTCATGAAGCTGTAGTAGATAATACCAACACTGGACCATCAAACAGACACCACCGGCTTTTTTGGATGAATATTCGGTTTTGGATTGTGTTTCAGCACTTCATCTTTATCCAAACATTGTGCCGAATGCTTGAGATTGTCAAAAATAATACATTTTTCATCACACATAACAATATGCTGTACAAATGGTTTGCCTTTATGTCATGACAGCAAAGAAAGGCAAGCCTGGAGATGATTTCTCTTCTGATGCTTGTTTAATTCATGCAGTATCCCTCTATTCAGCTTTTTTTTTACCTTGCCCATCTGTTTCAAATGGTCCAATATCATTGGAATAGTAACATCAAGCCTTGCTGCTAATTCATGCATAGGTTGAGATGGATTCGCTTCCACTACAACTTTCAGCTCATCATTATCCATTTTGGTCTCAGGTCACCCACGTGGCTCATTTTCAAGATTAAAATCACCAGAATGGAACTTCTCAAACCATCAACGTACTGCACGTTCATTAGCCACATCCTTCCCAAACACTTGGTTGATATTTCCAGCTGCCTGTGCTGCATTGGTTCCACAATGGAACTCATAGTCTAAAATAACTTGACTTTTGACTTATCCATGGTTTCACAAAAATTGCTTTAAAAAAATTTGAAAGATAATCACAAGCCAAACCATGTGTTTGAAAGAATGAGGATATAACTTCACGGTAAAAATAAAACAAGAAGTAGCAAAGTGAAATGTCAGAGATATCAACTGTCAATCTCAGTACTTAAGGAAATCAGACATTTCATACTTAATAACCTCTTTAATGTATCTTTATACCGCAAAAAGGGCATATTCCAAGATTCTCTATATATCTATTATATGTACATATATATTATTAATATAAATAATTAGGCCCAGAAATATAAATAATTAGGCCCAGGTCTTGAATTTAGCATAATAAAGGATGAAATTTTGAAGGAGTAATAGTATATTGCTATTTTTCCAACTTTTTTCTGTGAAATAAAGACATGATACAGTCTTATCAGTAATAGTGGTAAAACACAGCAGTAATTTTCAACTAGGGAAGTGGAATAGAATTTGAGGCTTGGAATAGGGCTATAATTTTGAAAAACTGCCCCTTCACTTGTGTTTTTAATACAATCTAGTAGGTCATAAACATCACAACGTTCCTACCCTTTCCTCTACCCCAGCCCCTACTGAGAATCACTCTAGGCTTAAGAGATGTATGCTGGAAATCAGGATATTAGCTGTGTAGCCCTAGGTAAGCTGCTTGACTTTTCTGAGCTCAGTCTGATCTATAGATAATAATACTTATTTCCACCTGCCCAATATAGCTGCTGATAGGCCAAGTTAGATTATCAATATGAAAAACTTCATTAACTGTAAAAAGCTGTAGTAATAACACTGTTAATATTACTAATAAAAACATGCTTTAATATCCATGAACTGTGGACTGAGAAAATTAGCTCCTTAAGAGAAGAAAAGATAGTCAATCCACATTTTAAACAAATTATCACAGCTTAACTAATTGAAAGCTGTCAGTCTCCTACAGAGAAGCTAAGTGTAGTCAAAAGGTAAAGACTTTCCTTTATTCAACAATTAAGATAGAAGCATTAGGAAAAAGCACATTGCATGGCCCTGGGCTAATGGATGTGAGGGCTACAGAGCTAAATAAGACACCAATCATATGCTTAAGAAGCCGCCAGTCCAGTGTTGGGGAGAGAGTCATAAACACATGTACTACAATTTGAAGAGTCCTTTAGGAGAGATAAAAACAAACACCGTGAGTCCAGAATGGAGGGAAATCACACAGGCTTTGCTTGTTGGGTTGGAGATGTGGGGAGACGTGAGTGAAGGCTGGGAGAAGGGAAATACGAGACAAACAGAGAGAAGCTCAAGTAACATATTTTGGCTGTGGCAAGAGTTCATGAAAGGAAGCAATGTGGAAAAAAAGCAAAATTTATTTTATTCCTAAAAGCAATCATCCAAAATCGTTTACTGAAAGTTTATTATGGTCCTGGAATTATGTTAATTGCTGGGGATGCAACTTAGAGCAGCAGACATTAGACACGTATTGCACAAATAAATTACAAATTGTGGCAAAAGCTAAAAAGGAAAGGGCGCTGTGAAAAACAGGAAAACCCATTTTAGATGGAGAGGTCTGGGAAGGCCTCATGCAAGTGACAATTAGGCCTAAAGGAAGACCTGGCATACAAAAGCCCAGAGGCAGAAAGGAACCCAAGGGCAGCTGAGAGATGGAAAGGAAGCCAGTGTAACTACAGAGGCAGAAAGTGGGGGAGAGTGGCAGGAGAGAGAGGAAATTTCAAGTAGGAAACACATCCTGCCAAATGCTACAGACAGAATGAGGACTGAGAAGAAGCCACTGGACAAATTGAGAAAAGTGACCTATCACTATCAAAAGACCATTGTAGTAGTAGTAAATACTTACTAATAATTCCAGGACACAGACCACGATAAGCTAAGGTATCAACCATGTACACTACAACTGGGGTTGCAAATCAGGAGCTGGTGCCTAAGTATAAACTAAATTGACCCAGTGTTGAAGGAACTAGAATATAATCTGGATCCTTATAGAACAGTGTCATAAAATCAAAAGGCTAGAATGGACCACAAACGGGAATCAGCTAAAAATTGGGAAGTAGAGACCTATCAATTGAGATTAGAGAACATACATTTATACTACAGCAAATCCTGCCTCTACATCTGCGGTCTCCAACCCCTGGGGCCATGGACCAGTACTGGGCCCACAGCAGGAGGTGAGTGGTGGGCAAACCAGAGAGGTTTCACCCGTATTTACAGCCGCCCCCCACCATCACTCACATCAGCTATGGCATTAGATTCTCACAGGAACATGAACCCTACTGTCAACTGTACAGGTGGGGGATCTAGGTTGCATACTCCTTATGAGAATCTAATGCCCCATGACCTGAGGTGGAGCTTAGGTGGTGACGCCAGTGCTAGGGAGCAGCTACAAATACAGATTATCATTAGCAAAGAGGTTTGACTGCACAATAAATGCAATGCTCCTGGATCATCCTGAAACCATCCTCCTACCCCAACCCCATGGAAAAACTGTCTTCCATGAAACCGATATCTGGTGCCAAAAAGGCTGGGGACCGTTGCTCTACGTAACATTTTCCTCTGTGATCCACAGCCCTGCTGGAACCTGAGTGAGAAGACTGGTGGTGTGGTCTGTTACCATAGTTTCAGTGTAAGCATTGAAGACATGACATAAGGTTATGGAATTTAGGGAGATAATGAAAGATCATTTGCAGGTTCCAGCTGGCCAAGAAAAAAGTCAGGTGAAGTCAAGAAGGAGATAAGATACTATGGAGGAAATAAACAGAGTTAGCAGATTAAGCATAATTATTATAAAGGTAAAGAACAGGAGGAAATGAAAAAGCAAACTTACTATTTCAAAATTTTAGAATGGAGCAAATCTCAGTGATAAGGTCCATGGTGTGTCCATATATGTAAAGAAGCAAGTGTGAAATAGAAAAGGTCATAGACTTAAGGAAGTAAAAAACTGATTAGATTTCAAAGAAATAAAAGGAAGCTCTACATCAGTCAAACACTGGAAAGTCTTGACTTAGAAGGTCAAATATAATAAGATACTACAAGTCAGCCCTCCATACCAGTGGGTTCTGCCTCCTCAGATTCAACCAACCACGGATCCAAAATATTCAGGGAGCAGGGAGAAAGGATGTTTGCACCTGTACTGAACACGTACAGACTTTTTTTTCTTGTCATTATTTTCTAAACAACACAGTATAACAGCTATTTACAATGCATTTACATTGTATTAGGTATTATAAGTAATCTAGAGATAATTTAAAGTATATGGGAAGGTATGCTTAGGTTATATGCATATAATAAGCCCTTTTATGTAAGAGACTTGAGCATCTGTGGGTTTTGGTATTCAAGGGGGGTCCGGGAACCGATTCCCCACAGATACCAAGGGATGACTGTGCTTAGGGATCACATAAGTTAAGCTGGAAAGTAGAACGGAGTCACAGCCATATCACACTCAACACCATTTAGCACAATGACTGACTATCTTAAGGCTCTGCCATTTGATTTTCAGTGTGACCTGGGAATTAATGTACTATCAGTGTCCCCGTCATATCAACTGTCCAGGTACCAGATTGGCATCTAGCCACAAATTAATGCTGAAATAATTAGAGGATCTCGGTGCCTGAAATTGTTCACGCTGCCTTGAATTAATCCAAAGAAATGTGGACTTTATGGCAAAAATTTGTATTATTCAAATCCTCTATAAAAAATTTTCTATTTTTTTTATATATATATATGCACATACAATTTCATTGGGGTAAAATCTTTGAAATTTAATAAACTTAACTGGACCTCTTTTATTTAAAAATCAAAAGGGATGTTTTAAACATTTAAATAAAAAATACTGAATGACTTTTATTCTTTTTATTTAAAAAATATAAAGCCAGACTAAAAATCAATGGCCTCAAATTGGATGAAATATTGAAAACTTAAATATGTAAGACTATGGGTTTGATTTTACATTTCCAGTAGTAAATATTTGTACGCAGAACTATTTGATAAGACTTAAAAATCTACTAGATATGGGAGAAGTGCAATAATAAGAACCTAACTCACAAGGAATAGTAAGAAAATGATGATTACTCATAACCACACAATGCACTGGGCGTGGTGCTGCTGCCACTGCCTACATTATCACTCACCTTTGTGATTATGACAGCACCTTTGTAATGCAGAAGGAATTCGTGAAGGTAACCTGCAAAGACAGGCCTCTACAGAAACGATACATTAGTATCTTTTTCATAAAGACAAGGAATGATGGTCAGCATCCAAAGATGAGATGTATGGTCTTACTATGATCACACTGGTATGAATCAATTATTCATGACAATTTGAGATGGTGCAAATCTTTTTTTACCCCCTTAAATTTTCCAATCTGAGTTCTCACAAGTTCTCAAAAACCATGGAAAATTTATTTAATTAAATAATGTTCCAAAAGCAGAACAAATTTCTTCACCCACTCTCTTCTATGGTTCACTTAATGTAATTTTCACTCTCTAATACCAGCATCTGAGTGTTTTAAAAGAGATTTCCCTTGACTTCTGTGTATCCTGCTGCAGAACCAGGGACCTGGGAGGAATCCAGCTTTGGTTGGAAAACTGTAGAACATGGATTTACCACCAACTCCTCAAGGGCTAGCTGAAAGAATCACGGGAAAAGTTACAGTACTGACTCTCAGCCATGCTAAGGCTCCTTAAAAGGGGCAGGGAAGGATTTCCATCAGCCCCCCTCATTCTGATACACTGCTCCCCCTCTGTACTGAGCCATGGATAAAACTGGAAACATCTCCCCCTCCTATTGGCTGAGGCTAAATACAATCACTGCCTTCCAGAGTCTGGCCACGGCAGTTTCTCCATACAGCTACACAAGCTACTCATGTTTGTGACTAACATATCAACTGATATGTCCAAGCCTAGAAAAATTCTTTCACTCCCAAATTTGAGGAACTTACTGAGAAAAATTACCAAATAGGTATGGAGCAGGACTTGGTGCTCACCAGAACTGGAGCCCCACTCCTTCAATGCCCAGGCCTGGCTTCATGGAAGCGAGACATGTGCAATTGCAAAGAGCCTCACGAGTCGCTGCCTTGAAAGTCGTAATAATTTTTTAAGAAGAGGCCCTACATTCTCATTCTGCACTGCCCTCCGTCTCCCAAATTATGGAGTTGGTTCTGTCTCCTGCAGAATCTGAAGGAAGCTGAATCTCCTAGCCTAACTCTAACCTGAAGCATCCCCTGTGGGTGACTAATCTCTGATGCCACTGTGAAAAGCTGGACCCTCACCCTAATATCTTTTTTATATTGTAGAATTTTCTTTTTAAAAAATTATTGTTTTAATATAATAAAATAATTCTCTTCCAAGGGAAAAAATCGACAATACAGAAGAGAGAATACAGAATATTAAGTGAAAGTTCTCTTCTCCTATATGTTCCCACTCAATTTCATCTAAGTCCCTAGAGGTAACTATTGTGAAGACATAGATGTATGCCTTGCATTAAGAAAAATATAAACACACACACAATATAATTCAATATTATTTGATATCAGTCTATCCTCCACATACACATATATGCATACAAAAACTGACCTGTCTTTTTTTTAATCCCAATTTTGTATATCTACTAAACTAGATAGAGAAGATCCTTTAGAGTCTTACAATAATGAAAACTGGTTCCAAATAATCTACATTATTTGTCATTCATTTCAGTAGAGACTATCAAGCTATTCCATTCCTCCACAACAGGCAATTGACCTTAGGACAAAGCAGCAAAAACCAGAGATAACCAATTGGCTATTTCTCCTGAACCATTAAGGTTGGATGAGGAATTTGAGAGACTGATACTAAGAAACATAAATAAAATACTAGCTTTGCCTCTTATTGGATAGAAGATGTTTGTTATTGGAACAAACATCCAGGTCTCTGCTTCCTCAACTGTTAAATATGGCAATTTGTCTGCAGCCTCCAAAGCCTCTTTCAAACCCAGCGCTCTGGGTTTGTTAGAAACTACCTCCGTCACCCAGGCTCATGACCTTGGCCTTCACATCATCTAAGACTGTTTCACCTCAGAAATCTTAAATTCACATTTTCTATTGTCATAATCCATCTTCTCTTTCCACATTTCCTATTCAGTTACTACATCTAAACCTGTTTTGTTTTGTTTCTTAAACAATAGAAACCTTTATGACCTATTAACTCCACTTTTTTTTCTTATTTATAAGGCCCTTCATGTCTTTACTTCCTTCCCCACCCTTCTTATACCCATCACTTCAAACCTCCTTTGGAAAATATCCTTTGTCCCATTGTCATTTCATCACAACTAACATCTGTCCAAACTAAAACCTGGGCCTCATCCCCAGCACCTGTCATTCTCTTAACCCCATATGTCTTACCAAAAGAATTTAGGAATATCAGGAAGGAAATGAAAATCTTTGACCAAAAGAAGATATAGATTAAAAATAAAATGCCATGGAATATAAAAAGAGTGAAGGATAAAGTAATAAATTAGAATAATAATAGTAGTAGTAATAATAAGAACAATAATAATACCAGACATTGTGCTTTACAGTATACAAAGCACTTTAAAAATATTCTTATACAATCTTCACAAAAAACAAATCTCCAGGCATTGTGCAAAGCATCTAGAAAAAGACAAACAAAAACAACTTTGGGGGAAAGACAAAGAGGTATACATTAAAACATCTATTTCCATAGGCTTCAAAACAATCTCTTTCTTTTTACGTTCTGCAAATTAGTTTGTATACAACTTGTCATTTCACAACCCATTAAGATCTATGAGCAAAGTCAAATTTACAAATCCAGACAAACAGAGGTAAATATCAGAAGGATTCATTCCCAGTAACAATCTCTAAACAGTAATAAACTTCATTATATACGCCTCTAAACAGATGACCAACATCTATGTACACAGTAGGATTACACGCATCTGTGGGAAAGTCAGAGAAAGATGTGAGAAGGAAGAAGGAAAGATGGAAGGAGGACAGGAGGGAGAAAAGGAAGAAGGAAGGATGCAAGAGAGAGAGAGAGAGAGAGGGAGAGAAGCAAGGAGGGAGGGAAAGTAGGGAATGAGCAAAGGAGAGAGGGACAAAAAAGGAAGAGCAGGAACTAACGTAGTCTCCAAATTTTTACTTATAGGTAGGCAAGAAACATAAGGAATAGGTGTTCAAAAATGGGCCCTAAATAAAATGTCATTCCTATCCACCTCCACAGAAAATGAATGTTTTCTAGGGCACTGCCACAAGAACTTCACCGAACACTCTACAGAGTAGCCTTAACAGTGAAGAGGAGTCGAATTTAACACTTAATTGCTTTAGTATCATTAGTGTCATCTATATATAATTGGAACTTGACATGCATAGACTATGTGCAGCTTAGAAGTAAGAAGGGGGTTAGAAGAAATAAACGGAAAAATGCAGTGATTTAGGATCCTCATCACAGGACGTTAAAGTCTGAAATAATAAAAGCAAGATGGGTAAAGCATCTCTTCCCTCACATCATTAATTCAATACACTTAAGTCACCAAGCATTTATTAAGCATAAACCACGTAGCAACTAATGTGCTGGTTATTTCAGTGGGCAATGTCAAGGGTCTGATAAAGACTTGGTCTATGTACCCAATGGAGCTATGATGAAATTAAAAGAAAGAAAGAAAATTAAAACAATCAAAGAAACAAAAAGCCTTAAAACTGATACTTGGGATCAAGGATAATAATAACGAAAACTGGCAAAGTCATTGAGTGTTTACTCAGTTCTGTGCTAATGAAACATGCAATTCTCATTTTCTTGTATATTCCAAAAATAACACAATGGGATACACAGCATTAGCCCCTCCTTTTTAAAGATGAGAAATTAGGGCTCACACAGAGGTTAGGTCACTGGCCCAAAACCAGCAGTAATGATGCAGCCAGGGTCTGAACCTTGGCAGTCAGTTTCCACTGACCTCTCAGCCCCTGAACTTATGACACTCAAAACAAAAGATGAGCAATGGTTCTCCCCAGGTTCTGGGCAAAACCCAGATGAGGATGGAATAATCCACTCAGAGCAAGAAGTATGTCTAGAACTTGATCTCCATTCTAGAACACAGCCCAATGGCTGCCACTGACCAATCAGATGAATATAGTAGCCCATCAAAATTGACTTAAGATTATCCACCAAACCTTGAAACCAAACTATTAGTTTTATTTTGGAATAACTGATGATAAAAGATTCCTTTCTAAAACAATAATCAGAGCATGTGAACTGCAGCCACAAAACCATTTGGTCAACACATTGAAATATAGAGAAATTTTCTGAGAGTCAAGTGAAGGAGGCAAAAACATGAAGCAAGACAAAAGTCATGATGACTCGCTCCCAGCATGGGCTCCAAAAAAGAATGAGCATGAAATACTAGGGAAAAAAATACTAGATTATCTAAGAAACATGACATGAAAGAAAGCTATATCTACCAATCTTAACTAGGTGGTAGTTATCTGGGGCTTGTTTATGGCCTTTTTTATGTAAAGTAGATTCTAAATAAAACCAAATTAATACTTACTGAAATGTGTATTCAAACAGGAGAGCTAAGCAATGAAAGAAACTTAAATACAAACCTCTGGATGCTCTTTCCTTATCATCAAAGTAAAAAATGTTTTAAGTATATAAATACCGTGTTTCCCTGAAAATAAGACAGGGTCTTATATTTGTTTTTCCTCAAGA
>VBSM01003176.1:27039663-27075503 GCA_008086735.1 Cheirogaleus medius
TGCTTTTCTTTCAGTGCTGTATTATAAAGTAGGCAATCCCTAAAGTGATGAAATGGTATTCATTAAGGGGTGATCATCAGTAAGTTGGCAAAGACTAAGACAAGAAATAATAGAGTTCCTAATAACACCGCCTGTTGATGTTGAGAGGAAATGCAGATGATGCCAAGAGGAAGGTTTCAAGTAGCAGGATAAGTGAAAAGGCATGATACAGGAGCTCCTAAGGATGAGCCAGTGTGACTTAGACAAGGGATGGCATTCTACTGCCAATTAAGTGCTTACTATTATGAGAGCTAAAAACTCTTCAAAATGAATAAATGGGTTAAATAGAATGGGGATTACCATTTAAGTAGAGCATTCTAACTTTGCTTCAGACCATGGGAATTCTATAAAATCACAAAGGAGAGAATTAGCTGAACAAAATAGTTTAATTTAATGGGAAATTTATTTCAGAAGAGAAGCTAAAGAAAATTTCTGGAGTTAAGTAATGACATTTAGAATTAGGAGGCGTTTATGTAAAAGCAATGTCCAAGGATAAAGTTAAGTAATAAGAATTTTCAGAAAGAACTAGAAAAACCTGAGATAGAGACCTGAGGCACTTTATAAAGAGGAACAAAGAAAAATGTAGGCTCTCTATAGGAAATAATTAGAATAATAGTATTTGACCTAAATTAAAGAAAAATATTACTCATGCCTGAGTGTAAGCATAGGCGCGCGCACACACACACACACACACACACTCCCTTTCCTACCTTAGAAATCCCCCCAAAGACTGAGATCAAAATGTTACTCTGTTCCTTTTCTAGTCTAATTAAAACATGAAATGTTGCCTATTGCCTGTTATCAGTTTATGCATATTATGGGTTAAATAGAAAAATTAATATTAATTGAGGGTGTCACTTTACTGCAACATTTATTTTACTAAGTCAGAAGAATAGTGATCATAA
This sequence comes from Cheirogaleus medius, assembly GCA_008086735.1. Classification (NCBI taxonomy): domain Eukaryota; kingdom Metazoa; phylum Chordata; class Mammalia; order Primates; family Cheirogaleidae; genus Cheirogaleus; species Cheirogaleus medius. The sequence goes on from VBSM01003176.1 coordinate 27,040,608, forward strand.
AAACAAGAGATAGATCCAAATTATATACTGTACCATATATGCTAATCTGAGGGGGAAAGGCAAAGTTTTAGCTGGTGCTCTTATAAAAAAGGCATTGTTATAAACTCCAAAATTTAAGCCCATTCCAGAAAATAATTATACACCAAAATAATTTCTCAGAATATGAAAGCCTTTTGAACTGTAAAAAGGATGAAAAAAAACATAAAATAAAAGAGAAACTTTCCAATTATAAAATTTCCTCACAAAACCTCCGTTATGCTTTTAATTCTTTATTAATTTGATTTAGAATATTTTTTAAACAAAGTTAAGTGGCTGGAATTATCTTTTTAAATTTAAATTTCATAAGAAAAGGAATCACAATGCACATTCCCCAACCAGATTGCCTGTGGCCTATTTTATTCGAAATGTTTGATTCCATATGGATTTCTTCTCTTTATTTATTACTTCCAGAAAGGGTTCTCTAATAAGTTAGCAACTCAAGGGTGACCAATTTGAAACCCACACCCTGAAAGACTGCAGGACCCCAGATCTGCCACCTGCAATGTTTTCTAGAACTTCTGTGTGGAGCATGAACCAAGTGTGAGCCACAAGCGGGTGGTCCACTGAGGTTGGGGTTAAAGTTCGCAGCATAATTTGGAAATTATTCTCAGCTTGGATCTCATTTATGAGGCCTGAGAATACACCCTTTAATTAGAATACAATTTCCAAAGCAGCCACTCCCTTGACTTTCCAGTGCTCAGTTATTCTCAGCAAAGAAAAGTAAAAACAGCCTCATTACACTGACAGCTAACGGTCCCCTATAAATGAAGCCCTAAATGTCCGACAAAGAAGGCAGCAGCCCATCTGGGACAATGAAGATGTGAGCTGTCAGCCCTTGCTAACCACTCTCAGGAAAGCAGAAAGAAAAAGCAGTCATAGTTAACAGAGTCCCACTCCTTCACTTGCTTAAGCTGCTGAGCTGTGCCATGGAAGCTTGGAAAAAGAGTGGGCTGTGCATTTGAAAACGTTCCCACACCCCAGCCGGTCTCATTTTTCTGATGATCCGTCCATCCAGCCAACCTCGCACTACAGTGGGAACACTAACATCAATTCCGTGGGAGCCAGCTGTCCGCCTCTTCCACGGTGCTCAGGGAGCCACACAGAACTCCTGGAATGGGAGCCAGCCCAGTCCTGACTCACCACAGATGTGCCTCTCCTCCCCCATGGAGCTCTGAGCTGGAGTCTCCCTTTCCATGGCCCCTTGTTATTACCAAAGATTTAGTGGGTCCCAGAAATGTGCTAGATGCTGGAGCAAAAAGAAAACACACAACCCCCTAACCTGAGAGTTAAGAGACACAGACATTAAATTATGCAGAGATGGCCAAGGACCCCGTGGGGAAAGGCAAAGAAGGAAAGTCAGGCAGCTATGCAGAGTTTTATCAAGGAGTTGGAATAGTAGAATCTACCACAATACAAAACTTTCAAATGCTATCCAAAATTGAGTAAGTTTTAAAGATGATATAAAATGTTCCACTTTTGCAAATCCAGATATCAAATTTTTCTGTTGATCCAACAAAGTAACCTTTGTCTAAAAAAGTGTGACTGCGAAAATAACAAAAACAGAGTTTTTGAAATTTATAATCAGAATTCAGGCAGATGTCACCCACAAATATTTGGAAACACTTGCCAGCTTGTTCCAGGCAGGGGTGGCACTATTGTCTTTGGCCATTATCCTTTGTATATCCATTCATCTGTCAGTTTTCCCAGCAGCCCTCTCGGGAGGGTGGGCTATAAATCTCTCTATCTCTGCATTCCTTCAATGTGCATCAGTAGGAAACTAGACAGTTGTTCCCGAATGTTCCAGTGTTGCATGGCAGAAAGTACATCATTATCTCAATAAAGAAATTCTGTCATGCAATTTACAATATTTTTGATCATGGTCCACTTAACCAGTATAGGCACTAGAGAAATTCATTTTAAACCTATCCTTTTAAATGGTATGAAATCTGTGACTACAATGAACTTTAATGTATAGCACAAACACATTTAAGATTAATACATTAACATGACCCTCCATATCCATATTCAACAATGTTTGTATTTTTGTTCGTTTGTTTTTGTCCTAAAAGATCTTATTCACATTTTCCTAGTGTGGGCCTTGGAAAGAAGATTAGGGAAATAAATCAATTAAATGAAACACACACCCTTAACATTCTGTTACTACAAAATAAAGTGAGAAAACAATCTTACTTCCCAACAGGTGAAGGTAAAATTATCCCTAAGACCTACCTCTTCTAACACTTACTAATTCTGCTTGCTAGGAAATCACAGACAAAATGTGCCAGTATCTCACAAAACCATAAGTTTAACACTAGCAGTGTCAATATTTAGATAAAAGGCAAACAATATATGTTTGGGGGATAAATGCTTACTTGAAAAAAATGTTTATTTGATTCTTTTGGGAACGCAAGATAAATTTTGCTCCTCACTAATTTCTGAGTCTCATTTCCTTCCTTCCTACTCACTTCTCCAAGACAAAAGTGTATAAAAACCAAAATTGTTCTAAAATTAAAACTAAAAGACACTCATTTTTAGAGCTTTTGTTTGAATACTGAAAATTTCCTTCAATAGAATTTTTATTGTTATTGTTTGTTCCCTGCTAAGTTGGTCTCATCCTTCCAAGTTTCAAAATAAGTGTAATATGTAACCCAAAAAAGGTTCTATATTATGAAGTTGTGTGAACTAAAGAATTAAGTTTTTAAAATTAAAATAAAACAACATTTGATTCCCAGAAATAAATTATTCTCCTCTGTCTACTCTGAAAAACTGAGAATGAGACATAGTAATTTAGTTACCATGAATGAGAATTTCAAAAAATGTACTCCTGTGCTCTTCCAGGTGTGGCACAGCAGTGATCTTTACTCCTACATGTTTGCTACATAGAATAATTCATTACGTGGCAAATTCATTTTGAATCCACCTGGGGGGAATTTAGCAGCCAGAATATAAGCTCCAGAAGGTCAAGAACGTGATATGGAATAAGCATTATGAACAGCACCCAAAAAATATATTTCAGTGCATTTCGAGAGTAAAATACACACACACACACACACCCAAATATTTTGTATATATTCTACACAGCAATTTCAAGAAGAAGGAGAGGATTGGAAAAAAAAATTTTTAAATAGTAAATAAAATAGTAATTATAAAAAATTTGTTACCGTTTGGCTAGGAAAACAGAGACCACAAGAGCATTTATCTTTTAGCTCCATCTTTCTCCTTTCAGTTTCATGATCCACATACACTTAGAGTTGTTTGACTTCCCCTTAGTCACTACTCAAAAAGGAAGTGATTTTTGACTAAATTTCTCTGAGAAAAGTCCAAAATTTATGGGTTAATTCCTCCTTTCTAATGAAAGGATGAAAGTTGACAGTATTATTTATATCCTAGTTTTAGCTCTATAATTTAAAATACTAACAAAAACACTGTTGATAAGCTGTTGATTTACAGATTTGCAGCAGAACAATATGGGACAATTAACTGAGAGCATATTATCACAGTCATATCCCCAAATCACTCAAATTTTTCCTAAAAATACTTACTTCTGATAAGTTCACCATCCAGAGGAGTTCCCCAAATGGACTGGTCCTGCGTCTCTCCATGTGTGAAGTGGCTATTGGTAGCCTGAGTTATATCCTTTTCAATATTGTCTTTATCACATTTTCCTGAATAAAAAAATATATATGTATTTATTATCGTTGAAGGTTACATACTTTTCTCTCTTTTTTTGGTTTATAGATTTTTCTAAATACTTCTAAGGCTTTCATAATTTAAGGAAATGGGAGAGGTATACATGGATTGACTATTGCATATGTTACTGGCTCAATAACATATTTATTGAGCATCTACAATCTGCTAGCATTAAAGAAACAGAGGTGTTCATAGTAAAAGTAATCTATTAAGAGTATAGTAAACAAATAATTCTAACACAGCAAGTGATCTGTTATGATAGAGAAATGTGGAAAGGTTAGATCAAGGATGAAAGTGAAGGAGTCCATGCATGCAGGGTGGGGGCAGCCATGAAAGCATCAAAGGAGAAGAGATTGTGATGAGTGGTGAGGATGAAAGTCAGACTGGAGTTGAATGAGGAGTGACTAAGGAGGAGGAGGTATAGAAAGCAAGGACAGAGTTCACTCTATAGAAACTTAGGAAAAAGTCAAGGACTGTGTAATGCATCCTCAGAGAAGGGTGTTGAGGATGAGAGATTCATATGTGGGTTTACAAGTTCTCAGGGGAAAAAACAATACATAAGAAAATGTAGTCTTCTGGGGAACATAAGTCAAACAAAAAGCAAACTATAATACGAGGTAAAATGCATGCCATGAGAGGTCCAGAGAACTAAAGAGGTTCAAAGGAAGAAAAAATACTCATCAGGATTCAGAGATCAAAACAGGCACTATAGAAAACGATGCATGTTAGATGGTCTTTAAAAGATCAGTAGGATTTCAAAAAGTACAGATGGGAGAAAGGCTGAAGAACAGCATGAGCAAACTCCAAAAGCAGACACTTGGGCAAAGGTTCCAACTCTCCGGACTGTGAAGTACTTGAAGGGGGACATTGGGAGCTAAGACTATTAAAGTTTGATTACAGACATAGTGTGGGTATTTGAATGCAAAGGTGAGAAATCTGGACCTAATTCAAAAGCAAGAAAAATACGTCAAAGTAGCCATTGAAGCTTTATAAAATGCCTAATCAGAGCCATGCATTAGGAAGATGAGTAAACCTGTGCACATCAGTGGTTTTCAATCCTGGCTGCACCTTACTTCTCTTAGAAACTTTAAAAGAAACAGATTCCTGGATCCCACCACTAAATATTCTATTTCAACTGGGCGAGAAGAGGCTGCAATCAGATGATTCCACAACACTTAGGTCCTTAGAATTGCTAAAGTATGGATACATCTAAGAAGCAGAATAGAGTAAAAAAAACTAAAAGAGACACTTAGCAAAGTCCACATAGAAGTTGCTGAGAGTTTAACTGGAAAACAAACAGAAAAGGATATAAATGTGAGAAACTAACTAGAGGCTTGTACAGATAATCAAGGAAGATGGGGCTGGAGATGACCAATCTCAGTCTGGATTTGATTGTAAAAATTTGGATATCAGGAGAATAATTTATTCTTTTTAAAAATATTTATTTAGTCTGGGCACGGTGGCTCACGTCTGTAATCCTAGCACTCTGGGAGGCCGAGGCGGGCGGATCGCTCAAGGTCAGGAGTTCGAAACCAGCCTGAGCAAGAGCGAAACCCTGTCTCTACTAAAATTAGAAAGAAATTAATTGGCCAACTAAAAATATATAGAAAAAATTAGCCTGGCATGGTGGTGCACGCCTGTAGTCCTAGCTACTCAGGAGGCTGAGACAGAAGGATTGCTTGAGCCCAGGAGTTTGAGGTTGCTGTGAGCTAGGCTGACACCACCGCACTCTAGCCCAGGCAACAGAGTGAAACTCTGTCTCAAATAAATAAATAAATATATTTGTACACAGTAGATGTGTAGGCATTGTGCTAGGTTATAAGGATACCATGAATCATAAGATGCAACACAGGCCTTCATGGATGAATTCAGTACTGGACATTTGAATTTGCAAGTCAGAAAAAAAGTTATAGCCAGAAATCTTTCTAAACTTAATTAAATCTTTCTAAACTTAATCTTTCTAAACTTAATTGCTGAAGTCATGCAAATTAATGAGCTCACCAAAACAGTGAATATATTAAGAGTACCGAAAAGAGTCTGTACAATTAGGAAGGAGTTACAGAAGTAAGAGAATCTGGATGATGTCAAGCCATGGAAGCAAAGAAAGGAAAGAGATTCAAACAGAAGTTGTTAGTCAACTGTGTTAACATTTCCAGTGGAAGGAAAAAATTTCTGCACATGCAAAAACTTCTCATGTCCCAGGAGGATTTCACAACAATTGAAAAGTTCTGCCATGAAACACATTTCAACACATGAAAATAGATGGACACCCACTTAGGACTAAGTCTAGAGGCTAAGATCTCTGAAAAAAAAAATAGGGCATAAATTCTAAGTATTTTTAGAAAGCAAAACCATATTCAAATAGCAGTAAAATATAAATTAAAAGCACGCTAAACCAATATGTTCTAGATTTATGTAACATTTACTCAGCATTATCCTAGAGAAAATGTAATCTTCATGAGATGTGTTAGTTTCAATTAAAACCTTTACTCTTTTAAACAACTCCAGAAATCTTTCCACTGCTACAGTCAACTCAAGGCCTTTCTGAGATTATCAATAAAAGAGATTTTTATACAAACTCACTAGTACACATGAACTGGCTCATCAGCAGAGTCTTACATACTTGCTGCTACTGTTATGTAGCTAACTGCCGCCAGGTGTCATGCTAGTAGGCTTGATTCAATTAGCAACTTTAATTGAAGCTGAATGAAATTAATTATATAATTTTGAACTGTTCAAGTTTAATTCCATTAAAATTAATTCATGAAACCAAGGCATTATGAAGTATTGCTGACTAAAAGAAAATAGGTTTGAATAAAGTCTCCAGACACACTTGACTCATATTTGAATCATGTCCAATATCCGAGTGCTAAACACAGACCCTTTCAACTCTCCATTGAATACATAAAAATGCCATGTGGTCTATATACACACAGACATACAATCATATGACCCACTCTAGGAGGAAAATAAAGTACTTCCTGCTCTACATTTTTATTAATGGATAGTTTATCACACTTTTTAATAAAAGTTTCCTTATCTGTGAAATTCTAGAATAAAGTTGATTCCCAGTGTCTCAGGTCAAAAAAAAATTATTATTCTGTCTCATTATATTCAAGAAATGATAAATAATATGGAATTACGATAAAATCACAATCATCAGTGTATCCAACTTTGCCTTGTTTGAAAACTAAATGTCTTGGCTCAAAAGTTGGTCTCAGGCTTTTGCTATGATACACAGCACCCAGCCCAAAGCAAGACTCAGAAATGGGTCAAAGTAAAAAATTTAAATTGACTTTTGCCAGTCCTCCACTGGTAAAACAAAACTTCTGTGACCACTCGACTGTTCAGTGACTTTCTACTGTATGCATATTATTTTATTAATATGGCCTTAATATTTACCATTTTAATGGAATACCCATATGACAGCCTCATAAATGGTGAGCAGTTATATATAACACAACACTGAAGAAATGCACTGAAGAGAAAGCAAGATTTAATTGATAGACAATCCTAACACAGGCACCATGCTACCCAAACACAGAACCAACCTTACTACAACTTCCAACTGGTTGGGTCAGCCACTATTCATTACAATGACAAAATGGCAGTTTCTAATAATAGATTTCTGTTATTGATGTAAGTTTGCTGTGTCACTTCTGAATGGGGAAGCAGAGGACAGTCCTGGTTTAATCAATTCCATTCTGGATGTATGGAGGTTAGCAGTTGCAATTCAACTACTATGTAGGCCTATAAGACAGGCAATCAGGTGATTTCACTGATGTATGAAAGCAGACAATGACTTTCAACAAGATTTCCATTTACACATCCAACAGGCACTCCTCCCCAACACAGCAATTTTATCTTAAAAGGGGCCCTTCATCATCTCGACAACGCTGTCCTTCAAAGCCAATGGTTCTCTACTTTGGCTCTGAGTCAGAACCACTGTAGAGCTCTTTAAATATAAATCTCAGAGATCTCAATTCAGGTGTGTAGGGCGGGGTGGTGATGTCATCATGATACATGGCCAGGTTTGAGGGGACTGTTCTAAGTAAGCTTTTGTCCTGTACTGCAGAACTACTTAGAAAAAAACTTAGAAGAGCATATAAAATATTAAGATACATATCTTGCCACTCATTGCCTTGTAACAGTATTCCAAGGAATCATAAAATAAAATTTTATCTAATCATCTAATTAATATAGAAGTATTTAGTTTTGTCTCCATGTTAGGACAACTATGAGAATACAAAACCTGAATTATATATAATAGTAATCAATTCTACTAATAGATAGGATGAAAGAAATGTCTTAGATATTAAAATAAAAATTGAAGACACTTTAAAAATAGTACTAGACCAAAGGATAGTTGCACACCAATGGCAATTGCTTCCAAAAGGCTAGCTCCCAAGCATTCCAGTGTGCCTCCTCTGGACACAGAAGTGAGGAAGAATCTTTGGATGAGGAAAAAAGGTTAGGTCCCTGAAAACAAATCCTTCTCTCTGGGGAGATCAAACACACACACATGAATCAATCAAGCAACTACAAAACACAAGGTAATGAAAACTGCTCTGGGTCATAGTTCTGGCTCAAAAGCTGACCAGCTGTGTGCCCGGAACCAGCCTCATCCTCTTCATCCTCTTCATTGGGAAATTAGAGCATTGAACTGGATGATTGCAGAGGCCTTTCCGGCTCTACAATTGTGTAAATCTGACTCTGTACAAAAGTTAAACAATAGAGCCAAAATCTCATATACAGGCTGAAGGGTATTTAGAATGGAGTAGAGAAAATCATAGAAAAGACTTGGATTTTTCTAAGGCATTGGAGTTGAGTTCATTTGAGTAGGGCATTGGATTTGAGTTAATTCTCAAAGACAGTGACAAGCATGAATTAACCAAAAGAATAAGTCAAAGGAAAAAAATAAGGGTTCCAAATGATCAATTTAAATACAATATGTCCTACTCAGAAATGACTATTTATCTTACAGGATCAATACTTTTTATTTTTTCCTGTTTCTAAAGAAAGGCATAAATGATGGAAGAAATCCTCTGCAATCTTAATTATTTCTGTTGAAGGAGAATAGGAAATACTCAGGTAAACAGAATTTCCTCTTAATTTAAAATTCTATAATATTTTACCTAGTTGGCATTATCCAAATTTAAAACTTTGATAGTTTTAGTTATCTCAAACAGTTGAGGAATAAAATAATAGAACAGTGATTAGCAAGAGAGAAAAATCTAAGAGCATTAAAAATAAATTGTAAAGCAATTTATGTAAAATATTATATACACCATATAACAGCCACTTACCTGGCATGTGGTTGTTAAATAAGATTTTAAAAAAGAAAAAAATGAAAATGCTTTCTTTTGTTGAAAGAATTAATGAATTTTTGCAATTATAGTATTAGCAGTTTTCAAAAGGCTTTAATATATAATATTTAACTGATCCTTAGAACCATCAATGATGTAATAAAGGGGAAAAAATTAGCTCAGTTTTACTGACGAGAAAACAGTAAGTCTCAGAGGTAGATATTCAGTTAGAAACAGAATGATAAAATGCAGAGATGGAAAAGATCTCACAGCTCAACTAACTTCATATCCAACCCAGTGTATAAAGTTCTATTGCAATATTCAGCCATTCAAAATTTCAAGGAATGGTACCTCATAAGGGAACACACTTTATTCTTGGTTAGTTTGGTGCATTAGTAAGTTATTCTTTATTTTGAACATAAATCTGCTGTCAGGTCATCTATACTAGTTCTAGTTCTGCTCTTGGTAGGTAGAAATAGTAGGCTTAACCTTTTCTATAAGACAACTGTTCAAGCTACTGAAGAGGGATATTTTTCCATCAGTTTGTAATCAAGCAATAATAGCTCAATAGCTGAATGCTTTCAACAAATAATACGAATGGAAGAACCTAGGAATATTGCTTCAAGATGAAACGAGCTTGTCACAGTTACTACAGATATATGTTTAATTGAAATTTAAAACATATAAAGTTCTGTGCATGCCACAGTTTTCAAAAAAAAAAAAGGAATAATATTGCCATTTAAATGCCCAGATAGTTGAAACCTTCCTGATGAATACAGAGATTCTCATTAGCGTCTCTGGGACAGAAATACTAATCCCTAAACTGTACCGTGCACTAAAGAAGTGGTTTAAGAGCACAGGATCTGAAAGCAGGGTGCTATCACTTGAAGCCAGAAGACCGCTTCTCTACAAAAAATTTTAAAAAAGCTAACCAGGCATAGTGGTGTGTGCCTCTAGTCTCAGCTGCTCTGGGGGCTGAAGACAGAGATTCTACTCTTAATTAATTAATTAATTAAATGAATGAAATCAGGGTGCCTAAGTCCACCACTAATGATGTGGATTCTGGGCAAGTTAATCTTTGTCAGATTCTTCATTTTTAAAATGGGAATAACAACAGTACCTACCTACCTGATAAGGTGGATGCGGAAATAAATGGAGTCATGCCAGGAAAGCACAGTGTCTGATATAAAATAAGGGCTCATTCACACTAGCTATTATTATTATATTGTTATTACAATAAGCACCTTTTAAAAACCCGCTATATATGTATCATAGCGAGGCTGTTAAGAACAGTACCCATTCAGTAAACCCTATATGAAAAACCACACAGTAAATCTGTTGCCAGACTGAATAAAAGGAAAAGTATTCCTTCCTCTGAGAAGCTAGATGTTATTTATTTCTCTATGGACAATAAAAATCATACTAAAAAAAGTTTTCTTTTTATCTCAAATTTATAGACAAAATTGAATAACTAGGTTTGACCCTACAGTCTATACCTATACATTCTGATTTTCCCTCAGGCTTGGACATAATAGGCTACCAACATCTTCCATTCTTCTGTTTTAATCTTTTTTTAAAATGTACTCTTATAAGCCACCTCAAATACTCTGCTGAACTAGGCAGAGGTGTGTGTAAATTCACAAACCAATCATCAAATACATTTTCTAATTGTTATCCATATTGCATTTGTGCTTACTTCATGAAAGACTAATATAAATAATGGTACTTGGCAGAAATCTTTCCAAAACCTCATAAAACTAAATCAGTGTAAAATATCTTTATATCATTATAGAAAAGAATATAAGTAGCTCTCTTTTTGCTTAAATTTTGGACTTTTGCATGTTAGCTCTCATACTCTTCAGTTAAATATTTGATGATAATCTACAACAGATCATTTACAATCTGCATAATATATATATGGCTACTGCTATGCAATCAATATGCACACATCCTTTATCTATAAACAAAATCACTTTAAACAATTTCATATTTACTTTTTTATCCAAAATCCAGCATTATGATGAATGATCTATGAGTATTCCAGTTTATGAAATTTCAAGTATCTGAGACTAAAATCTCTCAGAAAAGTAAAAAATCTGGGTCTGTATTTTCCCAGTGGCTCAGAACAATGTGGAAATTCTACAAATGCTTCCCAAATGTAACCTTTAAAAAACCAAAGATAAGGCAGCTTTCAGGAAGACCGGAGGCTCTGGAATTTTACTTCTTCACCAATCAAAAAAAAACCTCAAGCCTAATGACCTTTAAGGAACATTGCAAAACCAACCTGCTTTGCCTAACATTCTAAAATAGATTAAAATCACATTGTCCAAAAAAATGTTAAGATAACCAAAGCATTTTAACAGATGAATGAACATACGCATAAAACTTCATAATTGTGCAAACACAAGAAAGTTATTATATAATCATAGATATACTATAAATGTTTGTCAAATTAATTGAATGCTTAAATCAACTTAATTGTTATCAGCATTTTAAAAAATAATAAGACTTCTGAGCAAGATCTAAAATGCATTCCTTTAAAGGGCTGCTTATGTATTTAGAAGCTTATGGTGTGTTCAAATTCAAAAGAATGAAAAAAAGTGACATTGACAATCACTTTTACAGGCTTAGGTTGGGTAGAAAAGAGTGAAATATGCACATAGCAAAGTGAGAAACAACTACAAAATTATATGAATATGCAATTGAGTATGAATATGCAACGGAATAGGTACAAAATGTAGCAACAGTTTAAAATACATCTCAATAAATCGGGGCTCTAAACAAATGAGGCGAGGAGAAATCTGCACTTTCCACTTTAACAAAAGGTAAGGGAAGTTAGATAACAGTAATCCCATATGGGGGACCAGGACATATTAACTCAGTCATCTTAATCCCCTGCACCTTTTACATCTATACCTATAGTCCTTACCCTAAGAACGTATTTTCAGAATGACTGGCATTGAGGCACAGTAAACTCCTACCTCCTCAAATATAGTTCAATTATGTTTATTTAACCAAAAACTATACTCATGATTCATGTTAAAGCCAAACATTTATAGGCTCATGGAATTTGGAGTTAGACAGGCTCTTAGAGGTCACTCTAATAACCCGATAAAATGAATTCGGCTGAAAACAATAACCATCCAACATCCCCAAGAATAGGCCAAGGACTGAAGCCATAAATACTTGCAGAGATTGGGAAACAGCCTCAGAAAATCGCTTACTCCAGTTTGGGACTGTTTGAATTATTCAGACCATCCTCATATTTGGCTAATATCTACTTTCCTAAAATTTTCACTGATTCATTATATTTTGTTGTTTGCAAAATCAAAGTAAACAAAATCCAACAAGTAAACTCTAATCTTCTCTGCATATGACAGTGTCATATTAGAAAATATCTCATGTTCTTCTGTCTTACCTTCTCTGTACTAAATACCCTCAGTTCGTTCAATGGGTTTTCAAAGGTTTCACATTCTATTCACTCTCATGGGCACAATAGTCTTCTTAATCTTGTCTAGAAAGCTATCGTGACAGAGTCTGTCTGATTGCTGAAATCCAGAGATGCCATATCAATAGCCGTTCTTAATTAGTAGTCTGTCAACTCTACTACAAAAAGGAATTGAGGACCCGACCATCTTCCCCTTTTTAAAAATGATAATACACACCCATCTTTAGTCTTTCAGTGTGATCCCTCGTATAAGTGCCACAGTCTTAAAAACTTTCTGTTAACTCTCACTTTAAGAGTTAATTTGTCAAGAGCACTTTTTTCTCAAGCTCTCTGGTTAAGCAATGAACCCTTTATTTGGCACTATTACAAGAATGAAGGCCAATGGATAACAAAAGTAAACCAAAGAAGGCTTTTTTAATCTGTAAAGGCATTTCCGTGTTATAATTTCAGTCTGATCTTGAAGTAAATAAAGAGAGGACACAGAAGAGCATTTCAAATAGTGGTGAAGGCACAAAAAAATTAATAGTGAATGAATTAGAAGTATATTGAAATTGATTTCTTGGACTTCCGAATGACAGACATGGATGTGAAGTCAGAAGGTGTTGTCCTCTCTCTTAATTGTCATAAAGGCCACACACCATAAAGGCCCTCATACACTTCACTTACCCAGCTCTCGCCTTCTGGACACTCCTCCCTTGCTCTGGGACACTGCATACTTTGGATTCTCCTTTAAACCCACAACCTTTATTCTTCTGGCTCTACCATCTTTGCAATCTCATTAGCTTCCACAGTTTCAGTCATTTCCAGGAGGACAACTTGTAGATCCATTATCTTAACCCTGATCCCTGTCCTGAGATATAGATTTGAAATTTCATCTCTACATGGATATAAACTCAACATTTCCCAAAATTCATCACTACTTTTCTTCTCTCACTGTGATCTATATCTTGGTCAATAGTAGACACAGAATCACCCTCAATTCTTTATTTTCCTCTTATTTCCCCTATCCCTACATAATGAATTATCCTGCAAGTTACAATTCCCCAATTTCTCTCAAATCTATACTTTCTTCCCCAGGCCCACTACCAGTGCCTCGCAATCTCTTTCCCCTCCAACCAGAAATACTTTCCTAACACAAAGATTGAATATGTTACTACTTAGCTGAAATAAGAATTACACACATTTTGCATATTGATGAAAAACTGACAGAGTTACTTTAATACTGTACATATTTTCAAGGTTGTAAACTCCTATACCTTCCCCATGCTTCATAATTTCATCTTGTAATTCAATGAGAAATAAATAGTATAACCCCTCACAGAGAATCTTACTAAAGATCCTATGTGTTGCTTAGGTGGTGAAAGGTTAGTAAGAACAGAGTAGGTCTATGTTCGTAGTAGAAAAGTAAAGAGAGGAAGTCGGTGCCTTTGCACTCTGCCACGTAGCTTCAGAGTGCCTGTCACCTGCTCAACCACAAGGTGCTTTATCTTTAGTGCTCAACTCTGTATAATTCACACATACACAAAAAACCTACAAACTGCATTCTTCAGCTGGGGTCACTAGCAGCCTAACCCAGACAAAACTGACTCCTTCATGCCATCCTCAGATTCTCTCTCAATGTTTAAATTTATATGCTCTAGAATTACACAAGGAAGTTGGCAGCATGACTCTTACTGTAATCCTGAATTGATATTTAAATAAGAGACTGAAATTTGATTTGGTACACAGTCATATCCCATCCTCTCTCATCTAGTTTACAGATTCCTTGTGGGGAAAAAAATATATATTCCTAATCACAGAACCTTGTAGGCACACAAAAAAATAACTGTGAACAGGGTTTTCCCCTTCAAAATCTCTCAATAGTAAAATATTTGTGTTAGCGTAAAAACTGATTTCAGATTTCATTTCTGGAACTACTAAAAAATAGAGCATAGAGGCACATGTATATGAATCATCTTACTTCAGATCATGTGGGTGTGAATCTGAAAACAGAAGTGGACTGCAAGTAGAAACCACAAACGAAATTAAATTCATGCTAAAATAACTCTTTTCATAGTTCCTACTTAGTGAACCCTGAGTGATTAGAAGTAGAAACTATAAAATGTAATTCAATTTCAAAAATTGAAGGTTAAAAAGCTTTCCTCCTTCAGGACATGTATGCTAATGTAAAAAGAAGATATAAAAGTTTAAGTAACTTCAGTAAAGTGTACTGGCAAGACACAGCAAGAGGGCGAGGAATGAAAAGGAAGGAGAGAGGGAGAGAGGAAGGGAGGAAGAGAGAGAAAAAGCACACAAGCATCCAAAATACTGCTACATATACACTGCACTGATTAAGATAGAAGCATCCATCTTTGATCTACTCTAATGAATCACTGAAGTTAAACCATCCAAAGTCTAGACTCAGGTCATTCTAGAATCAGTCTTATAATAAAAACTAAATAAAGACTATTAAAAATCAAGAAATCATTTGATTTATACTCCGTCTTTACACTTACATTATCTTAGAAAGACAATTTGGCTGAATTTCTTCTCTCTTTCGTTTGTCGTTCTAAATAATTTTCTATTTGCAAATAGCATAACTTTAGATTGTATCAGTTTATGTTTCCTTATTTTTTCCCAAATCTTCTATTACTATAAAAATGTAATAATGTAAAAAAAATGTTAAATAATTGCACGCTGTTATTAGGCCTTTTTTCCATGAAATCACCTCAACAAGATCCAGGAAATAAGGTTCAAAGAAACAGGAAAAGCTTTTATACACCCAAAATTTCCACAGCTTCCCTTGTAATCCATGTAAAGGTTACCCAATCATATATATTAAATCTTTGTATGTGAACTGACCAAACAAAGCAACAGCCACAAGCTTTGCTCACCAGAAGTGTCAGCCTGCCAATTGCATTTTTGGTCCCTGGCTCCACTTCCCAGCCTGGAACACGAGATCAGTTAATACAAACACACTCTTCCCACACAAGCGTGATCCCTTGTCTTCCCATTGCTTCAAGCCTGCCAACCTCCAGACCTATGCTAATTCCAAAATCCATTCTATCTGCTTCTCTTCTCAAGCTCGCACATGCTCATTGCTGGGAAAGTCACTCAACCATGCTGATCTTGTTTACTAGAATTCATGGCATTCATTCCTAGTTAAGCCCTCAGTGCTACTGAGCAGCCCTTTTGTTTGCCCCAGATTCACTCCCTCTTGAATTCTTCCTTCTTCCAAATCTTTTCCACAAATCTCAAATTTCTTGACTCATCCTAACCTCCCTTGCTCTCAGCAAATTTTGCCATCTCTTTAGTGAGAAGATTTAGGCCTTCGATATTCTTTATCATATCAAATTTTCTCTAGATTATCACCCACCCTTTTCTCCCATCCCTATCTCAAAACAGAATGTTCCCAACTGTCCTAAAACTGGCATCTTTATCCCATTCTTTCCCTGAATTTTTCTATTTCAATTATTAATACAAACACCCACTGCACCATCAACACCCACACGTCGCATCCCCTTTCATCTTCAATCTCTCTCTTCCCAGGCTTTCTTCCCATTAGTGCTTGGTGAGCAGAAGCCCTCTATGCACCTGGTTTCTCCTTCAACAACCCACAACTCTTTCCATCTTCTGCATGCACCAAACATCTCATGCTTCTGTGACCAAGCATTATGAACTTCTCTATTCTTTTCCTACTCCTCCCTCAAGTATAGTCAATACTCAAAATTTATTCTTCAGTCCACTCCCTCACTCTTGTGCTTATCCATCAGCTTCTGGTTGGTAAATAATTAGTCTGTGAGCCAGACCCTCCCTCACCACGCTCCTAGCTACAAATTTGCTTTTCCAGCTGCCCACTGGCTATCACGGTGAGGGATAAAGTCCCTGGAATCAACCTAATCAAAAGAAGCTTCAACAGCTCCTCCTATGTTTCCACTCAGGATACAAAGCAAATTTATACATTATCTTAAATTTCTACTTTTCCACCATCTCCTATATTAAATATTTTATCCAACCATATCAGTTCAATTCATCAAAATGGGAACACTGTGCTTGGACTCAGGAGATTCAAAGATGTATAGGTAAACATCGATGCTCTCAAGGGGTTCTCAAAAATAGGCAGAGTTCCATCCTACTTTTGCTTTGTTCTAAAGTCTCTTTGCTCAATTCCACTCTCACTGATGCTAGGTCCTCTAATCTTTTGTCAAGCTATTGTAGTAGCCTCCTGATAATCACTGCCTCCACCCTTGCCTCTCCCTCCAAAACCATCCTCTGAACCTGGTTTTCCTAAAAACACCAAATGGGTCCCATCCATCCCCTTCTCAAGAACCTTCAGTGGCTCACCACCACCTACAGAAAGCTTGCACAAGCTCCTCAACAGGAGACTCAGGGCCCTCCTGATGCAACTGACTTTTGCCTTTCTTTACAACTTTACCCCATGCTCTGCCCCTTCATACAGCCCATACAATGGTCTTAGTGAAGTACCCAGTGTTCTGCAACCATCCCTTCTGAGCCCTGTTTCTACCATGCATCGCCACACCACAGAGTCCTCGAAGCATGCTTCCTGGTGCAACTCAAACCAACATTTTTCTCGAGGCTTTTCCAAATGCCCACTATAGATATTTTCTCTCCCTCATGTTCTGCCATCACACTTTCTTTGTATCTCTACTATGGCGCCTGTTTCCCTAATGTCAGTCACAGGCTCAGAGCACACCATGCTATTCCTTAGAGCTTTTTTCCCCCTCAGTTCTCAAACAGTTCAATCTCTCCAAATACTTTCTTAGATTTATAGACACATCTTCTTTTACCACTTCCTTCCTTCCTCCCATCTGAGTTCTTTTCCCAGTTACATCCTTCTCTTCCTCATTTGATTCTTTTTCTTAGCAAAGGGAAATTAAATATGCCCAGCCGTTAAGACTTGCACTTCTATAACTAAACGTATAAAATGTACATTAGTTCCTTTAGATATAAAAAAGAATTAAAAGTGTGAGTTCTAAGGTGCTTGAAAATGTACCCAAATCCTCTTTCAAATCTAGACAAGTCTCCCTATATTTTTCTAATTAAGGTTTGTCCTTCCTCAAGCACCTATATTCAAAAAGTGATTTAAGCCAGTTTATACTCAATTTGATTTTTTCTTGGACATTTACATTTGTGTTATTATATAAATACAGTTTTATAATAGTATGTTCTCTGTGATTTATCATTGTAAAAATAAAAAAATTAATGAAATTTACTTCCAACAATTTTTTGAGATTTATTATGGAACTAAATATAATTTATCATGCTGTTCCTATGAGACAGTATAATACAGTTTCCAAAAGTCTAACTTACAAAGGAACACAACTCATACAAAAAATGGGGACTTTTTTTTCCTTGTTTTCCCATATCCTGGGGTCTCCAAAGATAAGTATAGAGTAGCAAGACAAGAGTATCTACTGAGGTAGTAAAAGAAAGTATTAAAATTCTATTCATTTATTCTCTTATACTTTTTAATTTTACTAATGTATTTCTTTTATTATGTTCAAAATATATTTGTATTATAGTACATATAATTTTGAAAAGAAATAAACATTTTTGAGGATGAATATGCAGGAATATTTTGAGGATGATCTAGAGTATGTGATAAAAATTTTTGAGAATGTTATTAGAGAGTTTACATAGAGTGGTAACAATTTAAATTTGGGAACTTGAAAAAGGAGCTTTTTAAAAGATTTTTGAAGATTTTCTCTTCCCCCTCCACCCCCTTAAAAAAAGACTGTTTTTAAAAGTCTATCAATATAATATCTTTTTACAGATAAAAGCCTGTAAAGCAGTGATTCTCAACTAAAGTTAAGGAGCTCCTAGAACTTGTTTAAAATGCAGATTCTTGTGTCTCACCCCAAAGATTCTGAGAGTCTGGGGTGAAGCCAAAAACTGTAGCTGCCTTGAGAGATTGGTATAGCAGGGTTTCTCAATCTCAACACTGTTGACATACATGTTGGGTCAGGTCATTCTTTGTTGTGAAGGTTTCCCATTCTATGCACTGTAGGATGCTTAGCAATGTCTCTAGCCTCCACTCACTAGATGACAGTGGCACACACCTCACCCCTGCAATGACCACCAAACATGTCTCCAAATATTGCCAAATCCTTTTGGAGGGCAAGATCATCCCCAATTGAGAAACAGGATTAGAAGCTTTCCAAAGATGAAAAATTTTGAGAAATGCCATCCTTAATTAAGAGGATAAAATAATATGATAAAAGTCAAATATAGATACCTACACGCATACATTATATACATTCAAACAAACAGGCTTCCCAAAAAGAAAATCTGATTAACCACTATAAACTTCTGACAATTCAGTTAAGCTTCTAAGTCAAAGCTCTTCTTATGTAATTTCAACTTGATTCTCTCCCTAGCTTCTATTTTAGATTATTTTTAATTAACTTCACTGGCATCTTGCATCCTGCTATGAAAAGTCCGCCTAATAGTCTCAGAGGACTCTCCCAAGAGAGACGAGTGCATTAAATCACACATTATCACATTAAAGTATATTCCAGCACTCAGAGTCCAACCGTCTACATCTTGGCAAACGCAATGGAGTGGGGGCTGGGGAGATGACACAGGGATGGGAACAGGCTCAAGTGATTCACAATATCCAAAGCCTATTATCTTCAATGAGTCCATCCCTACAAAAAAGTTGTATTGATTCTCCACTTCAACTGCATTTATCGCAATGACATATATTTTACGATTTGTGCTTCCACCCTGATTTCTTGCTACTGTGTAAGTAGCAAGTGACCTTGAGCAAGTCACTTAAATTCTTTGGGCATCCTTTCCCTTGTTTAAAAAAAATGAGCAGGTTGGACTGAACTATTTCTAAAGACCCCTTTAGTTATAAATCACAAACTTATGAAAGAAGGACTTAATTAAAAAGTTCTTTCTATTATAGGGATTCTAGTAACTACTGTACCAAAGAGCAAATACCTACACTTTTAACGTTGCTTTATAACACAACTTTAACGTGCTTAACCAAAAAGGGACAAATGACCATTAGAGGAATCACACATACAAGAGCCATTCTTTCTTAAAACAAAAGTTAAGTATGGCCCAAACTGTCCTTCACCTATCAAGACATTTATTAGGCACTTTGCATTAGAAAGTAAATCAGTATTTCACAAGCTAGTCATAAATAGAAAAATAGTTTTAAATTACACATTTAATTTCTATTTTCTACAACAGAGATCACAAATCAGCTGCTCAGAGGCCACATCCAGCCTGCAGGTATGGTTGTTTTCTTTGACCTAGGCAAAGATTATATTTAATTAGTTGCCAACTTTTGAAAATGGAGAGATGATACATGAAGATCCAGATTTCCAGTATCACTTGAAATACTGGAAGATACTAACTCACATGGCAAAAATTAGCTAGAACTGAGGAATGCTTCCTCTTGGCCCATGAGTTCTCCTGTTCCCAAAATCCCCACTGCTCTCTACTGACAACCATCCTGGTTCCCTCTGACAGCCTGGGGCACATAAGCTTATGTCCCTACTCTGTAACAATTTTTAAAAACACATGGGGAAGACTTCCAATGTTTTATAATGCCGTCAAAGCAATAGTAAAGCTTGCAGAATCATATCAAAAATGTAGAAGTTTTAAGGAAGGAGAGTAAGGCTCTTAATAAGGAATATCTTCATAACTCTTAAGGCTGATACTTAGAATGGGCTACACTGTGAGCTACTAAGCAACCACCAAAAAGGATATAGAATAGCATCTTAGATTTGATAGAGCATTCAGACTAGAGAATTCCTAAAATTACTTTCAACTTTAAAGTTCCATGCCTTTGGTTAACAATATGGATATAGCTCAACACAACATAGTACAGAATATATATATAGGTTATAATGTCTTTTTGTATATACATATATATATAATTGCTTGCAGAGGAGGACTTGATCTTATCCTTCTTCATGAAATGATATTTTCTGTTAACTTTTACAAAGCATTCAGTTTTTCTCACTGACTTTAATATACAGAATTATAAAATTAAGTTTCAATGAACTACACGGCCATGTCCTACAGGAGAATTATTAAACTATTCTTCAGAAAGGATGATAAAGAATCCAAGGCCAGAAACAAAGGATAAAAGAAATCGAGAAAGGGCTTAATAGTGGCCTTTGAGCAAAGCTTCTCCACAAACATCTTTACCAATGAAACCAACCATGTTAAGCTACACTTGAAGCTTTTCTCTACCTACTCACCAAATTTTTTTTCTTTAAATACACCTTATGAAATCTACCTGTTTGAGATTCAATATTTTAAACAAAATTCCAAGGATTTTCTTTTTTTAAAATCAATTTTAAAATACACTTGTGATTAAATTGATCCCTACTTAAAGAATATTATAAGTCAAAGTTAAACTAATAAAAAAGCAACATGTAACTATGTTGCTGGAGCTAAGGCAATTTTCAGGTAAAATATAACCCATGAGTTTCCACACTGATAATATGTGATGTACACAGCAAGCATCCTACTTCAAGCCATTCTAGATGCCCTCCTTCTTAAGTTTAGATCACATCATACCATACAGCATCACACTGCACAGGTGCATTAAGTACCACTGCAAGTTCTTCCAGCTGATTTGAAAATGCAAATTATTAAAGTTGGATGTTGGAGATATTACCTATTTTCAAATCAAATTGTTTTCCTTGGGTGTCTGATGTTGATTTTTGACATACGACTTGTTTAACAATAATGATTAACAGCTCAAGTGTGAGCATAAACAGCCCATCAATGAGTCGATATGACTACTGAGGGCATGCCTAATGACAGGAAAATGATTGTGTTGACAATACAACATGTAGAACATGGGCTGCTTCTGGGAAAACATATGTTTATCATTCTAGTTTTCTGATGTTCTGCAGCTAATCGTTTTTATTTTCTCTGTTTAGAAAAATGAGTCATTCTTTAGAAGCAAAAAACAAAGATAAATATAATTCAATTTAACAGCCCTGGATGGCAGAACATTTTAATTTAACCATGGATGTTTTCTGCTTTTACTTATGGTGGCTTGAACATTAAGTTAACAACTTCTTTTCCACATTTGCCGCCTTAAAAAAAATCCTATGATTATTATAGAAGGAAAAAAAGCTACAAGATATGCTTAAAATCAAGGGTATAAGGTGGGCTTTGAGCCCTGGAAAAGTACTTAGTTTTGATATATCAGTGTCAGAACTCTTTAAATCAGAACCATCCTTAAAGTAAAATGCATGAGAAGTTTAAGAACCTTGTTCTCTGTCCCCAATGAAAACCTGAAGCATATCAACCTCAAGAGAGGAAAGATACTGTCTAACCTGTTTATAAGCTTTTTATGGAAGTTTCCCAAACGCAAGAGTACTTATTTACTTTTATAGACTGTATGTGTTTACACTTTGGAAGAACACAAAGGAGCTAATTCATTCTTGGAAAGTGTTTCTTTTAAAGCATGTTTATTCCAAAACAAAACAGTTATTGAAAACATATGCATAAGCCATTCCAAAGCAATTGGTCACAGAAACCTGGATTATCAAATGGGTTGCAGAGTAGCCCACAAGAAACAGAAAGATGAAAGGAAGGGTGCATGCTTGTTCAGAGAGCAGCGCCAGTTCTGGATCTGAAGTGCTTCGGAACTCACATTCGAGTCTTAGGCCCAGAAATCCAGAATGCATATGTTTAAGGAAAAAGCAATCCTGTCATCCTGTTTCTTCCCAACCAAAGGAAGGGGGAGTGGAGGGACCAGCGGATCCCGCCCTCTTATCCGGTTGTTGATCCAGGGCAGGAGTCCTGGAGAACTTGCTTCAATAATGCGAACTGTGCAAAAGTTCACAACCAGGCGGTTGGAAACCGTCCTCACAGCACCATCACCGTCCCCCGACCAGTATATGTGTGGGCAAACTGACAAACGCAATAACGAAAGAAGCTTGCAACTTGCAAGCGCGCACTCACCCTGGGCCGGGGCGCCGAGCCTGCCGCCGCCCGCCTCGGCCGCGCGCTGCGGCCCCGCGGGCCGGGGAGCGACAGCTTCGCCCGCGCCCGACATGGGCCGCTCCGCCGAGCCCGCGCCGCGCCGCCGCCTTGCCCGCCGCCCCGCGGGGCGCACGGAGGAAGGGCTGTTAGGTGTTGGGTGCAGGGAACTGACTGCTTCTGGAGGGCGAAAAAATGTTTTTAGAGAAGAGCACACCACCCCTGCGGGACATTCCCTCCCCACCCCACTTCCCTCCCCCAGACTCCACCCCGGGGAAGTTTTGATTTGAAAGTAGCGAGGAAAACTGTTCCAGTGCAAGTTGACAGCGGCGGAGTGCCCGGCGAGTCCCAGCGGGGAAGCAAGCCGGGCGGGTGCTGGGAAGAGAGGTAGGGCTTTGGGAGAGGTTCGGGGATGGGGATCAAACCCCTCCTCTTCTCGGCCCGGAGACCACCACCTACCTCAGCATCCCCCCAATCGCTCACAGCCCCTTCCTCCTCCTCCTCTTCAGCCCGGAAAGTTAGCGAGACTCGGGCAGCGGCCGCATGTCGCCCCGGTGGCCTGCGACGGTGGCGGCCGCCCCTGCGCGTCCCTCCCCGCCTCCCTCTCGCTCAGCCTAGACGCCGCAGTGGCGGCAACTGCGGCAGCAGCGGCTCCTCTGACTCCGCGCACTCCGCCCCCTCTTTCCAGCCAGCTCACTCCGGCCAGTTCCCCTCCGAGGGGGACTTTTCCCTCCTCTGCCTCGCTTTCGCCCCTTCCACCACTCCTACACTCCAACACTTCTCTCTCTGTTGCTCCTTTTCATCACATCCGGATTGGGGAGGCCTCGAACTCTTGGCGGGCAGCCCCGAGGCTGGGGGCGGTGCGACCCAGGCTGGCCCAGCGCTCCCTCGCGTCCGAGGCTGTCTGGGTCAGGAGGCCAAAGCGGGACTGGGCTGGCGCGGACTCCCCACCCAGGCGCTACGCCCTCCACGGGCTGGGAAAAGGGAGCCAATGGGCTGGCCCCTGGCTGCCCATATGTCTCCCCAGAAGCTCTGGGAATGCCCCAGGGAAGTAAAAATCTTTAGGGTGACAAGAAAAAACGAAAAACTACTAACTTTCCTGATGGGACAGTGCATTTGAAACCCTGAGCCCTAGCTGAGCGTTTAACCTCTTAATCTTTGACGCTGAAATCACTTTTCGGTCAAACAGGATTCCTGATTAGGTAGAACTAGGATCCCTGATCAAGTAGAACCAGTTGCAGTTTCGTAAACCCAGGCATCCAGGCAAGCAAAGTTGACGCCTTTGAGGGTGTCCTGGCGCAGGTCCCCAGACTGGCCTATTGCAGGCTGCATGCCTCACTGGTCCAGTGGTATTCGTGGGGAGATAAACTTGTGGTCGGAAGTAAAAAACTGATCAACACTCAGTGCATAAATGAGACATTCTGATTGTGTCTTAATCTGATGAGCCAACAATAACAAGTGTACAGTAATTCACAGATATAAATTACTTTAATAATATATTCATATAACTTTTGTTCTTTATTACATTGTGAGTGAAATGCAGAATTCATTTGTAGAATGCTAGAAAGAACTCACTCTGACTCTCTAGGATAAGAGGAATCACAGTGATTTTATCAAAATTGGAGAAAATGGACATTGGATTCACCTTTTTTCTAGATGTATCATTAATAATAGCCCAGGAGTTTCATTTCCTCAAAAAATCCATTGAAATAGATTCCAATTGATTGGAAAAAATCCATCTCTGACCTGTAGCCAGTGCATTCAAACTTGATTTCAATCATCCTGAAAAAACCAGTCTTCAAAGTTTCTGATGACAGTCATTCAGAACACAGTCTTCCAAAGACAAATGGCATTTTGCCCAATGACCCATAACTAACAAATGCTTTAAAAAAAATGTGGAGATTTCAGAAATGGTATGTATGAAAGTGCCTTAACTCTCTTGAAAACTCGTCTAGGGGCCTGGACTATTTATTATAGAACCGTCTTGATGGAAGCAGATGAATTCTGAGGATGAGGGCATTACCATCAGAGAACAAACATTTAGGAAGCCTCACTGTCTAGTGCAGCGTAATCTGTACTTACAGGAGTTGTTTAGAATGCAGAATGTTCTGGAAAATTATTTTGTATTGCTTTATTATCCCTCGCTTTGTTTTTTTTTCATTCTCTCACAAAGATGTTAAGGTCCAGAAATATCAAGAAGTTACAGCACTCTTCTAGAAAGTCAGTGATAAATATTTGTTAACCTCACACAGTTGTTAATGTTGCACACATGGTGAATGAGTCAGTAAATAATCCTTGCATTAAATTTAAATATCTTACTGTTTAATGGGGAAGAAATAAAGCTCAAATAAAACTATTAGGAATAAATGAGAGGCTGTGTCGTAGAATCACCAAATGGCCAAATGCTGAACTTTGTTCAGTCATGTGACTTTGGGGAAGTTAGTTGACCCCTCTATGTCTTGGTTGCCTCATAACATGAGAATGATAAGAGAAACACATCATGGAGTTTCTTTATGAGGACTAAATAAGGTAATTCTCCTATAACATTTGGAAGAATGTTGGATATGGGAAAAGATACTCAAAAGTACTAAATATTATTACTATTATATAGCAGAAGCATTTTGATGGATACAGTTGAGCATGGCATAATGACTATATCACACAGGCTACATCAAAATACCAGGTAATCATGCCCTGCACTTTACACAAATTATCTCAATGAATTCTTATATCAGCCCTTTAAGTAAATTGCCAGGATTGTACCTCTACCTCAT
Source organism: Cheirogaleus medius (assembly GCA_008086735.1). Taxonomy (NCBI): domain Eukaryota; kingdom Metazoa; phylum Chordata; class Mammalia; order Primates; family Cheirogaleidae; genus Cheirogaleus; species Cheirogaleus medius. The sequence continues at coordinate 27,065,825 of VBSM01003176.1, forward strand.
TCTATCATTCTTTTACTCAATGTCATGAGCTGAATGACTGCATTCCCCAAAATTCATATGTTGAAATCCTAGCATCACATATGATGGTATTAGGAGGCGGGGCCCTTGGGAAGTAATTAGGTCATAAAAGTGGAACCCTCGTGAATGTAATTAGTACTCTTATAAAAACACACAAGAGAGCTTGCCTCTTCTTCTCTGCTCTCTGCCATGCAAGGACCTAATCACCTCCCAAGGCCCTACCTTACTATCACCTTGGTGATTAGGATTCACTTAGTGATATGAACTTTGGGAGGACACAAACATTCAGACCATAGCAGGGAGGATATATTATCTAAATTACCATTTGTGAATGCTACCCTGGTATAAATGTGTAAAATGATTTGGAGGTACTGAGATAGAATCTAGGAAGTCCAAGTAGGAGGCAAGAGCTAATGCTGGCAGTAGAAATGGAGCCAAGTAGATGAGGGTAAAGGATGAGGGAGTTAGAGGAATAAAGGAAAACTTCCAGGGTTCTCCATCTAGGTGGATGGTGGTTGTATCATCTACAGAGATGGAAACATTCAGGACAGGCAGGTTTGGGGGAAAACTGTTGAGTTAATCATGTAAATGATATAGTACCTTTGAGACAGCTAATTGGAACTGTCCAGTAGGCTGCTGGGTACATGTCTGAAATACAGGCAAATAGATGGTACTTCACTAGCTAGGTGGTAATACGAGTGCCCAAGGTGAGTTTGCAGAGTGAAAGCAGAGGGCCTAAGCACAGCTACGCCCTGAAACTCAACCCCAACGTGTTCTTACTAGCCCCTCTCCTTTTCCCCACACCCTTTCCAGTGTGTGGGGAAAGAGACTGGTATCTTTCCAGGGTGGAGAATTAAGTACTGCTACTGCCAGTGCCCCACCCGCTATCCCAGATGCCCATAGATGTTCTTTATTAAGATAGATTTTGCCATGTCTTATGCCACAGTAATCTGGATGAGTGGAAACTTTCCATGGGGACCAACCTGCCAGAGGAGTTAAATGCCCTACCCCTGGATCAAAGGCCCCTGCCTTTGAAATTCCAGTATGCCTTACAACCATTCCTGTTTAGTGATGTGCATGCCAATAATAATATAATAATATGCAATCACATTGCAAAAGAGGTCTGACATGAGCTAGGCAGACAAAAATAAAGAACTAATTAAAAGAATTTATGAAGTATTCTTATGGACTACTTAATCTTCATCAGTCCTTCAATAGGCATTCATCAAACATGTATTGTGCACATACTATACGCTAGGACACATGTTAAGCTCTGAGATAAAGAAATTTGGTTGGATGTCTTGAAAATCAGCTAAATTAGTTTTTACTTGGGCAGAGGCTTATTTGCCTAGCTAAAGTGAAAGTTAATATCCTCATATACGTATCTAAAGCAGAGATTTACAAGTAGGGTATGCATTCCAGAGGGTGCACAAGACAATCTTGTGGAAAGAGGGCAGAAAATATTAGAAGGAGTATTTATATTTGTTTTCATGTTGTCATTTTTCATTTCTATTTTTGATATGTTTTATAAGGTATATAACCTATTAGTAAAAAAATACTTGAGCATAATTTATAAGACAGCATACATTAGGGATGCATACTCAAATATTTTATCAGTTGCTTTGTAAAACAAAAAAATGATTTAAATGCTTTGAATCATTCAAGGTACATTCATTCAGTCATTCTCAGATTGTACTAAGGATGGTTTTTCTGGAAAACATATATACCTCATTTATGTAGAAGCACAACTTTAGCAATCTGCAAAACCAAGAACCTAGAAACCAAAAAATAACACCATCCCACTAAATATCTTAAATAACCTTCATGATCCTCACAAAGTGACAACACAAAGGCCATTGACTTGTTCAAATCCCACTCATTCTTTTGTGAACACATACCTCTAAATAAACTTTATTTTCCATTATTTTAGCTCACAGTGTATTATAATAAAAGAAGAAAATTTAGGGCACCGGGGCTTTGAGAAGATATTAGCTAAGGGAGCTATTAGGTTAGTAATATGAATAGCAGGAGAAATGACAACAGACAAACAAGGAAGATACAGGAAAATAAATATGTTGTAACAATGCCTCTGTGAATTTGGCTCAGTGAAATACTCAATGTTCTTAATGAAGACCTGAGTCATTAAGAAAAGAGTCAAGGCCAGGCACGGTGGCTCATGCCTGTAATCTTAGCACTCTGGGAGGCTGAGGCGGGGGAATTGCTCAAGGTCAGGAGTTCGAAACCAGCCTGAGCAAGAGTGAGAACCTGTGTCCACTAAAAATAGAAAGAAATTAATTGGCCAACTAAAAATATATAGAAAAAATTAGCCAGGCATGGTGGTGCATGCCTGTAGTCCCAGCTACTTGGGAGGCTGAGGCAGTAGGATCGGATAGCTTGAGCCCAGGAGTTTGAGGTTGCTGTGAGCTAGGTTGATGCCATGGCACTCTAGCCAGGGCAACAGAGTGAGACTCTGACTCCAAAAAAAAAAAAAAAGAGTCAGTTATGTGAGTGCAATTCTCTACTTTTTATGGAGCCAGGTCAATATTTTTTTACATTTTAGGAAAAATTCCTTCAAAAATGTTCAAATAAAAAATGTTGCTATTTGAACAAGTGAATTTCACCAAATAACAATTGTATAGCTGCAAAGGAAATTAGCAATGATGATTTGGGGCCAAGATTGTATTGCTGCACCTCCTAGTACTGTATTCTAAGAGGAGAGGTCAAGTGGACAGGTTTCTGAAATCCAGTTCTTACTTCAAATAGAGCATTTTCTTCTTTTTCTCCACAATGTATTGGTCCTTCTCTTCCATTTTAAACTGCTTCTTCCAGTTTTGCAAGTTTAAAAAACCAACAATTTTGTCTAACTCCTTCATTTGACATATAAACAAATATAAAGACATAAAGTTCATTCACTAGGTTCAACAAACATATTGACTGTTTACTGTATGTCAACCCACATGTCAGGCACTGGGGTTTCAAAAATAGAAGAAATACTGTTTTGGTCTTCTGGGAGTTCATAGTCTGTAAAGCAAGGGGTATAAGAAGGCAGCAGAGTAGGAGAGGGACATTCACATAAATAATTACCATACTACAGGAACACAGAGGAAGTAGTACCTAACTCTGCTCAGGCGTAGGTGGGGGGAGTCAGGGGATGGTTCAGAGAGAAGATGATGCCAAACTGAGTGCTGACAGTGAGTAAAAGCTTGCCTGTCAGAGAGGTTAGGGAATTCCAGATACAATAGATAACACCTGCAAGAGTACAGAAATGTGAAAGCCTCAGAGAAGTTAAATGACTTGGCAAAGGTCATTTAGTGAGTTAATTGCAGAGCCAGCACTAGGAGCCTAAGTTTCTCGACATCCAGGCTTCTTGCTCCAGTTATCTGGATAATACATGTAAATGAATCCATCATTTCTAATAGCAAAAACAAGGGCACACTTGATGTCATATTTAGAAGCTCAAATATTTTTCTATTGTGGGTGTGTAACCGAAGAACTGGGCTAAAATCTCCCATTGCTGAATTAGCCGGATGTGTCCTCCCCCTCCAAACTCTCAGTTAGTGTCCCTTTCAGTTGTCTGACTTCCCTGGCCTGGGGCACTGGCCTTCAGAGTCTCTCCTTGCTGTCACTGCTCTTCCCTGCTTGTGTTTTGAAGGAAGGGAGATGAGACGTTAAAGCATACAGTGGCACATGTCAGATGAGCGCAACACGAAGGAAGACAGAAATGAGAATGGTCATAACATATGCAGCAGACATATATAGAAAGTGAACCTAGATATACGAGAAGAAGAAGAATTACAGAAAAGCAGTAAATGCAAGAGGCCCTTGAAAATGATGACTGATCCGCTGAAGCTACAGTTAGAGATAATCTTAGCATGGTGATCATGACAAAGATGTGATAGATGATATAGATGATGAGGATTCTTTTGTTACTATGACCCCTAAATTCATTTAGATTCTCAGGTAAAGAGAGGAGATATCAACTCTGACATTTAAATCAGTGCCCATATGTCTCCAAATTTTGTTTTAAGAAATAGACACTAAATCATAAAAACAGGATTGTAACTAAACTACAGTTATGTACCACTTAGCAATGTTTCAGTCAATGACAGACTACATATATGACAGTGGTCCCATAAGATTGTAATGGAGCTACCCTACTATACAGGTGGACCATTTTTTATTTTTTATACCATATTTTTACTGTACCTTTTCTGTGTTTAGCTATGTTTAGATACAGAAATACTTACCATTGTGTTACCATTGCCTACACTATTCAGTATAGTAACATGCTGTGCAGGTTTGTAGCCCAGAGCAATAGGCCATACCTATAGCCTAGGTGTGTAATAGACTATTCCGTCTAGGTTTATGTAAGTATACTCTATGATGTTCATACAACAACAAAATTGCCTAAAGACACATTTCTCAGGACATACTTCTGTTGTTAAGTGATGCATGAGTGTGTATCGTTCACCCATTATGGGACCTTTAATGAACTCTGGGAAAAAAGAAAGGTTTTCTTGAATATCCTCCCACCTATTATTTTTCTCCTCTCTCCTACTTGGAACATCCCCTATCTGTCCCCCAGGCACTTGCATCCCCCTACTCTTCTCTTGCTACCCCAGGTTCCCAACTTTAGACTCTACAGATATGTGCCAAATTTTATAAGGAAGAAATCCAATTTAACACATTCAATACAAAGATATAAATAATTCATAGTTTTTCTAACTCTAGGCGCAATAATTATGTCCCTATATTTAGAGTCCCCCCCAAATTTATCCAGGCCCAAAAGGGGACATGAAGAGGTGATTTATTCCACATTATTTGTGTGGCAGGGAGTTCAAGTCAACCTTGGCAGCCACCCCGTAAAAGCAGGAAGTTAATAAAGTAGATGAAAAGCATGGATTACTGTGGAGCTATTAGAAGGAACAGATTATATATAGATGTAGAAACAAACTGGATCTTGAAAAATAATACTTAGTAAAAAATAAAAATCAGAATGTGATATAGTTCAGTACCCATTAGTAATTAAAAATATGTGCACACAAAACAACAAAACATGTTTTATAAGAACACATATAAGTAAGGATGTACATAAATGTGTTAGAAGGGTGAGCTCTGGGGGGACAGAGATGAGAGTAGAGGATGGGAATCAGAGAGAACAAATAAACACAAGTAGACAAACATAGGTATAAGAAAGGGGCCTTGCACAGACCAATGAAGATAATGTGTCATATATCAAGGTGTTGATTAATTCAACTCTTTGCCCGAGGGGGTCCAAAACAATGACTATGACTGTGGGGACGACAACTTCTGCTACTACTACCACCACCACCAATAATAATAATAATGATAAAAGCCTTATCTTTGTATAGCTAGATTATCAGGGAATACAATAAAATAACCAAAAGAAATGATGTTTTGGAAATATATATTGGGGGAAGAATGCCTTACACATATCCCTAAAATATCTAAAATTAGGTAGAAGTGACTACCTAATTTGTCTTTGTTTAAGATCAGCATCAGAAGACTTTGGTTAATACAGCATATCTGTACAAAGGTATAGATTTTTCTATACATACCTTTACCCAAGCTCCTACAGGTTAAGCATCCCTAATTTGAAATCTAAAATGCTCCAAAATCTGAAACTTTTTGAGTACCAACATGATGTCAAAGTGAAAAATTCCACACCAGACTTCATATGATGGGTCACATATTTTATTAAAAATATTTAATAAAATTATCTTCAAGCTTTGTGTATAAGGTGTACATAAAATATAGATGAATTTCTTGTTCCCATCCCCAAGGTATCTCATTATGTATATGCCAATATTCCAAAATCTAAAAAAATCCAAAGTTCAAAGCCCTATTGGTCCCAAACACTTCAGATAAGGGACAATCAACATTTACAGATTGTTGTAGTCAGCTGAATGGTGGCCCCTTAAAAGATATGTCCATGTCCTAATCCCCAGAACCCGTGAATGTTATAATACCATATTTGGATAAAGAGTCTTTGCAAGTGTAATTAAGTTAAAGATTTTGAAATGATGCGAAAATCCTGGATTATCCAGGTAGGCCCAACCTTCAATGACAAGTGTCCTTATAAAAGATGCACAGAGAAGACAGACAAAAAGGAGAACGTGCTATAAAGATGGACACCACACCCCCAGTGTAGGTAGACTGTAGCCTAAAGGTGAAATGCGGCCTTTTAGGTCTTTAAGTGTGGCCTTTTAACTGAATCCAAATTTTGCAGAATAAATCCTTTTACTAAAAGAGGTGCAGCAAAGAAAGATGAAGCATTTCTTGCCTCCTTTGCTGCTTAAAAAACAATCTTGAAATCAGAAGGCTGCAGGTTCCCCACACCTTGTGGTTGTCAATGGAAAAGAAGACAGACAGGACGTTTATTCTGAGCCAAATTTGAGGACCATGGCCCGGAGTCATGACCAAGGAGCCTTGAGCAAGTGGACTCACTGTGGTTGGGTTACAGTTTGGTTTCATACATTTTGGAGAGACAGGAATTGCAAGTAAATTCATAAATCAATACATGGAAGGCTTACATTGGTTTGGCTCAAAATGGTGGGGCATCTGTAAGCAGGGACTTACAAGTCACAGGTGAATTTAAGGATTCTTTAGTTGACAATTGGCTGAAAGAGTTAGGCTTTGTCCAAAAGATTAGGAATCAGCAGAAAGGAATGCTTGAGTTAAGATAAGGATCTTCTATCTTTTATGTGATACTATACCGGAATTAGGTTGGGAAGTAAACCACATCATAAAAACCTGTTTACTGAGATTTTATCATTTCTGGTGTGATTCACCAAGCATGCTTAGAAAAGAAGTTTGGGGGCAAAGAAAAAGATAAGAGTTCAGTCCTCAGAGTTAAATGGGTGTCAGCCAAAGAAGCTGGCAACAATCAGAAACCAGAAAATCATAAAGCAGAATCTCCCACAGAGCCTCCAGAGGGCAGGTGGCCCTGCCAACACCTTGGTTTCAGAATTCTGGTCTCCAGAATTGTGAGAATAAATCATTGTTGTTTTAAGTCACCAATTTTGGGGTAATTTGTTACAGCAGCCAAAGGAAACTAACATAACTGTCTTTGAGCATCGTGACATTGAGGTTATTTAGGCCCAGTATGCTAATGCTAATTATTTAAATTTTGCTGTTCTCTCCCTATCAAGGGGGAAAACACTCTACTATGAATTCCTGAAGGGACTCAATCCTTCCATCAAAGCATTTTTCGAGGCTGGCATATGTCCATCCTAATACCTCCATGGCTACAGCCCATCTCTTAGCATTAATTATAATGACTGTCATGTACAAAGTGCTTTAAATTATAAACATTCTTTACCATCCATCCCTCAATTTTATCTTTGGGATAACCCCGTGTGATAGGTATCGTATTGTAATCACCACTCTATAAGTTGGAAAGCTTGGACTTAAACTGAAATTAGCATCTAATTATTTATCAGATATTTATTGGGTGTGTATTCTACACCAGGCCTCCTGTTAAGTCCTGGCAATATAGAATTCATTTGTTCAACCACAAAATATTAGGTCCTCTGCCAAACACTTGAATAAAATGGAAAACAAGGTGGATATGTCCTGGCTATAAAGTTCAGTCTTGAAGTAGACATTAATCAAGTAATCACATATATATAAATATACAAATACAAATAATGATTAGTGATGAAAAATGATGCAATGCTGTCAAAGAGTATAGGAGGGACACAGAATAAGAAACAAAGTCCCTACTCTAAAAGAACTCCACAGTAGAGCAGGAGAAAGGGCCAAGCAAAGGAAAGATTAAAATACAATGTGGTCGAGTATTCTCGCGAGAAGTCTGACGGTGGCGGCAGTGATGGCAGCCTCCGACACGCGCCGCGGAGTGCTGCAGATGCAACAGTAGCAGAAGACGGGAAGATGAAGCTGGTGGTGGTGGTAGCCTGGCCTGAGAGGGGACGTTGGCTGCTCCGGCAGCTGAGCCCAGTTGGGAAAAGGCTGAAAGCCGGGATGCAAACTTGGTGTAAGTGGTGGTTTGGAGACAGAATCCTCTAAAGGAAAAAATACACTAGAAAGTGCTGGGGATACTTGAGAGGTGATGGATACTCAGGCTGGCTCAGTGGATGAAGAGAATTGCCAACATTTGGGAGAAGTAGAGCTGCAATGTGGGATACATACAAAATGGTTCACAGAAGACACCTTTGGCACAGATACCTCATCCTGTCTACCTTTCATCACCAACTACAGTTTTTATTGCAATGTATGCCATCATAGTGAGAATACCTATTTCCTCCAGAAGCAAGCAAACTTGAAGGAAATGTGCCTTAGTGCTTTGGCCAACCTATCATGGCAGTCCCGAACACAGGATGAACATCCAAAACCATGTCCTCTAAAGATAAGGATATCATACCATTTATTGGCAAATACTGGGAGTGCATGACGACCAGAGACCTTGGAAAATGATTTGGCCAAATAACATGGCTAAAACAGTGAGTAAAGAAAGAGATATATTCTTGGTAGAGGAACATCCTGATCCTGGGAGTAAAGACCCAGAAAAAGATTATCCCAAATTTTAACTTTTGGATCAGGATTTCAGTAACATTGGCCCTATTTATGACAACCAAAAACAAAGCAGTGCAGTGTCTACCAGTGGGAATCTAAATGGGGTAATCGCAGCAGGAAACAGTAGAAAATGAAGAGGAGCTAAGCTCAAACAGCAGGATGGAGGGACCACAGGGCCACCAAGAAGGCCCAGAGGGACCCTTTGTTTTCTGCTCAGTGCCTTCTCCCTCATGGCTGTGCCATGGAACACCCGTTTAACAAAGACAGCTGTTGATATATTCAAGCTGAGCCTGATCCCCATGCCCCAGACCCTGAGATGGTTGAACTTGACTGCTGGGCAGGAAAACCTATTCCTGGAGACCTCTACACAACCTGCTTGTATGAACGGGTTTCGTTAGCTCTGCATGATGGAGCTCCCCAGGTAAAGATCTCCAATGACCAGCTGACTCATTGGAGAGAAAGGTTACTGGATGGTGCAGTCCATTTATGGAGTATGGAAAGGTGCCCAGTACTTTGAAATCATTGTGGATGAGATGCCGCCAGACACCACTGCCAGACTGGGTTGGTCCCAGCCCTTAGGTAACCTTCAAGCTCCCTTAGGTTATGATAACTTTAGCTATTATTGGCCAAGCAAAAAAGGGAACCAAGTTCCACCAGTCTGTCCATTGGTAAACACTACTCTTCTGGCTATGGACAGGGAGACGTGCTGGGATCAAATCATTGCCTGATACTTACAAAGATAAGGCTTTGATAAAGTTCAAGAGTTATTTGTATTTTGAGGAAAAAGACTTTGTGGATGAAGGAGAGAAGAGCCTAAAGCAGACTCCCAAATGGCGTCAATCAAGGTGTGGCTTACATAGATATTTTTGAGGGAGTTTGCTTTCCAGCCATCTCGCTGTACAAGAGCTGCACAGTTTCCATTAACTTTGGACGGTACTTCAAGTACCCTCCAAAGGACTTTCCTTATCACCCTATGAGAGACATGGGCTGGGGCGCTATGGTGGAGCACATCCTGGATGATGTTTTGTATCACGTGGAGACGGAAGTGGATGGCAGGCACAAGTCCCCTGTGGGAACCCTGACCAGGTCCCCCTTCATTTCAGAC
>VBSM01003176.1:27083465-27139072 GCA_008086735.1 Cheirogaleus medius
AACTAATACAGCCTCTATCAAGTGTCTCTTTCTTGAGAATGTATCAAAGTTTAATGGTTCTTTGTATGTTAAGTAATTTTGGATTGTATCCTGGATATTGTAAATGCTATGCTGCAGAGACTCTGTATTCTATCATATTCCTTTGAAAAGTGTTGAGATTTTTATTTTGCCAGGGAACTAACTTGATTTGATTTTCAAACTGAAAACATTATCTCGCTTGTGGCATCCCAAGTTTTAGCTCAGTTTGTTTTTTTTGTTGCTGTTGTTTTGTCCTTATGCATGACTCAGAAACTTGGGCAGAATTGACGCCTGTTGGAGAGGTATAGATCCCAAGGGGAATTGGTCTTCCCCTTCTCTGGCTTTCTCATTCCCAGAATTAACTCTCATTTTCCTATGACAGCAGCCACCTTGAGCTCTGTCTTCTGATTTCTTAGGACAGAAAGGCCATGAACTATCTCTTGGACCTTCAACTTTCTACCTTTAGTCCAAAGCTTACAAAATCCAGCAATTTATAGGGTGCCTTTTCTTCAATTCAAGTTTGACTCCCCCTCAAAATCTCTCAGCCTTTGTTCATAATCTGTATTCATAGCCTTCAGGTAACTGTTTTTTGTGTTTTCTCTAAAATTTGTGGCTATAATCTGAGTGAGAATCAGTCTCTTAGGAAATTATTCCTCCATAACAGAAGCAGACATTCTAAGCCTATGCATTGATCAATAGATCACAGGTACAAATGTCTTTCAAGTATTTCATTTTATTAAAATATGAATTATATTATTCAATCGATATTATTTTTATGTTTATGGACTAGCTAATGTTCTATAAAACAAATACTACTGGTAGCATTATTGTGCAGCATAAATGAAGTCATAAAGGCTTGCCAAGTTTGTGCTATATATCAAATATGTGTTCAGACTTAAACTATGTGTCTCTTTCTGTTGCTTTTGCATTTTTAGTGAATGAGAATTAACAAAACCATGTATTCTTCCTTTTGGACCCTTACTATATATTGAACCCATAACATATGTCTACTATTCTTCATTCATTTTCAGAGCATCTCTTATAACAGTTCCTTTGGAACCATTATCAACATATGCTGTGAATGCATATTAAGAGTAGAATACATTTACATATTATGAGTTCATCATGTTGAATGCATAGTAAAATATTTATAAAAATATAGTTATAATATTCAAAAGCTATTAACTTAAACATGTTACTTTACTTTTCTACTATTCATGAAATGTTATTTCTATATTTTGGAGTAGAAATTAATTGAAAACTCAGGTTTTCAGAGGACTACATTATCATATTAAAAATTTTTTCTTTTTTTTAAATAGGATCCTTCCTGATGATATCATCAACATCAGACTATAGACTACATGGGTAAAAGAATTAGCAACTTTAGTTGTAATCAACACATTTTCATTATGAGCTCATTTCAGAGCTCTTATTTTTAAAAGTCCTATAATAGATGCAAAAGTTTGGATAAACTTATGAAAGTTTCCAAATTGTGCAAGATGTAAATGAAATGAAATTTGTAGCTATTTAACAAATCATATGGTATCATTGCTAGGTAGTTGTTCATCAACCAAATGACCTAAACTCATTATGTCAACTCAACATGTCTTTTAGATTTCTGAGGAATCTCTGAAGGTTAGCTGGTCACTAAGTAAATAAAAGCAACAAGAGTTGTGAGTTTTTGTGTGATTTTTAAATACCTTGGATAGTATTACAGGGCCATAAGATGAAATCCGAGTGACTTCAAGCAGTTAAGAAATCCAAGAACTCTCTGGAAAGGCAGAGTACTTATGAATTACTACAGTGAAATCAAATTTCATAGTAGCACAAAGCAAACAAGACAGACCTCTGCACTCAGGAAGCATATTAACATGACAATGAAATCTAAGACATCTAGTCAGAGGATTCCAATTGAATGTGTTCTAAAGTCACTTCATAATCTAGATAATGTTTCTCCAGCCAGTAGTCATTCATTCCACTCATGTGACTAATACAAAATGCCTATATACAATATTGTATCAACTGCAAAGTAAAACTGTCACATCATTCCAAAAGAAAACATCCTCTTAAATGCAAAACCTTTACATTTATGAGGAAGTAGCTCTTTCTTCAATATGATGATCAGCTTAATTTCATAATTATTAAAATTACCACACTATCTGTGAGAATAAGTGTTGAAAATAGAAACAGAGAGAAAAAGTCAGAAATGTGTTTATAATACATTTATATTTTAGAAAACACAGTGCCTGCTACTATGGATGAATAGTGACATGTTCTCCTTTTATTCCAAATACAGTTCATTGTTTTCTATAAGTTAGTCAATTCTACTAGACTAGATTTAGAATTTTTTCTTTAAATGAAATCCTCCCCAAGATCATGTTCAAAAAAGAAAAATATCAATAAGTGTTGATTATTTCCTTGGCTGTGTAGAAGCTTTTTAATTTAATCAAGCCCCATTTATTTATCTTTGTTGTTATATTCACTATTAAATTGGAAGTAACTGATGAGCACACATGTGCATAGAGGGAAGTAAAACTCAATGGAAATCAAGCAGGAAGGAGGTGGAAGGAGGTGAAAGGAGGGGATGGGCAAAAACCTACCTCATGGGTACAATGAATACTACCTGGGTGATGGGCACACCTTTAACCCTGACTCAAGCATTACAAAAGTGATCCATGTAACCAAAAACATTTGTACCCCCATAATACTTTGAAATAAACTTATTTTTTGTTTTTTTAATAAAAAATATATATCAATAAAGGAGCCAGTTTACAATTTTTTATTGGTTAGTGGAAATTTCTTCCATTTTGGTCTTATCATTGATGTATTTCCATGGAGCTGGAGGGTTTAAAGAAACAGTTTGAAAAAACAGTAGGTGAGCCTCTCAGCTGTTAAAGGTCAGGGGCCAAGTCTATGTTATACCTCAGAACTTTCTGTATCTTTCAAGTTGCCTGGCCCAGAGTAGGCACTCTGAATATTTTTGAATAAATGAAATAAATGAATGTCTTAAAATGTTGCTCCTTTTTGTAACTTCATCTAGTGTCATTCAGACAAAGCTGTACATATCCAACTGTGTTAGAATTGCTGTGACAATAAAGATACCTGGCATAGAAAATGAAATAATAAAATATATTACATGATTTTTTTAGAAACATAGTGTAAGACAAAGACCCCCAGACTAGATGAGAGTCATGAATTTGGGGTTCTGTTCAAAGTTTCTCTTTTACCTTGCAAATTTGTCATCATTGGGATTTGTGCCAGTGTTACCTCATCTGTAAAACTACCAGACCAGAATGTCAGCTCTTAAATTCTTTATAGAGTTTATATCCTAGCAAAATTTATACAGTAGTACAACCTCAAATGTCATGGAATATTTCTTAATTGATGACAGAGTAGATACTCCAAATTTTTTTTCAAATTTTTATGCAATTTTGAAGTATATAGGAAGTGTAGACCCATAAAAAATATTCTCACACATTCACACCTTAGCTAGGTATGACCAATTGTCACATATTCCATGGCTTCTTCTGAATTTTTATCATTTCACTTGTTACCTTAGTACTTAAAGATACCATTTAATTTCATCTTTCTTTTAAATAGAAAGGGAAAGATGATGTAAAGGATGAAAGTAGAAATGACAAATGGAGGCATATGTTTCAATTCCTACAAAAAATGCAAGGTTTCCACTCTTTATAGAGAATGATATAGTTCTGAAAAACTAGATACAGACAGATGGTCTTTTAAAGTAGAAACACATTAGGCAAATAAAAATTGAGATAAGGTTGACATTATGTGACATAAAAGTTAGTTCCCTGAGAGTACATGCCATATTTTTTTGTATTTCTTTCAGTTAGTTTCTCATATTTCCTAGCATTTATTTCAGTGTTGGGCAAATGCACTCAGTACCTGTTGGTCAAAAACAATGAAAAGAAGAAAACACAGAAAACAAGCTAACTTTTGAAAGAATATATATTGAATGTATGTGCTTGATATAAAATTTAATTTACAAACGGTGTTTGTTTTTCCCTTCTTGCAATACTTCACCTAGCATTAATTCATTTTATTGTACTCAGTTTACTAAATATATAAAAATATCTGCTATAGTCTAAAAATCGAGGTTAGTACTATGGGGAATTTTAAAGCAAATAAGATGATTCTGCCTTAAATTATTTAACAGTAAGCCCAAGGCAATATGCAATAGGGGTCATGAGAGAGATAAACTCTGCCACATCAAATGGTATCTATATACAGAGAAAATATAGAGGTGTCTCAGAAATATAGTTGGCCTTCCATATCCACGGGTTTAGTATCCACAGATTCAACCAAACTAGGATCAAAAATAGTAACAAACAAATTGAAAAGTGCAGCATAACGACTATTTATTAATACGTAGCATTTACATTGTAGTACATAGCATTAATACAATTGTATTAGATATTATAAGTAATCTAGAAATGATTTAAAGCAGTGCTCCACAACCTTTTTGGCACCAGGGACCGGTTTCATAGAAGACAATTTTTCCATGCGGTGAGGGCTGGGCTGGTGGGGAGAGGAGACAGAGCTTTGGGGGCGGAGCTCAGGCGGTGATGCCCTTCGTGAGGAGCAGCTGTAAATACAGATGAAGATCACTCTCTGGCCACACATCTCCTGCTGTGCAACCCCCCACCTCCCCTCAGTTCCTAAGTTTCATGGAAGGCCAGCTGAGCTCTGTGGGGGTCCCTAACGGCTGAGGACCACAGATTTAAAGTATACAGAAGGATGTGAAAATACTGTGCCATTTTATATAAGGAACTTGAACATCTGCAGATTTCAGTATCCATAATGCATCCTGGAACCAATCCTCTGGGGACACCCAGGAGGAACAATTGTTCTCACAAATAGAACTGGGTGGCTGTAGTGCTTTTAAAAAAAGCTGTATTTACTCATTCAATAACATAGATCCATCTTGTTGTCATTGTTTCTTGGCCGAATCATTAATTCTATAGGAAATAATTTATCATTTCACCATCAGCTTCATTCCTGGTAACACAACATCACTATGTTACCCAAGGAGAAATCTTCTTATGTCTAGAACTATCAAAAAGAAGCAAAAAGACTGTCTTATTGCTCTAATTTTGTCAATACCATAGGTAAACACTCAAAACATTCCTAATAGATAATTCCTCAGGCTTATAACAGCCAGACACTGTGTGTGTGCATGCACGTGTGTGTGCATAGTGTATAAATTACTGACCATGTGTAATTATTACTAATTGTTACTGAAGTTTCTTCTTCTCTTTGGCTACACACACACACATATAATATATATATCTGTATCTCCCTAGACACAAGTTCTTTTTTCTCTTTTTCCTCCTTCCTTTTCTCCATCTCCTTCTAAAAATATTTGAGAAGCTACCTTAAAAGTCTTACTTCCAGGTGTAAATATTCTCCCTGAGGACTCAGAACTTGATGGTAGTGACTGCAACATGCACTGAACTAAGACAAAATGTGATAAAAGCTATAATAAAGAAATAATCAAGGGAAATAATTAAAGAGAATGAATGACTTCTGCCTGAGGAGGGTTGGGAGGTGGCCTAAGTCAAAGTAGATTCCATGCTTTCCAAGTTAGAGAGCTATTGTGAATATAGAGCTTCTACCTTATGGGGCTAATCATCTGAAAATAAATGATGTCACATATTTCATGAAACCCCACAATTCTCTTTCTATTTTCTGCCCTCTCTCTGAACAGCCATGAAAGAGTAGTGAAGACTAGAAAAAAGTCAGAATAAAGCAATGCCATGATCCTCTAATATTAAGTGAGCCCTCAAAAGTATGCTTGTAAACCTAGACAATAAGGATGACAAGATGACAAAAGTGGATAAAGCCACAGTTCTCATTACTAAGGAAAATTCACATCTTGGAATAAGAAGCAAAGTCAAGTGGGACATAATTCTACAAAGCTCTTCAGCTGTTGTTTCCCCACTAAAAGGGAAAACACTTCAAATAAGCACATAGATTTGACCAACCTAAGTGGATGTGAGTCACTGTATTTCTCAATCATCTTGACCTTAATCTATGACTCTGCAAGCTCCTTAGGGTCTTCCTGCAAGTGCTTTGTGAATCAACACACCTTCTTCTCCTCCTTCTCCTTCTCCTCCTCCTTCTCCTTCTCTCTTTTCTCCTCCTCCTCCTCCTCCTTCTTCTCTTCCTCCTCCTTCTTCTTCCATTTTTATAAAACAAATTCTTTTCCATTCCCCTCACTACCATCACATTTCAGGAACTTATTACTACATACTTGGATTGTTGTAACAGTTTCTCTGTTATTAATAGTGTTTCTGACTCTGTTTATTTTTTAGTTCGTTATAGATACAAAACATGGATTAAGTCTTCTGAAATATTGAATTATTAGTCTCTTCTAGTATTTTCTTTCTAACTCAAGATAAAATTTAAAAACCTCAATCTATCATTCAAATCTCCAATTTAACGCTCCTTATTCACCTTTATCTTCATTTTCTCCAGCCCAGGAGGGTCCCCACTGTTCCTCTCAATCCATGTTCACTCCTGAGTGGTACCCAGGCTCTTGCCATACCTCTGCATAATAGTTTCTTTTCCTTTTCTGTGCTTTTCCAAACTCTCACTGTCCTATTTGCACCAATTATTGTAACACATAGAAGTTTTCATTCTCCAAATCTTACATTCCTGGACAAGCTGTTGTATTTGAACACCAAGATTTAGAGAAGACCATCAATTGTCACAATATTCATGAAGTGTTTTCTTGAATTTGAGACTGGAAATAGCTATCAGATGATGGATACAATTTGGATAAAGATGGAATGGGCATAATTACTTTTCATATAAAAAGAGGCAGCTTAGGAAGGTGGGAAAGATGGAGGGATCCTATTTCAGACTATCTTGGTTCATATTCCAGCTCTGTCACTTACTTTGTGTCATCATAGGCCAGTAACTTGAAATGACTCTGGCTCAATTTTCTTCTCACAGGTGATTGCAAGTATTACTTGGCCAGCACCTAGTAAATATAAGCTATGTGCAATACTATTAGTAATAAAACAGAAATCTATCAGTGACATCAAGTACTTCATCAGTCCTGGCTGATAGAGGGATTCAAGATATAAAAGTGAAGGAATGGATGTCCTGGGAGATGTAAAAAGAGAGTGTCAGAACAGGGTGATAAATAGCCAGTGAATACAGTCATTAGGAGAGTCTAATACGGTGGTCCTTTCTATGAGACTTTTTCTTTACAACTTCATTTACTTCCAGCAAAAGATGAGCTCTTTGAGCATGACACAGAGCCAAGGACACTATGATGGCAATTAGGATACTGATAACAATGGCTTATTGATAAGATCTCAGCAGAGATATTCTCCTACATAAATTCGTAATCCCCACAAAAAAATCCTAATAATTACATATCATTTTCCCCATTATGAAGATAGGGAAACCAGGGTGCTGAGATATTATTTGCTCAGTTACACAGCTGAACCTTCGCAGAATTTGTTTAACTGATGACTCCCATATTTCAGTCTCTAGCAGAAATCTCTGCCTGAGCCCTACCTAGATTACAATTTTCAATCTCTAGATGGATATTTTTAAAACTTAAAATTGAAAATGTCCAACATTGTACTTGTCTTCCTCAAGTTGTTTTTCTGTCTACTCTGTTCCTTCAAAAAATAATCTCCTCTTCCTTCACTCCTACAACACTTGCTTCCTCTCTTTGGCACTTGCCACATTATGCCCCAGGTGCCCTCTAATGGGTGACACAGAGAGAGCAATATAAAGTGATCACTTTAAGCAAAATGAATGTGCTCTTCCTTCCCCCTGTGGTGGCTCTTTGTTCAGCAGACATGGGGTGAGAACACCTATAGCAGAACACAGGTAGGCTGACTTCTCAGAGTTATGTTTTGCTGTGATATATTAAAAGGCCTTTATGATTGCTTTCAGAGTGTGTTATGTATTGTGTATGAGAAAAAGAGCTGAAGATGTGACTAATATAGAGAGTGGGAAGGACTCCTGTCCCTGGACTCAGTGCCACAATGTAAAATATATTGCAAAGATTTCTCTTTCAAAGGATGAGTTTTCCAGGAGTTTCTGTATATGTATTTGATGTTTCTAATATGTGAAACTCAGTGCTTTCCATTAATTATATTTCTTAGCTAGCTTTGTTGGCAAGAATGTCAATTCCATTGACATTGAGGTGATAGGAAAGAGTAAAATGTGGTTCATAACAATTTTCTATCAAGATTTAAGAAATCAGTGAAAAATTAATGATATCATGGGCATTACATGCTTGTATTTTTTCTCTAGTATATAAGATTCTTGAAGATGGGTAAATTTATAACTCACACTTATGTTCTTGTGTGACAAGTAGACAGTGATGGTACTGATGTCTAAAGGTAGAAACTTACAATGCTTCCCCATAGATGCACTAGTTTTAACTGTGTGTTAAGAAGAGATATTTGTGGAGGAGAATATAATTTTTTTAAAAGAGTAGAATGTTAGGGAATGTGTAAATGAGAGGCAGTGGGTAAAAAGAAGATGAAAAGCCAATGTAGTCATTGGGAGAAAGAAGTCAGAGATAGTATAGAGAGGAATCAAGAGTAATGAAGTGTTTCTTTAGACCCTTTCCCCTTCCTCTCTCCTCTGTGTTGGGGACTAACACCCCCTCCCCAACTCTACATGATTCTCTTCCTGTTTCCAATCATTGTGTGTTGCCGTGTGGTCGCAGGGATGGACATGACCTTGGCCTGAGTAATCATGGTGGACCAAAGTTGATCCCAACTAGAGTCCTTCCCAGAGGTTTACAGTTACTGGAAAAGAGAAATTCTCTTTCCCCGTGATTCACAAACTGTAAGAATATGACTCAAGCTGCAAGTAGCCATTCATCCCCTGTGGGAGAGAAAGAGCCTGGTACTCAGAGAGATGGGGAGATGACAAGAGTTCTATTAGTTTATGGATTCAGTTTGCCTGAAAACAGAAGTATCTCTCTTCTTCCAAGTTCTGTGAACTGATATATTCTCTTTGTGCTTAAGCAAGTTTGAGTTGGGCCTTTTGTCACTCATAACCAAAAATTCCTTGTTGATATAGGAAACAAATGCCAACACTGTTATCTATGTTACTATGAAATCAAGGAGAAGAAAGATTGAAGAAAAAGGATAATTTCCTTTGACTTTTAATATTTACCAGTCATCTCTAACAGAGTAATTTCATTATGCTACTGAGGATAAAAGCTAGTTTTTAAGTGATTTATTAAATAACACCTAGGACTAGTGTAATTTTTTAAAAAATTTCTCTTGATCCTCACCACCACCTCCCTCAAACACATACACTCAACAGAATCTCTAAGTAGTTTTTGTTCACAAACAATAAATCAAATCCCCAGTATTATAATCCATCTACTTTAAAGCTGAGAAGGAAAACTGTAGATAGGAGCTACACACGAAATTCAACTTTGGTTCAGTTAAGTATTTAGTTCAGTGACTAGGAAAGCATTTCTGACTTATGAACTAAAGTATACATTCTTTTGGAAGTGAAGTATTTAAAATAAAGCTTCCATATGGAAAACATACATTCTTAGAACTCAAAATACCACTAGAAATTACCCTTCCTAATAGACCAAATTATAATGAATTAATAAACACAAAGAGTTGAATGGTTCGGCTTAGTATTTGTTAATATTTAGAAAGTACCTTGAATATGAAAGATAATTCACATGGCATGTAAGCTTTGGAAATCTGATACATTGTGAGAAACTAAATATATTAAAGAACACTTAAAGAAACTATTTTCTCAGTTGGGATTGTCATGTAGAAAGCAGATCTTTTGCTCTGAGTACTTTTGCTTCAGGTGGTGGAATTAATCGCTACATTGCTCTCTGGGGCAAAGCAGGAATCCCTTTCTCACTCTTAGGACATTTTTGCTAAAGAAACTGATTATGATTTAAAAGTAGGCTAATGTGCAAATTTAATAATTTCTTCACATAAAATACTTTGTAGCCTGGATCTAAATCTGGATCAGTGGGCATGATATGCTTGCATTTTATAAATGAGAATTAATCGTGCCCTTCCTTTTTGTTTCTATGGCTGGTGACCTCCTTGAGTCAACCTTTCGGAATAATACAGTTTGGAATATTCCTAGTCTATGGCCATTACCACTCGGGTTGTACACTTTTAGCATAGAAAACTCCATTTCAGGGCTAGAGAGCATGACTTTTTATCCTAGATTAGACTTGTTACCTGCTTTAAAAAATTACAAATTTTGATTGAGTTTTCTGACACGAACACATATTGTTGCAATGTACTTGTTAAAGGAGAAGGTTACTGGACACTAGGAATATATATTAAAAGACATATACTTTCTGAATTGTAAATGCTTAATTTTCTATTAAAGTGACATTCAGTTAGATTGGTCATGGTTCATCCAAATGAAGTGAGATAAAAGAATTTGAGACAAACAACCACCAAAATATTCTCTTTTGTAGTAGTTATTCCTGGAAATCTTTCTAGCTTTCCGTAAATATATTAGTGATTACTTAAGAAATATTTTCTTTTTTAACCCCCTGCCTAGAAACATTCAATTCTCAAATAACACTACATACACAGTGGTGGAGTTAGACAAAAAGAAGAAAAAGCAATCCTTCTGCATGAGGGGTTGATTCTGCTATATAATTAGAAAAACAGAATCCATAATTCACTTTGCATCTTAAAAAGTTGACAATAAATTAACAACACCTCATACTATTGTATGAAAGGAATATAATATGATAAAATACATTTTATATCAACTAGTATCTCAAGTACTACATATTCTCAAAATGAGGTCATCTCAGTACCTTGCCAGTAAAATGAAATATGATGAAATATAAATTAGTCTAGAAAATAAAACATTGTTCATATATGCCTATTGACAAAATGTGCAACTAGGTTAAATTTAACAAATGTTTAACACCAAATAATTTAGCATTAGAATAACAGAATAAATCTATTTTGTACTAACTTTGAAAGATCTTCAAGGCAAATTTTGCTGAGTGAAAGAAGCAAGATATAGAAAATAAATACATGTGGAAATATAAATAAATGAAAAATACCTAAACTATTAATAGTGCTTTTCAGGTTATTTTAGGGGAAATAAATAGAAAATAAGGAGTTGGGGGTAAAAGAGAAATTGTCCTGTTTTAGCTTGTATTTCTTTTTTGACATTATACTAAATCTTTTATATTGAGGATGTATTCTCTTATGATTTGGGTAATTATAACATTTTTAACCAGTATCGAATATTAGGCACATAACTACTTCCTTATGTATTTACCTAAAAATATATACTTGCATGTAAATTCATTTTTATAAAGATGTTAATACTTTATAAAATTTAATTTTTCCAAGGAATATGAAGATGACTAAATGGCTTTTTAAATCTCATTATAAGTTATGTCTTATATTGTATGTATATTGTATGTCTTACATGTATATATTTTATATCTTCCCAAGTGCCCAATATAGTGTTCCACACACAGTGAAGATTATTGATTGACTAACAAAAAATAAAAGTAAAAAAGAACTAAATTAAGGTACATGTCTTGGTACAACTAACATTTTTCAAAAAAATAGATAGATTAATGTATTCTAAAGATAGATAGATAGATAGAAAGATAAATAGATAGATAGATGGGTATTTGAGGAGACTTTTTAAAAGGGACAAAAATAGCTGTGTTATAAATTTTAAAAGTTAATTTTTTAAGGTTAAGAGAAGCTCCTGTATTCATTCATGTAATTAATAAATAATTATTGAGCACTTACTCTGGGCCAGCTGTGATTGAAGGTACTAGAGATTCAATGATGAACAAGACCAAGTACCTGCCCTCTTGGAATCAGCACCTGAGATCAAACACAAAAATAGTACAGAAGAAGATCCAGGAAGCCAAGAGAAAGGTAACATGATGACATGACGAGGTATCACCTGTGGTAGGCTTGATTAGGCCATTCTGGGCCTAGTAATAGGGTAAAGTAGAGCTCAGAAATATGTCATTGTAGCATAGTGACAACTCTAGGGTGACCTTGAATGACAATGACTGCCCCTCACCCCCATGGAGACCAGTACATAAAAGGTAGAAATCTCTGGCCCTGGGATCCTCTGAATTAACTGATCCCTCACTGTGCAAAGGCTTCAGTAACCACTGAAAGTGAAGTGACCACTGAAATGCAGGTGCTGTGAGAGAAAGAGCAGCAACAAGGAGATATGCATCTACCTCCATGGTTCCTTGATCTCATGAAAAACCTGCCCTGTTGGTTTGCTGGGTCGATGGTTTAAATCAAGAAGAAACCTTAAATTGAGTCCCAGTTGTTATTCTTGTCAACCTTTGAACTTGGATCAGCATTTGTGTTCTCTCCCAGGCTCACAGTTCATCAGGAAAGACAACCTTGTCATTAATCTCTAATCTTCAATGGAAATTCTTTTCATGAGACTTTACATAAAAGATATTTATTAGCCAGAATCATTCAAAGTTGAGAAAGATGCAGTGTTTTAGTCTCTAATATATTAAACAATCAGGAGAGAAAGTAGGCTTAAAAATTTTTTGATATATTTAAAATATATAACAATTTAACCCTTTTAGCATACAGAGAAATCTCATTTGAAGTAAAAGTGCCAAAAGTCTAAATTGATGACCTTCATTCATGCTGACCTTTGCCTTTTAGGTTAGGCTCAGGACAAATGGAGCAAGTGACTCCTCAGTCCATTCATCAGGCCTATGAATATCCATCTGTTGAGACTTTTCTTAGTGATAATTTTGCAAAATATGCAGAGATGCTATGTTGCCAATTCTTATAGCCATTCTCAATCAATGTGAAGGACATGTTAAGTTTTGGTTCCTTTAAGGGAATTCTACAAATTAGAGTGTTCTCAAGAAACAAATAGATACTCTACTCTTCAGACTGGCAGGTTTCAAAGACAAACAAAACCTTGGACTAAAAATACAGATTACCAGGCACTGCCCAAGGGATTCTAATTCAATAGACATAAAATAGAGTCTGGGCAATTGTACCTTTTAAAAATTTTTCAGATAATTCTAATGAAAGGACAGTTTTGGTAACCATTGCTTTGACTGAAGCTCTTCAGTATACATTATTTTAACTAGGCTATTATTCTACTATTAATATTTTGGTATATCCTTTTGGTTTTTCCCCCCACATAGCTCCTTTGTCACATAGTCAGAATAACAGTGTGATTAATTTTTTTCAAGTTAAAATGCACCAATTTTTAATATTCCAAAAACATCTACGTATTATTTGATTACTAGAAAGGTAATGTATGTAAATAATTTCCTAAATACATATTACATTTATAAATTCAAAAACAGAAGGGTAGTACCAAGTTACAATAAACAATATTAACTAAGACATAATCGGTTGAGATTTTTTAGATTACTGAAAACTCTGAAACTACAGTTAAAGAGGCAGTGATAATGTTAGCCAAAGTTAGAACCTCTAGAAGCTTGACAAATTAAACGGAAGAAATAGAAGTCCCACTTTTCTTGTATTATAGGTGAAAGAAGTTTCAGACCGACCATAAGGACTTTTAGAACACGATTCACAAACCTGAGAAAGTGGTTGATCATCTTTTACAGACATTCAGACAGAAGTGGGATGTTTAAAGAGTTCTATGTTGAAAATAGATGTAAATTCCAAAGAGATCATGGAAGTAGTAATTGTGAAAGGGTCATTTTTTTCTTTCCTAATATTATATAATTGTTATCTATTCCATGTTTTTATAAGGAAATAACTATTCTTCTATTTTATTACAATTTATATAAATACAATTTATTAAATTAAATTCCCAAACAACTGGAAAAACAACATTGCTTATTGCATTCTGCATATCAAATAGTTAGTTACTGGCCACTAAAATGAGTAGTATCTAAAATGAATATAGTTAGTATAAGGAGAAAAGACGTATTAAATTACTATAGAATATTCCAGGTAGTGGCAACTGACCTGTTTACAGAATTTTCAGAGCCAGGAACAGAGACAGAAACACCAGCATAGAACATTTGGCTCTTGTGGGAGTTTTACAACAGATGAGAAACTCATTTAAGATCACTAATGAATCTTTTAAGTACAAGCATTGAATGAAGATCCAATTTATTATGTACTTTTTTCTAACAATGACACAATTAGAATGTTTTTAAAAAGCCGAGAATTTTTCCATAGATTCCAGTCATTTTAGTATGATTTTAAGTTTGAATACACACTACACCCCAGATTTGTGTTGAGATACTTTGTAGTACTGTCCTCTCATGTCCAGATGCCTTCAATTGCACCAGAATGCAGTGTAGGATCAGTGAAACACAGTGCTGAAACACTGAAGCATGCTTTTTTCATACAGATGTTTTAATTGCATACAGACTCTGTCATTGACTATTAACATTGATGATGGAAGAAAGGCATTACTTTTCAGAGTGAAGGTCAATTTTAGATTTTTTAAAAATCACCTTTCATTTTTTTTCTCATTTTCTGCATTATCTTATGACAAGAAAATGAAACAAAAGGAAAAGGAAGTTTACACACATTTTATTTTAAGTTACAGTTTATATGAGCATCAAACATGAATGTTTTATTTAATTCTTTGGGTTGATACCTTTCTGGTTTCCTGAAATATAATACCCATTAATCCCTGTTTGCAGACACCTTGAAATATTTATTGAATAATACAATACAGATTCTAAAACATAATCTTCTTTTATGAATACTGGCACAATTTCACCCAGCTCTGTGAAAGATTTAAGAAAAATGGCAGGGCAAGATCAGACATTGTTTACATCTCACCTCCAGCAAGATATAACTTTACTCTTGGCTGACCTTTAAGCAAAAGCAATGGTTATGTAACCAAGTAAGCTAAAAACTAAACAGGAAAAGACAAGCAAGGGGTCACAAAGCCGGGAATGAACTACAAACTTACTCTATTTGTTAAACTTAGATTTTATCATGTTGCTCAAAGAAACACTAAGATTTTCCAAATGGAAAAATGCGACCAATATTTTATCTTTGCTATCTGAATGTATACATAAATATTTCAGTATTTAAAAGAAGTTATTTAGAAGTCTGCTGTAAAATGCATTGCAGTATTTTATAATGTCAAGCATCAGTATTACTCATTGACAAAATGAAATTCTTGAATGAACTGCATTCTATCTTCATATAAATATTGGTTATAATTAAAGCCCAAGCTATATTGTTTTTAAAACATACATTCTGAGGTTGTTTTGAAACTAAACAGATTTACCTTTGAAAAGTTTTAAGTGCAGCCTTATCAAAGGGCAGAAGAATAACTTCTTAAAGCCCTTTTCAGTTTCATCATTTACAGTATATAAATCAAGTTAATAGTTCCTACATTATATGTTTAATAGAAAAAAATCTTTTGAATGAGAAAAGAAAAAAAACCAAAATAAAAGAAATAGTACAAGCTAAAAATACTCCAAGTTTTCAAAAGATGTTATTTTTAGTAATATAAAAATGTTTTTAGCAAATTAAAGTTCTTTTTTTATGTCCCCATAATGAGTATCTTTAAATTTTTGACAGAATTGAATAGTCATCTAATATATTTTTATTTTCATATGTAATTGAATCTTTAATATATCTGTAAGTACTTTTTAAAATAATTCAAACAATGAGGCTATAACATAAATTGCTATTGAAGGAATATGGAAAGAAAGCTTGAGAATGAGAAATAAAATTGTACTGAAAAAGTATAAATTAAATAACAGGTACTGTATGTTGGCAGATGAATAGCACACAGATTGTTTACGATCTAGTGGATGAAATACAGACATGAGATAAGCAATTAAAATACAGTGGACAAGTAGTATAACCTGGGGAATCATATCCAAGTATCTAGCAGCAGGGCCACCTAAGTGAGTTTTGGCAGAGGAAGGGTCACTGAAGAAGACTTCCTGTCTAAAAATGAATGACAATGAGCCCAAAGGACTGCAAAGCCCACTGTAGAAATAAAGGTAGCTTGATATGATAGAGCAATGGATAGCAGAAGGTGAATGGTGAGGCAGGAGAAGAAAGCAGATCTGGAAGAACCCTGTAGTCATATAAAAGATTTTAAACTTCTTCTGAAAGAATTAGAAAGAAAGAAATAGACCAAAAACTACACCCAAGAGTTTTAAATGGGCCCAACATGATCATATCAGCACTTTGGGATGATCTCCCTGGTTGAGTTTAGAGAATGAATGGAAGGAATGTTAAGACCAAAATCCAGAAGAGTCCGGGTTGGGAGCCTATGATGTTAATCCAAGTAAGAGGTTATGACAGCACTGGGGAAGGAGGGGAGAAGATGGATTTAGGAGCTATTTAAGAGGTATTGAATTAAATATGCTTAGTGAGGGAAAGCAAGATGATCATGGTATTTACCGAAATATGAACATGGAAAGAGGACTAGATGGGGAGGGAAAGTGATAAATGTAGTTTTGGACGTACTGTCCTTCTCCTGAAAAGCTTGGATGTGGATGTCAAATAAACAATTGGATACATGGGAAAATTTGCATAGGCATTATGGAGTCTTGACATATAAATAAGATTTTTAAAAATTGTCATCTTTTCCAAATATGCATGTACAGTTCAGTAAACACCACCATCTAAATACATTACAGACCATGTTTTTACTAAAGTAATGATATTCTAATTAGGAAGGTAAATGATGATGTGCCCAGAATACCCTTTTGGGGGAGGAATTGGAAGAGTATGGTAAAATTTAAAATAAACTTTAAAAGAAGAAATACCATAAGATCAGACAAAGAATGAAAAATATAATGGGGCTAAGTCCAGAATTTGTCCTTCATTAAAGACACAAGACCTAGCAGTTGTTTTGATATTGCTCTTCTGTTTCATTTTTGTTTGTTTTGGAGTTAGTGGACTTCGTAAGGCTACTCAGCTTTTACAGTATTGTAAGGCGATTTGTATTAAAAACCAGCTATGACTATCTATTTCCCGTGGAGGAAAGATCCATAAATTATGGCTGAGGTTATTTGTCAGTTATGTAGTTTAAAAATTCTTTGGCAGATAGGATTAAAGTGTGAGAATTGATCCTGAACTCCAGCTGAGGGGCCTGTGAAATTATGAAGATAATATGTTCAGTACAACGTCTCCTGCTGCCCAATTTAAAGGTGCTGGGTAGGAGGTCAGTGGAAAGAGAAGGCAGTTGGATGGCACTATTTGAAATATTTTAAATAAATGTTTTGTAAGAGACTAAAGTATTATGTAAAGGAATGAATATTTTCTTTCTAAGCAGAATCTATCCAATCATTTGATTTATGAATGAGAGATTTCACTTAGAGTCTTAGGGCTTCCAGTCAATCCAGGTTTCAGCAGAGCATTCTTTTCCATGGTATAATTTTTAATGCCTTGTTTAATGTTTTTTTAATAAAATGACTAATAAGAAAGGCTTTATTTTTTCTTCCTACAATTTCCTCAACAAAATATTCTGTGATCTAATAATTCTCAGATAGCGAAACTTGCTTACAACTTTCTGCAGGGATACTTAACCTTTTTATGACATATTTGCCACACAGAAGCAGTCCTAAACCTCCTATAGACCCCAAGGATGTTACACTATAAATTGGCTGGATGAACCAAAGGAAGACAAAAAATAAGGTATCTCTCAGTTTTTCTTAGGAACAGCCAGGTATCCAGGAATCAGATGATTACGTACAAAAACTGAAGTTACTTGAATGATTTGCTATGGAAGAGTTTTAGGTATTTACAAATATGTATACAGTGTATGAAAATAAAAATAATTTCAAACTTATAGGAAAAACGAGAGAAAAAAACATGAAATATAAAGGAGGAAAGGAAGAAGGCACCAGAAATAAGTACGAGACACAAGATGCGTGAGATGGTATCCACTTGTTAAAGGTTAACTCAAAATGTTCTCTAAGCTTATAACATCAACAGGAAATTGTACTTAATTATGAGGTTGACAGTATCCACGAGAGAAAAATGGAGCATTAGTACAGATGTTCGTCAAGTTTGGTTTGCAATCTGAGAGGAAGAGAGGGGATATTTTATAAAGGAATGGACAATAAGTTCACATCATTACAGGAGAGGTAGCAAGGAGCTCCTCATCCGCTGTATCTAATGATGTCCTTCTTAGAGGCATGTGGCATAAAACTTGTGTTGTAAGAGGATTCTCAAGAGTGAGAGAGAATTAGGTTTCGAATTACCAATATAGGTTCTAGCCAGTAAAGATTGAGACCCCATGAATATCACTGCAGTTTATTGTTTACTGAAAAGTAGAAAGTAATAAACTATATAGTGTGCAAGGTTCTTAGGTTGTGATTTGTTTTATAGCTTAAGCAGAAGTGGCTAAAGTTAAAAACATGGAATCCAATGATGGCAGAATGGAAAGAGCCCTGGACTTGGAGTCAAAGCTTGAGTTTGAGTTCCAGCTCAGCTAACTTTTTGATTTGTTTATTATTATTATTACTATTATTATTATTATTTTCATCCAGCCCAAAATGTTGTACGCTAACTTTTAACAGAACAATTTTGCCAGGGAAAGTTATAGATGATCCTCCTGAGAATTCACATCTGTAAAAGGGAGTTAATAATACCAATTCAGAATGGTTTTGTGAAGATTAAGCAAATTATTGCACATAAACAGATTTTCAAATATATTTTGAAGATATATATCAAGTATATTGAAAATTGTTTTATAACTATCCCAAACAATAATTAACCTTTATGTGACTTTACAAGTAGTGATATGATTAGAGCCCTATTGAAATATATTTTAATTGTTATTATTAACAATATTCATGATTATTTGAGCTCCCAGAATCTGAAAATCAATCTACTAAATACTTTATGTGTTTCATCTTATGTAACTTTAAAACAGCATTTATGGAGCAATATTGTTAATCTCCACATTTTACACGTTGTGAAGTTAAAGGGGTGAAGTTACTGAGCATGTGAAGTTTGTCAAAAGAGAAGAGGACAAAAACTAAGAGAAATTCTATGCTGAAAGAAAAAAAGAGAAATATTTACATATAGAAAATGTCTGTTACACAATAAGATTAAACCCTTTTAAGTTATTGGTACTTGTTGGTAGCAGGTGTAAAATTTCTTTACAAGAAAATATTTAAAGCCCAATATTTGGAACTATGTTTGATATTAGGTAAGAGTTTTCAGGTAATTTGTAGAGGATCCTAATCTTTAGCGTTCAAAACCCAGGAAGCCCAGCGCATGCCTCTCTATGTAGTGTCTGCCACTGGAAGAGCCAGGCACCACCAGGAGTTTGTACCACGTTTGTATGTATGGCTACCATACAATTAAACAGTGAGGATACAAGCATGCTCAGCTCCTAAATGGTCATTTTCTTGCTGTATATGTTTTGGGAAGAATCCTTTTATCAATATCGTCTTTCAAATTAGAAAGTTAGTGTTTAAACTATCCCAAATGAAAATTTATTTTCATGTAAAGTCATAACCAGTTATTAGAAAAGACACCATTTGCTTTGTTCCTTTCGAGCAAAATTTTGTTCCAAGCAGAGACCCACAGAAAGAAAGATCTACCTTGCTTTCTGTCCAGAGGTTATGAAAATCCAAAGAGACAACAAAATAAAATGTTGAATAATAAAAAGCACTAAAGAAATATGAGACATTATTATTTTACCTTGAATAGTAAGTTCGTCCATAAGATTATAATATAATGGGCTAAATTAATTGCATATTATATATAATATATTTTAAACAAATAAAATATGTATAAAATATAGATGTATAAATATATAATCAAATCTATAACATATAAATAATTTATAATAAATATCAAGAATAGCATTGTAAACATATCAACAAAATTAATAATTTTTATTGATTCATTATCTTAAAATGCCTGAGGAATATCAATTTATTTATATGTTATTATTGTTATAAAAGCTGGCTGAACAGAAGATTGGTTCTGTATTGCTCCCATCATCACCCAACCATTCTTATTTGCTAGGAGAAATCATCATTTATTGCTAGGAGCTAAGAATCAAAAGAGAAAGAATGCACAGACCTTAAAGGCTTAATATCTAATTGCAGCAACAGTATGGATGTTTAAAAGAGAAAGAAGAATAAATAACAATACGATTTTGCATGTCCTAAATTCCAAATGAAAGATTATCTGTCTTCCTAATTTTGAGGTCAGACCCGCCAGCTCTGTGTTGATTTCTAAAGGATTCCAAGAGAAAACTAACATTATTTAAATATGCAGATAATTAGTGGAATAGAATATCAGGGGAAGGAACAATAGTGATGTACCTTTTGAAGGCCTCTGATTTCAAATTGCTTTCTCTTCCTTTGCTTCTCAATGAGGGAGAAATAGAATATTTTCCTTAATAATTTAAAAGTTCTATTATTTGGGGCCCATTCAAGTAAGATTTTGCTATAATAAGGAAATGATAATTAGATTAAGCTTTTTTTAAATACTTAGTTGATGTGAATTCAGTACAAACATTTTTACCTCCCAAGAGAAAAAAGGGCTGAGTTATTTGACTACCAGAATCAACATTAATGTCTTTCTACTGGCAGGAAGATTTGGCCTAAATCAATTCCCTATTTCATTGTCAAAAGTGGGAAAGTAGAGTGGAGAAAACTTTGGTTATGTCCTATGGGCAGAATTATTATAATAACTGAAGTCTCTGGTAGAGTAGAATAAAAAATACAAAAATATCTTATTGTGGTCAAAATATTCAAGTTTTTAATTTTATGGGTAGAAGAACTTAGTACTGGAGTTAATTAAGTTTCTTATTAGCATTTTAAAATGGTAAATGTGTTACTTTTAGGCATGTAGAGAGTCTGCCAAAAAAAAAAAAAAAAAAGAGTTTAGGGAAGCAGTGTAGTATAATGGTCAAATGCCCAAGCTCTGGCACCAAAGTGCCTAGGCATGAACCTTCTAACCTGCAAGTTGCATGTCCTTCGACAACTTACTTTTTCTCTCTAATGCCTTCGTTTTATTATCTGTGAATGGGATGCTGTTGTCTTTCCAGAACTCATATATGGAAACTTAATCGCCAATGTGACAATATTAAGAGGTGGAGCTTCTAGGAAGTGATTAGGTTATGATTGCAGGGAGCTCCTGAATGGGATTAGCACCCTTATAAAACAGGCTGAAAAGGGTGGCCAAGCCTCTTTTCCTTCCATCTTTTGCTCCACATGAAAACATGGCCATAAGGCACTGTCTGCGAAGCCGAGAGTGAACCTTCACCAGATACCAGACATTGGCTAGCAGTTTTATCTTCGACTTTCCAGCCTCGAGAACAGTGAGAATAAATTTCTAGTGCTTATAAATTATCCAGTCTCAAGTATTTTGTTACAGCAGCACAAACTAAGACAGAGAGTAATAACAGTACCTGCCTTATACAATAACCATGAATATTTAGTCAGAGAATACATGAGGAATATGCTTGGCACAAAATTCACAATAAATGTTAGCTGTTATTGGTAGCCAGTAATTTAGAATATATTTAACATTTTTCTTACAGTTTCAGTGCAATGGTTCTCAACCTCATCAGCACATTGGAATCATCTGGGATTCATTTTTTTTTAATTCTAATATCTGGTCTTACCCCTAGAGATTTTAATTAAATTGGTCTCAGGTGAGGCCTAGGCATCTATGAGTTTTAAAGTTTCCCCAGATAATTGTAACGTGCTGCCAGAGTTGAAAAGATCCAGTCCAAATAACCCATGCAGATGTATAGAATTGTCAGCATCTGAGCCAGTTCTAGAGTAGGTTCCCTAAACTATATTCTGCATAGCACGGTCCAGCAAGATGCTCCCTTAAAAATATAAATAAATAAGAAGTAACTTAAAAGAGAGAGATGCATAGTCAACTAAGCTTGACAATGCATATATCTCTGAGATTCATTTTTCACACTAGCAATTAAAAAGTCTGAGAAATCCTGCTTTAACTAAATTTATTTCCAATGTGCTCAAATTTCCATAAAATCTTTTGTAAAAAGAAATGCTTCCTTAAGGAATATTTAACTTTCTGTTCAACAACATAGTGGTAATCATCACCAACTATCATTCCTATTAGTTATAATATCAATTAACTAAATAATAAATATATAATTATGTTATATATATTTATTAATAGCTGCTAGTCCTAGGTACTGAAGATTCAAGGCTAAAAAGCACAGGGTTTAGCTATCAGAATTATCTGTGGTGTCTTTTTTAAAATCACAGATACCTCGACTTCACAGGAGTCGTACTACTTTATGAGAATGGACCTGCCAATGTATTCTTTAACCTTTCCCTGGGCTTCTAATAATGAACTGGGTTTGGAAATCATTGATTGGTAACCTAGCCTTTCAAGTAAACCTTCTAGCTGCCATCTATTTTGCAAAAAATCAATGAAGAAAACAAAGCTAGAAAGAAAAACCACTGGCCAATCCCAGGAAAAGGAAAGAAACAAAGGAGGATAGATGATAAAGGAGAAGGAGGATGACACCGTGGAAATGCAGTTGAGCTGCACAATGTGCATGTGTGTGTATGTGTGTGTGTGTTTGTGTGTGTGTGTGTGTGTGTATGTGTGGTGTGAGTGATGAGATTGATGGCATTGGATGGAAAGGGAGTAGGGAAAGGAGTATGCTTTGAATCCATCTTGGGCTGAGAAGGAACAGAGCTCTGTCCTTTATCAGAGAGTGATGGCAAACAACTCCCATCCCTTAGCTAAAGGTAGTAAGAAGAGTGGAAGAGGAGGGAAACTGCACAAGGAGAATAATGTGATAATAAACTTGGGAGTTGAATAGTTTAGGACAATAGCCTTCACACTTGTTCAGATGGCCAGAGGAGCTAGGAATCATCTGCTCTTTGGGGAACAATAGGAAATGTTGACACAATAGACTTACAATATATACACACACTTCTTTTCTATAAGTCAGGTATTTCCATTTCCTGGTGGCAGCAAGATAGACTCAAAGGAAAAGGTTTTCAAAGATGCCATGTTTCTTCAAATTCAACTCTTTCAAAGGAAGAGTCTTCTGGGGTCCCACTTTTTACATTTTGGAGGTTCTTTAGAGATTTTGACTCTTAGGTAATATGCTTAACTGTGCCTCAGATTAAAACATTCCTTTCTAGACTTCAGCCAAAGAAATCTTCTACCTCACTATTAGATTTTTGTGGGAAAGAGGTAGCCATTGCCAAACATGGAAAGTTATGGTTCTAAAAATACAACCTCAAATTAAAGAGACATGTTAAACACAATGCCCATGTTGGAATTTCTATTTTAAGGGGAGAACGCCTGTTTAAAACCAGATCTTTTTTGGGAAAAATAGATTTGTGTGATAGTATATATAATTTTCAAAATTCACTTATGAAGTTGTGAAATGAAAATTAGTGTTAATCTCCACCTCTATGAACATCTAGTTTGGATAGGGAGAAGATATCAATGTCTCAAATTGGTTTAGCGATGCTGCCCCATACTGCTGCAGACCTGGAAGCCCTGAGACATGGCTGCCCTCTTGTGGCTTGCAATCAAGCAGGCTTTGGAACCACTCACAGTGTCTACTCCCTACCAGAAACCAAAGAACTTTAGGCAGCACTGTGCCTGGGATCAGAGCAGAAACTTAAAGTCATGGGTAACTTGTAGAATCCAAATGTTGCAAAAATGTTAGACCCTGAATGTTGAGAAATGGAAAGCTTAGGTGAGGGTTTATTAGGAAGATTTTCCAACCTGAAGTGATTGTGACTTGATTTCTTTGGGAGACTTCACCTAAAACAAGTATATAACAAAGTGAATAGGGACTGACGTTTAGGGAGATAAAACTGCTCTATGTTCACTATACGATTTTCATTAATAGCAGGCTGTATAACACAACTTGAAGGACAAGTCCTGTTCTACTTCAAAGTTGAAGAAGAAACAAATTATAGCCAAGATTCATTAAGCATCCTTGGCCTTTTTTTGGTAACCCAAAGGAATCTCTCAAGTTCTCTCCGTGGCTACCTTGATCATACACCAAAAATAAGTTTGAATGATGGAGATCAGGATCAAGACATAGGGAAGAATTTGGTAAGTTGGAAAGTTACTCTAGTCTCTAGCAGTTCTGTAGTATAAGATGATTCTTCAGTCTTCAAATAGAATCCCCTACAACCTCAGAGTCATACCAGCTTCAGATTGAAGGCTGAACACCCTAATTTAGTTTGCATGGATGGATTGTAACGAATTTCTCTGTAGATATCCGG
This sequence comes from Cheirogaleus medius, assembly GCA_008086735.1. Classification (NCBI taxonomy): domain Eukaryota; kingdom Metazoa; phylum Chordata; class Mammalia; order Primates; family Cheirogaleidae; genus Cheirogaleus; species Cheirogaleus medius. The sequence goes on from VBSM01003176.1 coordinate 27,107,701, forward strand.
CTAGTTGCTTCTAGCATTTAGCAGACATCTATCACGAATCAAATAAATTCAGTAACCACATGAACTGAGTGTAGAAAAAACTTTTTAGGTGTCATTGTTATTAGTGTTTTGGCTTGGTTCAAATGTAAGATTCACAATTTTATAGCTTGTATCTAGGCTATAGAACACTTACTAAGTTCTATCTACTTTGGGCAAGTGCTGGGTTAGGTACTTCACATGTATTACTCCATATCATTTACAAAACAACTTTATGAAGCAGAGAGAAAGGTATTCTAACTTCCTCTTTTCTAGCTTTTCTAACTTTCTCTTTTCTAGTTAGTGGGATAACCAAAATTTGAAACTAGACTGGACTGACTCTGTAGCATATGTTATTTCCACTACACTGGGAAATCATGAGTCATTCTCTGCTGAGGTATGTTTTTTATTATGTCTAACTGTGAGCACACTTTCAGAAGCAGTAGACAGTAGCTATTAATTATTGTCAAAAATAGCAGCATAGTAAAAATTATTTCCATGTATATTTGGTAAACATTATTATTCACATAAACAATATTTAAAAATCTCATTTAACAGGTCAATTCATTCAGCTACTTTGACTGCACTTTGCAGCTCACTCATCTTGATTGGCCACCATGATAAAGTACTTTTCAAAAAACTAAATATTCCATATGAAACATATTATACCAAATACTGTTTTTCAAGGGCTGGAGTAGATTTGAAGCTCCTTTTAAGGAAAAATTTAGTCCTTCCAAAAGGTAACCTCTTGGCTCACTTCCACATACAAGTAGACTGACCTTTGAAAAAACATACATCTTCAGTTTTTCACCTTTTATAACAAAGTAATAATTTCTGCATCACCCATATCTAGTTGGTAAAGCATATGGATCTATTTTCCATTAATAACATAAAGAAATTACCCATGAATTGATTTCCATTCTATATTTGCCAAAGCTTATTAGAGATTAACTATCTATTCATCTCTCTAGATTCTCTAAGCTTCATCTCTCTAATAAGCTGCATCATGGCCTGACCACATGCCTGGTCACTATTCTTGCAGCTCCCTGAAGCAGTGTTGAGTGGAGCACAGGGCATGCATAGACCTGGGGTCATGTTCCAGACTCTCCACTTATTAAATGTGTAACCTTGAAAAAAAAAATAGTCTCCTTGAGCCCAGTTTCCTCACCAGTAAAGAAACTTTAGAAATTCAGTTTGGCTCAGCAAACATATTTAGAATAACAATTAGGTACCACATTTTGTGCTGGAATTAGGTATAAAAAGATTTATTCATTTGTTGAGCCAATATTTATTTTGAGCATACACTATATCTTAGGCACTGCCTTAAAGACTGACAATAAATCTTTAAACAAGACTGAAAAATTCTGTGTCCTGATAGCTTGTATGTTAATAATATATTTAGAATACAAAAAAAGAAACCAAGAACTAATGCAATATGAATTCATATAGGTTATGCAACGTATGAAGAAAATAAAGCAGAATGGGCAGGTGACTTTGTGGGAACATGGCTACTTTAGGAACAGTAGTCAGGCAGTCTCTCATCCAGGGAAAATCCCATCCCATTTGAAAGATATTGATGATCATCTCTGTGTTCAAGGAGTTTATTGTGTAGCAGAAGGTAGAGGGACATAAGCATACTTTCAGTTAGGATGGAGGTATATGTTTAGAGATTTCTTGGGACGATGTATTCAAACAATGCAAGAGTGACTCACACAAAGTTATGCACAAATAGGTACTCGACAACAGTTATCTTCTCTGTCTTTAAGATTTTAAATGAGGTCCTTCTCATTTAATCAACATAAGAGAAAACCAATTGAATCTTTATGGTGACTTCTTAAAATCAGTCTAATTAGATGTTTAAGGAGCATATGCATTGTTTTCTGAGAATAAACATTATATAACTCCACAGATTTCCCTTTTCTCTTGGCCTTCAGTATTAAATATGGTGCTTGATTTTAGCCATTAGCCTTTATTTCTTTTTGTGTCTTTATTTCTAATCATCCTCTATTATTGTTTCAATGTCATAAACAGTCTCAATTTTTTCTATATATAGATAGGAAATAAATGTTTTTAAAAATATACTCACCCACTGCTGTTATTTTTGTTTCTGCTATTTAGAGAAAGTGCTTGGTATTTGAGTGGAAAAAAATACTTCTAGTATTAGTATTGCGCTTTTCCACATACACCTCATTTCTGCAACATATACCTTGGATAAGATGGAACAAAACTTTGTTAGATAAAGTCACTTTAACCCATTCCATTACTTTTCCATCATACATCTGGGTGGTTTTTTTAATTTCAAAGTACATAATTTATAATAAAACCCTATTGATACAATCTTATTAAAGTAGAAGCCAATACAAACCATTAACAAATCTAAAATACAGATTATCTTTAAACATATGTATAACATAGTGATTAAAGACATGATTTTGGACTTAGACACACTGAGGGTCAAATATTGTTTCCTGCACACACTGATTGTGGCCTAGGTGTATGTTTCAGTCTTTCTGGGTTTCATCTGTACAATGTGAGAAATAACATCTACCTAATAGGATTCTTTTGAGGCTGAAGACATTATAAACATTAAACAACATTTATAAGCTGCTTAGCAAAATACCTGATATATAGTAAGTATCCAAAATAGACATTGATTATTCATATTTCATATAAATTTTATCATGTATCCTATAGAATAGTTTATGTGCTATTATACACTATCAAAGAGAAATGAATCTTCAGTCCCTTCTACCCATTGGAATTCAAGCTCAGGCAGCAATAGGATATGCCAGAACAGAGCCAAACAATAAAAAGATCCAATCATATTTATATAGTTAGATAGAGGCTGTGAGGCTAATCATGGGGGAAAGGCCAAGGGTTGGTGTTTTTAGTGTAAGGAAATAGGAATGTGAGACTAAAGATATGCCTAGAACTGAAAGAGACAGACAGGATGTGAGTACTTTTGCCTAAAGAGTTAGAATTTTGTCCAAGAAACAGATCATCTTAAACCTGCATGGGCATATGACTACTCAAGGCAAGTGGTAGCATTTGTCAGGGAGTCAGGCACACGGGTGGACTGGTATTGTATTAACCTGGCAATGGGCATAAGAAAGCTCCAACAGAGAGAACCAGGTCTGGGAAAAGCAACTCCAGTCGCTGCAAGGATTTAGGTCAAAACAGGAATCCAGGTTGCAAGTCAGAGGACCTAAGTAAGCCTAGATTCAGCGCTCATCTTGCAACCACTTATCTTTTTCCTCCATAGAAAAATACCTGCTCCAGAATCTTGCATGGGGTTAAGTGGCCTCAGTGGCAAAATTACTCTATAAAGAGGTAGGAGCCCAGTAGTTCACTGTCTTAGTTCATTTTCTGTTGCTGTAACAGAATACCTGAAACTGGATAATTTGTAAGGAAAAGGAATTTGTTTCTTACAGATCTGGAGGCTGAGAAGTTCAAGATCAAGGGGCGGCATCTGGTGAAGGCCTTTTTGCTGATGGAGACTCTCTGCAGAGTCCCAAGGTGGTGCAGGGCATCACCTGATGAGGGGGTGAGTGTGTTAGCTCAGGTCTCTCTTCCTCTTTTTATAAAGCCACCAGTCTCACTCCCATGACAGCACATCAATCCATGAATCCATGAGCCCTCATGATCCAATCAGGTCTTAAAGGCCTCACTTCTCAATACTGGCGTCCAGGCAATTAAATTTCAACACACATTTTGGTGGGGATAAACCTTCAAATCATAGCACTCATGTCACACAGGATATAGAAACAAAAGATGTAAGATGTTAAAGCACCTAGAGTGGCAATTGTGTAATGAAATGGGACACAGTGACTTTATACAGATGATATACAGAGCAAGGTTAGGTTGGTTAATTTTCTAAGTTTTCTGGTGCCCGTTTCTAGTAGTTTACTACTCAACTCATAGATTCAATTTCTAATTCTCTAATTTAAAAATTTGATGTGCAAAATCTGAGGAGCCAGATTAGCATCAAAAAAGAAAGGTAACACCTCAGATAGCTGGAATGGCAAGAAGTCTCAATCTTCTTTGCATTTATAGATGCATGAAATAAATAAACTCTTAACCACCTGAAAGATTATCTTCTGCCTCAGGAGTTTTGTGTTTATAATCTGACATTGATAAAAATCTCCACGAGAAGCATGTTTATTGTATCTAGTCCTTTGGCAAAGATACAGTTATAGAGATGATGAATGGCCAGGACAGGGAGAAGCGTCTATTAAACTAGTCATAGTTGACACCATGTTCCAGCACATAATGTTTGACACTTACTTACAGGTTACTGAAATGATTATGTGCTCAAGAGTGAATCCATGCCGACAAACCAACCTTTCACTGATGAAAAGAGAGCCTGTTATTTTAGAGCGATTCAAACTTAGATTTAGGCTTTCAAGTAGGTATAGTGTATATTGATGAAAACCAGGCAACTTTCAGCACTGAGACTCAATAAATAAATTGATAACAATTCTTTTTTGTTCTTTTTATTCTGGCAGCAGTGAAATCAAATTAGAGTTTATAAAAGCTTACAGTATAATGTGATACAGACTATCTAACTGAAGCATAATTCACTAATTCAAGAAAATGTTTTAATCCTATTTCAGATATGGTAAACAGGGATGCCAGAAAGCTTTAACATTTCAATCAAGCTATAAGAAATAGAAGGATTGCCATATTTCCTAAAGAAAAAATAGCAATTAATTCTTCTTAAACGTCTGTTAAACTGGATTTTGACTTTGACTGTTAGTCGCCTTTTAATCATTAACAGAAACAACTGGAAAACAGCAAATGAGATTCTGCCTCTCCTCCTAGGCAGAGGAAGGTCAAGTTTCCCATGGATAGAGAGGCAGGGAGTGGTGGCATTATAATCTCTTGAATTTTTCCAGATAAAAATAAATTCTGAATTCAGGAGCTAAGAGCCCAAGAAGCTGGCAAGGAGTTCTGAAAACAGGTCCAAAGCCAGACGGATGTCCAGGAAGATGGTGGCTTGCATGGTTTGCGTATGGCCTGCACTGCAGCATTGCCTTCCTGGGCCCTTATAACACAGCTCAGAGATCAAAGGCTTGATACCAACATGGTACCAAAGAATTGTTACAAATCTTATTTTAGAAGTTTTATTATATTGCAAATATATTGTTATTCAGCTGAGAAGTTGTACATTCAAACATTTCATCATTTTTCTCCTACAACTGCATTTTTAAAATTCTTATGTTCAAGGTGTGAGAAAATGAAAGAGAGTTGAGGATGAGCTAGCATACTATAAAAATGCCCAAATCTCTTATTTCTTTAACTCACATTTTCTCAATCAACACAAATCAACACACACTCACAAGAAAACCATGCACCAGGAAATAGGAAAAGGGCTTTAGAGTACAAAGAAGATTATAATGTGGTTTATGCTATGGAAGAAATTTTGACTAGTAGAAAAGAAGAAAATGTCAATACAGAACAATACGGTGATACAACATCCTATATTGGAGGTCTATGTGTAGGACCAGCACCCTAGTATGAGCTGTGACCTGGCCACCAGTGAGAAACCTTAGAGCAATTTCAAAAGTAGTAAATTTTTCTCACTCTCTTTTTGCATCTCTCTACCCTTTCTAGTGTTTCTCAACCTTGACAACCTCCATTACCCCCAATTGCATTCCCCTTTAAAATTTTCCAATAAATTTCTTCACACTTAGAAGAAAATCTAAACTCTTTTTTCTGATTAATAAAACCTACAAGATCCGTCTCCACCTTCCTTTTCAAGCTCATCCCACTGATTCATTAGACTTCAGCTACACTGGTCCTCTAACACTCAGTACCTTGCAATCTTTTGTAGCATCAGATCACTTTGGGGGCACACTAAAAATTCATATTCTTATTCAGAAGGTCTGGGGTGGGGAACAAAATTATTACATGTATATTAAGCTCCAAGGCAGTGCTGATAGCTCTGGTCCTGGGACCACATGCTGAGTAGCAAGGTGCTGGAGGACCTGTGTTCATTCAGACACTGTCAGACTACCCTGTGCCCTTATTTGTAGCAACACAACTGACCAAATTTATTCCCCCCTTGAAATCATGGTGCTTGTTCTTTCTGCCGGGGACTTGCTTTCCCCAGATCTTTGTGTGTCTGGCACCTTTGGTCATGTAGGTCTCAGCTGTCAACTCCCAGAAAATCTTTCTTAATGATAATATTAATATCTAAAATGGTCCATCCAATCCCTTAGTCTATAACACTCAATCAACACATTTTCCTATTTTATTGCCTTAATTAAACTTGTCACTCTCTGAATCTTATTTTTCTCTTCAGTTACTTGTAAGCTCCACGAAACAATGGCATGGTCTGCACTGTTCAGCTCTATAACTCTAAACATAACAATGCCTGATCCACAGGGCTGGCTTCATGGGTGCAGGATTTGTACAACTGCACTGGGCTCTCTGGTTGGCTTAATGCTTTGTGGTCGCCATCTAGAAATTCACAGTTTTATCTTTGAACTTGTGTTTTGTAAGTGAAGTCCAATGGGAGAATGGAACATGCATGTAAGCAGAAGAAATGCACTCAGTATATTTGTCCTCCTTTCTCATATCGTGTTCATTTTGCCCCATGAGCACAGAATTCTGATGGACCCACAGGCGTGGGCATTCAACAAGACTCAAAGCAAGCACAGGGTAAATGTGTTACATCCATGACTGAATAAGTGGAATGCTAACAACCTCAAGAGGCCATGCTTTCTAGTCAAACCAAAACTTGCTTCCAAAATACAAAGAAGACAATGGTGTTCTGAGAAACAAGAATGACCAAGTAACCCTCTTAAATCGTCACTACTGTTATTTCCCTAGCTGACCAGTTACACAGGAAATAATGATATACTAAGGAATATAGGAACACCCATAGCTCCTTTCCCTATGCTCTTCCTTACTCAAGACAAAGGTAGTGGGTATTGGTAGAATGTGCACATATTAAGAAGTGATACAAAACCAGCTGAGTTAGTTTTGTTCAGTGTTTCTACTGTTTTGTAAGAATAAAATACATATCCATATACAAACTGTGAAATAAAAATTGTATAATTTTTTGAACCTGAATATAGGTTAAATGCTCTTCTCATTCAAAATTGGCATTGCATAATATAAAAATAAATGGTAAAATTCATGCTAATAATTCAAAATTCTATTTTCCTTACTAAAATAATAAATTACAAGACAAAAACACACACAAAAAAGCATCAAAAGAAAAAGTGCTAAAGAAAGGAAAAGCTTTCTATTTTAGTCCTTTTAGGGTACTTTTTCCTGCTTTTTGAGCAAGGAAGCCCACATTTTCATTTTCCACTGTACCTCACAAATTATATAGTCAACCCCACTGATCTATAGAAGTGCTTACTGAATAAGTAAAAATTTTGTGCATTTACTATGTGTCTGGCACAGTGTTAAGCTCTTTACATAGATGATCTAATTTTATCCTTAAAATAACCTTTTGAAATAGATATTACCATTTAACAAATAAGAAAACTAAGACTTAGGAAGATTAAATAATATGGCCAAAATCTTAAAAGTTTGTTAGTAAACAAACTAGAGTTCGAACAAGGATTCAGATGTGTAGGACCCCAAAGCCAGTCTCTTGATGACTCTGCTGTAATGCCTCCCCAAAGCAAGTCTCATTTCAGCCTTTCCTTGAGCTGCTGGGAATATTCCAGAATGGGTTCGAGGTTCTAGTCCAAACCAAAGTGAACCAAGAGTGCCAACCCATTTCTACTTGAATCCAAAAGTCACTAAAAAGATTCCAGTTCTGTGTATACATTCAGATTATCACATTGATCCTTGTAAATAATTCATGATTAGGTAGGTACTGAACACCAGTTAAATCCGGAATCTCCTGGAGTATTTCAGCATTTGTATCTCAGAGACTAGGGAAACTTTCAGCCTCATTTTGACATCTTATTTAGCCCTCTACGATGAAGAATTTTACTGGTCTACATTAGGATCTTTTAAGTCTTTCTGGCTATATTCTAGAGCACTAAGAAACAATGTCTCTCAGCAGTTTTAATCTTCTTTGCCCAAATCTCACTGGCAAATACGAGTGCATCTTTTATTCATGGTGTTGAATAAAAGCCTCTGCCTGGATATGCCTGGTGTTTAAAATATTTTAAATAATGTTCACTATGGTAACAATATATTTGAAGTTTCTGTCATTTGGACATTAAAATGTTCAATTAGAGGGTGAAATATAGTACCATCCACTTGAACATTTAGTATTAATGAAAGGGAAAAAATCAGCATATATCAAGCATCCCTTGTTTTTATTTTAGTATTTATTAGAAGAAAGAATCTATTATTTAACATATATGTGATTAAATGTATTTTAACATTATAGTTTTTAAATCAAATATTTCCTTTTAGTATACATTTTTGATAAAAGTATTTATTACTATAAACTCATTTTGAGATCAGATGTGTCGTAATAGGTTCAGTATGTATAATGGGGCCTAATCATAGGCACTTACCTTCACTCTACTGCAAGGTGCAGAGCTCTAGATAATTACATGGTAACACACTCATACATCATGGGTTGTGAGAGATTTTCAAATAGTTCTAATTTTGTTGATATTAACATCCTCAAATATCTATATTCACTTTTTCCTTATTTAGTATAAAAATCCATCAGAGGTACAAAATTTAGTGACAGAGCCATTGGAGTTTCCTTTAATTCGGACTCACAGTAAAAAAAAAAAATCGCTTAATTGTAAACACTTCTCTAACTTTTAAATTCTACTTTTGTCTGTTATAGAAGCCAGTTACCTTCACTGTTAATATAAGCAAAGAAATGACAAGAGAAAAATTGGTAATTCTCTTAACCTCAATTTCCTTATTTATAAACTGAAGACAAATGGACTTGATTTCCAAAGAATTTTCCTTCTCTACAAATAAAGTTCCTTTTTCCCTCTGATAGGATCCCCACATGATCTCACCCTTCATTTTGCTTTGGCTGTTAATATTACTTATGGCCATTTAATTTGTTCAACAATACATTAAATTACCAAAATAATTCAGGCAAAAACTACCCATGGTCATTGTAATCAGTAGCATTATTTAGATGAATACATATATTTTTGTTTGGATTCTTACCTACATTCCTTACTTCACTCTAGGTAGAAATGCCAACATTGCGTGTGGTGCTGATATTAAAAAGTGTCAATTTCCATCTACTTTGTCAGGCCATATGAATCTTTTTCCATCTCTTAATTGCTTGATGTGCTATAAAAGTTTGCTCGGTGAAGGAAGGAAGGTAGGAAGGAAGGAATAAAAAAAGAACAAAATGTTCAGTTATCCCAAAAGAAGTGTGAGGCACTTTCACAGATAATATATTACCAGTAATGATTTTTTTATACATATTTTTTTATTTCAGCATATTATGGGGGTACAAACGTTAACGTTACGTATATTGTCCTTGCTTCCCCTCCCCCCTTGAGTCAGAGCTTCAGGCATGTCCCAGTAATAATTTTTTTAAAAAGATCCAATGATTACACCAGAATTGTTCGTGCATGTCTGTTTGTGCATGTGTGCATGTGTGTGTGTGTGCGTGTGTGTGTGTGTGTTTATGTGCGTATCTTTTGGAAAGATTGAGAAAAAGAAAACAAAACACTAAGAGAGAGAATAAGAAAGAGAATCTACAAACAAATATTCTCTCAAAACTTTTCAAACTAAGCTCCAAATGTTACGATATATCCATGAGGCATGCCCTCCCTCAGTCTCATAAACAAAAGTATGAAACATGCTTAGAAAAGTAATCAAGGTCATTTCCACAAGTATTCTAAGCATTTAGAGCAGTTGTTCTCAACCCTGTCTACACATTAGAATCATCCAGAAAGCTTTTTAATAATGTCTGAGCCTCACCTCAGATCAATTAAAATCAGATACTGGGCAGGACTGGGCATCCCTACTGTTTCAAAAGCTCCCTTAGGGATTCTAATGTTCACTGGGGTTGTGAACATTGATTTAGAGTAAACCCTATTATACAGTGCAGTAAGAAATAGATATTTAAATTTTAAGTGAGAAGGCCATTTGTATTAGGAGTTTGAAGTCACCTTACAAAAACTCATGATATATTCTGCCCATTCTTCAATTATGACCCAAACCAGAAATCAAAAGCACCTGAGACCATGCTGAGCTTGTGGGATTATGAGTCAGTGATCATACGGCAGCCTTGAAAAGAGTCCTTTCCTTGATGTGTGCTGACCCTCTTTCCACAGTGGCCATCTCTCCAGGTAAGCTCTGGAGAACCAAACCACCCTGCCTGGCACAATCTCTTCTTTAAGCTTTTATTTTTTCCCCTCCTGTTTGAAACGGTTAAATTGAGGTAGAAATGTAATATTCATGTGGTACATTGAAGCTCCCTAGACTGGAAATTTTTATTTCTTTGCCAAAGGAAGCAAGAACAGTTTGCAGGCAAAAATATTAAAATAAAAATCGCCTACATTTTTAAATCCCTCTTTTATTTGGTTTCTTACCAGACCAAAGTGAAATGTGACCTGCAGCTTTGAGGTCTCGCCCAGAATTAATAATCTCCAGGTGTATTCAAAACCATTAATTGCCTCTGAAGGGAGCAAAAGGAGGCTTCCCCAGAATCCTGTTATTCGAAGGAGAGATACTGAGCTCAGTGTTTGCTGCTTCAGTGAGTTCCTATGGCCAAGGTATTCATGTTGTGCTTAAACTATGAAGCTTGCAAGGAATAACTTGGGCAGAGAACTTTGTTGTACTAGCATGAATGCACTGAAGGCCTTGTAAAGAAGGTTGTTTGAATTACATGTATGTTAAACAGTTTCAGAAGAACTGTTTCCACTTTAGGTTTTTGCACAATAAAACCCAAATTGCGCTTTTGACTACTGAGCTGAGTCTTTTAACTTGCTTTTTTTCAAAAATAATAAACCCCCTTCATAATGACTGTGCAGCACTGTCACACCCTGACACAGTCTATTTCTTCAACCCCTATGTCATTAAAAGAGGCGACTTATTTATGATGATTAATAATAATGAAATATGTATGAAGAAATGAATTATACAAATGCTGCATTGTACATAAGAGGGAGAGATACAAATTACTAGGTCCTGATTACCTGCACCCCACCACAAATAAGAGACAGCAGAACATTTCTCTCCAGCTGATTTTCCTCGGGGATTAGAATTTAGGAAGTAGGATATGAAAAAGTTTGAAGGGTGTTTGGACAGGCTCAAATTCTTTTTTAACTGTGGATTTGTAAAACTCCACTCCTCTCCTCTGCCCTACTCCCAGCTTTTACTGTTGCCACCACATCACTTTATTTAAGGCAGCCTAGAGTACCTGTGTCAATGCCATCTGATGGAATGTGTCAATTGCTTTTGTCTCAGCTGACACAGAAATACTAGACACCCTCCTGGTGCTTTTCCTGAATATCGATACGTTAGTATGTGGGAGGTGTGTGTGCTGAGCAGGTGCATGAAAGAGCACATCCCACATAAACAGCAGACACTGTGGGTGTGTGTGAAGTGGGGTTAGGGTGTACACGAGGGGATCAGTTCAGAGACAGATCACCATCATGGCATGCTTGTTAATTCTTTATCGCTCATGATGTATATCTATTTCCTCTGGCTAGTATGTTTGTCACTAGGGAAAGAAATTAAGACATAAACAAGCCCAAGCTCCCCAATTATCACATTTGATAAACAAATGGATGAAATTTTTAAAAATATAAATCATTTTAAGTCCACAAAATGTAAATGAATTAATATGCCTGCTAAAGCTGAAATTCCAGAGATTTGTGGCTAAAATTCCTAGGAGGCTATAAGCTCTCTCTTATCTACTTTTCTCAGTTGCTCAGACACAAGCAATGGCCTTGTTACCCATGAAAGAAATATGTCACCTTGTTTTCAGAAGACCTGGCTTAAATTGCCTAGGGCAATTCCTCATTTGGAAAAGTTGCTAGAATCTTGGCAATACCTGGAACAGAAATAAAACTACTTCTATGCTCTCCAATAGGATAAGATCCTCAACACATGACAGTCTTGAGGAATACATATGATCATGTCTAGCCAAATCACTAGGCGATTATGCCCTACAAGCTCATTGTTATTTTTAGCTATTTCCAAAGCTTTTTGTCACATTAATCTTCCCATAGACGTTACATATACACACACACAACAGATGTTCTTACAGATAAATTATGTGACAGAGAGAGAAACATGACACTTTTAGGAGATAAATATTAAACTAAGTCAAAACAAAATATGGAGTTGACAATCCTTATAGTCATTTGCTGTTGTAATGGAAGGTCCTGATTGTTTTGTATTTGTTTTTGTCAGATGGAGAACATAAAAAAATTTTGAAAATTCACTGTAGATGAAGTCAATTTATAACTGTGTATTTATTTGTGATTTCATTTATTATTGCTTGTATCTTCATTAGAATATAAATGCTTTAAGACGTTGATGAATCTGACTTTATTCATTGGGGTTTACCTAATACTTATATATAGTAATTTCTCAGTAAGTTGAATGAAGCAAAAAAATTTTTAATCTTGCCATAAAGGGAAAAGACATTAATCTTCTGTTTTACATTACTGATGGCTTGGTTAAGAATTAGATTTACCAGTAGGTACTTCTAAAACTTACCCTTTCATGTGTCATCTCAAAATGAAACTTGAACATGTTATAAAAATATCCCATAAGAGAATTAATAAGTATGCATTCATCAAAAGGCAGTACTATATACATAATCTCTTTATTTTTATTACTGATGGCCTCCCTCTCTTAATTCATAGCATTTTAAAGCTCTAGTAAGAAGGCTGAATGGCCCACTGCTTTATAATTCATCTCAATTTAAACTTCTGAATTTTTGTGTTAATCTTAATCATTTTATTACTCAATTAAACCTAGTTACCTAGCCCATGTAAAATCTAGTTCATAGAAAAATTTGAAAATTAGATGCCTTTAAATAAGAAGAGTTGCTATTTGATAGTGGTTATTAAACTATTATATTTGCATAGGATTCACTTTGGAAGACTGTAAAAAATATAGGTTCTTAGGTTGTACCTCCAGAGCCATTAGGTCTAGAGAGGAGACTAGGAATCTGCCTTTTTAACTAGCATTGTACCTCAGTCCCTGTGTATGAGGAAAACACTCTGAGAACTACTGCCCTTGTAATTTAGGCTTCACATTTTATTTGGGGGAAAGGAGTAGAAGTTATTTAATGGGACTTTTGATTATGAAAATGTTGCCTATTCAGCCATGAAGACCATCCCCTCTGTCAGTGAATGAATCTCTCTGCATAAAGGGTAGTCATTCTTATGGACAGACATTCTGCAGATTGTTTTCTCATTTGAAAATGGTTGGTGTATATCCATTTTCATAGCTTGAGGAGGATGGGGCTTGGATCATGAACAAGACAGACTTGCTGAAACACTCTCCCACTGAAGAAAAGTAAGTTGACCCTTCTAATAACAGCAAACCAAGCCTGAGGAGAAAAGCAAGGAGAAGAAAACTCTGGGGAGGCGCCTGACCTGAGACTCTGGGAGGATTTTTTTTCTGCTACTGCTTTGTAAAACTCTTCTGTTGACACTCTACATAAAGTCTATCCCCTCCTCCAGTCAAATAATCACACTGGACACTTTGATTTTCTCTAAAGCACTAATTACCACTTGAAATGTTTACATCGATATGTTTGTTTGATTTTTGTTTGTTCTTCCAAATAAAATGTAAATATCACATAAGCAGGATACTTACCTGTCCTTTGCAAGCACATATGAATCAAGAACAGACATAAGGCAACAACAATGACATATCCTAAAAATAAAATGATAATCATAAAAATAATATTTTAAAATTTCCTAATAGAAAAAACTTTAGACTTGATTCTGTTAAAGAGAGAATTAATGAATTAGAAGTTAGTACTGGGCTTTTTATTTCCAGAATATGTATTTGTTGTTGTTGTTATTGTCATTGCTATTGTTTTTGTTTTGTGTCCATCTGTTCTTGTTTCATATATGTACTTGAGCAAGACAATCAGGATTCCTGATTTCATGATATTTGCATATTAATTGTGGATGCAAACAAAAATCAAATAAACATATAAATGTGAGGATTTTGAATGGGAGGTAGTGCTCTGGAGAAAATCAAATTGAATAGTGAGATAATTTGCCTGGGGGAAGGAGATGCACTTTATGTAGGGTGGCACCAGAAGAGTTTTACAAACTGAAAGAAGAAGAAAGACATCCTCTCTGAGTTCTTAAGCCAGGTCTCTCCCCAGAGCTCTCTCTTGTTGCTTCTCTCTTGTCTAACTCAAATATCTGGGAGATCTGAAGTCTAATATCATTGTGCACCTTTTCTCTTAGATTTAATTCATGTTGGTATTTATCTTATGTATGGTATTTTTAATTTTATACAAATACTTGTATAAAAATGACAGAGGTTTCTGCTAATTTTGTCTTCGTTATTTGGGAAGATAGAATAGAGGCGTAATCGCCTTAATCCTTTTAGGAGATAAACTGAATTGAGTCTGTGTTCAAGTTTTCGTAAGGATCCCACTACCTCTGTTTTGCTTCAGCACTTATGGCATAGCACCCCAGGAATTCCAACTAAGAGCCTAATTGTCTGCCAGGGTTCCTGCCCTTATGGATGCTGAGCTCTACTCTTTGTCTCTTCCACATCATGGACTGCCAAAACTCCAATCTGCTTTGCAGAAGATTGCTGTTAACTACTTAGCCTCTGGCCCTATACAACCCCAGAATTTGACAAATGTCTTGAGAGAAAATTGAACATGGGTGAGTCTCAGTCTTCCCTCTTAAGTCTTTCCACAACCACAAGACCACCAAAAGCTTTTCTAGTTCCTTTGTTTTCTCTGCCTAGAGAAGACCAGGTTCTCAGACTTTTGCTCTATGCCCAGAATCAGCAAATTCCTGCAGGAAAAAAATCGGCTCAATAGTGTTAACTCATTTGTCTCCCTGTCTCTGGAATCTTGGCATTTCTACCCTTGGTTGCCCTAGCAGCTCTCCGATGCATATATTAAAACAGATGTCTTCTGCATTATATGAGGTTTATTCTTGGCTGAAGCCTTGGGCTGCTGGAAAGTACTACTACATACTCAGAAGTAGAAGTCTCCCAAGACATCATCTTTGTTAGTAATTTACTGCCATGTCACAAATCATATTAAAATTTAGTGACTTAAAGAAGCAATAAGCACGTGCTATCTCACAGTTTCTGTGTCTCAGAATTCTGTGGATTAGGAGCAGCATAGCAGATGGTTCTGGCTCAGAATCTCTCATGAGGTTGCAGTTAAATGTTGGCCTAGCCTTCAGAATGAGCTTCCAAGGGGTCTCACCCCCATGACTGGCAAGGAGGTACTGGTTTTTGTCAGGAGTTCTCTGTCCATTTTCACATAGGGCTGTTTGAGTGTCCTGATAACATGGAAGCTGACTTCTCTCACAACAAGTGAAGCAAGAATGAGCAAAATGGAAGTGGCAATATCTTCTATGACTGAGTCTTAGATATTACCTTTTTTCCTTTCTGCCATATTCTATAGGTTACACAGATCAGTCCTATTAAATGTGGAAGGGAATACATAGAAAGACAACACAAGGAGACAAAAATCATTATCAGTAAGGTCAATCTTAGAGGCTGGCTCCACATTATAAAAGAAAATTCTGCATGTAAGTGTAGATATTTAAGAATTTGTTTTGCTGCACTAATGAATTATTATAAGATACCTACAAAGTTTTGCTTGGAGGAGTTCATAGCAATTCTGCTCCTGTCTCATGCACCTTCTTCATTCAAGGATTCAAGCTGAAAGAGCAACGTCTATGTGGGAAACGCTATTCTTGTGAGAAGGAAAATGAGAGCAAGAACCAGAGCACACAATAGTCCTTAAATGTTTGCTTGGACATGGTATACATCTCTTCTGCTCACATTTCATTGGCCAAAGCATATGGCCAAGCCAAATAACAATGGAGTATGGAAGTACATTTCTCTAGTAACAGTCACTGTAAGTCTCATGGTAATCATGTGGATATATAATATTTCAGGGAAGTGGAGAATGAATAGTTAGAAACAATAATAAAATCTACTACATATAGGTAGAATGCACATAGCAGTCACATAATAATTTCATTTGGAAAGAACAGTCCAGCTGGGATGCAGACAGCCCCAACTTATAATACTGGCTTTAGTCCTGAAGAGAAGCAAATGGTCAAACCATTTCTACTTTTTAAGCTTTCTTATTTTTTCTCATTTTTAAATCATGTTTCAGTGGAATACTTTGGACAATGTAATGATTATGAAATCAGCACTTTCACCTTTTATTCTACTTTTAAACCATATTTATTCTACTTTTTAAAAGGACTTTGAATCTGATCCAATTGCAATTAACTAATCAAATGACATTCTAAAAAGAATAGATAATCTAGAGTGTTTTGAGAAATATGTGGAATGATCACTAAGTTCCAATTGTGAGAAAAGATTGGAATCAAATCTCATAATTTTTTACTTATTATTTTTCTAATAATCCAACATTACTACCACATGAAATTGATCTTATAATAATTAGTGACCTTTAGGCCTGACATGTGTAATGTATTCATTCTCTGACAGAATATGATAACAAAATGATTATGTTTAGCATTTTGCCCAGAAATTTTTCTTAGCATCCAAACTAGATTGCTCATAGTTTTCATTGTGCATGGAAACAATCTGATAATCTTATTTTAAGACCATGTATTCTGATTTGGGGTTGCAAAATTATGGTGACCATATGCCTATATGTCTGAAAAGGGAATAAATTGTTACCAAGACACTAAACACAAAATAATACTGCTTTCTAGTGTCCTTTTTCAGACATACAGTTCTGCTTTCCTTGTTTAGGTGTGCCAATTAAAATTTCTGCAACAGCTAAGGTGGTCTTGTGAGTGTAGGAGGAATTCTATGCTAGCTTTAGAATGAAGCACAAGAAAAATTAGAAATTTTATGACCACATAGAATATAGTGACTTATCTCTTGATAATGCAAAATTTAATTGTCCTAACGCTGAACTATACAGTTTAGTTCAGCTATAATTAGTAATGTTAATTCTGTTCATGTTGTTAGGTTCTAGTTATCACAGCTTTCATAAAACTAATTCTAACTTTTAAACATTTGAATATCTACATGAGCCAACCTAGCTAATGCTTAATAGTTAGAAAAATTGCTTTTATGTGATCCTTCACCCAAATACATTTTTTTCTATCTGATACCTCTATCAGCCAAGTGAGAAATTGTTTTCACTATACAATCTGTCAAAATGGCCATTTATTAATCATTTTACCAAAATGTTGGCATTAATTTTCTTCACATGCAAAAGATACACATCTTCTAAGCATGTGAAAATAGACATCAATGCATATTGAAATTAACAGAAATTTCCAATACTGTAATACTAATTGTGGCTGGAGGCACAAACACCAACACATAACTTTTTCTCCATTAACTCTAAATTGTTCCACATATCCTGACCTTATTTCTGTCCCTCAAATTTGATTTTAAAGACACATGAATTTTTCCTTGCTGATTTGCTTGAGTTCTTTGTTGATTCTTGTTATTAGTCCTTTATCAGATGTATAGCTTGAGAATATTTCTCCCATTCTGTAGGCTGTCTATTGCCCTGTTAATTATTTCCTTGGCTGTGCAGAAACTTTTTAATTTAATTTTAAAAATTCCATTTATTTATTTTTGTTGTTGCTGTGATTGCCACTGGGGTCTTCTTCATAAATTCTTTGGCTAGGCCCATATCTAAAAGAGATTATTCAACATTTTCTTGTAGAATTCTTATGGTTTCATGCCTTACATTTAAGTCCTTTATCCATTTGGAATTAATTTTTGTGAGCGGTGAGAGATATGGATCCTGTTTCATTCTTCTGCATGTGGCTATCTACTTCTCCCAGCACCATTTATTGAATAAGGCTTCTTTTCTCCAGTGGATATTGTTATCCGCTTTGTCAAAGATCAGTTGGCTATATGTGGATGGTTTTATATCTGGGTTTTCTGTTCTGTCCCATGGGTCTATGTCTCTATTTTTGTGCCAATACCATGCTATTTTGGTTACTATAGCCCTGTACTATAGTTTGAAGTTTAGTAATGTGATGCCTTCTGATTTGAGAAAAAATCAAACAACCCCATTAAAAAGTGGGCAAAAAACATGAACAGAAGCTTCTCAAAAGAAGATAGACAGATGGTCAATAAACATATGAAAAAATGTTCAGCATCACTAATCATCAGGGAAAACAAATCAAAACCACAGTGAGATATCACCTTATCCCAGTCAGAATGGCTTTTATTAAAAAGTTCAAAAACAATAGATGCTGGACTGGATGCAGAGAGAAAACAATGCTTATATACTGTCAGTGGGACTGCACATTAGTGAAATCTCTATGAAAAACAGAATGGAGATTCCTCAAAGAACTAAAGGTAGACCTACCATTTGATCAAGGAATTGCACTACTGGGTATTTACCCAAAGGAAAAGAAGTCATTTTATCAAACAGATGTGTGCACTTGAATGTTTATTATAGCCAATTCACAATTGCAAAGATGAGGAATCTACTACATGCCCATCAATTCATTAGTGGATTAACAAAATGTGGTATATGTATACCATGGAATACACTCAGCCATGAAGAACGATGACTTAATGCCTTTTGTCACAATTTGGATGGAACTGGAGACCATTATCCTAAATGAAGTACCTAAAGAATGGAAAAACAAACACCACATATATTTCACTATTAAATTGGAACTAAATCATGAGCACACATATGCATAGAGGGAAGTAAATCTCAATGGAAATCAAGCATGGGGGAGAGGGAAAATGGGGATGGGTGAAAACTTACCTAATGGATACAGTGAACACTATCTCGGTGACAGGCATGCTTTTAATTCTGACTCAAGCATTACAGAAGTGATCCATGTAACCAAAAACATCTGTATCCCTGTAATACTTTGAAATTTAAAAAAATGGAACAAATTTTCTTCAGTTTATTTCATACATGAGATATACAAATTAAGTTTTTGTAAGTTAAATTTTCCCATTGATTTACATCACAATTTTAGACATGATTGAACTTTAATTAGCAGTAATTTAGACTTTTTTGTCCACTAAACTTGGTTAAGAGTGAACTGCAACTAATGCTGACATATAATGGGAGAGCTACTATTTAAAGAAATGTTTTTGAAAGTGAAAAATCACTTGGAACACAGGTAGTCACTCTCTGATTCATCTCTTTTGCAAGTTTGATCTTTCATATATTGAGTTTTCCTAAAAGAGATGCCTCTAGTTAGTTTTAAATACAAAACAAATACTCAAATTTTTGTAATAACTGTTCTCATTAAACCAAAATAATTTTCCTCTATGCAAATGTCTAGTGTAAGTTAAAAGTAATGAAGGGCTGGCCCTACAAAAAAAAGCATTATAATTAATCTTTCCTTTAACAAAAGTTAAATTAATAACCATAATTAATACACATCACATTTTGTCTGCTTTATTATAAAAAATGGACACCCGTATCCTCTTATTGTTTCTGATGAGATAAAATAAGAAATTCCTCCAGAGGATTAGTTTGCCCAATGTGCTTTTACATGATAAAAAAATAAAAAACATCTAAAAAACTTTACAGTAGAAAGCACTTTTAAAATATGTATTAGCAGTATTCTCAAAATATTCTGAAAGTCACTATGGGAGCATTTCCTTCAAGTTCCTATGCATAAATCACTTTACATGTTCTCCAAATATCAGAGGAAGAGATGTCATCAAATAGCTTCCCAAATACAAGATATTTTTGTAGTTAAATATTTCATTTCTGCATGAGTGGCCATGAACATCTATGAATTTACCAGGCATTTGTAGTCTATGTGGCACAATAATAGGCGTGTAAAATTGAATATTATCTCATTCAGATAAAAGAGATCAGAGTAATATGAGAATTATCAACAAATTTAAAACATTTTATGTTCATTTTTATTACATTCAGAACTAAAGAGTAAATGTCTCTAATATAAATTTTCTTTCTTTTGTGAACTTCAAGAAAGCGGGACTTAGGCTTCATTACAAGCATCCATAAATGTTGATATAGTTATGTTTGTTTTTTTGAAAAATCTGATTTTACAACTATGCTTCCTTGGGAATCTGGTTCATGATCAAAACTTGCCTCTCTTTTTTTCCATGGTTAATTGTTATTTTTCAAATTATTACTATTTAATAAATGCTTATCTCATGCTCACTATATATAATACTAAGTATTTCATATACTTATGTAATCCTCATGGAAATTCTGTAAGGTAGGCGCTCTCATTCTCCATTTATAGCAGGTGAAACTGGGGCACAGAGTGATTGGGTAACTAGCCTGAGTCACACAGCTAGCAAATAGGGTACCTGGGATGTGAATCTCAGCAATCAGCCTCCATAGCCTATGACCTAACCAGGCATACTGTGCTGCCCCTCCAGTGATGACCTCAGTTAAGTCGTATACCAGAAAATTAATAATTTTATTTTATATTTGTTGAGGATCCCAAGACTGTACCACAATATCCAGTGAACCCTGAAGATACATGGCAGAATAAGTTGTCTATGATATTATCAAAAGCTGAATCCTCAATTTCAAAAGCCACTGCTGAGTAGCCAGAGAGCCTACAGTTTCCTGTAAAGACACTAGAATATACCAAGCCTGGCTAGCATACAGACACCATGAGCTACTGTAGTACAAACTTAAAGCAAAGGCCTCTTTCCTTCTTTTTTTCACCATGTAAGGATGGCAAGTTTCTACTAGAAGTAAATTACAGCTAAAAAATTATACTTTAACCCACAGGTTTTTTGCCTTGATTGTCCTATAAATAGGAACAGGTGGTAGTATTTTTATTTTATCGATGAAAAATTGAGACAAGGTGAGATCTTATTCCAGAAAAGTTACTCTGGTAAATTGGTAGAAGAGGTTTTCAGCGACCTATAAAGCACTCAAAATGAGAAGTAAAATAGCCTTCAGTCCCGGTAGTACTCTGCAAGCATTTAAAGCCAGACTTTTTCCTGTTTATATTGTGAATATTTGTATTGACTTATCAGGAGACTATTTTATTTCACGAGTATAATGCTTAAGAGTGAAAAGTAGAGATAATATCACATGATTTCTGGGTACCAGAAATATTCTCCCAGCCCCTAAAAGCTCCTCCCTTAGTTTTTAGATATTTATAACTTGAGTTTCTATCAGTAAAACGTCATGCTTATAGCAAGGGAGTGGGGAACAGTGAATGAAGGGTAATACAGTGATATGGTAATACTAAACATCATTTGTAATTTACAGCTGCTTATATTCTCCTGAAAGTTGATTTCTGAAGAGAGAGAACTAAGCTGAGAGTCACCAGGAGACTAGAGGAAAGCTTGCTCCGAAGAGCAACAGAGCCCAGAAGGTGGCATCTAGGGACCCAAAGACAAACTACGTCACTTTTGTTCTACATGAAAGAGAATTCGTGAAAGTGTAAGCAAGCCAAACACAAGTAATTCTTATTAATTGAGAAAGAATGGTCACAGTAATTTGAACTACATAAATCAACTTGTATAGTATTGCAGTATTAAATGCAAAAAATGCAAGATCAGCCATTCAAAGCTATAAATAAGCTTAAGTAGTTGAACTCAGGTACAAATCAAACCCCAGGCCAGTGGCTTTTAAAAGATATTGAACAACTATTCTGAACCCTGTTAATATGCAAAGCAAGGCAGGTGCTGCTGAAACAGAAGGTGGGCCCCAAAGTGCTTCCATTGCTAAAATATAAAGTGCTACCCAGAGCAAGCCTGGAGTCCTGCTAGGACTTTGCTGGGGAAGATAGTCTAGAGAAGCGGTGAAATTGTTTGCAAGTATTTTTGTTTTGCCTAATTCCTCAAGGCACTAAATGAAAGGATAGAATAGGTTTAGTGTGGACTTAATAAAAGAAGGCTTCGATTTGGAATTCATTGTTCAAGAGTAGAGAGTGATTTTTCTGGTGTACCAGTCTCCTGGAAATGCTAGCTGTCCAAGAAAATACAGCAAATATGATCATCTCAAGGCCTCCATGTAGCAAATCATAGGCACCAGGACAGTGTGTTCAGTCTGAGTCAAAGCTGCCCATGCACATGGGTCCTGCTAATTGCGTATGTATGGGAAAGGAGCTGGATCCAGGACCATGGATCCAATGATTGAGTAAAACTAGCATAAACAACATGCATTCTGGGGTGGATCCTGCCACATTCCCCTACAGACTGTGGAATTACTGAATTACAAGCATGATAATTATTATTTTACAGATGCTTAACCAGTTGGTATAGTTACCTAAAAACAATTTGCTCCATGTCTGTAATAACAATGTGTTCTAGAATTTAAAAGGGGTATGTGAAGAACTGAGAACTAACACCAGCGTTTCTCTGTATAGTCTCCGTCTCTGAAGAAATCTGTTAATAAGAATGATAAGCCTGGGAGTTTCACAAACTGAAACCTTTTGCCCCTTGGGCTCCACTAAGCAAGTTCTACTTTCAGAGACCAGAGAAAAACATACACCACATTATTTTAAAGTCTTCCAGATCCAGTATTTTAGGATAATAGCTATTTGTTTAATTTGCCATTTTAAAATAATACCTATAAAGTATATAAAACAGTACCTGGCACATAGTAACTGGTCAATAATAATAGCCATCATGGTTATTATTACTTATTGTTGGAACATATATAAGATCTTTGAGTTAATCATACTTTTTGAACAGATTTTTAATAAAACTTAAAGGACACTATTTTTAGCTTCACATTTATATTGAACTTCTATTATTTTATATACTATTTGTAGGTTTTCTTCTTTAATATATGTGAAAATTTAAAAGATGTTTTAAAGTAGCAGTTAACTTTGCAAATATGGTGCTAGATATGTACTCAAAATGTTGCATTATGTGGGTTATGGGTTATGAGGTAAGACAAGATTTTCTTTCTTTGACATTTCCACCTTTGATAAATTAGTCAAGAGACAGTATTATGTGTTAACACAGAGACTGCTGTGAGAAATGGTCATTTTTAGCAAGAAAACTCTCTAAATGTTTTATAGTTATTTCCTTTTAATAATTGGAAAGACTTAAACCTTCTCCTGTAAAAAATAATTACACTCTACTGCAGCACTTCCAATGATTCAAGATCCTGCTATTTGCCTTTCTTGATAGAGTCGGGAGTTAAGGTTAAGAGAAGACACCCAGAGAAGACTCAGTACAATGTCAGAGAAACCCAGAAGAAGATGAACCTGAAAGCGAGTGGGCTGCAGGAGGCCTATCCAAGGTTCACGTGACTTGATAGGGCAAATAACCAACCATTTTGTAATATTCACCGACTGTGTGCATGTCAAGATAATACTCTTTTCAACGAACTGTACTTACACATCCTTCTAGATATTATGCACATAACTGAGGTTTGACAACCACAAAAAGCCATCATTTCAAAGGTTGAAATTAATTTTTTGTCAGTAGTTATTCTGAATTCAGAAATCAGAAAGCAGTCAGGGCTACATTCCATGTGTAGTAAGTAAAATTTATTAAGAGTGTTGCCTGGTAAGTAAAATTTATTACATGCATCAAATAATTGTTTGTAAAATAACAATAATTGTCTCTTCTTGCAAGTGATGCTCACAGAGATGTCAAGATCTTCCGAAGTTGAGTGATTTATTTCTGTTTTTCATTGAGTAAAACAACTGGTAGATTATCCTTAGACAGCTATTTCATGTATTATATTTATTCTACAAAAGCAAAATTGTGAAGGAAATAATTTACCAGAATCAGACATCGCTCCCTTCATCTTTACTTTCCTTGTTGGCAGTAGCATTCACAACGTAATGGTTATATTGTCAAGATTCCACTAGATTGCAATTCATTTTCCCCTTGTTACCCAAGAGCCTAAAAGCAAATTCCCAACAATACATTAAGAGGCATAAAACAATTCTTGAAAAAAGAATTAGATTAGATATGAAGCAATACAGGAAAAGTTGGAGATTGGGAATTATACTTATCAAATTGCACATAAAGAAATGTCATTTGTGAGATCTCCAAGGAACTTGTTGTGGCTGTTTGATACTCTGTGCCTAGGATTGGTCAGGTTGCAGCATAGTTCTTGGATTCAAAGAAACAAGCACTTATCTTGTAAAACTGCTCCCAAGATAGGCCAATTTGTCCACCAGTGTTTTTCCTTCTTTCAAAGTGGATTTTTCCTGAATAAAAACTAATGCTGAGCTAATTTTTTCCCTCTTTTTGTGTGTTCAACTGAGACTTTTTCGCTCATAAATATGTCTCACCTTTTTCCTGAGATTTTGCACAAACTTATTGATGAATACTGAAGTGAGCTGTAATTAAATTTGTATTATCTGGAGAGCATCCAGATAATTCAGGTATTAAAATATACTTATAATCCATAACTCTCCTGCTCTATCTTTACCTGGCTTCTGTTCCTAGAATGTGCTAAAAAGTAGTGAAGTCTACTTCATCTCCTCACTGCTTTAAGTCAGTCTGCTTTGTAATGAAGCCCCTAGCAAACAGTGAAAGTTGCTAAAAGACAAGGAGGAAGAAATGCAAGTAATGTCTAAAAAATGAACCTTTAAAAAATTGGAAGTTTTCTCTAATTAAAGTTTATTTTGCTGTTTTGTTTTGTTTTACCAGGCAGGGGCTCATTCTCTGTTTGTTTACATATTTGTTTCCTTTGCAAAGTTTGTCTAAGATTTTCTGGAGGGAAACACTCAAGTGTTGTTCCACTACAAACACCTTGCCATTCCGTGTATTTTAACACTTTTCCCTTATGATCATGTCACTTAAAAAAAAAACAATATTGAAAGCAAAGTCCTCCCTTTGAAGCTTTCCTTTTTCTTTTTGACTTTCTCTATTTCTTCTTTTTTTCTCATCATACTTTACTCTTTTTTAAAAAAAAATGGAGGTGGGCAGGGCAATCATTAGTAATTTCAAAATGATACTATGCCATTTACTCAGAAACTAAAACATTTCCAAATACTTTCCACTCTAATAATGGAATAATACAATTACAGTTTTAGGAGTTCTATAGCTCTCATTGCTCTAGTGGTTTTCCAAATATTTTCATTATGTGATAGAAAATGGCTTTCTGCTCAGTATACCAGATAAATCTGACCATGAAGTTACTTGCAGGGTAACTGAAAGGTGTTGGTCTGTGCTTTTATTGCCCTATTTATAGAATGATGGCTAAACCTAACATTACCTTATAACTCATGAATAAATTATACAGTCTTATATTTTTTAAAATCTGAATTCTTGACAGTATGAGAAATGAAACTATGCTACAGTTTAGCAATTTGATTTTATAATTATCTCACCTTAAAAAAAGAAAATGTTATTGTGCAGTGACCCTTTCCCCCAACCATAGACAACTATCTCTTCTTTGTAAAATCTGAGTCACAACCTTGCAATTTAGAAAGGTCTGAGCTGAGGGTCACCAGCTCTGAACCTTTTCAAAATCAAGGTGCCACCTTGTCTACCCTTGTTCTGGGAGGGATCCATAACCAGAGGTAGAAAGTGGATGTAATGTGCCTTCTCTACTCAAAACAATTATGCCCTCATAGTCCACTAATTACATATATGTTTAAGTTGAAATCTTTGTTATCCTTGTGAATAAAAAAAAAGACAAAATTAATAATAAAAGTTTGGACAAAGAAGAAAAACTCAAAGAATTATTTGAATTGAATTACATTGCTTCTAGTTGATACCAGCCTAATAAAAAAGTGAAGAAAAAGCGGAAATAGAATGAATTCAAAATTTTGCTCAGCCACTTATAATTTCTGTGATCCAGATAAGTTACTCTTTCTGTATACTGAGCATAATCTTGCCTTGCAGAGTTGTTCCAATAACTAAACAAGATCAAATGTGGAAAATACTTAGCAGACAGTAGTCATGCACCAAGCATGACTAGTGGATGGGTCGGAAGTCTGAGCCACTTACTACTATGGTGCAGTATAGTGATCTTCAAACTGGGGTATGCAAACCCCTGGGAATACAGAGAGCCCCTCCAAGGAATAGGATGCATGAATCCTCTTAAGAGAATCAATTTCCAGATCCATGATTTGTCTATGTACTAAACTTGACCTGTTTTAGAACATTTCTATTTGTGGTGTAGGCAGCACACCAGCAAGGTTCCTTTTTCTACTACCCCTTT
Organism: Cheirogaleus medius; assembly: GCA_008086735.1. Classification (NCBI taxonomy): domain Eukaryota; kingdom Metazoa; phylum Chordata; class Mammalia; order Primates; family Cheirogaleidae; genus Cheirogaleus; species Cheirogaleus medius. The sequence goes on from VBSM01003176.1 coordinate 27,133,919, forward strand.
CAAATTAAATCCTCACAACCAACCAAAAAAGAAAAAAAAAAAAAAGGCATTCCTTTCACCTATTACAAATTTGTTGTATTGCATTGCTCTATAGTAAAAATGTCCTGGAGTGTCTAACAAAGGGACAAGTTGAAAAATTATTGTGCATAGACTCTCCTTTAATCAAAGTACCACACCTCTATTGATGCAACTAAAAAACTGCATTTTCAATACAAACTTACTTGTTACAGTTGATGATAGTTTACCAAAATCTGTGATATATTTTGTTGATTTTGTCAATTGACTATAACTAATAATATAATAACCACTCAATCAAAAAGAATGTTTAACCCGTAGAATTTTATAGTCATAAGAAATTATTTAAAATTCAATTTTAATTTATATTCATATTTTTGATACAGAAAGGATGAGAGGATGATCAATAAAAGACTTTCAAGCATGAAAAATGTTGTATTATGCTGATATTCTAGGGTGGTAATGTAATAAAAACATAATTTCAAGCAAAAAAATGCAGAAATTGTTCATGAGTTTTTTAAAATTAATGGTTCTGGGTAGCATATCACCATGACATTTAGATTTCCTTGGAAACATTTAAAAGAGTAATCTAACAGTTCCATTTTTAAATGATAATATTTACAATATGTGAGAAATTACATCCTTTTCAGCCACTTAAACTTATTATTAAAAATGTATAAGATGGTACATAGCCAAAAAAATAATTTTCTGGTATATGTAAGCAATATAAGCTAGTCTATAGATCCCTAAGGCAGAGGTTAAGAGCATAGACTTCCAAATCAGAAAGAAAAGGCTTTGAAATCAGTCTCTGCCTCTTAATTTTTAATGAATCATGTTCAACTTAACCCTCTCTATGCCTCAGTTTCTTTTATCTTTAAAATGGAAATAAACCTGATAGAATTAAATGAGATAGTCTATTTAAAGTATTTAGCATTGTGCCTAGCTTTCAGCAGCTACCTTCATTATCACCCTCATTGCTGTACATGGGGAGACAGGGAAAGAGAGGCCACACAGCAAAAAGAGATCAGGAGGACCCAAAAGTTAAACTTAAGACTTGAATCAACATTTCTCCAAAGAAGATATACAAATTGTCATCAAGCACATAAAAAGATGCTCAATATGATTAGCCATTAGGGAAATGCAAATCAAAAGCACAATAAGACAATTTCACACTGACTAGAAGGGCTAGAATCAGAAAAGAAGGAAAGATGCAAGGAACAGAGGAAGGTGGAGGGAGAGAAAGAAAGAAAGGAAAGAAAGAAAAAAAGAGAGAGAAAGAAAGAGAGAGAGAAAGACAGGAAACAAAGAAAAAAGAAAAATGTTGTGTTGGCAAAGATATAGAGAAATTGGAACCCCTCATACACTACTGGTAGTAATGAAAAATGGAGCACTGCTTATATAACCGAAAACAGTGTGATGATTCCTCAAAAGGTTAATTATAGAATTTCTATGTGATCCAGCAATTCCCTACTTAGGTATATACTCAGGAGAATTAAAAACAGATATTCAAACAAATGTTAATAATTGTACAGAAATTTTCATAGCAGTACTATTTACAATAGTCAAAAGGTAGAAACCACCCAAATCTCCATCAACAGATGAATGGATAAACAAATTGTGGCATATCCACACAATAGAATATTTTGGAGTGATGAAAATGTTTTAGAACTAGAGTTGAAGTTTGCACAACATTCTGAATGTATTGAACACCTTACAAATTTGAAACATTGTATATCACTTGTATGTTTGTGATAACAAAGATAGCCACTTGCCCTCAGTGTTCCCCTCTAGTCTCTAAGTTTTAGTAACAATAAAGCCAAACTTTTCCCACCTTGAAAAACACCAACTATCAACAGCATCCATGAAACTTCAGCAGCCAAAGCACAGTTGCAATCTACAGCCATGAAGCCACTCTGTAGGGAGGATGCTTCCTTTGAAAGATGATGGTACTTCTGGAACCACAGTTAAATTCTTCCCCACGGATTGTAAACAGTCATTTACCTGCACCAATACCATCTTGAGGATTCTAAAAGGTCTGTGGTACCTTTTGAGGTGCAGGTGGCAATCTTCCCTCCAAACCCAGTTCTTGAGTCACAAGGGCTGACAGAAAGAGACTGACGGGGACACAGCACTCTTCTCTAGGGGGCAGTACTTGGGAGTTTAAGAAAGATAGGCTGGGAAATGGGATTTACATAATTATTGAATAGGGCAATTGCCTAAACATGGCTGGAGTAATTACCTAGATGCAGACTGTCATGGCAGATGGAGTCTTAGGTGAGAGTCCTGCACATAGATCCCTGCTTCAACACTTAGCTACCTGGGTAACTTGAAGCAGGTTGCTTAATCTATCTAAAGTTCAGTTTTTCTCATCTGTAAAATGGGGATGATGATAAAATCTACTTAGATTCCTTGTGAGAATAAATAAAGACAATGTAATTTTCCCACAAACTTGCCTGGGGATAACAATCACCTCAGGTATTTTATAAATAAGATCCTGGGCTCCATACCAGACATGGATCATAGAGTCCAGGGGAGTGGCCTGGGAACGATATTTTGAGTGCCTTCCTGGAGTGATTCTTACAACCCAGTTAGAATGGGGACTAGCACAGCTCCTGGTAAATAAGTACTCAAAAGTGTAAGTTATTATGAATAATGTTATTTTATTTTAGATTGTTATTTTAGTGGGTTATGGCAAATGTTTAAATGAGACCTCTAAGAAGTCAAAATAATTAATCAAAAAATGAAAAAGTCCATTCAGACAGTCCTTTCTTCATATTATACCAAACAATTGACTTGACCAATTTTTCATCATTCAATACACTAAACTTGAGAGGGAAAAATTAATAACAATTTAAGCTTCTGAAAAACACAATTATACTGTCAGCAATTAGGACAGCCATTTGAGGACTGTTTCTATTTGGCAATAGGCGAGGAGGTAGACATTCTAACAAATGAAAAATCTCCAGCAGCTTCCTAATTAGATTTCTCATGAGTCAATGACTATTTAAGTATCTTCAAAGAATAGCAATTCATTGATCTGTGGGTGTGCCCATGATTTTATCAGATTGAAAGAAAGCCAAATGCTCCAGTTAGATCCAATTAATCTGCCTACTATGTTGGCTTTTCAAGTTTTTTGATCATGGGCCACAGCACGGAATACATTTTACACTGTATTTCAGATTCATATGTCTCTGGAATAATACCCTGTGGATCCTTGTAAATGTGGCATGCATTTGGATTTTTATTATGTATTTTTTAAATAATTCTGATTGAAATCCACAAATTGCTTTCACAACTTCTAATTTGTCCCAAACCATTAATGGGTTGCAACCTAAAATTTTAGAAGCACTGACCTACCATATGCACCAGAAATTAGTATTTTCACCCTCTCACACATTGTGAATAACAAAATAACTTGTTTGGATCAAAAATAAGCCAGAGACTGATAATTCTTATTTGCAAATCACTAAAGCAAAGAGATAAATCAGCAACTCAGACTATAACAGAACTTTATGCTCTCATCTAGATACTTCTGACTTACTCTCATACCCCTTATGTAGGCACAAGCTGGAACTCTCTGTAGGAAAATATGCTATAATATGACTACTTGCAACTTTGAAGTCTATTATTAATTACAAATAAAACAACTGAAAAAATTTGTTTATGTAGGTATGCTTGAGAGTGAATTTGAATTTCAGAAACAGCTTATGAAAGTATGATCTGAGCAATTTGTTCTTTGAGAGGAAATGGCGAAGGTGTAGAAAAGGTTGTGTCTTTATTTCTACATTGATAAAGAGTTGGCTCCTTTGTTTTATTATTTTCTCTTGTTCACTTTTTCCTTTCCTTTCATAAACTGTCCTAGGATTTGGCACTAGAAATTTCCAACATTATGTGATAAGTGGTAATGTTATCTTTTGCTAGAGTAGAAAGTTTTATTGCTGCTAATGCAATACTACTGAGAGGGAGCATTGGGAAGCAGTTAAGTATGTGGACTTTTGAATCAGACATAATAGGGTTTGAATTCTCTTTCTCCATTTACTGGTTGTGTAAACATGGACAATTTTTTTAACCTCCCTGATCCTCATTTGCTTCATCTGCCAAATAGAGATAATGCAAAAGTCAGAAGCTTTTACAAATTCCTTGAAATAATGGGTTATTATGGCAGTTATCACAATAAGTAATACTAATAAATCATATATCATGTAAACCTTACAGGATAAAAATGTGAGACAAGTCAGTTTTCCCATGTACTTCATGATAAAAGATTTATTTGGAGGCAAGCAAATTAGCCACCATCTACTACCTGTTCACAGGGTTGTTATTGATCCAGGTAGTTGTCTCACCTTCCATTGGTTCACCTGGATTTTATGGTCAAAAGTTTTCCACTGTTAAATATACAAGGAGAGGATTATGTGTTAGTTTAATCAGTGCAGTTGCTATAGACAAAAACACCCACTGTGCATATATGTTACATGAAATAGAGGAACACCAGCAAAGATCGCACTAATCAGTAGCAAATCATATAATAAGAATATTCACCAAACCATCTTGATTATTGGGTCAAGGTTTTAATGGACATAAATAATAATTTTCATAGACCAGAGAGTAGATCTCAGTTTTTTTATTAAAATGCCTTTGATACATGGCATAAATATTGAGAAAATATTAGGTACTCATTCACTTATTCATTCATGGCATGATAATATTATGTAATGATTCACCCTTTCATTCATGCAGATTAAACCAGATTCTGAATTCAAAATTCAAAATATATAGAATACTGTGTTTGCTACACCTATACCCTACTCTGGTGCTAGGGCCAGAATTATTATCCACTATAGAGGTATGATGTATAATAACAGGTTTTTACCCTATATGCTGTCTATGCATTAAAACAGGAGCTTTCCACATGTGCTTGAATCCGTACATTGGGTTTAGATATAAGTCAGATACACAATTTGGGAATGAAAAATGGAAAAGCCTACAAACAAAGAAGATTCACCAATATGGGCTAATAATTAAGCTGAAAAAAATTAGAAATACTCTTTTTCTTTATTCAAATATGAAATACATGGCAAACAAGATGACAAACACTATTTACTCACATCCACCTTTACCAAAACTTAAAAATTTAGCTGT
>VBSM01003176.1:27148470-27189301 GCA_008086735.1 Cheirogaleus medius
TTTAAAAGTGGAAAAGATTCACATACTTTTTAGGTTTAGGGACATCTTTTAGTACCTTATAAACACTGTCTCTGTATTTGTGTCATTCTTAGACATGGTTAAATGTCTTTGAATTCTGGGCAGATTTTTCTATCCTATATAAACATAAAATTTCTAGTTGCAAATGGTTTCAATTCCTTCATGACTCTTTCCCACTTAACTCTCACTTTCAGTGATCCTTTGAATTCATGTGGCCTCTGCCACTACTACTTTCATATTTATTTGAAATGATTTTGTGGTGTTGCCAGCTAAATTTTATGAACATGAGTGCTATCTGCCTAATTAAATTTTAAGTGCCCTGAGGACAGAGACTTCATGGCGATTTGAGAAGCACCCCACCACCCTGGGAGAATGTGCTAAGTAAGGGATGGATGGGGATGGCCACGTCAATCCTCTCATGTGGGGTGGGGATGGCTGAAGTGGGTGAGAAGGACATCAGAACACCTGGAGAATAGTTTCCCATCCTAATTAAGGCTTTCTTTGACTAAAATAAACCCCAAGACAGGAGCTGAAGGAGAAGGGAAGAACTATTAGGCCATGACCTACAATAAATATTTCTGGCTGAAGAAATGGCAGTGAGAAGATGCAAAGAAAAAAGTAGCTACTGTGGAACAGGTAAAGTCGTAGCCTCACCAACCATTTCAATGCCCTTTGGTGAGTTTTATTAGTCTGTAAGGTAGGAAAAGGGTGGTACCCTAGCTGGAACGGCTGACTTTGACACCAGGAATGTACAAACACATGCTGAGGTTGTGCAAGAAAAAGCTGCAAATGGGCCAAGGTGCCGAGTCATTAAAAGACTCATCCTCACAAAGCACCCATTATATGAAATGCCAGGAACAGCATCTGTCCTTGATTGGCCAGATGTCCAACTGGCTCCTCCAGCTTGTCTCTTTCTTGTTAGCTATACACTGAAAGAATTTTCCCCTTTGAAATCAAACACTTACGGTTGCAGGCAGAGGCTGTAGGCAGATACGCTAGTCATTTCCCCACCAAAGTTTAAGCTCTCCTATGCTGAAACATTCTTTAAGGAATAAATTGATGCATTACTATTAGTAATTATAAGATAACCTTTTAAAAATTTTTTTCCTGGTCTTCAAGCTTAATGCTCTCCACCTTTCCACAACTCCACCTACCATACATACCTATTCGTATATGACTGGTTTAGTGCTTACGCCATTGCATATGTATGTTGGAGGGTGATATTGGTATTATATCCTGGAATTAGATAACTCAGGTCCAAGTCTCAGTTCCATCATTTACTACTCCAAAATAAATACATGTGTGTACATATGCATACATATGTTTACTCCATGTTTTGTAAGTGTCTCCTAGTCATTAATTTGCTTTTCTATACATGCAGTACTTTTAGAATTATTATATACTCTGTTGTTTCAGGAAATCCACATCAAGGCTTTATATCTTTAAAAATAGCTATATGCTAAAATGGAAATCTATACTGAAGCATGTCAACTGTTTAAGTGTGAAAATAAATGCCACAAAATAATTTAGAACCCTAGATGAAGAATGTTATATCTAAGTGAAACAACTGCAGGAATAGGGACCAACAGAAAATAATTACATTCAGGAGAATTTGGACAGGACATCAAAAAAAGCACAGACCATGAAATCTCCAGTGACCCAAACAGTTAAGAAGTTGCAACCAAAAGCTGTAATTTTCATCTGCACAGAGAAATGCTTTCACCAAGCTTGACAATTTTTTAATCCTGATAGTCTATCATGACTCAATCCATATGGCTAGCGTGGGCAATGCTGACTGACTCGCACTCTAGTTAGATGGAGAGGAAATGTGGAGTATTGGCTATTCTTCCCACGTGAATGAGTATGTCAAGATTTATGCTGCAGGTATGTAGAAAAAATGCTAGACATGAGATCAAATATCTCAGTCAAGGCAGCCAGCAGCACAACTCCAGAGAGCACCATTTCTACCATCACATGTGTGTATTTCCTTCACCCATAAAGTTAGCCATGAAGAGCGACAAGGCTATACAAGAGGGCCTGACTTTGGTTCTAGTTCTACCACTACCATTTACCAGTTATATGAACTTGGACAAATCACCCTACCTACCAGAGCATCTATAATACATCAAGGGTTTTTGGTTTATTTTGTGTACTGTGGAGCCCTTTGACAGTCTAGAGAAAGTCATGGACACTGCCTCAAAGTAAGGTTTTTAACTGCATAAAATAATACAGAGGATTTTTAAAAATCCATTTTATTCCAGATGTAGTAATAAATTTTCTTCTTTATTATCATGTTAAATAATATTATCAAGATATGGGCCTCATAAATACCATGATTTTGAACTATGGTAAATGCAAACAATATTTTGAGATGTTTATAACTGCAATGTGCTATAAAAATATGTCATATCTATTAACAACAAAATGATCAGTACATATAATATTATTGCTGCTTATTATTTACATTCATTAAATAAGTTAATGCTAAATTTCAGTTAGAGGTTAGTAAAAATGAAAGATAATTTTTTTCCCTATCCAAGTACAAGGACTCCCTGAATTTTATCTATGAACTCCTAGTTAAGTATCATTGTCCCTAAAGGTTATGTTTTAAAAAGCGAGAAATAATACTTGCCTTCTAGAACTCACTGAGCTTTGCTAGGATCAAACTACGTAAAGTTAATTCAACAAATATTTAGTGGATAGTTTCTATGTGCCAGACACCATTTTAGGGCCTGAGGACACACCAGTGAACATAAGAGACACTGTCTAGCAGAAGAAATATTTTAGTCATGGATGCTAGACATTAAATATATATGTTGTACCAGAGGATGGTATAGGTACAGTGATAAGAAAAATAAACAAGGAAGGTGCACAGGAGAGATCAAGGAAAACTTTTGTGCTAAGATGCCACTGGAGCAGAGACCTGAAGGAAGCAGGGGAAGGGAAGCCATGAGGACACCTGGGAGAAGGTGGTACCCATACTGCAGGAATTATTTCATAACATAGAGGAGGGAATCCTCCTCAACTCATTCTATAAAGCCAGTATCACCTTGATACCAAAGCCAGGAAAGGACAAAGCAAAAAAGAAAACTATAGACCCATGTCCCTCATGAACATAAAGGCAAAAATCCTCAACAAAATGCTAGCAAACCAAACATCAAAAAGGTAATAATTCACCACGGCTAAGTAGATTTTATCCGAGGGATGAAAAAATGGTTCAACATAATGCAAATCGATAAATGTAATCCAACACACAAGCAGAATTAAAAACAAAAACCATATGATCATCTCAGTAGATGCAGAAAAAGCATTTGGTAAAATCCTGCACCCTTTCATGATGAAAACCCTCAACAAGGAAGGAACAAACTTCCCATAGAAGGAACAAACTTCAAAATAACAAGAACCATATATGAAAAACCCATAGCCAACTTCATACTGAATTGGGAAAAAATGAAAGTATTCCCCCTGGAAGAAGACAAGGATGCCCACTTTCACCACTTCTATTCAACATTGTACTGGAAGTCCTAACCAGAGCAATCAGGCAATAGAAAGAAATAAAGGGCATCAAAATCAAGAAAGAAGAGGTCAAACTGTCCCCGTTTTCTGACAATATGATCTTATATCTAGAAAACCATAAAGAGTCCACTAAAAGACTTCTAGTATTGGTAAATAAATTCAATAAAGTCTCAGGGTACAAAGATAATGTATGCAAATCAGTATCATTTCTATATACTAATACCAGTTCAGAGTCAAACAAAGAATGCAATAGCATTTACAATAGCTGCAAAGAAAATAAAATACCTAGGAATATGTTTAACCAAGGAGGTGAAAATTCTTTACAAGGAGAATACAGAACACGGATGAAAGAAATCATAGATGACACAAACAAATAAAAAAAAATATATCCCATGTGCATGGATTGGAAGAATTAACATTGTTAAAATGGCCATACTGCCCAAAGTGACTTACAGATTCAATGCAATTCCCACCAAAATACCAACATTATTTTTCACAGATCTAGAAAAAAATAATCCTAAACTTCCTACGGAACCAAAGAAGAGCCAGAATAGTCAAAGAAATCCTAAGCAAAAAAATTTGGAGGTATCATAGTACCTGACCTCAAATTATACTACAAGGTTATAGTAACCAAAACAGCATTGTACTGGTATAAAGGTAGACACACAGACCAATAGAACAAAATAGAGAACCCAGAAATAAAGCCATATAGCTAAAACCAACTGATTTCTGAGAAAGCAGACAAAAACATACACTGGAAAAAAATGCCCTATTCGGTAAATAGTCCTGGGAAAACTGGATAGCCACATGTAGACGAATGAAACTGGATCCCTATCTCTCACCATAAACAAAAATTAATTTAAGATGGATTAAAGACTTAAATGTAAAATGTGACAAAACAAAAATTCTACAAGAAAACTTAGGAAAAACTCTCCTGGACATTGGCCTACGCAAAGAATTTATGACCAAGACCTCAAAAGCAAATATAGCAACAACAGAAAGAAATAAATGGGACTTAATTAAGATAAATATAAATAAACAAACAAACAAACAACCTACCAAGCAGTCCCCAACCTTTTAGGCACTAGGGACCGGTTTCATGGAAGACTATTTTTTCATGGATGGGGGTGGGGGGTAGAGTGAGGTACAGCAGAAGGCCACAGCCTGGAACCTAGCAGGCCACGGACCAGTACTGGTTCACAGCCTGGGGGTTGGGCACTGCAGACCTACACAATAAGAGAAAATATTTGCAAACTATACATTCAACAAAGGACTAATATCCAGAATCTACAAAGAACTCAAACAAATTAGCAAGAAAAAAAAAATCATAAAGTGAGCAAAAGATAGGAACAGACTTTTTTCAAAAGAAAATAGACAAATGGCCAAAAACAAACATAAAAAATGTTCAACATCAGTAATCATCAGAGAAATGCAAATTAAAACCACGAAATACCACCTTACCCGTGTCAGAATGGCTATTATTAAAAAGTTATAAAATGTTAGCAAAAAGGGAATGCTTATGCACCATTGATGAAAATGTAAACTACTAAAACCTCAATGGAAAACAGTATGGAGATTCCCCAAACCACTAACAGTAGATAGTCACCCGTAATCTTTCTCTTTTAAATATCTGTTTGTGATTACCAAAAAAAAATTAAATTAAAAACAATTCAAGAAGGTCATCAGAGGTCCAGAAAAAAAAAAATCTAAGACTTCTTTACAGTTTATGGAGCAACTCTGAACTCTTAGCTATAGGAGAAGCTTCTGGTGTGTTGAACCATAGATTAAACTCTGATAAGGCCCAGAGGTTTCATAAAGTAGGTATGAGTAAATGAATGGGAATAGTAAAGTATATCTTTTAAATCAAAAATGACAAAATTTAGAGAGTGAGATTAACCAAAAAAAAAAAAAAATCAGATTCAATTTATACTCTGCCTTAAATTATTTTTTTTTCAAGTTTGTTTTCTTGATTCTAAACTCTTCGGGCAGTGATGCAAGTGATGGGGAGCGGCTGTAAATACAGATGCAGCTTCCCTAGCTCCTCCACCACTCACCTCTGCTGTGTGGCCCTGGTTCCTAAGTTTCATAAAAGACAATGTTTCAGTTCAGGTGGTGATGAATGCCAGGTTCCTAACAGGCTGTGGACTGGTACCAGGCCATGGTCTGGGGTTTAGGAACTGCACAAAATCATGAGTATGAAAGAAATAGAAGGAAGGTAGGAGTAAAAATTTGGACATGTTGATTTTTAGATAATTTTATGAGGCCCAGATAACAATGACTAATAAGCAATCGAATATGCATGTCTGTAACTAAGGAGAGAAATCTGAGCCGGAAACAGAGCTTTAGGAATAATCAGCATGTGAACAAAGACAGAAAACTACAACAATTAATTACGGAATGCCCAGAGGATGAGGGAGGTACAGAAGACTGCAGTGGAGTAAAGAGACTTGAAGAGCCAGGAGTTCATGGTATCAGATGCCACAGAGAAATCAAGTAAGGATTGGTAGTAGGAGTTGGGTGTTGGTACATTGGAGCCTTTGACAAAGCAGTTGCATTAATGTGGTAGCAAAACATCTGAAGGGCATGGAATGAAAGGTGAATAGGAGGCTAAAATCAGAATACAACTCTCTATTCATGAATTTGATGGTTAGAGGTGGTAGCTAGAAGCCAAGGCAGAGTCAACAAATGTAGAGGTTGAAATTATCTGAAAGAATAGTTGATGGGTAGGTACCTAGAAGAAACGAAAGGAGCTATAGTTTTACCTGTCAAAATTATTGGAGATCCAACTAGCAATGAGTAAATAGGGCCAAGGAAACTAAAAACCTTGCAATTCATTAAATACGATGAAAAATTGTCCCATATCCTACATAACTATTGAGTGACCCAAAGGACAATCTTGTAGGTGAATAATCTGTTCATGATGAAAACTCTGTTGTACATATAAGCACAAAACATCTCTGCATAGTTTTAACACATAAAGATTTTCTAAGAATACAACTACTGTGTGATTCAAGGGAAAATTGATTTAGGTTTGCTCAGATTTTTACTGAGAATTGGTCATAATAACAAAAATTCACATCATCAAGAAGAAATATAGTTCACGGTTTTTAAGTCACTAATAGCAAACATCTATCATTCTTTGTTTGTAGCTATTCCATTTATACAGATTCTACAGAGATCAGCAGCATTTGACTCATGAGACCATATGAAAATTTACATATTGAAATACATGTTTTATTATAGATGACTCTTTGTTTCTCTTTTACATTAGAATTAGGGCATTATTTTGATTCTTTCCTTTGACTTCCATTGTGTTGGTGGCAGCCACAGTGCTAAATAAACATATTCCTTTTTCTTCTCTTGGTCAGGTTCAAAACATCCTCCAACTATTGTGTTCATCAATGACCACCATTTGGCAATAGATAGAGTGACCATGAAATGTATCATTCAAATGAGATGCTTTTGAGAATGAAAGGGGGTGCTGTTAATAGTTACTTGGGGACAATAAGAATAAATTGGGACTGTCCTGGGCAAACCAGGATGGATGTTCACCCTAATGATACACTACTGGTATAGTGAAGAATTTGTAGTTATTTATTCATCATGGAAGAGACCAGACATTCTTGCCTAGACCAGATGGTAACCACACACAGGCACTTTGAAAAAATTTCCTTTTGAGAAAAAGGGCCATCTAATTCATCTTTGTGTCTCCATCTGGCCAAGTGTTCAGTTCACATTTGGAAAATGGGTTCAAGGCTCAATTAAGGGATATGGATTAGCTTCTAGTTAACAAAACCACTTGATATCAAAGTCATCACCCGATGACCAGAAAACCTCATAATGCTAATAAATGGCCACTGCCTCCCAGAGTGGGAAACATTTAATACAGACATGTAGATTGTCAGGAAGTATCGAGGTACTTTTACAAAAGCCAGAGGCTCTGAAGAAAAGCAACAGAGTAGGATTAACCCTGTGCCTTTTCTTTTAGCCCAGCCCAAAGCGGAAACCCCCAGAGTAGCATTTCCCAAACTTATTGTGCATATGAATTACCTGGAGATCTTATTAAAATGGAGGTTCTGCCAAGATGTTCTTCAGGAGGTGAATGGCTAAATAAACTGTGGCACAACTGGACAATGGAGTATTATTCAGTACTAAAAGAAATGAGCTATCAAGCCATAAAAAGATATGGAGGAAACTTAAATGCATATTATTAAGTGGAAGATGACAATCTGAAAAGGCTACATACTGTATGATTCCAACTATACAGTACATAACATTCTGGGAAAGGCAAAGCTTTGGAGACAATAAAAAAATAAGAGGTTGCCAGGAGTAATGGGGAGGGAGGAATGAATAGGTGGAGAACAAAGGCTTTTTAGGGCAGTGAAACTACTCTATATGATACTATAATGGGGGATACAGGTCATTATACAAACCTATAGAATGTACAACCCTAATATAAAGTATGGACTTTGGGTGATTGTGATGTTTAGGCTCATAGATTGTAACAGATGTACCATGCTCATGGGAGATATTAATAATGTGGAGGTTATGCATGTGTGGGAGTGAGGTAGATGGGAAGTCTGTACATCCTCTCAGTTTTACTGTAAACTTAAAACTGTAAAAAATAAAGTCTATTTAAATAAATAAATAAAGCAGGTTTTAGTTTGTAGATCTGGGTACAGCTTGAGATCTTGTGTTTTGTTGTTTTGTTTTTTATTTTTTTCATTGACCGATAAAACTTGCATATATTTATGGTATACAACATGATGCCCTGATATATGTATACGTTGTGGAATTGCTAAATCAAGCTAATTAGCATATTCATTGTCAACATACTTATCATTTCTTTGTGGTAAAAACATTTAAAATCTACTCTTTGCAATTTTCAAGCACAGTGCCCCCTCGATATCCACAGGGCATTGGCTCCAGGACCTCCCAGAGATAACAAAATCCACAGATGCTCAAGTCCCTGATATAAAATGGAACAGTATTTGCATATAGTCTATGCACATCTTTCCATATACTTTACTAGATTATTTATAGTAACTAATACAATGTAAATGCTATGTAACTAGTTGTTATACTGTATTGCTTGGGAAGTAATGACAAAGGGGAAAAGTCTGTACTTGCTCAATACAGATGCAGGATTTTTTGAATATTTTTAACCTGAGGTTGGTTAAATACATGGATGTGGAACCCATGGATACAGAGGACCAACTATGTATAATATATTAACTATAGTCACTATATTGTACAATAGATTTCCTAATTGAAATTTTATAACTTTTGACCAACATCTCCCCAGTCTCCAAACTCCTCTCCTTCCCAGCTCCTGGTAACCACCATTCTATTTTCTACTTCTATGAAGTCAACATTTTTAGAGTCCACATATAAGTAAGATCATGCAATATTTTTCTTTCTATGCCTGGCTTACTTCGCATAGCGTAATCTCCTTCCAGAAATGCCAATGCTGCTGGTTCCCAGACCATACTTTGAGTAGCAAAGGCCTTAGAGTACTTCAAATCTAGCACTGGTATTCAATTCCTGTTTTTCACTGTTTACTTTCCTACACTAGTCCCAAGCACTCCTCTGTGACTGCAAAGTATTTCATTCATTTTTCTGTCCCAGGCCTTGTCTTCACACCTGGCATGGCTCTGTGCCTAGCATATGGTATCAGCTCAATGTAAATGTATTGACCGAAAGATAGAAAGCACTTCAACCTGTGTCTTCTTACACAACCATTAGCTGGTAAATCACTCCTCTCATTCTTTAGGAGGAGGTAGTAGATGATATTGCCTTGTCTTTATGTAGCACACCCATTCTTTAGCAAATTCTTTCACTTTTCAAAGCCAATTTAGAATCCATTTTACTTTTAGCAAGTTTCCAGTGAGTTGGGTGGTTTTTTTCTCCAGACTCTAGCTAGCTGGCCCAGCTCAATGTTAGCCCTTGACTGGGAATGCTGTCTAGATGCAAACTAATATATCGGCTCAAGAAACCACTGCCTCTGTCTGCCTTGTCCTCCTTCCAGGAGAACTTGGAAGAAAGTAAATTAGAAGTGACCCATGCTTCCTGTATTCTAGATTTGCTATATTGAAACACTTTTAAATAAGCTCACTAATGGCAACTTATCAGTCAGGGCTCAACCAGAGAAACAGAAGCAGTAGGAAATAAATATTACAAGAACTATTGCAAGGAATTGGCTCATGGGATTGTAATTAAAGGCAAAATTGATTTAGGGCAAGTATGAAATCTATGAGGTAGGCTTTTGGGAAGGGCAGGCTGGAACTCTTGAGCACAAGTTGATGCTGCAATCCACAGGTAGAATTTCTTCTTCAGGGAACCCTCAACAATGCTCTTAAGGCCATTCAGCTAATTGAATCAGGCTTGCCCAGGTTATCCAGGATAATCTTCTTTAAAATCAACTGGTTATAGACTTCAATCACATCTACAAAACCCCTTCACAGCAACACCTAGATTAACATTTGATTGAAAAACTGAGGACTGCAGCCCAGCCAAGCTGACACAGGAAACCAACCATCACAGCATCTCATTACCATGAATAAAAGACCCCTTTCCAAACGCCTTGCCCTGCTAGTCCCTTCTGCAACTCCCACATTGCTGCTGCATTCTTTCAACCTCAGAAAGTGGAAGTGTTAGTTCTAAACCTGAATTAATATACTTTTTAAAAAAATAAAAGGATCCTTACTTGACAAAAGCAACACAATCAAACAAATAATCAAAAAGAAAGAAAATGTTGAAATTTAGAGAAGTCAAGAATCTAGGTAGGAAGAGGCTTCTGGGATTCTGTTCTCTTCCAGTTTTTGTGGTAGAGCAATATTCATCTCTGTAAGCCTTGACTTCCTCTCTGTAAATGAGAAAGCAACTGTAGGCCTCTCTCTCTCTCTTTCTCACACACACACACACACACACACATACACACACAGGCATGCATGCGCACACACTTCATCTTCCATCATGTCTGAAAATACCTTTTCAGTCTCCTTAACTGACTTTACTCTTTTGCCTAAATTGTGGATGTTCTTTAAGTATCCTTCTAACTCTTCTACAATCAACCTACTCTCTGGATTTTCTTCAGAGCCCTCCCATGGATTCTATTACCGACAACTCATGGTGTTCTGTATGGGATTCTGGGCTAGAAATGCAGTTGGGAGTCATCTTCCATCCCCTCTGTCCTCATCCTTCACTCCTGGGAACCAGATGTTATCTCTTCTTCCTTGAAAATCTCTCTCTGTTAGGTCTCCACTTTTCCATTTTCAATGCCCCTGTTTTAATGCCATCTCCATAATCTTTCTTTTGATTTATTGAAATTATTCATTACTAGTGCCTTTAAAACTAATCTTCTCCCCCTCAAACACTTTCTCTTCCCTCATCATACAGCCTGCAGAGTTACCCTTCTAGAACAAAGAATCAATTACTCCACTCCACTTCTTATAAACTTACATGATAAAATCTGGTCCCAAATTCTATATCCAACCTCACCGCTTGTTGCAAATCTACTCCTCTACATTCCCCAAATGTTCCAGCACTTTCCCTTCTTTGTGCCTTGCCTGTGCTGTTCTTTCCCTCAATACCTATATTCTTTCTCCCATCATTTGAAGTTTTACCATGGACAGAATTAATCATTCTATTCCTCATGCCCACATCACGATTTACGCACATTTCTATTTTGACATTTAGTATTACTGTTCCATTTTTATGACTCTGTCTCCTTCCACTTTCCCAGAGTCAAGATTGTTGATGACAGAACTTAAGTCAAATTAAATAAACTGAGGAACAAATCAGTGGTCTGGTACAGAGTTCAGGCTGCTTACTTGTTTGCAAAATGAATTAAGTAAACCAACAAGTAAGTGAACTAATTAGAAAAGATCATCTTTGCAGTACTGGATTATTGAAAATTACCTGCCCATGGGGGCTTGATGTTCAACATCTATATACCAGACTTAGATTTAGCTAGTTTCAAAGTCCAATCACCCTAATAAATGAGGCTCAGAAAAAGTTAAATAACTTGCCCTAGGTAACCAGCTTTTACGTGAAAAAATATATACAAAATTAAATCATAATTTCTTGCAGTGTGGTTGCCTCTGGTAAGTGGAGAGTGAGAATAAATATCTAAGAAAGACAATTTTTATAGAAGAGAAACTTTTCTATAAAATCCTTGTGAACTTCTTTTGTTAATGTTACACTGGAACATAAAAGATTCAATACACACTGGGGAGATGCTGTAGGATGCAAAAAGTTTAGAGGAGTAGAGGAAAAAACCTAACAAGAAGAGGTTTATGATTTAAGCTTTCCATTTCATATTTGGTCTGGAAAGCAAAACAGTACTTTTGAGAGCCATTATTAATAAGCAAGCATAATGTTAATAATCCACTCTATGGATCAATAAATGCCAAGGAGATCTAGCATTAATAATACCCTTTCATCCCTAAGTTGGCCACAGTTTTCTTAAATATCTTTTATCTCGTGGACACAATATAAAGAGAGATGACAAGTCTTGTGGTTAAATAGGTGGTCAGCCACTAGCAGCTTTGCATAACGATGATAAATATGAGGTGAAAATGTCAAATGGGGTAGAAGTATTCTTGCGGGGAGGCTCAGTGACTTCATATTTTCAAAATTCACTAATCACTAGTTGATAAACCTGTTCAGTATGATGCACATATCAGTGTTAGCCAGGCATTCCTTTATGGAAATCCTTACTCAGCATAATTAAAGTCTACTTGATCACTTAGAAACATACTTGCATTTACATGTTCTCTCTACACTCCTCTCCCTCCATTTAGCTTGCTACACCATGTATTGATTAAGCACCTGTGGTTCTGGGTACTGTGTACTCATATGTGTGGGGGTTGGGGTTGAATTTATTAAGCATTTATTATACAACAAGTCATTTAAATGGATTACCTTATTGAATCCTCACAACAACTGTAAAAGACAAATACCATAATTATTTTCATTATGCAGAGGATGAAACAGCAACCCTGGAACTGAAGTATCTTGCCAAGTTCACACAGACAGTTGGAGGGGTGGGGATTTGCCCTCAGCTCTAGAGTAAAGCAAGAACCTTGTCTATACTTTTTCACCATCCCATCCTTGACACATAGTAGGTGCTCAACAAACATTTGTTGGATGAATGTCATGGTTTCACGGTTTCCTCCCTTGTCCCTGCCCAATCTCTCCCCACAAGAAATTCAGAAAGCCTCCGCAATCCAAGGCTAGAATGATCTTCACTGACTCAAAGCAGCAGCTAAAGACTGTAGAGAGGGGAAGGTGGCAATTTCTAAGGCTGCTTGGAGGGAAGAAGCTGCCTAAAAGAGAACAAGTTTTCCCACTTAACTCCATTGATGCTTTGGAGGCACTCTGTCTTCTGGTCTTCTCACTGGGAGAGTCACCCAGCTGCTGGGAGCACCACTGGGTAAATGCAGGTCAGAAAAGACTGCTATAGGGATCCTTAATAGCCCCATTTCTTACCCGTGACAACACACATGTGCACACACACACACATACACACACACATTCTTGATTCACTTCTACCTTTTTTAGAAACCTTTTCATTAACATCAGTAAAATTACTACTGATACTGTGAAAGCTTGCATAAGGGCCAAGGTAAGCTGTATTTTTTCTTAGTATATTCATTGGTATAATTTAGTGAGCTTGGAAGCCAAGCTGATCTGGATGTAAACTCCAGTTTCAAAGAAAACAAGCTGTGTGGCCTTGAGCAAGGCACTTAACCTCTCTGAGTTGCAGTCTCCTTAGCTGATGTTGCTTGCCCCACAGGGTTATTATGAAGGTTGAAATTTAGAGAACATGATATAATAGAGAGACTTGGCGGCAGTTTGCAAGTGCTGAGAAACACTTGCCAGCTCTGTGACTTCCAGCAAACTTCTTTACTTTTCTCATCGGTAACATCTGGAATGATATTACCTAGCCAAAAGAACTGCTACAAAGATTTAATTCGATGATGCATTTAAAAAACATGGGAGAGTGCCTAATGTATAGTATGTACTCAACACATGCTTGTCCCACTCCTTTTCCATCCCTTCTCTTCAACTCCTGAAATCTGAGTCTGTTTTATCAGTGTCCTTCATTCTCCACGTAACTTCCTGAACCATCGTATGTCCCTATGGTCCATTCCATACCTTACATTTGCCCACATCCTAACAACTTACAATGTGACTCATATATCTCACTACTTTCCAGGTACCCTCCTCTACCTCAATCACAGACCTCAGTGCTATAGTCAAATTTCCCTTCCCTACTCACAATCCTTCATTGCCATTACAGTCACCAAAGGCATTCCATTATGAATTTAGATCAACTCTTTACCATCATCAAAGCTCACCACCCCAATCAAACTGAAGGTCAAATGTGTCTCTACCTTAATCTATGTCTGCCATCTCCTCAAAGCAAACATTATTCCAGTCTTTTTTTTCCAATTTGCCCCTGGAACTAGGATGTACCCCTGCCCCATCCTAGAGATCATATACTAGTATTGGGAGATGTAGGGCAAAAGGAATGAAATATATGTTCTGATTTTCTCTGGAAGTCATATACTTTTCCAAAGACTAGATCAAGTCTTCTCCTGCCCACCCTCCCCCAATGCAAAAGGGAGGAGAAGGGGAAGTTCTCAAAGTGTCTCCCTGGCTCAGATTTACAGAACAAACCTGCTTCCCAAGTGTCCAATGAGGACATCAAGTCTCTACATTTAGTCGCATTCCATTGTTGCAAAACCTAACCCCAGCCAGGCTAATTTTGCAGAGCAAGTAGGAAGAAACATCATGCTACAGAAATTACCACTTCTTCAAACTTGTCTGGGGAGATGTCCCATAAAGTAGAAGAAGCAAAGCTGATGAAAGGTTGCAGAAGGCTTACACGTTAAATGACAGAAATCTTAAGTAGATACTTGTGGGTTTTTTTTTTTTAAGGAAAAACAGGCTGGAAATTAGAGACGCTATGTAAGAAGTGGTAAGACTTAATGAACTCATGATTGTGAAGGGAGAGATTGAAAGAGCGAGTCCTGAGACAGACTCAGACTTCGACCTGTGTGATTGGCATAGGAGTAATATTCCCCACAGGGACTGCAGAGTTGAGAAGAGAAGAGTGTGTTACAGTAAAAAATTAAAACCTTGATCTTTGTCATGTTAAACATGAGGTGGTAATGAGGCAGCAGGAAGCTACTTTGGTGAGCCAGCAGGAAAACAAGACTAAATGGCTGGAGAAGTGGGACATGCAGAGGTAAAACTGACTGGTTCATCAGATAATCATACCCTTCAATTACCGAATATTGAGCTCTAGAGTTTACAAAATGCTTTCATATACATGATCTGAATCCTCACAACTCTACAAGGCAGGTGTTATTATCCACTTTTTACAGATAAGGGGGACTAACATTCTGAGAGATGCTTGCTTTGGCCAGTGAAGCCATTGGTAAGTGCTGGAATTATGATTTGAGTTTCCCTTTTTGCCAAGCTTGACATGCCTTCCACTCCCAGTTCACAAGCAGTTATGAAAGCTCTCTTGCTTTTGTCCCTTTGGAGATGGAATGGCCCAAGCTTTGTGGAACCATGTTCCCTTCATAACAGTTTATCAAGTATAACTTTTTCCCAGAAGAAGGTCACATGGCACATGACTAAGTGTCTTGGCCTACAAGTCCAGAATTCCCCCAATGTCCTCTGGTGTCCTGGGTGTAGAAAGGGAGTCTATCCCCCCCTTCTTCTTGCGAGTAAATCCAGACTCAATGCAGGAAACCAGACTTAATCAGGTGACCCTAATTCAATTCTGATTGTTCCAAATCAATTGAGCAATCGAGGGTTTCCATTCCCTTTATCTGTGATTGGATTAGGGTAGAGGTGAGGGTAAGGGGTGTGACTAATGTTTGAGGAGGCATATGTGGAATCTGCAGAAAGAAGTGTCTTGTTTTTAAAAAGGTGATCAGGAAGAGGTGTCCTCTTTCTCCCTGTAGGAGGTACCAGGTCTGGATGTATTGCCGGAACTACTTCAATTATTTAATATCCGTAAGTGTAAAGCCATCACAAAAAAAGATGCCCAAACCAGGGATAAATGGAAAAACCTTGAGAACTTCATGACATTTTGAAACTTAAGCCTTGATAAATCTTGAAATCTTTCCTACCTCTTGACTTGCCATTAGGTGAAATAATACATTTCCTTATTGTTTAAGATAATTTAAAATAATTGAGTTTTCTGTTTCTTGCAGATGCTAGCTTCCTAACTGAAACCATCAGCTTGAGCTTTTATTTTTGCAAATCAATTCCCAGACTTTTGATAAGTCTGGGAATTTGAGTGACTTAAATATGGAGTTTTTCCTGTAAACTTTTACTAGGACACACATTTTTAATTGCACCTTCAATAAAATCAAATGTAGCTATTTTTGTCAACAAATGACCACACAAATGTGGATATATTATAACTAGGTTGTTATTAAGCAAAGTACAACTCTGAAAGTAGATTCCATTTTGTGTAGTTTCCCATAATTTTATAACTTTCATAAACATATATATCAAGCTAATGGTAGATAGATGATAGCTAGATAGCTAGACATAGAGATTCCTAGTCTGTTGTTCATTCTCATGGATCAGCAGAATTGTATAACCTTCTTGGTGAATGGCCATGACTCTCTTTTTCCTCAGCCTGTAGTGTAGAATTTTGTCCCAAGAGAACCTGATTTTCTTCCTTCTTTCTTCATTCCTAACTTTGGCTCTCTCTCCATTTTATTAACACCCTCTTAGCAAATGTGCATGAATCTAGAATGATGAGCACAGATAAATGCTGTCTTAAAGGAACCATTGGGCTACAGATTGCTGAGAAATATGCCTAAGGTTGCACCTCTCCCAGGGGCTTAGGAAAAGAATGTCACCCCAAGAAAGTGCTCGTACATTGTAAGTGCCCTTACAGAGCCCAAAGGCTTCAAATACTTCATTTTATTTAATAAACAGCAGATTATCTCTATTCAGACTTGCTAAGAGAATGTCAAATTGCATAAACAAAAAAAAAAAATAGGAAATCTTATACCGTACATTGTCCAAATGACTTTTGGTGAAGCTCAAATAATAGCTGATGGCTATTTATACTAATTCCATTGTTAAATCTAAAAATGTGCCAATTTTATATTGTATAGATTCACTCTTATGAAATGTAAACAGTGCCTGTGAGTGATATGAATGCATTAGCATGGTGTAAGTGATATTCATTATATATGAATTGCCAGCTCTGCTCTAGGACGCTTATGATAATGAAATGTTGCTTTTCTTGAAGCTTTCCCAGCGAGTAACCATTTTTAATAAATAAAATAAAATATGGATTCCCTAGAAGACTTCCTAGTTCTTTCACTGATAGGAATATTTCCTAAAAGTAAAGCATGTATCTCAAAAGTGGAGTCCTTCATATTGCTTAATCTGAAAGCTATTTCTGTCCTGTTCTTTGGAGATTTTTTTTCATTATAGCTTCTCACCATGGTCCTTTTAATGGACAAGGTTGGAGGCTGAATGGCTAGATTATATTGTTAGAATTTCTCAGCTGTTGGATTTCCCTTGTTGGTTTTGAAGAAAAAAAAGTCTTTATTTCATTTGAAATGTATAAATGATGCCAAATTCCTATTTGAAGTTGTTAGACTCTGATTACCAGTAGAACTATAACCTTACTTATGCAAATCACTAGAGTTCATGGTAAGTCTGACATTTACAGAATTAATGAACTAAATAATTAAGTGACCTAGTAAGCGAATTGGTAAACCAGAACTATTAATCTTTTAATGAATTCTTTACTATCACTTAAATAATAAATTTTTTGCATAATTTTAAAGGATTACAGTAAAGAAACATTAGAATAAGAAACTCATTATGTGAAGGAACGTTACTTTTATAAATCCGTCATTATGTCTCTTTTTATCGAATTCATTTCTATTCAGGTTTAGAAAAGTGGCAATTTCTATCTTGGTGACTAACAGTCCCCGACTTCGAAGTTTTTTTTTTTTTTTTCCTCTCACTGAGACAGAGTGTTTAGGATCATTTACTGCTTTAAAAAAACCCCACAGTCTAAAATGAGTAATTAGCATACAACTATAATTTCAGAAATCCCCTATTTGATGGTGTGCATCACATGTGTTTCAGAATTTCTAAGCTCTTGTAGGTTAACTAGCACATAAAATAAGGCTTTTGCACTGGTTCCTTTCAGAGAGCATTTCTCTGTTCTCCACTATCTTTCTCTTCAAATATCTTACCTTTCTCTTCAAATACCCTCTTTAAAAAATCATAGCACAGCTATTAAAATAACTATACCAGACTAAACACAACCAAATTTACAACATTGAAATGTCCAGGTTTATATCAGTCAATAATGAGACAGAAGTAAAAAGATTAGGTTGGGTCTTTAATATCCATACTAATTACTTGCAAAGGACTGCCCTTAGTAGAATGAGGGATTATTGGATCATATGTATTCAACACCTTCCATTAGAAGGAAAAAATTCAAAAACTTAAATAAAAAGGAAGGATAGCAACAGCTACAATGGTTTTCACAACCCATAGGAAAAAAACAAGCTGATTATTGTTTAAATCAAACAATAAATGTTTATTAAACAAATATCCTGTATTGTCACTGAGCTGGGCACAATGGGGCCTACAGAAGAAAAAGAAGATGCAGTCTACAAACTTGAGGAAATTATAATTTAAGTGAGGAGATTCCACTAATATATACAAAACTAATGTCAAGCTACCTAAGAAAATTAATAATAGTTTCAACTATTGCACCCAAAATTGCATGACATGGATTCTACATCTTGTAGCTTTTTAGGCTGAGATTAACCTGAGTAGCTTTAGTCAGCTAATATTCTAAGCATCTGCGAACCTCTATTTCTGGCAATATGGCAGGCTACCTATCCTGCAAATATTCCCACTAGAGAACACCTAGAAATGCTGTGTAAAATATAGCAATAGTCTTTTAAATGCACAGCTGAGCTTGCGATAAATTAAATTCACAGGATCCAATTATGACAGAGGATTTTAAATCCAGGTGGAGAATGGAGCTTACTCAATGTGTGCTCTTAAGACACTTGCCAGTTCTAATCACTGATAGCCTCATAGGGTTAGGACAATGCCAGTCTTGACCGGGAATAGGGAGTTAGGACTGAGATCCCCACATAGAATTGGCACCTTCAAAAGGCTACACAGTCAATGAAATTATGGACTAAGAAAAAAATTTTCCTATTGGCAAAGGAAGATGAAGAAGATTTGTCTCTGTCTAGGCCCGGGTTTTGGGTAAAGTCTCCACTGAGAATTTGTAACTTTAGGGCTGCCCTTATTTGGATGTGGGTATCAAATTTAGTATCAAAACTTCCTGTCAAGTTTGGGAAATCCCAAGCCAAGAAAAACATAAATTGTCCCCAGGTTGATAACATTCCAGGACACTCAGCTGAAGCAATGCAAGTTTTCTTGTGAGAGACTCACCTTTTTAATCTAAGTCCTGGAAGATCCCCAGAAGTAAAATTCTGCTAGATTTGGCTCACAATGCAAAATTTTGTTAAAAGAGGAAATAAAGTTTTTTGGATGCAATGCAACTTGAGCCATAGAAGATTAATTTTAACAGGAAAGATGAAGAGGAGGCTCCAGAAGGTATAAAACCACAGAAGCATCCCCAAAGTGGCAAGATCATGAGTTCCTGCTCCTGGAATGGGGAGGAGAGTAAGCTTAGGATAAAGTAAGTGCTAGAGAGGGCTGCCCTTTAGTTCAGCTTGTGGAAAACCTTGCATTTTTAAAAGAATTTCCTTCATCAAATCAGTAAAAAGTCTCGGACCAATGCGAGTATCTAAAAATGGCCTCAGTTCACTTGGCCAGTTGAAATGACAATATTAAAGAAATGGCTGGTGATTTTGCAGGTGTGTTAAAAAAAAAAAACATACTTCCTAAAATTATTTTCCTCTGGCCACATTTAAAACAGCCCACGTCTTGAATATTTTTCTCAATTTTTGGGTTTGCTGCTTATTGAGTTCATGATTAGTTGGACCACAAGGCAAACAAATAACAGGAAAATTCTTTGTAAAGAGGATTGCGAACCAGGTAAATGTCCCATCCTAACGACATAACTCTCAAGCTTGTATCTTCAGATTTTTGCCCTAAACTACCCAATCTTCTCAGGCCAGGGCTTGGGACCATCAGATGTGTTCTTGCCTTCTGCTACGATCTGAATGTTGATGTCCCCCCAAATTCATTTGTTGGAACCTAATACCCTTTTGACAATAATAAGAGGTGGGGTCTTGGGGAAGTGATTAAGTCATAAGGGCTTCACCTTCATGAATGTGATTAGTGCCTTTCCCCTTCTGCCAAGTGAGGACACACAAGAAGGTGCCTGCCATCTTTGAAGCAGAGAGCAAGCCCTCAACAGACACTAAATCTACTGGTGCCTTGATCTAGGATTTCCCAGCCTGCAGAACTTTGAGCAATAAGTATCTGTTGTTTATAAATTATCTATTCTAAGGTATTTTTATAGCAGCCTGAACTGACTGATGCCCTCTAAGTTGCTCTTATTATTCCTGTGAAAGTGTGAGGGCAGGGAAAAAGACAATACCCAGCTTAGTGCTTTGCACAGAGAAAGTACTTAATACATATTATATTAATTAACTGTTGGTATAAACTCCTGTCTCTTGAAACCTAAAGAAAAGCCTGGCCCATTAAAAGAAGGACCCATAAGGGGAAGATCCACAAAGCAAGACCAGGCAAGACAGCTGAGAACCTGCCAGGAGCAATGTCCTCAGTTGCATCTTGTCCTGCTGTGGCCAGCCTGGACTGGACACTCCATAAAGCTTTGTTCAATTCAAAGAGTCTTTCTTAGAATGTAATAAATTATTTATTCCACAGAATGCAACTGACTTGGCACCATACTGAAAAGTCAATGCATGCCCTATTGGGAGACAAACCAGTAGAAAACAGTTTCAGGTTACAATGGACTTCAGAGTGGGTTTTGACTTTCTCCAGGGGATTTTCTCATTTAGCATTCAATGGAAATTAAACTTTGAAAAACAGCCTGTGATATCATGTTTTTCTATCGAATAGAATATTCTTATAATAGTTTAGTCATATTAGGAAACTTTTCGAGTAGACTCTCAGTTTCACTTACTTTAGTTGTTTACTTCAAGTTCATTGAGGAATGAGTATTTTTAAGTTATGGATGTCATCATAGTCATAGATGATTTCATACTTGTTAACTCTCTGTCCCCAGACTAAAAGTTTACAGGGAGTACAATCCAGTTGTTTTTAATGATTGTTGTGTCAGTGGGCATAAAGGTCACGTGACAGAGTGTACATTGCCACACAAGGATTCAAGGAAGAACTATAGGCATGTGAGGGAAGACATTTGAAACATCTTATAAGTGAATATAAATGTTTTTCATTTCACTGGACATAGTATTGAGCAGGCATCACAGGAGGAAGTGTTAAAAGAAAGTATTAACATCAGAAACTCTACAAACTTGAGAAAAAAATCTTTAAAAAATCACCAATCCCATAGGTTAGATATATGATTCGTCAAAAATGTGTGGAACTTAGAAATAATCAAACAGTGGGCACAAGTGTATATGCACACCTAGCATGTGTTTATGCTCTCATCTAGTTTATAACAAACCCAAAGAAGGAAAATCTAAGTCATTTTAAAGATTTCATTTTTAAGCTATAATTTTGGCTGGCTTTTGCATCTATCCTAATGGTCAGATCAGTTGTGTCATCTAAGTGCAATGTCATAAACATAACATTGCTTATGATGTTTTAAGATTTGGACTGAAACTATACCTAAACCAACAAAAAGGATGCCAAAAAGGGAAACTTTAGGAACATCCCTGTGAAAAGAATCCTTGGCATAAGACCATATCTATTTGTGGGCACTCCATTGGACTACAGTTTAGAGAACTGTCTTTATGATTAATTCCCATCTCTGCTGCTGAATCGATCATGCAGTGATCTGCATTGATTATTAAGGTGACTGAGATAACTGGATCAGACATGGCTTACCAGTGCAAATTGGCTAATTCATCAACACATAAAGATTTCAAGAGAGCTGTTAGTGATTGTCACATATCACCAGGAAAGGAATTACCCAGTACTTACCAAATCTGCTAGGCCTATTTTTACTGACATGCATTGTATTTTTAAAATAAATACATTTTACCTTACAACTGTAGATTTACTATCCTTTACCACAGTAAAAGCCTGTATTTAATTTTGAATCATTTGGGTGTAAATCAAAAGACTGGCCTTTTGGTGGTTGAATTATCTCTCAGAAAAATCATTAAGGTGATCTACTCTTTTAATATGGCCTACTGGTTAGTTACTAGAAGCTTGCAACTTTTGATTACTCTAATACAAACCAATCTCTAATTGCAATGGACCTTCATGATCAATTTCCTGAGACTCTGATCGTAATGTGTAAAGCAAAATTAACTCAGAAAGATCCACTTGTACTTGTATCCATTTCTATAAAACCTTCTAGTGCTTAATATTATTCTTCAACTATATAAATTAGAAATGTTAATTGAGAAGTTAAAATAAAATTGAGTCCCAACACGATTATTGGAAAAGGCTAAATTCTCAGCCTAAAGAAAAATGACTAAGGAGAAAAAGGCATTGTAACAATGAAGATTTAGGCATTTCATCCCATTTTGTGCTACTTTAAGTTACATATGTGGTTGTAAAAGTGTATATCTTTTTTATTCTAACATGCAATTTCAAAAGAAGGAAAAAATGCTTGAGAACTATTATAATTTAACAAACTCAGAATTAACAATAAAACCACAACGGCTTTCTAATTGGTTCCTAGCAAATAGAAAAATGTGGGTTTTAAAGACACAGGTCCACTGGGAATTAGTTTAATCTGAAGTGATGGATCCATGAGAATTCTTCTCCAAAGCATTTGCACCTAGTCCATATGTTTCCCACTTTGTGAAGTACCTCTCAATCTCCAATTATGTGACATCACAGAAGTCTCAAGGTTTGCTATAAGGAGATATTTAAAGATGAATGAAAAATTTTGACACAGTGATAACTTAGGAGATCCTAATCAGTATTGTTTGGAGAAGAGCTACTGACACTTTTTTCAC
The DNA here is from genome assembly GCA_008086735.1 of Cheirogaleus medius. Classification (NCBI taxonomy): domain Eukaryota; kingdom Metazoa; phylum Chordata; class Mammalia; order Primates; family Cheirogaleidae; genus Cheirogaleus; species Cheirogaleus medius. The sequence continues at coordinate 27,171,126 of VBSM01003176.1, forward strand.
TTGTTTTTGAAAAGCAAATATAGTATGATTCAAAATTACTTCCGACAGCAGCCAACCGCCAACTGTTTAGATTGGCTCAATTCAGCATATGCTGGGACTCCCCATGCTACTTGTGCCTTCAAAAAGAAGCTCTTCAGATTGGCAGTGAGGGAATATTTCCTTTGAACATTTAAGTAATATGTAAAGATAGAAAAAAAGATATAAATGCTAATAATTAAAAAGTAAATGAATAATACCCAATGCAGAATACTTGAAAGGCATGGTAGATTTTTACATTCCCAGAAAGTGCCAGCCAGATGAGCTAAGCTTCTTTCAATACTCTGTTTCTGCTAACATAAGCAGTGAGAAGTACACAATTGAGGGAGAATATCAAGAAAATTCTAGTGAAAATAAATTTGTACAATTAACAGAAAAATATTGCTAGACTGTTCTAGAACATGTTTTCACTTCTCCATGTTAAGGTATCGTCAGACAGAGACTAAAGAGGGAGATTGTGGGGGGAAGTGGACAGGAAAGGAAAAGAAAAGGAGGAAACCCACATTACATTTCAGAAAAAGCTATATTACCATGTAGAAATAGTTTAAAAACTGTGATTTCATACTTGAGCTGTGAATGGGGACAGTGTGTAACAGAATACTCGAAAAATGATAGCCAAGAAACAATAAGTCTTTTATCATTATCTCTTAAGACCAATACATTTTGAAATTCTATAGTTTGTGTTTGCTAGTTTATCAGCGACAATGATTAAAAATAAACATCTACTGTAAGCATTTTATACACCGAATATTTTAATTTTTATCCCACAATTGAAAATGTTAAATTGATTTAGTCATATATTTAAGCCTTAAACCAAAGTCTATACATAATCTGATTTGAAACAATAAAACTAAATTAAGAACTGAAATGTTTAACCTTCAAAACTTCACTGAGCACGGTGACTGTGTGAGATAAGTTTGATTTATGAGCTTTCTGCCTGGTTATGTCAGAGATACTTGTTTAACATTTTTGGGGACAGTTTCTTCTCAAACTAGTCAATTTCCAGAATGTTTCTGAACAACGACCAACCCTATCAACAAAGAACTTTCACTATTAGCTCACCTACAGCTTTAATTACCTTTAAAAAGTCAGTAAGACAACATCTGAATGTTTGCATCTTATTAAATGTCTCTCCAGATGAAAGGCTTTTAATCTCTTTAGAAGGAGGCCGACTTCGTAGCCATCAAAAGTCTCATTCAAGTGAAGGCATGACCTGCATAAAAATTCCCTTTGTCATTTTGGCTACCCAATACATATTCTAAGGATAGAAGGAATGATGAATTAAGGAAGTCAAATCTAGAATGACTGAAAAGGCTTAATGCTATAAATAATTAGAAAAAGAGACTTATGGGGAGGCCAAGTGAAGCTATGAAGGTCAGACCCAAGAAATTCCTTCAATATCATAGAAATGATCTTAAGCAGAAGGCTGATTGCTCAGTATGAGGTCTGGTTAAAGTCATAAGGCCTCCATTCATTTGCTCTTTTATTCTAGAAAAATGCTTCCACCATTTACCAAGTATCAGATACTCTCTATATAAAAGAAGCAAGGCCTTCTAAGCACACGCACAGAGTGAGTGATAAGAAGCTATGAATAGATAAGCGATCTGGAGAAACATCAGGATGAATGATTGAAAGATGAGAAAAATTAACCAGGTAAGGGGAGAGCAGAAGAAAAACATTTTATGTGTATACTGGAGGAGGGTGGGAAAAGAAGATGTGCACATATCAGTGTTGCTGGGATGTGATGTCTTAGTGGATGGTGTAAACTCTTCGGTGAAAGCATTGGAACGTCAATAACCAGCATCTTAACAGGAAAATAAGACGTTCATGGTTTAGTTTTAGAAAACACCCTGACTGCTGTGTGGAAGACAGATCAGAATCCTGGTATGAATGGAATGGAAAGCATGCATCCCAAAGCCAGTGGAGGCCTGAACTGCCTCACTAGGGAGCTGAGATGGTAATGAGGTGGAACTGACAGCCAGGGAGCTATTGGCTGGTTCCATGAAGACTCTCAGAAAGCCTCCATGATGATCCCAGTCTTCTACTAGGGTGCCGAGAAGGGTGGGCTTTCTTTCTGAACTCCTCACGTATCCCACTTCACCACTTGCAGGTGTCATGTTGTTTGATCTACATTTAGTTCCTTTCTAATATCTCTCCCACAATCATGGAACTGGAGTGCTCTCCTCCTCTCTGAGGGAGCCACTGCCCTTCCTGAACACACATGCCTCTCATTTCTCCCCAGCATGAATCCAAATCTCATCTTCTGGGATAATTTCCTCACACCTCACTTTTCTCCCTTGGACTTCCTCTTTATAAAAGATTTCTTACTCTGGGCAATTCTCCTTTCTAAACTCCTTGGGGTCATTGTAATTTCCAATTAAGAATCTTCATCCCATGAGAGTTATAGTTGGAGATGCTTGGGTCTGCTTGGCTTCTGGGCTTAAGTTCCCTTCTCTGCACTGCTCTTTTGAGGAAGCTCCATACCAGATCTTGGAACCATACTTGAGAAACAACAGCCCCCACAAATCAAAGGACTTCCCAATATCACAATACTCCTCAACTTTATCTTGGTCCAGAATTTCTTCAAGAGTCCCAGAGGAATCAAAAACAGTTAGTGTCGGGGTAGTAGTCTGCCTTCAGCTCCTGGTGTGTTCTTGGCTGAAGAATGATCAGATATGCCAAAGTGTCATGTCCAGACTATTATCTTGGAAAAATCACCCGGCACAGAGTAACCCCAGGCAGGAAGTGGTTTCATAAAAGCAGTTCTTTATTGTAGAACAAAACAGGTCTGTCTCCACGGGTGGAGAGAGACAGACCCACTCACTAACTGACTGACGCACTCTCTCTCTGAATTCTCGAATTGTTTCCTTTCATTAGCCCAGTCTGAGAGAGGGCTCTTGGGAGGCATGGGATGTTATCAAATGATCAACAGGTGTCCTCAAAATTCCATCTGCATGTACAGGATCTCCCTCTCCAAAAGCCCACCTGGGGGGTGGGTAGACCACAATGCAGATTTAAGCTAATGGCATAATAATCACCCTTAGGTTACTCTAGGTCACTTTCTAAATCCTATCATGTCTGGGCTGGGCAATTCTCAGATTGGTAAAGCTTTCCCTCCTTGCCCAGGTGTAGCAGTTGCTCAGGATAGGATTAAGGGAGGGGCAACATAAAAATGGAGTGCCCACCCTTATCCTTCTTCCTAGGTGGAGCAATTGCTCAGATAGCACCAAAGCAGGGAACCCTTTCCCCTAGAAGAGCCAGAGATCCTAACTATTTACCTAATAGCAGTGTCTGAGGTTTAGTGATAGGTTATAAGTGACAGGAATTGTGGTAAATGCTTTAAATATATGAATATTATTCTATTTAATTTTCCTGGTAGTTTTGTGAAATATATATACTACCTGAGGCTCAGGAAAGTTACTTGCCCAAGGTTATGCAGGATGAATTTATAGTCCTGCTCCTGCAATTGCCCTCTCCACTGGTTATTGAAAAACACTAATCCAACATATTTATTTCTCCTACCATCCCATACAGATTTTGGTTGTGTTTTACAGTCATTAGTAAAGTCAAATTATAATTTAAAAGTTTAGTTCCTTTTCAAACTTTTTTTTGTTCATTGGCTACTTTGTGCTGGGCATTAAAATTCAAAGATGAATAATAATCGCTGCTGTAGAGGAGCTCCCAGTTTTCCACTGTTAATAAAAATGGCCTCACAAGCAAAACAAACTAGTTTCCAAACCTTCACAGTAAATGAAAGATTTCCATACACAGTGTTGGATGGAATCTGAGTCATCCACACCTCTGGCTCCTTTTTCTTAAGCATCCACCTTCCCATGTATCCGATCTCTTCATTCGCCACCCAGCTTTGCCAAAATATGTCTAGTCATTCAGGTCATATTGATGGCTTTATTTCAGTTAGGAACTGGCACCTAAAGGGTTCCACTAGAGATTTGACTTAATTGAACACACCTGACCCTTAGGAACAGGTCCAAGAGCCCACAGGAAAACTGCAGAAGAGCCCAGTTACACACATTCCAGCCAGAACTTGAGATTTCTACAAAGGAATTATTATTCCACCCTTGAGATTTTGAAGTCTCCTCTGTCCATTTATTTTAGAGTAGAAGCTCATCATCAGGGCCCCAGCTATGTAGTTTACAGAGCTATGACATATTGAAGGTCTTCAACAAATGCTATTATTGTTAATATTAATGGTATAGGCAATAATGACAGATAGTCCTAACTGTCTATGCTATCTGAGGAGAAGAAACTATGCTAAATACCCAAGAAAGTAATTATAAGAGTGTAGTTTACTTTAAATGAATTTATTCATGTTGTCATGTATTTGCTTTACTTCTGTTTGCACATTGCAGCAGGCTATAGTCCCAAAGTCCAATACTAATAATAATAATTAAAAAAATACAACTCAGCCTTTGACTGATCTGCAGACAATGTGAGGGAAATGTCAGGGAGAATCAGAGACAAGCAATTAGCATGGAGAAAATAAAAATTGTTCCCAGGCTGTGAAACATGCCTGATAGACAACCACATTTGTGCAGCTTCACTCTACTTCCCTCTGCAGAGATGCTGCCACTTGGCTCCAAGGATGCTCAGGTCCATCCTGTGTTTCAGGTTTATTTATTAGCCCTACTACATTGTCATAGGCACTTGAAATCTCCTTCCAAATACTTACACAGAGCATTCACTCCTTTCTTTCAAAGGAAGTAGTAGGTAGTAGGAAATTATGAGTGTAGGAAAATGAAAAAATAATTTCCAATGTATGTGTCTATATTACACCAAAATTAATAAGAATTGGCAGTCACTGCTAATTTCCTGCCCATTATCAATTTCCCCTTATTTCTTTCTCACAGATATGGGTGGCAGGGAATTGGGGGAAGACGGGCAGAAGTGTACACAGTTAAAATTCACTACTGACCAGGTCCTCTTGCTCCTAGAGATGGCTGCATGACACAGTGATAGCCAGTGACATGTAAGCAAACATCCATTAGGGATTTCTAGGAGAGCTTTTGCTTTACTAATACAAGAGCTTCTCTTTTCTTCTTCCTTTTGGTTTTTATTCCTTCCTGGAATGTAGAGTCGAGCCTAAAGATGTAGCAGACTTCTTATGACCATGAAGCAACAAACACAAGAATGAAATCTGTGTGCTAAGGATACAGGAGCAGAAAGATAAAGCATTGGGTACTGATGATAACTGACTTCTTGCCAAGGAAGAAAAATAAATTCCTATTTAGGTAAGCCAGTGTCATTGAGTTTCTATTGCATGTAGCTGAATCCTAGAGGATGCATAGGAGAAAAACAAAAGAACCAAAAAACAAAACACAACTGTGTATCCACAACAAAACTGCCTCTTGCATCTCTGTCATGTGTGGTTCGAATAAGTTTTAGGAATATTTCACTGTGCTCACTGAAGGTTTTTTGTCATTGTTCCAATCTCTACTTTCTACTCAGGGTATAGAAGCCACATAAATAGCACAATGTGCTTTAGTTGAGAAACTGAGCATACATAGAGATCTTGACCTGCCAAACCCCTGGAGTGGTGGGTCAGCTTCTGGGCTGATAGAGACAGAAGCCTGAAGAGGTGAGTTCACATAAGAAGACTGGGACTCCTTTCCTCTCCCTTGGGGAGTAATTACTTACTCTGTAAGGTGAATGTGGTTGAGTCCCTCCCTGGCAACTGAGCAGGACAGGATTGAGGGCAACCTCTCCTCTGAGTACCCTGGGGGGTGTGCTCAAGTGCTCCCCTGGACAAGCTCCGCTAAAGAAGTTCTTACAAAGGCAGTTCCTTGACTCATGTCACCCAAAGCATCCTTAATAAAAAGCTTGAACTGGCCTAGGAAGCCTGTAAAGAAGTGGACATAAAGGCTTCAATAATGGCATCGGAAATGGATGAGGCCCCTGTAGCTATCTGCTGCTAAGAACAGCACTCGGGAAACCTCTATCTGTAATCCAAAGGTAGCATCCTTCGATAGGTCAGCTGTAATAGACCAAGGGAGAGTGTGATGGAGAATGTGGATCACCCGGTGCAAATTGTCACTGCAATTTAAACACAGCCTTGTGCACGTGTTTTTCTGATAGCAGCAAGGTACAACACGATAAGCATTCTAAGGAAAGGCTACTCAGGCTATCGGATGCTAAAGAGGCTGTTGCAGTATTTAAGAGCGTGTGATGTCAAAGTAGGGACACACAGGCACGTAGACTGACAGAGAGCTCTAATGATGCTTCAGGCTTCAGCACTGTCTGACTCAGGGACGGCACATTCAAGAGCCTATGAGGTAGATGCCCCCCTGAAACCTGCTAATCAGTTCCTTGAAATATGTGGTCTCTTCAATCTGTCTTTTCTGTCCCACTTTTATTAGGCCCTTAGGTACAAAAAACATTTTTCCACCACGTGAATAATACCAGTGCAAGTAAGACGATAAGTGGTAACTAATACGTGACCTGGTGATGGGGAGGCATAAAGACTGACTGGTGGAGACTACAGTGAAGCAGATAGTCCTCACCCCATCTGAAGGCCACAGGCACTACCTATATAATACTGAGCAATTGTTATTATGTGGGCCTAATATTGCAAAACATTATTTCTTTCAAGAAAAGCTAGCAATTTTTAAGGAAATCTCCACATTTTAAAACATAGTTCTGATCAGACAAAACACATCTATGTGTTGGATCCAGCACCAGCACATGGACTGCCAATTGGAGATTTCATATTTAAAAAATCCAAGTACATTAATAATTTTGCCGAATGCCTATTATAGAGAAAATTTGTCTTTACAACTCAATCTGTTTCCTTCTTTCCTGTTTCCTTACCCATCTCTAAGTTCCCATCCTTTCTTTTATTAATATTTTTCCTTCCCTCTCTACTAGGCTACAGTCATCAATAGGATTTAAGTGTTACCTGTCTCAGAATTATTTACATCTGAAGAGATCTCTGCAATTAAAAAAAAAAAAAGTCCTGCAAGAACTAAGGAAAGACTCTACAGATAGAATTTTAAAGGAGAGATCTGGAGAGCCCAGCACTGCTCATACCACACAGCATACCTTTAGCAACTCCTGCTGGAGTTTTATCAGGTGAGGGCCATACATTCCTTTTTTTATAACCAAACACAACCACACGTATTTATACACACCTGCAACAACTGTGATTGCCCAGACAACAGCATAAAGGATAAACAGACACCCCCAGGAGTGGCCGATAAGATTCAGTGAATATAAACTAGTTGGCACATTTAATGTTTGTTTCCTGGATTGGGTTTCAGTTCAGTTTGTATCCACAGGAAATGTTATGATGGAAAATTCCACAGCTGGTTCCCAAATTACATTCCAACTTGGATCCAAAAACCAATTTCATCAAATCAGACTGGAACTAAAATACAGACATATTTCATTATATCTTCACACAAAAATAATAACAATAGCAAAACCTTCCAGTAGTGTATTCTTTAGAGTTTACAAAGCACTTTCATCTTCATATTTTCATTTAATCCACAAAGCTAGTAGAAGCACATAGAATAGTTCATGAATGTGAACAAGCCTTTTAATATAAATCATAAACAAAGGCAGGATTTTAAAAAATTACCTTGTAAAAAATTGTCAGAAGCAATGTACCTTAATTTTAGAAATTAGCCCAATCCATATGAGAATTTAGTCGCTGATAAAGGAGACATGTCAACTAAGCAGGGTATGGTAGTTTTAAAAGTATGTTCAACAATTCTTTGATATTCCTCCTTTTAAGAGATAGAGCTTGATTCTCCTGCCCTTGAGAGAGGACTGGATTTAGTGACTTACTTCTAATGAATGGAATGTTGCAGAAGTGATGGCATGTCCCTTCTGAGATTATGCTATTTATTAAACTCCAGTTTGTGTCTTGGAAGTTCTCTTCATGCCTTGGGTCACTCGCTCTGGGGGAAGCCAGATACCATATTATGAGAGACTCAGGCACCTATAGAGAAGTCCACATGGTAAGGAACAGAAGCCTACACCCAACAGCAAATGAGAATCTAAAACCTGCCAGCAACCATAGGAATGATCTTGGCAGTAGCTCATTGAGCTTCTACATGACCACACTCCTAGCCAGTAGCTTAACCGTATCATTATGAGCTACCCTGAGCCAGAACCACCCAGACAGGCTACTCTCAAATTCCTGTTCCTCAGAAACTGTGTGACATCATAAATGTTTGTGTTTTAAACTGCTAAGATATACCATCTGCATCTGAGTGCAAAAAAGAAAAAAAATCTGCTAAGATTTAGAGCAATTTTGTTACACAGCAATAGATCATTAACACATGGGGTAATAATTGATGTTGGTACAATTAGGTATTCATACATAGGGTGGTGGAAGGATGGAAGGTGAAGTGGGAAGAAATAACTCAGATATGAAATACATGTAACCTTTAGAAAAAAACAAGCAATTATCTTCTGAAACAAACAAACAAAACAAGGTGAAAAGTCCCAAAACCAGACCAAAACAAACATCAAGGGAAATAAAACCCAAAAGCCAAAACAAACCAAACATCAAGGGGAATAAAAGACATCTTGAAGAAAAATAAAGGCATGCACCAGGTTCCTGGTCAAAATCTACTCTCTGATTTCCCTGCCACAAAATAATCTATGGTTCACCACCCTCTCTGGTAACCAGACCTTGGATTTCTGTTTACATATTTTATTTTTCCTATTTTTACCATACTATTTTTTTCTTGCAGGTTTAAAATTCTTTGGCTAAAGTTTAATTCTTTTATTTTTCCCCATGTAAAAAATTTTTAAAAACCAAATACAAATATTTAAGGTTATATATTAAAAAAAAACAATTATGTACTCATCTGAAAAAAGATAACATTGGATACATACTTTATACTTTTGGCCAGGATAAATTCTGAGTCAAAAATTTAAATGTAAAATATGAAATGTTCCAAATTATTAGAAAAACATAGGATTATTCCTTTTTAGTGAGGGTTTCTCAACCTCAGCACTGTTGACACTTGGGGTTGGATAATTCCTTGTTGTAAGATGCTTTCCTATACATTGTAAGATGTTTAGCGGCATCCCTGGCCTCTGTCCACTTGATGTCAATAAAGCCAACCCAGTTGTGACAATCAAAAATGTCTTTAGACACTAGAGCAGATAATTATGATAAAAGGAAGATACACACAAACACACAAGTATATACAAAATCAAACGACAAGTGACAAGTTGGGGGAAAAAATGCTTGCAACTGATACCATAGGCAAATGACTAACAAAGTCTAAGAAAAATGGGCAAAGGTCCGGAAAAGAAAATTCCTAGAAGAAGAAATACAAATGATTCTTACACATATGAAATGATGCTCAACTTTATTAAAAATAAAATAAATAAAAATCACAACAAAACTGAAATATCTTTTTTACTTATCAAATTGGCAAAAATTCCTTTTGACAGCATCCTCCCTTGTCACAGCTGGAAAAGCAAGAGACATACTATCATACGTTGCTGGTGGGAGTACGAAATGGTTCAACACCTAGAGTATGAGTTAGTATTATGTTTCAAAATTACACATGCACTTATCCTTTGACCTGGGCATTCTGTTTCTAGGAATTTATCTTAGAGATATGCCTGTTGCTGCCTTCTGCCATGATGATAAAATTGTGGCTGGCATGTGGCTGCCCACCTAGAGACTGCATTTCCCATCCTCTGTTGCACCTAGTAGTAGCTATGATAACATAGCTACATATTAATAATAATACTAAGTCTTTGCTTCTTCCAGGTCTGGGTCACGCACTTCTGCTCTTCTCTGTGATCCCTCTTTTCCTTCCTGTGGCCTAGAACATGGATGTACCCATACTCCAATTTCAACCATGCAGACTAAGATCTTATAAGAAAAGTGCGAGGAATAAGACAGAAAGAACCTAGTCCTGGCATGATCATAAGGGAAAAAACCACCACCAAACTAGAAACCTCCTTCCTTCCCTTAAGATTGTTGCACGAGAGAAGCAAACTTTAAGCCATTGTATGTCTGGATCTTTCTCTTATGATAGCTTAGCCTTTACCTCACTATGCACTTGCCCGCGTATGAAATGACATATATGGACAAAGTTATTCATTTCAACATTGTTTGGTACAGTAAAAGACAGAAACAGCCCAGGTTTCCATCAACAGGGGACTGGTTATATAAGCTACAGCATATCCACAGGATGAAGTCCCATGTAGGTATTTAAAAAGTGAAGATGCCTTCTCTCTGTTCAAATAAATAGATCTCCAGGATATATTGTTAAGAGAAAAACACATGGTACAAAGCCTTGTTCTCCAACAAGAAGATCATACATCCCTGATGTTGGCTTGGGCATGTCACATGCTGCAGCCAATGGAGTGCTGTGATTTTGGTCGTGTCTGAGCCTCCTGTGTGTAACATCATTCATTTCCACCAGCTCTATTGCTCCTGCCCACTACGATGAGGTAAGCTTGCCCCAGACAGCAGCTGGTCCTTTGGCTGAGTCCCAGAGAAAGAAGACCCAGGAAGCCTCCTGCGGCCAGGAGCAGAGCTGCCACCCACATGCAAAGTGAGTGAGAAAGAAAACTGTGCTTTGTCAGCTACTGGCATTTAGTAGTTGTTTGTATTTACACAGAATGATCTGGTAAAAGCTGAGGAGCAACATTGTGAAAGAAAATGAATTTTAAGGATTTATATCATATTTGCATTTCTTTTTATAAAGAAACTCTGGGAGGATGTACAAGATCCTAATGACAATTTTTACATCATAATAAGAGGCATGGAGAACAGGATAGATAGGAGGAAGCAAAGTTTGAATCTCTTTTAAAATTATATTCATTTTTTACCCATGTGAATGTTTTACCTGGTCAAAAAATAAAATATACTTATAAAATTTAGAACATCATAGATGAGCAAAAATAAAACAATAAAAAAACACTATAATGACAAGTGAAATCTTTTCTCAACATTTTGCTATATCTACTTATAGTCGTTTATTCTGGGTGTATTTTTAAATAAAAATAGAATTATACTGCACATACTGTTTTGTAACCTTTCATTTCCCCTGAGAGTATATGAAGGCAACTTCTCAAATGCACAGTAACCACTTTAACAAGCAACACCCAACTTAGTTAGTTTTACTCCAACACATTGTAGAAAGCTCTAGCAGAGGACCGTGCAGAGCCACCCATGCACATAAGGCCTGAAGCCAGTCTTCCAGTGCCTCTGGGCCATCCTGTTTGACTAAGCCCCTGGCTCTGCTAGGACACAGGAGTGTGAGGGAGGATGGGAGCTTTGGTCTACACAGCCGGTCAGCCCAGAGGCTCACGTGTGACTCCAGCAGTGGCAAAGGCAGAAGGGATTTGGGTCATGCTTTATACCTGGGGAGTATCTTTCTTCAAAGATTTGATAAAGCCATGGGTGAGTATATTCTTCCTAAAGATGTTTTTTCTGTTTCTATAAGATCAGAAATTTTCATCTCAAGCCAAATTAGAGGTGGCAAAAAAAAACAAAAAAAAAAACCTACCAGACAATTCTAAGAAAATTTCTGCTTTCTCAGAGAAGAATATCTTAAAAGAGTATCTAAAAATAGGAGGAATTTGATATTTGGATTGAAGTTTTTGTATCCTCTAGGAAGGCAGGAGCTCACACAGTTAGGGGGCAGGGCCTCTGGTATCCATGCCCGTGTGTTGGCATTACACGTGTCCCTATCCCAACAACATCGTACTGAACCGTATTTGTATTTCATTCCTGTAACACAGGTCACTTTTAACTTAACGCATGTCACCTTTGCACCAACAATGCAAAGAAGGACATTCTGATAGCATGGATGTGTGTGTTTTAAATAATATAAACTAAAATCCGCATGTAACATTCAATTGCCAGAATGCAGCACCACCGTACCCAATGGAGGGAATTACTGTCAGGGTGCGTTTCTCATTCCTCTAAAGATCCAGGGAATCGACTCAACTGGCCTGGAGGAGAGGGGTCCCTGCAGACTTTCCAGTGCTTTAGAAGCCCCAAGGCAGAATTTTCAATGCCAGAAGGTGATTTCGAGGGCTATATTAGCCCATAAGCATGCCCATGAGGACGAATGGGAACACCGTAAGATAAAAAAAAAATATTATAAAAGACAAGGTGAAGATGAAACAGATTCAGACTTCTCTGGCAGGTCTAAATAATTTAAAAGCACAAAGCACAGGCTTCTAGGACGGGTTAAGCACATCCAGCTGTGAATCAGAAGACCCGTGTTTCAGGAGTTTAACATTTTGGATAGTAACAAAGATGGAGGGGGTTGAAAGCTATTCAGGAAGAGCAGACAAGAAAATGTTGAGATTCTTGCTTTTTACTGACAAAGGAAGCAATAATTATGAGGATGGTTGATAAAGGCAAAATAGCTACTCAACTAAACAAAGAAGAGATCATAGGAAAAGGACTTTTCCAAAGGGCCTTCAGCACTATGCCCCAATATAAGAGAGGAGGCAGTGAGCTATCCTAACACCCCTGCCTTGAATTCACTGCATTACAGAGACACATGACATGATGTGTCACTGCGGACACACAGGTTAACTGTGAACACAACACTAGTGAGAATTTTATAACTGGCTTTTGTGGAGTCAACATTTCCAAGTTTAACTTTTGTCCTCACATCTCTGGAGTATTCCAGAGGATATGAAACCCAAGTGGGGAAAATATTATGGGGTGGAAGTAACAGAAGCTGGAGGAGCCCGGTTACTGCTGTGGTTGCCATCACTCAGTGTGACCGGCTGCCTGGGCTCTGGAGGAAAGGGAGTTAGGAAGATGTAAAGCAGGAGTAGAAGTAGCTGGGGCTCAGGCTGCGATCCCTGCTTCATAGGAGGATGATGGTGAGGAGGACGGAGAGGAAAAGCAGAAAGAGAGCAAGATGCTAATGACAAGCACCAGGAAGAGATAAAAATAAGGCTTTCCCGATCTCCATCCAGTCATTTCAGGGCCATTTGTCCTGGTTCACAGGAAGCCGAGATTCCCTTTCAGCACCTTCAGGACTACATCACTGAAAGGTGGGAAGCTGTGAAATGTCCTCCCAATCTGGGCCAGTCGCATCCATGTCAGCCCTCTAATGCTCCACGTCCAGTGTCACCATGTTCCAGTGAGTGCCCTGCACTCCTGCGCCAGCACTGTTGGTTCTATGTCAACATATCTTACAGCTGGCATTCGTAAGCACTTGGGCAAGTTGGCACTTGCAGTATGGAATTTTTCTGCCAAGTAATCCTGTCCTTGACAACTTTCTAAAGCTCATTTGGGGAGACATCGTTGTCCCTGCAAGTGTTCCATGTTTATGAGCCCAGGGCAGCCTCTGGCTAAGAGTGATATTGACTCCATGATAAAGCCACAGAGGGAAAGCTTCTCACTTTCCTCGAAGACATATCTTCTAAAGCTGTTAGGAGTTATTGGCTGGTGTGGGCACTGTCAGAATCCTTTGAGAAAAAAGATACTGTTTCTCTGCCATATGTTATAATCATCTCAGTCAGTATTTTCCCCAGGTTATCTTACTGCTTTTCCTTATTTTATATGTTCACATTGCATTATCATTGTTTTCCACTGATTGAGCTGTACTGAGTGTATACATTGCCAATTATTCTTTGGGGATAGAAATCTAATAATTTGACAATTGTTTAGAAGCACTACCTTCCGAACTGTTGTGAAACCATACATAACTCATTAATGCTTCAACATGTTATAGGAGCTAGAAGTGCTAACAGTGTATACAGTGTGAGATCTGCCCAAACATTAAACTCATGAATTCATTGTTCCCCATGCCTGAACCCACCCAAGTTGTGTTATGAAACTACTGTTGTTGCAAAGACAACTGGTATTGCTGTTATCATATAGTTTCAAAGCATTAGTTTAAAAAGAAGAGCCATACACTGGAGTGTTATATTATTCCCACCTATTGCCAAAGTCTATATATTTTTCTCAGTTGATATTTAATCAATTGCAAATTATTTCCTTAAATATTTCTGATAGGACACATACTGGGGGCTGAGAAAGCGTTTGGAGCTACTCAAATCAAGCGAGGATAAACCGCATCTGTGTCGGTAACTTCAGCATGCCATTTCTACCTAGCAATACTACTAGATATGGGAGATTGAGGGTTTAGGAGTCATGAAAAATCAGAACCCCTATTGTGGGTGGGATGAGGGAGGAGTTCATGGGTGTAGTTTGAAAATTCTTCCCTGATAATTATGATATTCACTCATATTCCCTTCCTGCCAGAGAGTCATGCTTCAATCCTCCTGTCACACTGCACTTTAAAGAGAAAAATGCAGATCACAAAAATCTCTTCAAGTTGAAATGGAATAATACCTATGTAATAAGGACAGTATTTTTCTTGCAATACTGTACGATACCTATTCTTATCATAAACATACACAGTATCTATCTATACATATAAATATGTAGAGATAGACATGCGTACGTGTGTGTGTGTGTGTGTGTGTATGAAATCTGGGCCTTCCCACCCACTGAAGCAAAGTATAAGATTTTAGTGCTTCAGAGATATGACAGATACTAGCAAGAAAACCCAAATTACTGCAAAAGTTTGACTGTCAAAAAACAATAAAGCTTTAAAGCTGGGCTTTGTGGGAAGGAAAGAGAAAAAGAATGTTCTACATTCTTTTGGCATATTAAGAATCAAGCTTAAAAACTTAAATCATAGTGGTTTTTTCCATAAATCTAGAGAAGATATTTCTTTTGCCAGGAAAAGCCTTTGATCACATGGTTCGCTACCCTAAGTGTAGGAACCAGGTGTCAGAAGGAGGGAAGGCCCAAATGTGCCCCAGGCCTGAGGCATCATGGGAAGAAGAAGAGAGGGGCAGAGAGCAGGAAGTCAGGGGCCAGGGTGCTGGTTCCTCCTCCCCTGAGGTGCGGGGAAGGAGCTTTAGAGCAGTGTCAGCCAATAGAAAAATAATTTGAGCCACAAATTTGACCTATGTGTGAAATGTTACATTTTCTAGTAGCCACATGAAAAAGTGAAAAAAACAGATGAAATGAATGGTAAGTATCTATTTTATTAAACCCAATATTACCAAAATATTATTTCAACATATAATCAACATAAAATGATGAATAAACTGTTTTTACATTTTTTTAAAATATTTTCTTTGCAATCTGACATGTATTTTACACTTACAGCACGCTGCAATTCAGACTAGCTGCATTTCAAGTATTCAATAACACTTGCGGCTGGTGACAACCATGTTGGGCAACACAACTTTAGGATATCACAAGATACACATGGAAAGTACTGAAAAATGCCAGTTCTCAGTTTGAGTCCATCACCTAAATGGCATAGCATAGGGAGGAAGAGAAAAAATGAGCCTGAAGTGATGCTAGGGTTCCTCTTGCCATCCCACTGGAGCTGGCTGGTGGCTTGTAGGGATCTACAAGTGTCCCTGCCTTAGTGACCATATATAGATAGACAGAGACTCAAAGAGCACCCACAGAGCCTAGGCAGAAGCAAGAGGTAACTGAGGGTTGTGGTTTCAAGACCAGGACAAATGACTAATGTCGTGAACTGAGAAAAGCAGTCCCACTTCAGCAGAAAACAGCCACATAGTATCCAGAAAACAGAGGGGCAAAGCCACTCTTCTCTGGTGTAAGCCAAACTCCCAACATAGCACTTCATTCATTCATGCATTCAACACGTATGAATTAAAAGCATGATCTGTTAAAGGCACTGATCGTGGTTTTGGAGACACAGCAGTGAAAAAGAAGAATTTAAAAAATCCCTTTTACTATGGAAATTATATTCTAGTTGAGGAAGAAAAAAGTTGAAAAGTAAAAATAATAAGCAAAATATATAGCATGTTAGATAATGATAAGAACTATGGGGAAAGAAAAATAAAGCCAGATGGGGAGGGTATGGCAAGATAAGTAATTTTAAATAAGATGATCAGAGAAGGGGCAGGGCAATAGAATGGAAAACCTAAGAAATTGAACACATTAGTTATTTTTTCTTTTCTTGCCATCCAAGGTGGGGGCAAGGCAGGGAGGAGGGCTCAAATCAGGGATCAGAGCAGTTAGGAGGAATAAATTGCCTTATATGTGGCACATCAGTGTATAGTGTGATTAAATTGGCTTCTTAGATTCATATATATTTATGCAGAAAGAGTGATAGTATGTATTACAAACTATTAACTGTGCTTACCTCTGGGAATTACATTGAATTTATTTTCATTGTACTTTTCTCCATTTTCCAGATATTCTACAATCAACATAATCTACTTTAAAAAAGGGAGGCAGGCACAAAAATGTTTATGAAGAAAAGAAATAAAAAGAAAGCCAACTTCCTTTGCCATCTGATGATATTTGTATCATTGAGGTATCTGACCATAATGTGAACTTCTGAATCCAGCTATTTCTGTGTTTTCTCAGTAACAGCTTCTCTAACACTCTTCTTTTTAGATTTTATCCAGATTTATTTTATTTTTTAATCTATGCATCCAAATTTGTGGTACGTGAATCTTCCCATTTGCATTTTTTCTGATATTCAGCATCTAGCACCCGATTATGCTGATGGCGCCTTTTGAGAAATGCTGACAGGTTTGGGTTGTGATGCACACTTGCTGCCCGGCGCTCCATACATCATTGACTATGACACCTATCCCAGTCTGCCCCAGCACCTCATGGTGTGCTCTCTCCTGGAAACTTCTTGCGAGGATAAAATCCCCAAAGACATTCTGAGGAACTACCATCTGGAATATTGAAGGTTGTCATCCAGCTGCTTCATACAGATCTATTTGCAAATACCATTATGGGCCCCAAATTCAACAGTGCTGCTGAGAACTGGCCTGGGAGTTCTTTTAACTCTTTGAGAGAGAAATGATACACAAATAGAAATAATTAGAAATGCCACTGCTTTGAAGTGATACCATTTGATGCTAACAGAACATCTTGATTTCCATTAAACCTTGGAGAACAATACAAATATTTTGGCAAATGTATGAGCTAGGACTGACATTCTATTAACCTGTTGATCTTTACGTTAACTTGTGTTAGTATGCAGGATTTTCGAAAGCTCTTTTTTTAAACCATGTTAAAAATATGGGAGATTTATGTATGTATTAAAATGTAGCTAACATTTTAATAAAAACTTTAATATACAAGGTATTGATAATCTACTCTTTCAAAAACAATTATGATACTTTACAAAAATGTCAATATTTTTTAAATTTCTTTTAATGATGACTCTATTAAGAATATACAATCAAGGGTGACATATTTTGGACAATTGAGAAATATTTCTTACATCATTGTGGCTGTCTGTGAGGGAGGGTGTTAGAAGCGTGAATCTTCCCACTGATCTTCCTTCCCTTTCAGAGTTTTATACCAAGGGAGCGTATACACAGGAAACACTGGCCAAGTGGGAAACAAGTTACCCCATTAATAAATAAGGACCCGATGCAAGGCTCTGACAATCCATAGCTTAGAATTCAGCTAGGAAACCTAATTGAAGCATCTTATTAGTTTTTCTATACCTAAGCTACATTTTGCCAGAAAATTTTCAGCAGATTTTGAGTCCACCTTACCAAGTGATAAAACAAGTAGGCAAAAAAATTCGGTGAGTGTATAGGAGATTGAGTAACACAATTAACAAACTAATTGTCATATTGATCTAAGTAGTATATACAGAATGCTGTACTCAGCAATGAAAGGACTGATATCTTTTACAAATATATATATCTCATATGCCCAAACTGATAATATCTTAGGTAATAAAATAAATTCAACAGGGGGGCGGAGCAAGATGGCGGACAAGAAACACCACCAGACAGAGTGTCTCTGCAGAAAAGATAGCTTCTAGAAGATCTTAGAAGAAAGAAGCAGGCATCTACCATACATTGACAGGGGTCGGAAGGAGGGGTACCGGAGACTACGGGAGACTCCACGGGAGGAGGTTGAGGAGGAGAATTGGGAGAAGAGACCTCACGAGCCAGCGGCTTGGAGACCAGCGGCAAGGGTAGGTGGAGAGGTTAACTTCCCCTCCCTTGCATCTCGGACTGCTGGTGGGCTCCCCAGCGGTTGGAGAGACCTGTGGGCACCAGTCCAGAGACGGCCACCGCCAGCAAGCGGTAAGCCTGTAGTGGACGCGGCACCAGGCTCCCAACCCCCTCGGGGCCCC
>VBSM01003176.1:27189401-27261901 GCA_008086735.1 Cheirogaleus medius
TATACAAACATAATGAGTGAGATGTGTAACGTTTGGGGGATGGTCATGCCTGAGTCTCTGCCTCGAGGGGGGAGGGTGGCATGGGCAATATACATAACCTTAATATTTGTACCCCCATAATATGCTGAAATAAAAAAAATAAAATAAAATCAATTCAATACATTTCAGAGGATTAAAATCACTGAGTATCTTCTCTGACCACAGTGGAATTATGTTAGAAATATATAACTAGAAAAATTCCCAAATTATTGAAAATTAAGCTTTTAACAAAAATAACCACCCATTTATAATTAAAAACAAAACTAAAATTTTAAAGCCTTAAAAGCTAGGTATAGAAAGAAACATTCTTTAACTAATTAGGAATGTCAACAAAACAAAATCTATTGCAAGCATCATAAGTTATTATGTAAAGCTTTCCTTTAGAAAAATCAATTCTATGTCTATATACCAGCAACAAACTATAACGTTTAGAAGTAACACCATTTAAAATAGTAACAAAAACCACAAAATTTCTAGTAATAAATTTAACAAAAATGTCAAGACATCTGCAGACAAAGCCACAGAACATTTCTGAGCAAAAATACAGGAAATATAGATTAATGGAATCATATGAATGTTCATGATTAGAAGACTTACTATTACAAAATTTTCAATTTTTCCCTAGTTGATGTATAGATTCAATTTAGTTCCAATAAAAATCTCAACCAATTTTTTGTGTGTCAAAAAGGTGATTTTAAAATTTTTAAGGAACCTGAGAAGACCAACGATAGCCAACACAAATCTGAATAGCAATAAAAATATAATAAAGTCAGAGGCCTCATAAAACCAAAAATCAAGACTTAATGAAGGTGCAATAATGAAAGCAGTAGAATGAAACTAGATCCCTATCTTTCCATACACAAAAATTAACTCAAATGGGTTAAAAATTTAAATATATGACCTGGTATTGTAAAAATTGTAGAAGAAAACTTAAGAAAAACTCTTCTGGATATTGGCCTAGACAAAGAATATAGGACTAAGATTTCAAAGGCAAATGCAACAAAAACAAAAATAAATGAATGTGACTTAATTAAACTGAAATATTTCTGAACAGCTAAGGAAATAACAGAAAGGGAGAAAATATTCACAAACTATATATCCCACAAAGGACTAATATCCAGAATCGACAAGGAACTCAAACAAATTCACAAGGAACAAAAAAAGTGGGCAAAAGATATGAAGACACATTTTTCAAAAGAAGATAAACAAATGGTAACAAACATAAAAAAATTCTCAACATCACTAATCATCAGGGAAATGCAAATTAAAATCACAATGAGATACTGCTTTATCCTTGTCAGAATTGCCATTATTAAAAAGTCAAAATACAATAGATGTTGTTATGGATGCTGTTAAAAGGGAACACTTACACACTGATGGTGGGAATGTAAATTAGTACAACCACTATGGAAAACACATGAAGAATCCTCAAAGAACTAAAAGTAGACCTACCATTCAATCCATCAATCACCCTTCCACAAAGGAAAAGATGTCATCATATCAAAAAGACACGTGCGCTCGTATGTTTATTGCAGCACAATTCACAATTGCAAAGATATGGAATTAACCTAAGTGTCCATCAACTGATGAGTAGATGAAGAAAATGTAGTATGTATACATGATGGAGTACTACTTAGCCATAAAAAAGAATGAAATAATGTCTTTTGCAGCAACTTGGATGGAATTGGAAGCCATTATCCTAAGTGAAGGGTCACAGGAACAGAAAAAAAAATACCACAACCATAAGTGGGAGCTAAACAATGGATACACATGGTCATACAGAGTGGTATAATGGACTTTGGAGACTCAGCAGGAGGAAGGGTAGAAGATGAGTGAAGGAACAAAAATTATCTATCAGGTGCAATGTATGTTATTCAGGTGACGGGTACACTAAAAGCCCTGACTTCACCACTATACACTTCATCCGTGTAACAGAAAACCACTTGTTCCCCCTAAATTTATGGAAATTTTAAAAAGGTAGCATAATAAAGGTACAAACGTTGACAAATTGACCATGGAACAGAATATAGACTTCACCAAGAGACCTGTCCACACATAATCATGCAGTGCAGTGAGGGAAAGAACGGGGTTTTTTATAGAGTGCTAGGTCATTTGGATTTCCACATGGAGAAAGAAATGAGTCTTGATTCCTTCCTATCTCATATCATGCCCTAAAATAAATTACTAATACAATTGAATTTTTTAACTCCAAATATGAAAAGTAGAACAATGAAATTTCTAGAAGGCAACATAAGAGCTTAATCTTTCTCAACTTGAAAAGCAGAAATCTCTTAAACTGCACACACACAAAAATACCCTAACCATAAAGCAGAAAATTGATAAACTAGACAATAGTAAAATTAACAATTTCTACTTAGCAAAAGAAACTAACAGAAGGAGAGAAATGCAAGCCACGAAGTGGGAGAAGTTATATATGATACCGGTAGCTAACAAAAGACTCATAGCTAGATTTATAAAGCACAAATGGAACTCTCATACATTGTTGGTGAGAGAGTAAACTAAAAAAGTACTGTTAGGCTTAAAGAATTCACCCTTCCCAAACTTCCATCCAAACCTCCTATAAAACCCACCCCCTCCCCTTCCTAAGGGTGTATTAGGCACATAGCTTTTGCCAGACCCCTGGGGAGATAAGGCAATGAAAATGCAAAAGGAGAACTTAACTTTCCTTATCTCTCCTGTAAAGGACTACACTTATGCTTATGGCTCCAGGTTGTTCCCTATTGAGATAAAAGAATGGAATGCAAGAGGGGAACTTACTTTCCTTATCCCTCCAGGGGTTGTTTGAAAGTACTCCTCCCACAAAACCCTCTATAAAACCCAAGGCTCTCCTCTTTTCTCTGGTGGATGTCACCACCCCCTAGCAGCTAGGGCCTTGCTACTACTACACATCATTGTAATTGGCATTCATACCTAGTTGCTGAATTTGACCTTTTTTGACCTCCACCCATCTGCACCCAGATGCTCAAAATAAACAGCAGTTTGCTACACATGAGGCTTCCTGTGTCTCTCTGGCTCCGGATCTAACAACAACCACTTTGGAAAATTGTTTAGCAGCATCTATTTAAACTTGAACATTCACTGGAATGGTTGAATTTCACTCTAAACACCCAACAGAAATAGGTATTTGTATGCAAAGGTATGTAAAATCATTTTCAGAGTAATATAATTCATAGGAGCCAAAACTTGGAAACAACCTAATTAGACATCAATACTAAAATGGATAAATTGTGGTATGTATAATTAGACAATGAATAATGTACAGCAATGAAAATGAATAACTATAACTACCTTAAATATAAGAATGCTCTCTTTAATAATGGCTTTCTAGATTTTATTAAATACTGTGTGATATATATGTCAACAACAAAATGATCTTGGTAATGTTTTCATATAACAGTTTATTCCCTTTCAAAAATAATTGTATATTGCATATGTCTTTTTTTTTTTTTTTTAGACATTGTCTCACTCTGTTGCCCGGGCTAGAATGTTGTGGTGTCAGCCTAGCTCACAGCAACCTCAAACTCCTGGGCTCAGGCGATCCTCCTGCCTCAGCCTCCCAAGTAGCTGGGACTACAGGCATGCACCTGTACTTCCCAAACAGGCAGTAGGTGTATCAGTATTATGGAGCACATGTTTCTTTGTGCTACTTTGGCACTGCTACCCTCTCCCCAGCCTGTCACCACCCCCTAGCAGCTAGGGCCTTGCTACTACTACACATCATTGTAATCGGCATTCATACCTAGTTGCTGAATTGAATGGCCAGTGACTATTTTTCATTACACTTCTCAGGAGTGGCAACCGAGTCTTTTCCAGAGTTAATTAACCTACACAAGCCCATAAAGGGCTAGCAATAGACTTAATATCAAGAATTCGCCTCCTGACACCTCTTCTTCTGATCTATGTTTCAATTATTAACCTGGGCTCCCGAAAAGGACACATGCCTCTCTCATCACACAAATTCTGTTAGTGAACAGGCTTTTAGTTTCATTTATGTAGCCAAAGCACACCAAGAAAAAAAAATGTTCATGTTTTTTATAACACTCAGCTCAACTCAATTAATTGTTCTAGTTACAGTACTCCTAATTTTTATCCAGCTGATTAACTGGAGAAAAATCCAAATACATTTCAAATTATAAATCTTTCATGATTTGGGAGATTTTATACAAATGTACATTTGACAGTGCTAATTTAAAGCAAATATCAAGTGTTGATTAAACATTCTCAAGATAAGAGGGATCAACCATTGGATTATTTTATAGATTTCATAAGCTGCTATAAACAGAAATATTTTGATGTTTTTTTTTAAAAAATGTAATTATTTGAGAAATATCCAAGAAGGACTATAAAAGTGGGTCAAGGATGTATGCACAAAACATTTGTATTCTTTACTGTGTAAGCACTAATTTATTTATTGAAATAATGCATTATTAAATATTTATTAAATAAATTAGCATTTTGCTGAGCTTCCCTCCAAAATCATTAATATGGTCTATGGCTATTGATATAGCCAGGGCTATGATTGTTTCCCATGTCTGTTTTCCAATTGTTTGCGAAGTATTTATTCACCGAGCACCATCCAGTTTAAACTAACTATGCAGCTATTCTCTTGAAAGCTAGTGAAGTAAAAGATTTTTAGAAATCAGGAAACTTTGATTGAACCATAGGGTTCATGTTATCAAATTTCCTTATTTTACTTATGAGTCTGAAAAGAAGTTTAGTGATTTACCCAACACCTTGAAACCGGCATTATCTTTTACATAAGGAGAAAGAGTTGTTTTTTAATGTGATGGACAGAGTTACTCAATAGAATTTAACTTCTTTAGGAAGAATTTTGGGGTCTAAGGATAGGCTTATAAACCTGAAAAAGAAACCTATATCCTTCACATTTTGTTTAAATATACATGGTTCTTTAGAAAATTCATAAAGTTGGAAAAAAGATATAAAGAGAAATGAATCCCCAAACAGAACCCATATAAAAACTGAAGAGAGAGATTTATTTGTAGGTATTACCCATTCACCCTACAATTCTCAGAACCATTTGCAGGGCAAGCTAAATGCAAACAATAAATAAGCAAGCAGACAAGTAAACAGAAACAGCAGAAGTGAAAAAGTACACACTGCCGAGAAAGCATTAAACCCGTCCTCCCCGCTGGAAAATGAGCAGAACACATTCAACAGCTGAGAATATGCAGCCGCACGGCGCTCTCCCAGGTAAGGTGTAAATGAGACACGGCATCCAGGGATGACATCCTCTGAAAATCTCAATTGGTCTCTCTATGTCTCAGATTTAAAGTATAAAGCATACATTTTCTTTCTTATTTCTCTGCTTTCCTTAATACTGGATAACATCATTTTTCTCTAGTAATCTCATACAATACATTAATAAGAGCATTTTCATATGTAATTTAATATTATTTTCACACTTATCATATTTGTGCTGAAAAGAATTGTATCTGTTTCATTCACACACACCATACTCACACACACTCACACATTCAAGACTGTCTCTGGTCCTATTGGCAAATGTATCCCAAACTTTTGGTATTTCATGAGAGTGCCTTTTGTGAGAAATGCTTTTATTCTGTAGAACAAAATGAACGAATTAAACCATTGTGAATAGAGATATTCAATGAAGAAAATTTTTCATAAAATTTCTAAAGAATTTGGGACACTGGTTTCTAAAAATGTGACCAAACATTTATACTGAAAGCACAAATAACAACTAAAATTGCCAATTTTACATTTCTGTCATAAATCAAGGCCCTAATATAATTTGAGAGGAGTCATATATACTTTTCTTTCTAAGATTTGTTAATACATTTTTTCAAGATAAATAGAACAATCAGGTACTATTCTACTCATTTTTACCTTCCACATTAAATGCTGAATTGTTAACTAAGAGCATTCTTATTTTGTCATGACTAGATTTCATGATAGTAGATGTGTAATAAATGCTTTGAAATTTATTCCAACAACAGATAGAATTTCTATTCTATTTTCAAAACAAAAACACTATAAAATATATTGTAACTATCAGGAAAAAATATTTTTGCCCCAATTTTTCTCTTCTCATCTTGGGCAGGTACATGCATGATTTTTACATAGCTTTAATCAGGAACACATACACTCTTTTTGTTTCATGTTTTTTGCACTTACCATGATTTCATAAATTTTGCTTCATATATTCACAATTTCCAGATGAACCAATTCTAGCAAAAAAAATGGGTATCAGATATTTTAGCCAGATTGTCTCCATACCCTCAAAATTATTGTCTTAACAGCCACATAATATTCTAACACATTTTGTACCATAATTTAATCAGCTGTTTTGTGATTAGTAGACATTTGCACTGATTTCCATTTTCTACCGTAAGTAACCCTCCAGCAAACATACGTGCATAATGGTCCTTTTTGACATCTTTGGATCGTTTCCTTAGGACAAATTTTCAAGAATGGGAAATTACTGATTTTATTGCTAAAGTGTTTCCATTTTAAATTGCCATCAGAAATTTTTGAGTTCAGTAGTTTTCCCGTATCTCCATCATTGCTAGATATTGTCTTCTTTAACATTTGCTAGCATATTTTATATGCTGCCACATTGTTCTTTTATGTTTTATATCATTCTATTTATTTAATAATTAATGAGAGTGAATTTTATTTCATGCCTTGGATAAATTATAATTCAGGGTATTTTAATGTAGGTTTATTGAACACTTACTGTATGCCAGGCGCTGTGCTGGGTGCTGAGAGATAAAATGATGAATAAAGGATGATTTTGACTTTGAGGAGTTCACAAACTACAGTATGCCAATGTCCTTTATTAATTTATAATGGAAATTTATTTCTTTCCCATCTTAACAATCATTTGACATTTATATAGTACCTACATTTTGAGGGAAAGTATCTTTTTAACATTAGTTTATATACATGCTTTGAGAAATTTTTAAAATACAAAATATTCAGAGACATGTTTAATAAAGGTACATGTGTTCACCACTAAGAAATTTCAAATACTAACTTTATTTATATAGTTATGTCATCTTTTTATTTCAATAGAGAAAACATCCTTTTTTTCCTCTTTCCTTCCCATTTCCAGTTCTTCCTTTTTTCAAACAATCCCTATCATTAATTTGGTTTGCATTTTTCCAATTCATTGATAAATTATATTTTTAATTTGAAAAATAATTTACATTAATATATAGTATAGTATTCTGAGAATTTTAATTTACATAAATAATATTATACTATAGATATACCATTTTGGAAGTTCCTTTTTTCACTCAACATTGTTTTTAAGACAAATCCATGTTGCAATATAAACAGTCCATTTCTCTTAACTGCTGTATGGTATTCCATGACATAGGTATGTCATATTTATTTATGTATTCCCCTATAAATACCCTCATACATAACACCTTGTGTGTATGTGTGAGTTTTCTCTAGTAAATCTATACCTTGAAATGGAATTGCTAGATTGTGAACTATGAGCATTTTTAATTTTGTTGGATACTTCAAAGTGATTGAGCCAATTTACACTTCCACCAGCAGTATATGAAAATTTCCATTTTCTGAAATTTTCTGACATTGTCAGACTTTTAAATTATTATCAATTTTATGCATGACAAATGGTATTATTTATATATTTATACCATATCCCTGGTTATTAGTAGCGAAGATAAACATCTTTCCAATTTTTTCCTCTTGAGTTTCCTAGTCTGTTTCCTTTGTCTAGTCACATACCTGAGCTAATTTTTCTATTGTATTCTTTACATAACTATGATAATGATGATGATGGCATGATAATGTACTTTTACTATGTAGAGCAATTGTTCTTAGTACATTATACGTATTAACCTACATGAGTCCTCAGAGCAGCCATATAAGACAGTTTCTATAATTATCCTACTTTTACAGATGAGGAAATTAAAGCCCAAAGAGATTAAATAAAAAAGAGAGCCAGTGAATGGAAGAACCAGACTTAAATCCTAAACAGACTGGTTTTAGACTGTTAAACTCTCTATACTGCCAGTCACACTGGTTGAAATTAGTCTCATAAAACTGGAGGATAGAACTAACCCCAAGCTCATATAATTTACATTCGTTGGTTAATCACTCTCAGTGTATTTTCTTGTTTTATGAAATCAAAACATATATAGGGGCTGAGCACGGTGACTCACACCTGTAATCCTAGCACTCTGGGAGGCGGAGGCGGGCGGATCGCTCAAGGTCAAGAGTTCGAAAACCAGCCTGAGCAAGAACGAGACTCCCATCTCTACTAAAAATAGAAAGAAATTAATTGGCCAACTAAAAATATATAGGAAAAATTAGCTGGGCATGGTGGCGCATGCCTGTAGTCCCAGCTACTCGGGAGGCTGAGGCAGAAGGATTGCTTGAGCCCAGGAGTTTAAGGTTGCTGTGAGCTAGCTTGATGCTATGGCACTCTAGCCCGGGCAACAGAGCAGGACTCGGTCTCAAAAACAAACAAACAGATAAAAAAAACCAACATATATAGGTAGAACAGATGTAAAAATAATTACAAATACAAAATGTATTTTTATGCTTATGAATGCAATGCCTTCTTTATGTAGAAATCAAGATATATGCACATGTATTTAAATTATAAAAATCATTCTGTATCCCAATGCCCAAATTGTTAAACTGCAGTAAATCTTTTAAAATAAAATAATAATTATTTTGTTTTTAATGACTGAATGTTTTCCTTCCTTTTTTCACTGTATCCATTTAATAGGATTAAATTATTTGAAATAAGAAATCATTTTAACTATAAATTAAGGAGGAAATAATGTATCAATTTAAAATATGCATTAATATGAAATTAGCATGTCTAATTAAACAAAACCGAAAAGTTAAAAAAAACAAAACAGTTCAGCTCCACCAGTACTAATAGAATGAGCCATTGCACATCATTGAGGAGACGAAAAGTCAGTAGAAAACAAAAGAGTAATACGTTTTTGTTGAAATGGATATGACTCCAAATTTCCAACTATAGGCAGACTAGCATGTGATTTTTCATGGCTGGTAAGAATAAACAAAACTATTTGCAGATGAATTCTGTCAGCCAATCAACCCTGACTAAAAACTTAGGAAAAAAATATTTTTGCACAGACACGTGGTGTAGAAAGCAATTTTCCTCTGCTGAGTATGACCATCAAGACATAGATATTGAAAGTGTTGGTTGTTATAATAAAGGTAGATGAAAAGGTAAGTGGTGAGTGCTGTCCCTTGAGATGGCATAACAGCACTGATATTTTTAGTGAGTCAAGTTAGTGCTTATCACCATCTTTCTTACTGAGCACATTCCTTTGGATTTAGAAAGGACCCAGGCCAGAATTTACTTTTAGGCAGTTCAGGCTCTGACTTAAGCTTCTTCTCCCCACCCAACCATGACATGTATTTCTCTTCTAACCAGCACAGTGCCTGAACTTACAACATTAGTCACTTGGAGTTTAGTCCTAATCATTCCTGTCAAGGGACAAATCTGTCTGGAAAGGGGTACAATGCATGTACCATTACCATCCATTAATATCATTCATTGGCGGGATTTCCACACTGTCACTTAACAAAGCTTTGAGTGAATGGCATAGTTGCAAGTTAAAAAGATAACCAAAAAAAAAAAAGTCTAGAAAGGAGTTTCACAAAATTTGTTTTCTCTAGAAATTTCTAAGTGCTGTTAATGGGATTCCACTAGGAAGTACAGTAGACTACAGCTTGCTCTTTATAAAGTCACCAGACACATTCCTATTTTAAAAGCTCTGAGAAGTCTTCTAGTAAAACACTTTTTTTTTTACTTTGCTAAGTTTACCGTGAATGAAAACTGTAATGTCTGTTGACAAACAATAAGAAACTTCATTGTTGGTGAAATGAAATGTGTATCTCTCCCAACAGGGTACAAGCTCTTTGATTGACAAAGTACGAGATAGGAAAGTTAGAGACCCACTGACAAGAGTAGATCAGAATGCATATGCAACTAATTATTTCTAATTAGAAAAACTCTCCAAAGTATAAGACACAGCTTTAAAAATATTAAAAATTAAATACACTTTGTCATAAGTAATCATGTTGAGTGTAGCTTTTCCTGATGAGGTGTAATCAGGATGTGATGGGGAAACACATGGAAGTTAGCCTCACCAGTCCCGCATGTGAGTTCCTGCTCTGCTACTTCTGAGCTATGTGATGTATGTGGAATTTGCAATTTTAAAGTTCTATATAAACACAAGACATTATTAGGACCTAAAAATTGTGGATACAGTCTCAGGATAGCTGAATCTTTACATGTTCCCCCAAATAAATAAAATGTGCAGAATATTTTAAGGATTATTGGTTTGGTTTTGTCTTATTTTTATCCAGTTTGGGGCTATAATGAATAAAGCTGCTATGAACATTTTTGCATGTGTCTTTTTGTGAACACATTTTTGTTAGATACATTACTATATTTAATGAATGGTCCATTTCATTAGATTTTCAAGTTTTTCTGTCTCTGAAAGGGTGCTAACTTTTGGCCCAGTCATCAGTTAGGATTCTCTTCTATTTCTTCAGTAACATCTAATGCCATTCTGATTTCTTTTTTGGTTTTTAAGAATTGAAAAGGTACTTTTTAACATCATAAGAGCACATGTTGATTGATTTATTTTCCTTTTAATAATGGGGATAAAACAGCTCTTTTAATAATCATATGTCCACAAAAAAGACCTGGTCAAGAGTGTTCATTGGAGCAATTTTTGTTATAGCTGAACACTAGGGAAAAACAAATATTCATCAATAAGAGAATGAATAACCATATTTTGCTATATTCATACGATGGAGTACCATAAAACAATAAAAAGACATAAACTACTTCTACATACAACATGGACACATCTTACAAATATTATGTTGAATGAATGAAACCAGGCATGAAATTGTACATACTTAATAATTTCTAGTAATTTGAAATTTAAGAACTGGCAAAAACTAATCAATGGTAATAGAAGTCAGAATAGTGGTTACTTCTGGGAGTGGGAGGGTAGGAAATGGGTAAGACTGGAAATGACCATGAGGGAAAGTCATGGAGTACTAAAAGTGATCAACATTTCATCTGGATGGTGGTTAACCAAACGTGTAATACAGAAATGTGCATCGAGTTGCACACTTAAAATTAGTGCCTTTGTATACTTCACTCTTTGCATGCCATCCTTCAATCTCTTAATAATAAGCTTTTCTTTAATAATCAGAAAACCTACATCATTCCTATCTACCCTTTATCAATATTACATCTAAATTCAAGTTTATTTTTTCATATTTACATTTATTTCTTCAAAAATAATTGATTCCTTCCATGGGCTCAGCATTTTACTAGAAGCTGAGGACTCAGCAGTGACAGGAGCATCCTTGGTTGCTGTCCTCAGACAGTTCTCAACCTTAGAAGGAAAGACGGCGATGAAGGAAATAATTGTAAAATGACAAGTGCACAAAAGTGAGTGTGAAACCGAGGGTGCTAGCCTAATCTGGGAGGTCAGGGAAGGAAGTACCATTTAACTGGAACATCAAGAATGAGCTGAATCTAACTAGATAAGGAGTGTTTGCTAGAGGGAATAGCGTGTGTAAAGAAAAGTACTAAGGCAAGAAAAGTGTTTCCATCATTGAGACAGAGGCTTCTGAAGCAGGGAGAGCCAGTGGAGAGCAGCTGGAAAGCTAAGTAGGGGCCAGAGAGATAATAAGTCAGTCAGTGAGAATAATGCAGCTGTTCGGATACACAGGACAATTTCAAATTAGAGATTATTTCAAATTTGCTTGGAGCCACTGCAGTCTTATATCACTGTCAACACCCAATTGATTATTTTGTAGTGGTTGTCTGGTATTGAGAAAATCCGAATTAACATGGATAAATGGTGAAGAATAGTTTTTAATAGCCTACCCAGCAATCCCAGGGGATTTCAGGATTAAGTAGAGATGGCAGGAGATGCTTTACTCTGTGTTGGAAAGAAAACGAAAACCAAGTCAACTGGCAGCACAGAAAAACACAGTTTTATAGTAGGGATTGCATTGTGTCAACTTCTTATGAGAAAATTACATATGTGCTGTATTTTTAATCACATTTTTAGAAACATCTTTAAAATAATATTCTAATAAAATTTTTGTAGAAACTCTGAGGCACTCAGATTGAAAATCACTGGTATAGACCAAAGGATTCTGGGTTTGGATTCTCATCCTGAACCTCTCTATACCAATTGGGCATCTCACAACCTTCATTTCAATCATTTATGAAATGTCTGCTCTGCATTCCAACTACATTGGTCTCAGGAGCTAATGTTTGGCAGACTCTGTTGGTCACCCACCTTGCTCAAAGAACACCAAGTTTTTTTCATGTGGCATCATGCCCAGCTCTATGGCCTGAATCTTGATTGGTCGAAGTCTATCAAGGTAATCCTCACTTCCTTTGGCCAGGTGCTCACTTCCTCAGCCTCCCACTAGGTCACAGTGTCCGTGTGACAGGACACACAGCTCTAGAAAATAAGATGCAAGGGAGAAATATGGGGCTTCTGGGGAAATTTCCACTCTTACAGAAAGAGAGAGCCCCTGATAAGAAACCCATTTTCTTCCTTACTCCTTTAATTGCTGTCACCTGGGGATATTTCGCTTGGTGCCTCTGCAGCCATTGTGTGAGCATGAGGGGAAAGGTAAGGGAAATACAGGCATGCCAACCCAGCTCTATGGCATGAAGGACCTGTCGAGCCACCACTCATTTTGCCACTTTACAGGTGGTACAACTTCTCTTTGGCTTAGATTTCTCATCTGAAAAATGGGAATAATAATGGACCTATGTCAGAGGGTTGCTAGTGGCATGAAATCATTTAAGATATGTGAGATGCTTAGAACACTGCCTTACATAAACATTGTGAATGCTTAAAAGCGTTTGCCATCCTCTTCATCATCATCACTACAACTTTCTCTTCTGTTCAGAGAATTTCAAGACAGATCTAATTTATGTCAAATTCCATTCATGGTAAACAGTGCCAAGGGAGACTCTAGTAATTTCTCTGCTCTTATGTGATGTCACCTATTGATTTCTTACAGCTGCCTGTGCTGAGAGCTTATCAGCTGCTGTGAGTAACCAGAAGATCCTTCCAAAGTCAGGCCAGTCTCGAGGGATTGGCTACCTTTACATACCTGGTGCTATGTACTAGATTGGGTGCTGTATACAGGCAGCACCGAATTATCGTTGTATCCCATGAGGCTGATAAATATTTCCCTCTTTTTATGGTTGAGGAAACCCAGGCTCAGAGAATTTAATGAGTCATCTTCAGGGTCTGGAGATAGTGAGTGCCAGAGACAGTAAGAAACTTGGCCTGATAAACAATGAAGTCCAGGCCCTTTCCCGTATGGCGGTGCACTAGGGAAAGAACACACAGGCTTGATGGTAAGTGATGAAAGAGGGGAAGGAACAGCTCATAGGGAGGACAACACAATGGCTCAGGCCCTATGGTGTTCTGGTTTCAATTATTGCTGCCACTTTAAATAGGTGAAAGGCCAGGGAGAGAGAGAGTGGCAGAGAGCAGGAGAGAATGGCACTTTCATGTCCTGATGACTTTAAATGAGGTCCTTCATTTTGAGCAAATGTGAGTCCCCACAAGCGTTCCCTCCTGCTCACCTTTTTTCTTCCCTCTTTTGGTCTTCCTCTTCCTTCACAAAGCTCAACCCAGCCACCAGGTTAAACATGTTTTTCATGGCAGGTACGTAAACCTGATAGTCATTTCCAAATGCAGATGGATTCCCTTCAATTTTGAATATTTGTTAACTCTTTTTAGTGATTACCAAGTACTACCGAAGTTCCAGTATCTCCTAATATAGCTGATAAACACATTTATCAAAACTTCTGAAACACAAGTATTAGAGAAGTTCCAATATCTCCTAATTTATCCGATAAGCACATTAACTAAAGCCATGTAAAGAGATTGTTTACGCACAGATACTTGAAGTAAGAAGAGTGGAAGGTGGAGTTATGGGTGGGGAATAAGATCTGGGATAATGTGGCTATTTATGTGCATAGTTTTTCTCCCTGTTAATATGTGAAGGGTAAGTAAAGGATCTAAGCTGTAGTTAATGAGGGCTAATTTTTAAAATCAAAAGTGTAACAAATGACAAAAGTAGAAAGTGCATTTTTTGAGTGGGAGGCGACTTGCCAACATGCATCTTGAGCATCCTAATCACTGGGTCAGGGGGCGAAATGCAAGACTCAGTTCAGCTACACATTTGTGACAGTGCCTCTGATGTGCAACCTATCTTAGAAGGTTGAAGAGGATACCCAAGAGATTAGTGTCTAGTCATGGGGATTATACCAACTTTCAAGTACTTTAAATTATGGGAGGGTCAAGAAGGTAATTCGCACACCCTTGCCTGTAGCCAGAGAAGGGAGAGGCGGAGGGAGAGGTGGGCTCGACATACCCCAGCTAGCCACCTCTCTCCTATTGCATCTTGCTACAGCTAAACATCCTCCTCTTCCTGAAATGTGTGTTGGTCCCTTTAAACACACTGACCATACCATCCATTTCCTCTCCTGGTTTCCTACACCCTCTTCCCAGCACCATTTGTTTAGCTACATTCTTCTACACATTCCTGCGTAAATCCGACTCAACATAGAGAGACACAGATGGATTCTGGAAACCTGTTTATCTAAGTTTTTACATATTTATATGCTGACTTTATCCCTAAAGAATATCACATGGCATATTGAGATATATAATACAACAAACTTTCTCCTCCTTCTCCACCTCCTCCTCCTTTGCATGTCTTTAATGAAGACACCAGTAAGAAGGGAAAATAAGAATATAAACTAGAAAAAATAAAACCAGCAGTTAAGTTTTCATGCAAAAGCTTACAGTGCACATGATCAGATTCTGTGTACCTGTGAAGCAGTTAAGAACACGAATTCTGGAGCCAGACTGCCTGGAGATTAAGCCCACTGCCACAATTTACCTTATCAAAGTTATTTAACTTCTCTGTAATTTGGTATCCTTGCCTGGTGACAATAATATTACTTATCTCATGTAGTTGTTTATGGCTTAAAATAATCAAAAGACAAAACAATTATGAAAGTGCCTGGCATGTGATAAGTTCTCTGAAAGTGTTAGCTCTTACTAGCAGTAATTATAATTACTGTTATTACATTGACTCTATGGAGACTGAAGAATATGACATTTACTGTGGGTCTGCCTGATTTTTAGTAAGCCCAGTATCAATCCTTCTGATTCATTGCCAAAACGGAAGGGAGTTAAAATCATTCAATATATACTGTCTAATAACTAGAACAACTCTTTTATTAGGAAATGCTTTTAAAGGGTTTCAAAGTCATCAGAAGAAATGCATATAAAAATAAAAGTTCTAACACATTAACTCATATTTCCTATGACATTTTGCTTTTGGAAAGTATTAACAGAATCTTCAGAGGTATTTTCATTTTCTAAAAAATTGATTGTTTTTCAAAGTACTTATAAGTAAATTTTTATCACTACATTGCTTTATGCATGATTAAGAAGTGAGAATAACTGGACTTATATCCAGATTCATCTTAAAATAATGGTTTATGGAGTATCAAATACTAGAATTATTACAACTCCCTGCTATTACACATAATATACAGTTGTATGAACAAATTACTATGGGTCTACTTTAATTGCAACCCTGCCACTCTAAAGTTATTAACGATTATAACTTTGGTAGTTAAATGGCCACAGTGGAGAGTTTCTTTTCATCCAAAAATTAAAATTAAAAAATAATCAGTTAATTCTTAGCACTCAATTATCTAAAAAGGCCTGGCATATGTGCACGATGCCTATTGACTGGTGTCACCGTTGCTGGATTAAATAATTTAGTTCAAAGGTTGGACTGGAGTATTTTTATTCAAAAAATAATCTTTTGCTATCTGAAATTGTCTGATAATAATATTCATATAACGTTTTCCTCTTATTATACCAGAAGCCTAATATAGGCAATGCCTTCATTCATTCATTTATTCAACAAGTTTTTTTAAGAATGTGCTATGAGACAGGCACTGTACTAAACCCAATGGACAGAAAGGTGAATTAAAGACACAGAGTAATTGCTCTTACAGAGCTTACCTCAGCCCCGTGGGGAAGCAGAAAGGAAACAGACAGTTTCCATATAGTCAAGCGTGATATGACCCAGTGGAGCAGTACCAGATACTGTGGAGCTCTGGATGGCGACACTTAACCACATGTTGGGGAGGAAGGGACATAGAAGCTGAGGTCTGTAGAGTGTATGGCAATTAGTCAGAGGAAGACGAGGAGAGAGGAGATAGGGAGGTCAGTATTCCACGCAAATGAAGTATAAAGTACTGGGAGTGTAGTAAGGGTTGTATACAAAACTTCACAGGCAGCTTACAGCCTGGAGTTTCTTACTGAGTTTACAAGAACTAGAAAACACTTGCTTAGACATAAGACCCATTATGATGCGTAAAAGAATCTCTCCCTTTTAAAGAAATTTCCCTAAAATAAGTGAATTCTACAATTGCGACACAAGAAAAAGAGGGGTTTGGTATTATTGACTGAACACAAGAAGTAACAATAAACATTTAATTAGCATCTCCTAGGAACCCAGTTGTATGCTAAGTGTAATTAAATATAGTTAAGCATTTAAGTTCTAGTAAGGGAAAAAATGGCATACCTCTGAAAAACTATAGTCAAAGCTTATATATATTAAGGGATAAGGAAGTGGCATGTGGATAGGGTGACCATACATCCCAGTTTTCCCAGGACAATTCTAGTTTATGCCTGTTGGCCCTGCAAAAATATTAATAGTGCCTCCTTGCACTCTCAAAAGTAACCTGGTTTGTACAATAAATTATATATGATGGTTCAGAGAGGGGGTGGTCTCTGTGGACTAGGCTGTTGGGAAAGGTTTCACGAGGCCAGTGAGACTTGTGTGGAGTTTAAAGGCAGGGTGGGATTCATTAAGAAGAAGAGCCATGTTACAGCTGAAGATCAAACACCAGCCAAGAAACACCTGCTGAGTGCTCACCATTTCCGTGAATGTGAAGCCTTATTCATTCATTCAACAAATATTTATTGAGTACATATTCCACCAGGCACTGTTTAGGCATTGGGTCACACCAATGAACAACCTCGACGAGATCCAGTCCTCATAAAGCTTACATCCAGTGGAGGGGGAAGAAGGAGAGCAGAATTTTTAAAAAATAAACAAATAAACTGGATATTTTCATACATTGATAAGTGCTCTGAAGGAAATCCCAACGGGTAATAAGTTAGTGAGTAACCAGAAAGTGGATACTCTAGACAAGGCTCTCTGAAGAGCTGGAGTGTCAGGTAATTTTGCTTTGTTTTGTTTTGTTTATTTTTAGAGATGGGGTCTTGCTCTGTTGCCCAGGCTGAAATGCAGCAGCACAATCATAGCTCACTACAACCTCTCAACCTCTCAGCAGCACAATCATAGCTCACTACAACCTCTACAACCTCTGAGCGATCCTCTTGCTTCAGACTCCCGAGTAGCTGGGACTATAGGCACAGGCCACCATACCCCAGCTAATCTTTTAATTTTTTCTAGAGATAGGGTCTTGCTCTGTTGCCCAGGCTGGAATGCAGCAGCACAATCATAGCTCACTACAACCTCAAACTTGTATGCTCAAGCGATCCTCTTGCTTCAGACTCCCGAGTAGCTGGGACTACAGGCACAGGCCACCATACCCCAGCTAATCTTTTAATTTTTTCTAGAGATGGGATCTTGGTATGTTGCCCAGGGTGGTCTTGAACTCCTGGCCTCAAGTGATCCTTAGCCTCCAGCTTCCAAAGTGCTGGAATTATAGACGTGAGCCACTGCACCAGGCCCTGGAGTGTGAGTTCTGACCTGGGTGAAAAGAAGCAGCCACCCATTAAATGATATAAGGAGGCATTTAGGGCATGGAGGAAAATGAAGTCCAAGGTCTTGGTGCAAGGATGAGCATGGTATGTGGCTGGCAGTAATGGTCAAGAGCAGGGGTGACACTATGTCATGGAGTTAGGGCAAGAGTTTGCATTTGTTTGCAAGCGCAAGCGGAAGCCATTTGAATAAGTCACAGTCATAACCTGAATCATGTTTTTAAAAGATCTCTCTGGCTGCCTTGAGGTGAACAGAATATAGGGGAGCCAGAAGGAAGTAGGGGAGACCAGTAGAGACAGAAGAGATGGAAGTTGCTTAGACCAAGTGGTTGCAGGGGAAATAAATGCATTAGATGGGTTCAAAATGTTTGGAGGTAAATTGACAGGGCTTTGCTAAAGGTTTTCTGAGTGTGAGAAGGTGGGGATTGGTAGAGAGAAATGAGACATAATTCCTGGATAAAATTAGGTGTGTGGTGATACAATTATTGAAGTGTAAGCACAGCTCCACTTTTAAGTGTCCATTCTTGCTTTGATCAAAGAGCAACTAACCTTGACAAATGAAAATTCTAACTAATACTATGAGCTCTTAGAACAAAGTCCACGTCAAATTCATCTTTTCATCTCCTGCAGTGCTTGAACATGTCATACACACAGTAAATGCTCAAGAAAGTAATAATGAATGAATGAAAGCGTTTCCTGTGACTTATTCTGGATATTTCCAGAAAACATCTGGGGGAATATAGAGTAACTGCTTGCTAAATGACTAATTCAACTGTTTTCTCATTTATCGCTCATTTACTCCTTTAACACACATACTTAGCGCCGAGTCTGTGCCAGGCATGGTGCCAAGCAGCTGTGTGAATTATACAGCGCCAATGCTGGGGCAGAAAAAAATTTGATGACAGCAAACAACAAAGGAATCTGGTGTGGACTGAAAATCAAGGAGGACTTCTCTGAGGAAGAAATTCTTGAGCGAAGTGTCAAAGAAATGAACTTGGCAGGAATAAGTTCATGCAATTAGAGCAGTGGTCCCCAACTTTTTGGCACCAGGGACCAGTTTCATGGAAAACAATTTTTCCAGGGACAGGGGGTTGGGGGATTGGGGAGGCGGAGCTCTGCAGCCCAGTCCCTAACAGGACACGGACCAGTACCAGGGGCCGGGGACTGCAGAATTAGAGGACCCCCAAAGACATCCTGGAGGCTGGAGTAGAGAGGCAGGGGCAACCTGTGCTGAGAAGCAGGTGAGAGCTGGGCAGGAAGCAGGCTCTGTGGGGCCTTATGGGCTGAGACCACTGAAAGGTTTAAAGAAGGGGAGACGTGATCGGATTTGCACCTTGAAGAGATCACTAGCTGCCAATGGCCAGTGACTAGACTGCGGAAGGAGTCCAGCCAAGGAGTGGTAGCTGGTTACATTCACTTTGCAGCCAATGTACATTCCTCAACCAATCTATAAATATAGCATGGTCTGAATAATTGTCTTTGGAGAGCTTTGGATGGAAAATAAAAAAAAAAAAGAAGCAGCTCAAGTATTTGGCAATAATTTTAGATATCCAGATAACATATTCAAGGCTTTCCATTAGATCTAACATCAGAATAAACTTTTTGAAATTTTACTATCAAAGAAACAGCTAAGAAAATGCCATTATATTTTGTTAACTTCAATTTTAAACTAATGGCTTTTTTTTTCAATTTTAAGTGTGATGCATGTTCATTATGAAAGATTTAGGAAATGCAGAAAATAAGTAGAAGAGAAAAATATTTTCAATATCTCCCTAAAATAGTTTTTGTTAATATTTTATCATTATACTTTTTGCAAAACTTTCTTTTTCTTTTTTTCCCACAGATTTATCACACTATTTACAAATACTATTTACTTTTCTTTTCACTTAACATTATAAAACAATCATGAGAAATAAAAACTGTCTCTTTATGACTTTGTCCAAGATCTCAAGTAACCCTCTCACTTCTCTCTAACCAAGTATTCAGTTTATGGGTCTCATGTAATGAAGTACTAGTCTCCTGTGAGTCCTGACATAGGCAAATCTTTAAAATATTTATTTATTTTCATCCTTGACAGAAATGTCTGAATTCTCTTTGCCTTCATAAAAGATTGTCGCTGTCTCATTGGCAAGGGGATGTGGAAAGCCACTAAAATTTTCAGAGGCCAATTCTTTTATTAATAAATAGTTCAACTGAGCTGGGTACTATGGCTCACACCTGTAATCCCAGAACTTTGGGAGGCTGAGGCAAGAGGATTGCTTGAGGCCAAGAGTTCAAAACCAGCCTGGGCAATTAAGTGAGACCTGGTTTATACAAAATACACACCACACACACACACACAAAGCCCATGCTATAGTCCCAGCTACATGGGAAACAGAGGATCACATAAACTCAAGAGTTCAAATCTGCAGGCAGTGAGCTATGATTGCGCCACTGCAATCTAGCCTGGGCGACAGAGCAAGATCCTGTCTCTAAAAAAAATAATAAAAATAAATAAATAGTTCAACTGGCCATATATGTCATCCAAACATCTACACTGTGATATTCCCAAGATAGCATCTAAGTTGTGTTAACATTTTAAATATTAGAACTGTGATAAATCCATGAAGTTATATATATATGTATATTTCCTTTTATTTACTAAAATGCTTCCAGTTTTAAGAAATTATTGTCAGCCAAATGACAGACAACCTAGAAGTACTGTTACTTGTTCAGGTTTGAGGAGTGGGGTGGACTGAATAACAACATCATTTCCTTTGCCTGAGAAATAAATGAAATTGCAGTATGCTAAGTTGCACATATTTTTCATTAGCACTTAGCTACCGTGTCTATACTAAGATCCATTTATCTCATACATTTTTTTCCTTTTTAGATAAAACTTTCAAATGCTTACATTTCACTGCCTGTTGGTTGATTGGATAATTTGAACATCAAAGGAAACTTTCATTTAATTTAAGCTGTAAAGTTGTCTTTTGCTTTATTAACTCTCGATCAATAAACAAGCAATTTGGAAATGTAATCAGGAAATGCTTCCGATTGGCTGACAATGTATCAAAGCCAGGCTTCAAGGCAACAGCAGGCTGTAACAAGCAGTTTATTACCAGTAGCTGTTACTGACATTAGTCAAAACCAAGAAAGATAAAATGGAATAAGAAATGTAATGCTGAAGGAGCCTTGGGCGCTGTGTTCTCTTCTTCCTTTTGAAAACTGCAAGCCTGTCTTTGATATGATAACAAATATAAACTGTTTAAAAACACCAAATGCAGAAAAACTGAGCCTAGCCTGTCATGGAGTTAATCCATTCCAGAGTGACACACAAATAGTGTAACATCCAGCAGATATATGTTATGGAAATATTTTGAATTGGATTTACATGTAGTGAGCAAATTGGAACTTTTGATTTTTACCAGATATTGTAATATGCATGTTCTCATATTAACGGAATGTAATCCTATTTGAAGATAATGAGTTTTCAACAGGCTCTGCAATTGGAAGCTACGTGAAAAAAATTGTTTGGTTTTTAACTAGAGAGGGGCAAAGAGAATTGGACCCTAAATTTGCAAGGTAGCCTCACTTTATATCAGTAAGCTGCATGTTATTTTGCCCTCGGTTACTGCTTACCAAGAGATTTCTGGGATTGCTGGGTTTTAGGCTTTTTCCCCACCTTTATCTCTGGACTGTCCATCGCCATGGGCAAATGGCAAAGTACAGAGCACTTGACAGGGATTTTTTCTTTATGCATATCATTCCTTCTACTCATCCTAAACAGTCTATGCATATCTTTCAGACAATTAGAAAAAGGAGGGGAGGTGGAATATTCGTTACCCTTGTTGGTTTGAAAACTCCTTTAGATATTGAGTACAGATTCACAGAATTATTTTTCATTGCACTCAGAAAATTATAAGCCACGCTGATAGCAAAATCAAATAGACTTAACACAAAGGGGAGATAAAGAGAACCAAGAAGGGATTCTACTTTTTATTGCTTTCAGAAGCATCTCTGCCTTGGCACGTCGGCCATGCTGAGCCCGGCTACCTTTTCATCACCATGTCAGCAGTTTCCTCGTAGAGTAGTTAGAGATCTCCATATTTCAAAATAAATAAAATATATATTGTTTGCTGAAGCTTTGCTTTAGGGGCCTATATGTCAAAATGAGGCTATGAGACCCTGGCTGGTGGATTCTACCAAGGGTTACGGATCATAATCTCCATCCACTTTTTTCTCCGGTGGCCAGGCACATTAGATAGTAATTTCCTCTCAAATAACTAAATAACCACCTGCCCAATTTGCACTCAACATATAAATAAGCATACTGAAGCATTACAAAAACTCCTCTTAGGTAAATGGTGCATAATTTGGTGTACAGGTATTTCAGTCTTAGTTTGATTATCTTACGATTAAGTCATGTGACAGTCTTCTTGAAACATTCTTTTAGTTTGCTTTGTGCTTTTAGGTTCAGAATGTATGGTGTAATTAAAAATCTAAGCATACACAGAGTTCTTGATTTCTCTATAGTGACTAACTCCTATAATGATGAAAGCAAACCCTCTGAGCTGATTTGACTACTCGGTTTTAACTGACAGCTGTTTTTGAACAGACTTAAATAAACTAAAAATGTTGGTTTATTTGACATACTACAAATATTAGGTAAAAACAGTTTCATTAATGATTGCAATTTAAAGTTCTCATGAAGCTCAACCAATTTCCAGGAATCATTAGTTACAGTATTATTATTATTACAAGGTACTTTGTAGGACTTTGCAAATCATATTTTGAAAAATCAACAAGATACTTTATTTGAAACTGATGTCATAAAAAGTCACACATCTCTTAAACACCACTATAGGATATTATTCATATTCTCCAATTCTAGTGATAGTTGGATTTTTAAAAAATCAGTTTCTGATTCACAGAGAGAGGAAAATTTTTTATCAGTATTCTCATGACCCCATCAAAATTCAAAATGTTTGCTCTTTCAGAAAAAGCAATCATTAAAGTCTCTTTGGCTTTATAATGAAAGGCAGAAGAAGCAGTCTTGACGCAGAGGGCAAAAGACACTGAGAGAAGGAAGTATTTATCACCAATATGTAACACACCAAGAAACAGAGGTAATGCCGCTGCGCACCGTTTAGCTCTCCCGTTCTCCGTGCTCACTGTACATGTACCTTAACACCTATTGATATCAATGGGAATGTGTAGAAGCCAAAAAAAGTATTTTAAAATAGATTTATTATTCATCTATTAGCACCTAAAGACCAGAGGAAAAAAGTCAGCTGTTTAACAGTTTGGGAAGTTTTTTTTTTTCTTTTAAGATTGATCCCAAAAATCTATGTGAGGTTATTTATATCATCTGCAGCTTTGTGCCTCTAAGACAAAGTGTGGGAACATCAATGTTGAAACCAACTTCAGAGGGGAAACATTATATGTTGTGAAAAGAATAGTGTCTATTGTTTAAAGACCAAGGGGCAGTGTGCTGCTAGAGAGAGAGAGAAGAGGCACAAATGGTGTCATTTATTAGTTCTAGAAGATTACTTGGCATTTCACTGCCTTCACTATGCTTAATAGAGAGTAAAGCAAATTTGTTATGAAAGTGGTTTGTCTGGGATAAGTAGGAGTGTTGAGGCAAGGGCTATGAAGATTACTTTGTAATATGCTCACTTGTGTATCTAAGAAATAAAAAAAAATGGCCAAAAATATTAGTCTCTTAAAGTATTCTGTTTTATTTCTTATTTATGAAAAAAATATAGTGGCATAATCAGTTCATTTTAGGGAGCAGAACTCTGGGAGGTGGTCCCTTTATAAAATAAGCCTTATATGCACACCACTGGTCCCGTGAATTTTGACCTCTAGATGCTAAGAGGTAACCGGGCTGCATCTTTTAACTCATAGACAGTGCCGAGGTACTAGTAGATAAACGTACAAGGAACATGTGCATGCAGATAATTTATGCTACAGAATACATATAGCACAAAACTGAACATATCTAACCTATGTAATAATTGAATATGGAAAACCTAAAAACGTGGAAGTTCTAGACCTGAGGGAAGGGGATGAAGTCCAAATGGTGATGTCATGAAAGATGTTGAAAACATTAGAATGGTGGTCAGAGG
This sequence comes from Cheirogaleus medius, assembly GCA_008086735.1. Classification (NCBI taxonomy): domain Eukaryota; kingdom Metazoa; phylum Chordata; class Mammalia; order Primates; family Cheirogaleidae; genus Cheirogaleus; species Cheirogaleus medius. Next base: position 27,213,460 of record VBSM01003176.1, read on the forward strand.
AAAATGCTGGCAAAGAAATATAAATGTGAAGACATCAGCATGGGGTTGGCATAGGTCATCTAAGGAAAGAGGGCAGAGACAGAAAAGAGCTGAGGACTAGGCCTTGAAGAACCCCACATTTGGAGGTTGTTAGGGAAGAAGAGCCAGTGAAGGAGACTGGAAAGAAACCACCAAGTGAATGAGGACTAAAGCCACAAGAGAGTGAAGTTTTTACATTCAAAAGAAGAAGCACTGGGACTATACTGATTGATTCTTAGAGCTCAGAAAGAATGAGGACAGAAAGGTATTCATTGGCTTTGACAACATGGACATCTTTGGTGTCCTTGACAAGAGTGATTTCAGTAGCATGATGGGGTGGATACCATACGAGAGTGAATTGAGTAGAGCTCTAGGATGAGACCTTGTCATTGCATAGAAATAACGAGAAGGTAGAATTTTCTTTGGCCCTTTTTTAATGACAGGAGATAGAAAGAATGCTTAGATGCTGATGGCAATGTTCAAGTGAATAGAGATAGATGCTACAAGAATGAGACAATTAAAGAAAACGGGAAGTAACTGAGCATGTGGAAAATGATGAAATTCAGGCTTGATATTTATAGGTGGGACTACTTGCACCATTACTACAAGTGGGAAGAAGGAGATGACTGATACAGGGGAGTACTGATAAATGCGAACAGTTGTTTGAGTGTGCACACGTGCATGCTATAGCAATAATTGCACTTTGAAGAAATCTCACCATCAAAAATTACATTATATAGACATGGTTATGGAGAGAAAAAAAGAGGTTCAATAACTAGATCGTTTCAGTTGTAAAGGGAATTTTTACATAGCTCTAAGTTAAACAGCATTGAGCAAATGCAGGTTTTGATCACTTTCTACTTTTGTATGTGAGTAATGACCTTTATTTTCAGATCAACATTTTATCTAAATAGGACTTGTTATCACTCTCTCACCTCTAGTACCTATTATTATCATAAACTAGTGATTCTCAAAGCGTAGTTCACAGATCCTTTCTTGAGACTCTTTTGGGGTTTTGTAAGGTCAAAACAATTTTTATAACAACAATAATAATACTTTTATTGCCTTTTTCACTATATTGACATTTGCACTGATGGTGCAAAAGTACCGATGATGAGTAATACGCTGACACCTTAGTGCAAATCAAGTAGTGGCACCAAATTGTGCCAATAGTCATTGTATTTTTTACCATCACAAACTCCCAGTAAACCAAACAAACAAAACAGCCAGTTTCATTTAAGAATGCCCTTGATGAATCAGTAAACATTGTTAATTTTATTAAACTAAATTATTAATATTAGAAAATTAATCTTTTGAATACATGGAGTTTTATTATTCTGTGTGATGAAATGGGAAATATACATAAAGCAATTTTGCTGCATACTGAAAATACAATGGTGAACACAAGCAAAAGCATTTATGCTATTGTTGCAAGCTTAACTAGCTACCTTTTCATGGAACATCATTCTCACGCAAAAGAACAATTGTCAGACTAAGGATGATTATTCAGATGTGGGTATTTGGCAGGTATTTTCTCACAAATGCCCCAAATGATCCAGGCATTTCAAGGAAAACATCTGACAATATTTGTTGCCAATAATAAAATTCAATTTTTCAAGCGAAAATTAGAATTTTGGAAAATTTGCATTCACTACGAAGAGCTTGACAGCTTTCCTATATTTAAAGCTTTTCTAAAGATACTGGTGATGATATTAGCACATGATTTTCTAAATATTGTAAAATGAAATGTGTCAGCATTTGGAAGCTGTGCATACCTCAGTGAATCAATATTTTCCAAATGACCAATGTATGATGTTACAAAATTATGCTTGAGTAAAAGATCCATTTAAAGTATAAGATGGAATAATGGATTTCAATGTAACAGAGTATCAAAATTTCATTGATGTGATTTCAGGTTACTCATTGCAATTAATTTTTAAGAAACTATCACATGTCAAGTTTTGTGCAGTATCAAAGAATATTCACAATTATCTAAAAAAGATTAACACAATATTTCACTCTTTTTCAACTACATATCTTGCAAAACTGGATTTTCTTCGTACGATTCAACCAATGCAACTTATTGCAAGAGATTGAACAAAGAAGTGGATATGAGAATGTCTTCTATTAAGCTAGACATGAAAGAGATTTGCAAAAAACTGTGAAATGATGTCCAGTTCTCAAGATGATCACATTCTAGACAAATGCCTGTTGTGTTTATGTTAATAAAAAGAAGGATGAATACTTTAATTTTTACTTTCATAATTTATCAATAAATATACACACAGGTTGAACTGAAGTCTTTTAGAAGATTCAGGATCTCTAAATCTCTAAATCTCATTGCTTTGGCTCATGCTCCTGTTGGGCTATTTGGAAGACAAAATCAGTGGCAGTTAAGGCAAGTTAAGGGGGCCTGGTTTCCACTGCCAGGTCTGCTCTTCACTTTGATCAAATCCCTTAAACACTTTGGGTCTGAAATTTCTCCTATTTCCTTTTTCATAAGGAAAATTATATATTTTTTCTCACTTCCTTTTAGCAATTTGAATTTCAGGTATTAATAATGCTGATAAAGATGTCACCAGTCAAGTCTAAAAGTTAGCCCAATAAAAGAGAGGAGAGTAATCAAAAGCAATTTCAAGATAACTCAAGCTCCTTTTTTTTTTCCTTTTTAAAAAAAGTTTAATAGAATTAGGGGGTACAAGTTGAATTCTGGTACATGTATATATTGTATGGTGGTAAAGTCTGGGCTTTTGTACCCATCACCAGAATGCTGTATATTGTACCACATAGGTAATTTTTCATCCCTCATCCCCTTCCTCCCTCTGCCCTTTTGAGTCTCCAGTGTCCCTTATACCATTCTGGGTGCCCTTGTTTAGCTCCCACTTATAAGTGAGGACATGCAGCATTTACTTTTCTGTTCCTGAAGGTAACACAGGAAACTTCATCTATTGAATGCCACAAAGACCACAGTAATTTTTATAATTTTTACAGTTACCTTTATTGTTCTCGTCTGCTGCTATCTGCAGTCTCCCCATTGCACATGCACCATTTTCCTTGTAATTCACATCAGGGAAGCCAAAGAGCAGATGCAGCAAGGTAGGATTCTCCTCCAGCCCCTGTAGCTCACCTTGCAGTAACAATACTCAAAGTTTTGGATATCCTGATTAACGTGCCACCCTATAGGTTTTCCATAATTTTGAATCATTTCCCTATTAAAACACATAGAGAATGTGTCTAGATTTTGTATCACTGTAAAATAGCCTTTAAATAATATCTTTATACACATAATTGTAAATAATTTTGCAATAATATCTTCATATCTTTAGAATAAAGTAGGGTTGTTTTTTAAGTTGTCCTGCCAGAAAGTTGAACAAATTTTTATTCCTACCAAAGTGTGATTCAATGCCTACTTCCCCAAACTTTTCTCAATACCAAGTTTGATCAAACTTTAAAATTATTTTGCCAGATTGATAGATTTTAAAATGGCACTTCATACCATACTATCAATGATTTGATTTTCTGTAATTATTACCTTTCATTAATTAAAAATCATTCATCCATTTGAATTTTTAAAATATCTATTAATGACTACTTTCTAATGGGTTACTACTCCTTTACTAAATGATCTATAGAAATTATTTTCTTTACCTTTGACTTACAAATATTTTCTTAGTCTTTTGTGCCTTTTTTTTACTTTAAAGTATTTTTGTCTAGGATGATACTTTTAATTTCTGTTTAGTCTATCAATACATTATCTTTAGCTTCTCAGTTTTATCATGCTTACAGAGATCTTAAGCACCCTACACTTATTTTTTTTAATCACCAAGTTTATTGCAGACCTTTAATGATTTCATTTTTATGCTCAAATTTTGGAACCAACTAGAATTCATTTTGAGCAAGGAGTAAGATAAAGCTCCAGTTTCATCTTATTTCCAAATGGCTAGCCAGTTGTCCCAATATCCTTTATTGAATAATCCATCTTTGCACAATGTTTTGAAAGGCCACCTTTATCATATCCTAAATTTGTGCAGTTTCCTTTATCTCTGACCTCTCAGAATAGGGAGTTAAAGGTGAAAGATAAGAAATGAAGGAAGAATAAAAAAAGATGAAATAGAAAAATTAGTGGCTAAAATATATCAAAAAAAAGAAAATACTTTTTAGAGAAATACTAAAAACGGAGCATCATATTTTTCTATATTCCCTGTTTCAAGAAAATATCCTGCATTTGTTAACTAAGCCACAGAGTATTGGAAGTATTTCTGTGCTACTCATGAGACTTGGATTCTCACTGTAAATAGTGTAGAATTAATGCATGAGCATTATAAATATGTTGTCATTTTTCTTAATCTTGGGTCATTAGTAATTTTATGGCAACAGGAAATAAAGTGTCTTTAAAAGGTCTTGTAGGTTGTAGGTACACGACCCATAGGACACTAGTCCATCGCTAATGTATGGGACATCCCACCACCAACACAACTACTTCCATTCTTAATATTTATTTTTTGCCTCTATTTTTAGGGAAAGGAGTTGTTTTTAATTGTAAGAGGAAAGAATGTTTGTGTGTGTATGGCACATGTGTCGTTAAGAGAAAGTAGAGAGAGATGCAAAGGCATCATCCATCCCTAAGCACGTTTGGACTCATTTTGTTCCTCCTCAAGAAAAGCTTTCAGATTCAGCAGCAGAAGGGCCACTTGAGAGGGCCTTTCTGAGAGTGTAGGAATAAGGATCGCTGCTTAGGGGCCCTGATGACCACATGTCACTCAGAGTTCAGAGGATACCGTTCCCCTCAGCTCTGCACAGAACCCAGCACCTCGCTGGAGCTGCAGTGACTGGAAACCTGAGGAGCTGAGGGTGCCCCTGGCAGAGGTATCCCATTCCCATGGCCCTAGCAAGGCTTCTCCAAGAGTCTATTTTTGGCAGCATTAGGAGAAAAGGAAGAACTGGAGTGGAAGAAACGACAGGACTAAGGAAGCTCAATAACTGCTACTGAATTTTGTCTTGGGGTCACAGGGAAGGTACTCTGTAGGACAGTGGGGGAAAGACTAGACCAGGGGCCACAGGCCTGTTCCTTCTTGTGTAGAGGTTGTGAAAGGAATAGATACTTGGAGTCACAAATATCTGGAGAATGAATGGATGAACCAACCAATGAATAGTCTTTCCTGTAAAAATAATCTTTAACACTCCAAGTGGTTGATCTTACTTGGACGGAATAATTTGCCAAATTAGCACCAAGTGCAAGAAATATAGTCTTTGAAATTTAGAAATTAGATACTGCCAGAGAATAATTGGCTATTTAAAAATGTTTCTGATGGCATATAATTATTTTTTATTATGTTTTTAACCTGCACCACTGAGGTTTGATCACTTCCTAACATCATCATCTCTGAAAGACAAATTTTCTGGTAATTATAAAACAGGAGCCTCAGAGATAGAAATCCTCAGCTCAAAGGTCCTAGGTAAAGTTCAGGGAAAACAGGACATGCATGTGTTAGAAACCAGAGTCAACATTGTTTGATATAAGTAGGAAGGGACTAAGGAAGAAAATGGGCTGAAATCTGTTTCTAATTTTTGTCTTGGAATCCCTCATGACTTGATATCTAAGTTAGTTCTCTTGAGGGAGAGATGTAAGTGGATGAGGAATTGGCCCCAGTTTGGCTAGGTGAGAGAGTTCCCCTAATAAACAGCTACACTGCCCTGATGCTTCTGATAATACAGTGTGGGGAAATAAAATCCAGGGTGCCTTTTCCCACAAAAAGTACAATTTAAGCAACTCTTGAAAATGCATCATTATTCTGAGAAAACCAGAAGGATTTTGCAATTTGCAGAGTTATTTAGGACTTAATAGCTCTAGAGAGAATATTCTTAATATAATTTTATCAGAATATTGATAAAATAATTAGGTCTTTAATAACATGTTTCTGAACACTTAACTATTTTACAAAACACCTTGAGTTATATAATTCATACATTAATTGATATATAGGATAAATTTTAATGCTTAAAGTATTTAAACCAAATAACTCTAGAAGAGGATGGGTAGTTGATTAAGCCAGGTAAATACTGCAAGGGATGGGTGGTCTAAGCACAGTTGGCTGACTACAGGGCAAGTCACAATGGAATCAGCACAAAGAAACTGTGGGCAAATGTAGATACTAGCAAATAGAGAATCTTAGAAATTTATAATGATTTTAAGAAAAAAAGTTAAAAAATTGTAAGTGTGACTTCATTTAATGGGAGTAGCTGTTGGTTGAATGGTTTCAAAAATTTTGAGGCTGTCTACCATTTTAAGCTACAAACAAAGCTACAGTATAGGTGAAGAAGCTATAAAACTTCTTTTGTGTACTGAAACAATGGATTCATGAAGAAGCCCACACCCTGAATCAGATTTTTTGTTGTTGTTGTTTTTGAGACAGGGTCACACTCTGTCACCCAGGCTAGAGTGCAGTGGCATCATCATAGCTCACTGCAGCCTAAAACTCCTGAGCTCAAGCCATTCTCCTGTCTCAGACTTTCAAGTAGCCAGGACTACAGACACGCGCCATCATGCCTGCTGGATTTTAATGAAAATAGTCTCTCTTAAAAGCAAATATCCTCCAAGACATGCATCCTGGAGGAGTAAGCACTAGCTTAAAATTTTAAGATTGCAAAGGACTGACTGACTATGATGCTTGGTGTAAATACTAAAAGATATTTAATTATACCAGACTTTTCACTAGGATTGTTTCAGTTCATTTTCGTTTTTGCTATTAATGTTCTATAGTTCCATAGTTGAGTGGTCTGCCCTAGTCCTAGTTTTCTCATAAGCCCATTTATTTTTAGGGCAAAACTGTACAGCTTCCAAGGTTTTTCAGAAGGACACATATGGCCTTCGAGTGTCAAGACGTATCTTTTCACCTAAAATCCCTGCCCATAGTTGCCCGAAGTGAGTTAATTCCAGGGCTGCCGAAATTTGGGCTGTAGAACTTCCTTTGCCACCAGGAAAAGGTTTATTTTTCTTTGCAATTGGCTGTCTAGTTGCCAATAGCGGGGAGAGGGCACATTTTGCTTATCTGCCCAACATTGCAATGTAATTTATGAAGCAGCCTTGGTTATGATCAATGTTCAAATGGGTTAGGTACTCCCAAAATGAATATTCCTATTTTCTTTTTTTATTATTTTGGGAATGCATAAATACATACAAAGTAGCTGAATTTGTACCCTAAGAGGATGCCGCTGCGGTGGTTAGTGCTTATCTTGTACATGCTAAATATTAACATGCACCGTGTGCTCCGGCACCATCTGACAAAAATGCTGCATTCCCTCAGTTCATGATATTCCACTCCCTTTTCCTTCTCTTTACTGCTGCAAGAACGTAACAAGGACGAAAGCCAATTTTACCTGTGCGATATATCATCAAACACTCTCTAGATAAATACAAAACTTAGTTTATATCCAGTATATTGTCACAGGTAGAAGCATGTTGCTTAGTATACACTGCCCAAACAATTTTAATTTTTGAAAGACAACAAAAGATTTTTGAAAGCTGGCAACAACAAAGGATACCTCTCTATTTTCCATTACAGATGTTGAACCAAACCAAGATGAGTATGGGAATGCATGAATATATTTTGTATGTACACACACACATAGTGGGTGAGGTGGTCGTCAACTCTATGATAAAGCTGATGATTTCCTTCCATATATAAATGTAGAATGAGCACACAAGGCACAGACTTCTTTCTTCTTTGTTTCTCATTCCTTCTCTGTTAAGTTTTTACAGTCTTTGCAAAGTTGTTAGAGTCTCCATCAACACACTCTCTTAAACCCTAGATTATCTATAGATAATCAGCATAAAATAAATCATTCTTTATGAATAATACCAAAGTTCTTTCTTGATATTCTTCTCTTATTGCTTTTCTTAGCCATGTCTGAATCTCTGATGGAAATAATTTAAAACATACCGAGGATGTCTGTAAGTTAAAAGGATAATATAGAAATGGTTATTGAATCAGCACATTAGCTGTTAGCCTTTCTATTTGCTTATCATACAATGGGAACTGCTGTTTACTTTTTATTCTACAAAGGACAGGCCCACTTTCTGTCTCCAAACAGTTAAAGGAATTAGATGAGAAATTATTCCAAATGAACTGTACACAGTTTGATTAGCCTAGCTGCAGAGTATAGTTTCTGAAAAAAAGAGTCATCAACATGCCGAGGTCAAATGCATTCTTATTGAATAATAAATTGAAGCCCTAAATGCTGCATCCAGTAGCATATTAGTATATATGATTCTTGTTAGCAATGCAGTAAGTGTTTTAATTGACTGAATATTTAGGATGGGTTATTTTAAAGCTGTCCCATTTAACATCACAACATTGCAAAGAGTCTCTGTTTAAATGGGTCACAAATGATATTCATATATAAAGGGGGACAGACTTTTATTATGCTGATAATATTACTTGTTAAGCTCTTTACACTTTAAAAACGTTTCTTGGTATATATCATATAATGATACTTCATTCTCACCAGAGGCCAGTCAAGCTGGGGGTGGCAATGTATGTTCAGATATAATTTTTGCATCATAATTGACCTAAAGCAAGCATCTATTTTATAATCAAAAAGAGGAACATAAAAATTGAATAATAAATATACATTTAGTGTTTATAGTTAAATAAAAAAGCATTTGAAAAATCATAAACATAGGTCAAATATATTTTTTGTTGCTATGTAACAGAGTTAAAGTAGCCCAATATTAGAAATGAAAAAAGACACATAAGAGCAACAATCCTTGGTGTCAGTATTTCCAAACCCTAGAGGAGTCTGGCACCAAATGTTTAATTTCCTTTCAAATTGTTGGTCAATTACTGGGATGTGTATGATGTTTGTGTGTGTAAAAAGCAATCTGGAGATTCTAGTTTGGAAAACATGCCAAGAGAAATGTTTTGAAATGAAGTGGAAAATCAAGGTATTGTCCACATGATTTTGCATTTTTTTTCAATAGAACCATAAAGTATTCTCAAACTGGTACTCCCACAGTGCCATGAGGAGTAAAAACATGTTTTGAGCCAATCTGTAATCATTCTATTTCGCTTCCAAAGTATTATTCTACCATCCTTTTCAAGAATGTAAGAGTAGCTATGCTGTGTACTGGTATTGTTATTCATGTTTTACTGAATTTTCATAAGAAATGAAAATTTTAAAACACAAAGGTAGATCTATCATGTGAGGAGATAAAACATTCTCATTCAACAGCAAAGATGTCTGTAGGCATTGATCCATGAGTACCACTTGACCACAGGAAATATGTCCCGGCCCTGTCTGTAGATAGTATGTGGACAAAGAAGGCAAGATAAGCTAATAAACTAGAAGCGTGTAGCATTTGATAGTACAAATGATTGACACCGTGGGTTGCTAAGTATTGTGGATGCTTGTCTGAGTCTCTTACTTATTAAAAAATAAACAAGTAGAAGTTAGCAAAACAATAAAACAACAGATGTGCAAGCTCGAATTTAAAACCAAAGTCTTCCTTCTTCCCTTGTCTTTCCTCTTCCCTTTTCTCTGCCTGACTCCAAGCATACCTTTCCAGCTCATTACTGCAAATCATTTGAATTCCAGCACACAATGTCACCTGCTCTGTAATCTGATTACTTTATGGAGGAATTAGTATGTATATTTAATGTAGAAGGGTTTTAATCTTGATGAAAATAATCCTAAGGAACTGTGATAGGGCCGCTCATACGTCTGGCAGATATGCCAGTAACATGCTAATAAATGACAGCTGATTTATGTATCTGGATTCTTTTATTTATAAAAATAGCAAGTGGACTGATTTTTGATATTAATAATACAAGTGAATCCACTTTGATTAGACTTCTGTGGAGAGCTGTGCATATCCGGCATTACAATTAAATCTTGTGATGTGGAATGGGAATGACATGCTAATGAAGCAAGCCAGTGAGCCTGAACCAAGAGTGTCCAACATCATTATGGGATATCTTAGATGAAGAGTAATTATAAGAGGAACACTGAAATGTCATTAAAAATCTTCACTAAGAGATTTAACCTACTATTTCGTACTAATGCTGGATTTTTTTTTTAAGCAACATAACTGAACACAAAGTTCCTTTTCAGAATTTACAGGAGAAGGTTTTTAAATAGGTCTGGATTTAAGAAAAGAAACAATCTAGTGTCCTAATTTAATTTGGTACATCAAAATTCAATGGTGGTATGTAATTGAAATCTCTTTTTAATAATTTCAGATGAATTAGCAATTAGAGCTTGATCCGATTTCCATGAAATTTATTAAAATTGAGGGTTGAAGCCCTTGAAAATTTTTATTCTTTTCACTCCATTAGCACAATACATCTAGACTAAATGACTAAATGACTCTGTCAGTTAGTATGGTACATTCCTTGTTTATTTATGAGAATTTGTTTCAAGGAAGTTCAAAAGAGGTAACGTAATGCATATTCATAGAATATAGCTTATAATATATGAATCAAGAAAGCTCTCAAAGCTTAAATTCCCTCCCTTTTTGGAATAAAAAATGTACTACTCTCACCTTTCTAACCAGATTTGCTTCTGAGCGATTCTCACTCGGGCTCTGCCTGTGTGTGATTCATCCTGTCCCCTGCCTCTGTGGGAGGAAGACTTCTTCTTGACAAGTCGCAACTGGGCACCGTTTGAACAGGACTCCAGGAAAGATGAAACGGTGCCAACTCTCAACAACATAAAATGTGGACTCCGAACACTGACTCCAACTTCATAAATCCAGGAGCCTGAAAGTATAAGAAAATGTGACCGAAACCTTCGTACCTATCACACTGCCTTGGCGCCCAGCAGGAAAAACAGAGTGCTTCTCAGCGGCAAACAAATAAATTACGCACATGCTGAAAGACCAAAAGAAATATGCCAAGCATTTGTTTCCCTTCTCCAGGCTCTTTGTGAAGAACTGCAATTACGCTTAACAAAAACAGCATAGAACTAGTTGGCATCACTCTGAGACATAAATGTGTTTCTGTTCCAAATATGTAGCATTTTCAGAATGTTTGTATGTATTATGTGCAATTTGTTCAGTGTTTCATTCTGGGGAAACCAGGTCCTGACTGGGTAATTAGGAAAAAAGGTAAACAGTATTTTCTGACTGTGAGCTTCCATTTCTAAAGTTGAAGCAGAAAACTCTTATTATTTACCTTTTTAAGGAAACATTATCAACACAGGCCTTGCCAGTTTTTCATCAGACTTGATTTTTTACAAATGGGATCGCCTCGTCGTTTAACGTAACAGGCTCCCTGAAGAAACCTGTGCAGAGAATGGATGACTTTCAAGTAGATTGTGAAGGAGTAAAAAACACTTCAACTCACCAGGGTTCTACAATAGAAATGGCATTGACTCTAAAATCCTTATTAGAGAATCCCGAGTTTTTCCACTTAGTTAAGTTTGGTTCAACAAGTCTTTATTCCTTACCTGGAGAGCGTAGTGTAGAAGATGGGCATGTGGCAATACTCCATTGTAATATTACAAGGGCTAAGACAGAGATAGGCCCTTGGTGCTAGGGTAGCATCAGGAGTGGACCAGCTGAGTAAGGGGCATCCTGGAGGATGAAATACTGAGCTAGGGATGGCCAAGATGGGTAGTGACAATGCAAGTTGAAAAGGGCACTGTAGGCAGAGGAAAAATTGTGATCAAAAATTCGAAGCCCTAAATCTGAATGGTGTGTGTCGTAGAGACACTGGCAATGGCAACTGGCAGGGATACAAGTACTGGTAGGAAATGCAAGTGCTCCATGGCCTTCACATCACAAAGGACAAGGTGGGAATGGCAGCAAATGAAGCAAGAAGTAGCTGTAAGGGCCAGGGACTGGAGGGTCTTCTATATCATGCTAAGCAAATTAGACTTTATTCTGTACATGACAGGCAGCCACTGAAGGCTTTTAAGACAGGGAAAAACTATGGTCTGGTGTGCATTTTAGGCAGATCACTCATTTTCTTGCCTTCACCTTTGTTTTGACAGTTGTGCCTCTCGAATGCCATTTCTCAGATTCAACAGATTCAGTTTCAGGTAGTTTTATGACTCTAATGGAAATTCAGTGGTGTTTCCACCAATAATACTGAATTAGCATTTTGAGGAGTATTAAGTTCGTTCTTATGACGGCTGTTCCATTCACCTTGCAACTCTGCTCTAGCTTCTTTAATATACTTTCCATTCACAACCATTTTAAGCATTTTATATATTCAAAACAGCAGCAAGACAATCCTGAGCAAGGCCAAATTCCAGATGGTGAATTTGGGCATAGCTTCAGCCTCATCGCTGAAGCCAATTCTACAGAGGAGCCTTTGCTTCATGCCTTTCAGGTGTGCAAATATTTTTACCCAAAAACCACGGTAGGAGGAAGGAAGCCAGAAGGCTCTTCACAGAAAGGACTATACATTTGCAGCACAGAATTGCTAAGCCCAACATCTGATTTTATCAAGATTACTTCTGAACGTTGCCCAGTTTCGAAAAGTTGGGCAGAAAAGGGGCAGACAGGAATGAATGGAAAACGAAAAAAAGCAAGTTATCATTGAGAAAAACAGAAATCAAACCACAACACAGTTAAAAGAGCAAAATCCTCAATCATTAGCTGTCTTGCCAATGAGTTTCAAAAAATCATTTTCAAGACAATTAAATGCCCAGCCAGTTTAATACAAAAAATTTCTACCTGCTTCCAATTTTCACTTTATTTATTGCTTAACAGGCTAAGAATATACAAAAATCTATTGTACTTAATTTAGGAAGGAAACATGGCCTCGGGTAGCTTATTGGGTACAATCTGAATCCTTTTCTGTCATTAGAGGGCTTTACTCAATTCTCCTTCAATTTTTCTCTCTGGACTGCTTGTCTGAAAGTTCTAAGGTGAAGTTCCCAAGTACTTTCTCTATGGGGTTGGAGACAGAGGTAGAATGGAAAGGAAGTAGAGAAAGTTTCAAAAATATTATCCAGCTACTAAAAATCAAGAACAGAAGGAGGGAGAAGAGGAGAAGGAAAAATAAGAAGATGAAAAGACCCTCACAATTGAGACAGAAGCCACAGTTAGTTGAAACAGGGTAGGTAGAAAGAGCTCCTCACCAATAGCTCCAGGTAAGTTCCCAAGAGCCACATCCTTCCTTTCTCACCTCTCTTCCCCTACTTCCATGAACTTTCCACTCAGGCTATCAATTGTGTTTATTTTCTTGAGAATTTGTACTAAGAAATAGTAATCAGAGAATGTTTGACCCAGGAACTATAAGATCCAAGAGAGAAAATTTATATTTGAAATACATTTGGAACTACATAAACAATTGACATTCAGATATATAAGGGAAAAGTCAAATGTAATACATGTGAATTTATAAGAGAAAAGTATATTTTCAAAACTAATTATTGCTTCTTTTTCATGGTAAAATGACATTTCCTACTCATTTAGTAAGTGTAAAATATGAATTTATAATTTCAGCAATAATCATTTCATCAGTAATGACAGCAATTAACATTTCACACTGAACTAATAATATTAGTAAAAAATAAAGGGGATATGATCCATTTAGATTCAACATAAATTCACCCATAGGGAAAGAGGACAAGTAGGCATAACATATACACAGTGTCCCACCCTTCTTTGTTGCCTTTGATTAAAAAAAAAACAAAAAAAAACCAAAGCTGACTTTCTGTTAGATTAATGGAAATTACATTTTTATTCTAAGGAAATGACATCAAAGTGAAGCAGCATTAAATTCTCAGATATCAACTAACAGGAAAAATCAATTAATCACATTTTTCCAACACTGATGGGACACTGTGAAATGGCATCGCCCCCAAAACATATTTTTTCAGAAATTCTTTCCCTCAAAACATGTATTGAGGACTAATTATGTGTCAAGTACAATTTAACAAACTGAAGAAGAGGATGAAAACATAAAAGGACCTTGTGTCACAAAACATGCCATATATTCACTATAGCATTTCCTCTTTCTGGGCTCACAGAGGACATTTCTCAGGTGTCCTTTTGTGTGGCCATGTGACTGAGTTGCGGCCAACAGCACGTGGACAGAAGTAACATAAACAGCTTCCAGCCAGCCCTTAAAAACATCCCTCATGATCTTTTAGCTCTCACTTCCACCTTGGAGGATCATATTTCAGAGAGTGTAGCTACAAGAGAGAGGAGGCTCACTCCACCTGCACCAGACTGTGAGGCTAAAGAAACTTTTGGTGTGTTAAGCCACTGAGTTGTTTTTTGGTTTTTTTTTTTTTTTAGATACAGAATCTCGCTCTGTCTCCCAGGCTAGACTGCAGTGGTGCCATCACAGCTCACTGCAACCTCAAACTCCTGGGCTCAAGCAATTCTCCTACCTTAGCCTCCACTACAATGGCTAATTTTTCTATTTTTTGTAAGACAGGGTCTTGCTCTTGCTCAGGCTGGTCTTGAACTTCTGAACTCAAGCAATCCTCCTGCCTCAGAGTCCCAGAGTGTTAGGATTACAGGTGTGAGCCACCACACCCAGCCAAGCCACTGAGATTTGAGGGTTCATTTGCCACCAATGAATAGCCTTTCCTAATCTCATAAACTGGAGAACAAAACGATAACAATGAATACTTATAATATGGGAAAGGTAGAGAGAAAGTAATGTACATAAACAGAAAGACAGTGATAGTGGGTGCATCTTGCCTAGGGGCTCAGCCAGGGTTGGCATCTCATAGGAGGTAATAGTTTACGTTGCTCTCGAATTATGGTAGGGTTTTGCAAGACAGAGCAAAACGAAAACATGAGATTAAAGGAAATAATCTACCATGGTTGTAATGTCCTTCAGCAAGAAATGACTTAATGATAGCTTCTCAATCAAAGGCAACCAGGACAGAGAAGGAAATCAGAAAACAAATTTGAGAGCTAAATTCAACCTTGTGCTGACGCAATACTGGATTACCGCTTATCTTACTTAATCAGAAAATTGATTTGGCCAGATGATACGTTTAGCAAGTAATCTGATGTTGCTTTTATTATAAATGAATTCATGGGGAAAAAGCATTTATCAAGTTTTTCAGAAATGTCAAAATTCTCTCCAAAATAGAAAATATTGATTAGTATAGGGCCCTTGTTACCTAAGACCCAACAAGGTGCTGTCTTCAAATGCAAACTCTTTGTTGATATCTAAGTAGGTTTTAAGGTTAATGTAGTGATACCACAATCTATAGCTGCCACGGGCAGCTGAAGCCATTTCTACTGGATATTCTAATGTGGATGTACAAAGTTTCCCCAAAGATGAAACAAAAACTAGGAGCAAAAAAATCCAAACTCATTTACTATTCAGAGAAAGTGGTATGTTCTGCACTGGTCTGTTCTGAGAAGGTGTGAGGTGAAGGCTTTGCTGTGAATTGTCAAATCTGCTTTTCCAAGAAGGATGTTTGAATTATAATAGAAAGAAGAACATGTGAATTTGGAAAAAATGAAGAAAACTATATTAGAAACAAATGAACAAGGTTTGTAGTGTCTTATCACTCAAGGGTAAATGATAACCAGTCCTCAAAGTGCAACATGCAAGGGTATTGAGTTATAGGGAGATAAAAATTGGAAAGAAAAGATTCCAAGCACTGGGCGATCTTTGAGGAGTTTGATCTGCAGATACCATTTTATAGCTTTAGAAATTCAAGGCAGAAACAAATGGTGGGTCTGCAAGTTTGAGGCATAAATCATTTCTAAGGTGGATTCATAGGAATGCAGTCAGTTTAGAGCAGTGGAAATGAAGGCAACTGTTTTTTTCCGAATGAAGTGGACCAGGCAGAAATGTTATACCTAGTAAAAAAAAAAAAAGAAAGAAAGAAAGAAAAAAATTAAAGCATTAAATGGATTTCAAAGTTAAGTTTGTGGTTATAATATTGAATTGAGGGTTTTCAATGTAATGACCAACCTGTGCACTTAAGTATGTTCCACTGAATAGAAGTATCAGGTATTTCCAAGAAGAAATGATGGTAAAGATTAGTTTGGGAGAGTTTTCTCCTGATAAATTGCAATGTGGCGCCAGCCACTCAAAGCATAAGAAACAGAAAGCTAGCAATATGATTAGAAAGAGGTGTTTGACTGCATGACTTTTGTAGAACTCTATTTTATAATGATCCTTTTTTCCCTCCTTCTCATCACTATGCTCTTATTAACTATAATATATCTGCTGATATTGTTACCAGGTTTCCTTCAGTTTCTTAAGTACCAGACATAAGCTGTTCATCTTTGGTTTGGAAATTAGGAAAGTAGGCAACATGAAGGCTGATGATATTTGGCAGCTTTATAAATAAAATGAAATTCAAATATTCAAATATGATCTTCCATTTTTCTTTTGAGTACATATATCCTCGGATTGACTTGGATAATCTGTCTCAATTAGGTGCACATGTACCAGCTCTGGGATACAGAAGTAGTCCCACCAATAAGACTGCTTCTTTTTACAGTCTTAATATGTATGTACATCAGAGCAGAATGCCTTAAAACCTGTGAATGCCCTACGAATACGTGTCCTTGAAAATAGTTCTTGTAACTTCTGTTAGGTGTAATTAGCAATGTGATTAAGTTTGCACTAATTGAGGAATAGAATTGAGAAGCCAATTTTGTTCCTGTATCATTCCATATCTCACTAAACTTAGCACAAATGTCCAAAGACCTTTGTGAAAATATCTGTTGTGTACTTGTTGAAATGATTCTGCTGTTTCAGGATAAATTTGTCTATGTCTTCTTTAAAGGTAGGCTTCCTCAGTGACTGTCCCCACCCCTCTTTCCATGTGGCATCAGCACTGTCCTCATGGGGAATGAAGAACCCCACTTTCTGTTTTGAGACGGGCATCTGAGAGGGGCTCTATCAATCTTCATTCTCCCCAAAACCATGAGGAGTCTTCTGGCCAGAGAGTGTTATGCAAGAGGCAGAGGTACAGGCAGGACAGTTTTTCAAAATTTTATTTCACTGCATCTTTATGAAGTGATGGAAAGCGCGGCCAACCTTTTTCTTTGGGTAGCAGCACATATTTGGTGCCATTGGAATGCCAGCAGTTCTGGACAGCCATCTCCTTTGGTTCAACGCCATTTATTTGAGTAGGAAAATTCCTTATGATTATAAAGCATACTCCATCAGGACTGGAACTATGATTGCAAACTCATCACCTTCACTCCCCAAATCACTGACCTTGGAGGGCAAAGTAGCTTTCTCTTTCTCCTAGGTCAGTGGTTCACAAACTTTGCTACACATTAGAATCACCTAGGGAGCATTTAAAACTCTCGCTCACACCAATGGAAACAAAATGAATGTCTATGGGTGGAATCAGGTTTCAGCAAGTTTTAAAGACATATGGGAGATGCCAGTGTATAGTAATGGTCTAGTAGTTGGCTGAAGGCTTAGGTGTGATAATCGGGTAGAATAGCTTTCTGAGAAAGCAGTTAGTGGTGGAAAAATCTAGAATGACTGGGAATGAAGTGGGCAGAAGGAAGAAGAGACAGGTTTTAGTGGGCTTTAGTGGCAGGTGGTCTTGGAGTGGTGAAGATGGGATGCAGGTAGGTGTGACACCTGTTAGTTGCCCCAATTCATGTGAGGAAATGTTTATCTTTTCCCCCAAATGTTAATATGTGATTGGTAATCAATGATAAGATACTGGTATTGGCTGAATTGCCCCCTCCAAAAACATATTCATATATTAACGCCCTAATGCCTAGGATCTCAGAATGTGACTGTACTTGGAGACAGAGCCTTTAAAAGGTGATTAAGTTAAAATGAGGCCATTGGGCTGGATCCTAATCTAGTATGACCAGTGTCATTATTAAGAAAAGGAAATATGGACCCACAAGGAGATGCCAGAGTCTCACACAGAGAGGTACAGCCACATGAAGGAGTAGCAAGAGAGTCTGTATTTGCAAGCAAAGGGGAGAGACCTCAGAGAAAACTTACCTGCCCTCACCATATCTTGGACTTTCAGCCTCCAGAACTGCCAGAAAATAAATTTTTATTATTTGAACCACATAGTCTCTGGTAGTATTTTGTCACAGAAGCCCTGGCAAACTAATACAGATAGTATACAAAATAATGGAATAATAAACATTTGAACTTCTGTTAAGTGTAGATTGTATTGAATCACCAATGCAGCTTGTTTAAATCTAAGTCATTTTCCTATAGCTCTTCAAGTAGGTGTGAGTTGTTTTATGGAGAATACATAAGTTATTTCCCAACTACTATTTTTTGCCCACTCTTTACCTAGTTAAATCCCACCCAACCGTCAAGGTCCAGTATTAGGTGCTACCCTCCCAGGAAGTGTTCCCTTCCTTGCCTGAACCCTCAGGACTAGTGATCTATGCTTTAAAGTTGTCTCCTAATCATAAACTGAGCTTTGACATTTCAAGTATTGTTGCCTCATCGGCAATTTAACTTTTCTTATATTCTGATCTTGCTTCTCCCTCCAAATTACAAACTCCTTTTGTGTAGGAACTGCAACTATTCATTTTCTATATCTCCTTTAATGTCTGATAAAGTTCTTCCAGAAACATTGATTGATACGTAATTAAGAGCATTTCTACAGACACTATCACACTTTGTACCTGAGCTTAATTAAATCTCAAAAGATCAAAGACAAGATAGAAAGATATTCTTTCTGTAATGACAGTGTCACAATCAGCTACCAGCATTTTAACATTGATGAGTAAGTCACAAGTGACTTTGAGAACTGTAAATGGTTATTTTCTAATGCCAAGTGAGGTTAAAAGATGATGGAGAAAGAATATAACCTAAAGGCCATGGTTAGTCATCTTTTCCACTTGGACATGCTCCAGCGGGCAGAAGAAAAGCATCTCCTACAAACAATATGGAGACTTGTGCTAATGACTAGATTTAAAACTTCAAAATCTTCCTAATTAGACCTTAATCTAGTACTACTTGATAAAACTGTGTTGGAGAAATACCATCCTCGTACATTTTCAGATGACATAATCTGTCACAGCTCAGTGAGTCATAACATTTGCTAAAAAATCCTTGGATTAAGCCACCATATTTTACTGAACAATAGGGTAGAACTGAAATATTCTTATCCTGAGTTTTAATGATAGGTGCACAGATCTCTGTTTCCTGATATGATCAAACATAGAATAATGGCCAAGCCAAAAAATAATTTACCAGGGGTTGGGGTAGAAGAAGAAGTAGAAGATAATGAGTCAAATTTGAAGACCTGTCTATGCAATTGTTCTTCATATTTTTTTAAGTGAAGCACAGCATTGGTGAAGTATGTATGGTATCGAGAATTGGCCCTCAGTTGAAAGCTGCCTCCCAGGCCACATGCAAATGGCTGCACACTCTGTCCTTCACTGTTTAAGTCTGCCTTAGCAGCAAATTTTGAGGGTAATGAGAGAGTGCTAGTCTTGATCAAATTTTATCTTTTTTTTTCCTCTGAATCAATTAGCTATTTCCATGTAACAATTTTAAAAAGTAAAAACACAAATCTTTCTCAGTGTCATCAGCAATAAATATTTATTTCAGTTCACTTGTCTGGGTCAGCTGAGGGATCGCTGATCTAGGTGGGCTCACCTGGGTAACTTTGCTGACCTTGACTGGACTTCCCATGCATCTCTCATCCTCCTCTGGGGCTGCTCGTGTCTGCTCTCATGTATAGTAAAGGTGCCAGAGCACAAGCCCAGTCACACCCACACTTCTCGAGACTCTGCTTACGTCACATCAGCTCACATCTCTTGACAAAGCAAGTCACGTGGTGCCTCAGTTCTTTTGGGCTGATATAACAAAATGCCACAGACTGAGTAATTATAAACAATAGAAATTTATTTTTCACAGTTCTGGAGACTGAGAAGTCCAAGATCAAGGTGCTGGCAAGTTTGGTGTCTGGTGAGGGCCCTGTCTTAGCTTCCAAGATAGTGCCTTGTTGCATCCTCTGGAGGAGATGAACACTGTGTCCACACATGGCAGAAGGGATGGAAGGGCAAGAGGATGTTCTCTCAACCTCAAGCCCTTTTATAAGAGTGATAATCCCATTCATAAGGTTGGAACCCTCATGACTTATCCATTTCTCAAAGGCCACACCTCTTAATACTGCAGCATTGGGGACTACATTTCAATATAAATTTTAGAGGGGACATTGTCATTCAAGCCATAGCACATGGCTACAATTACAGTCCATGAGCAGGGACATAGGATCTGCCCCTATAGTGGGAGAAGCCTCGAAGTTACACAGCAATGGAAGTAGATACCAGGAGGGATAAAGAATTGGGGACATTCCTCTGTCTACCACACTCTTACTGTTGTCAATTATTTTTATGAATATACTTATTAAAATTTGCTGTAGTGAGCATCTGTCATTTTCAAGGTGATCCCCCACACACATATTTTGTCCATCATTTTAAAAGGAGCTTTCGTATATCTTAGGGAAACTTTTTTATTATTTGTATAAATGCATGGGGTACGAGTACAATTTTGTTACCTGCATAGATTGCATATTGGAAATTTCCACGATATGAGAAATTTCCCCACCTCCTCAGTGTGCAGATCAGTATTCAAAATCCCCAGCCACATTCGATGTGAGAACACAAACAGGTAACGCAGGTGCTGTCTGTGGCCTGAAGCTTCCAGTTTGCTGGTCGTGGTGGGCAAAGACTTGCGTGGCAGCAGCAGCAGAAGCTTTCCAGCAGTTGCCAGGTCGAAGTAGTCAACCAGAAGTTGCACTGGAGCTAAGAGAGTAGTAACAGCAATGAAGATAAGTTTTTGACATCACCGTTTGGTTGTAGTAGTGGTGGCTTCCTCACCAGTCCAGTTCTATATCAGGCACTTGCACATGTTTCTCCAGCTCTCCCAAAGATTCTGTGAGCTCTCCAGAATCTTTTATGATTAAACTAGTCAGAGGAGTGTCTGTGAACACTGACTGCAACTCTGAGCAGTTACCCCGTGCAGAACAATTAGCTAGACTTCATGGAGACATCAGTTAGGATTTTTTGAGTGTAAGCAACAGGAATATGAATTTATGTAAAGGCTCCAAGTTAGCTTATAGAATAACGTAATGTCTATTAAAGAAATAGGCTTGGAAAGGGAAGGAATTAGGGAATATCTGAGTGTTCACACTGTAAAAACTCATGGCAACAACACTTGGATGGATTGTCTCTAACCTCCTTTTCCTGTACTTAAATCATTCTGCTTAAGATTCAGTTTTGAGATACAGAGTCTGTAGAGGAAAAGAAAAATCTTTCCTTACCTTCTTAGTTTTGTGGCTAAGGCCCTTGTAACAGAAGGCAGGTTAACAAGAGAAAAGCCCACAAATTATTTTAATGTAAGTTTTACATAACATGGGAGAAGAAACAGGTGAACCTATGTATTTTTTTATGCTAGATCTGATGAAGAAGTGTATAGTCATGGAAAAGTATGATTGGACAAAGGGGATATGATCTAATGCAGTGGTCCCCAGCCTTTTTGGCACCAGGGACTGGTTTCATGGAAGACAACTTTTTCACGGACCACGGACCGGGGTGGGATGGGAGGGCTGGGAAGTGGCGGAGCTCTTTGGCCCAGGGGTTGGGGACCACAGATCTAATGGTAATAAACTGGGGAGAGCTTAGCAAGGCCTGTTTGTTCAGATCCTTCTCTGTGTCCCTGTGCCTTCAGAGATAAGATGTTCCTTTCTTCGGGGCATAGAAAGGGCACATTTTGAATGAGGGTCTTATGACCTGCTTCAGGGCAAAAGAGCTAGAGAAAGTCAGAGTGACCTTCTTAAGTTTTTATGACCTGCTTTAGGAGAGAAAGGAGAGGGAAAGTAGAGAGTGACCTAATTCCTTCCCTTTCCAAGCCTAGATAATTCCTAAAATTATCCTGTGATAAGAATATGTATGTGATAGTTAATAAGCAAGTATAAATATGACATTGGCATATCTTAATTCAGATTTGAGAAAAATATCTACTTTTAAAATCTTGCTCACATGTAAACACCATTCTTTGCTGGGACTGCACTCAGAGCTGATTATTTGAAAACTTTGTATTTGGACACTCTGTGGTTAAATGAAGAATATATTCTCTGTACTAGTTGATTGGTGACATTACTTTTCAGACCACAAAGAAATTAAGTAAACCTAGAGTAATTCTTAGTAGGCTTAGAAATTCTACCATTCTTAGATAAATTAAGCTGTTTTCCACTGATTTATGTAAAGTGTAATTAACAAATTAATACATATGAAGATAAGATAATAGAAAGCACCAAGCAATAATGTAGTCTTGTTGTGTTTTTGAAAATTACTGAAAGTAATGGCAAAGCTAATCTGCTACAAATTTCTTTTAATTAAGCAGTGTTTAGAATAACATTTTTTTCTCAGTTCAGTCTACCTCATACTACTGTGCATGTTTTTCATCTTTGCATACTCAGGAAGTGTTCCAATATTGCCACTATTTTCTGTGTAGCATCATATTTATTAATTATAGAGTAATTGTACTATGGAGTTAGAATAATATTTTAGTAAGACTTGTTGGTTTTAAACCAAAAGCTATTTTCAAATGTAATGTTGTTCATTGAAAATCTTAAACATTCCCATGGAAATATCCAGCCAGGTATGTTTAGGGCAGTAAAAACTCATCATTATAAGGCAAAGCATAAAATACTAGCAAGCCTAGGCAACATCATTTAGGACACTCTTTTTGTGGCAAAGTAATACTATTTATTTGTTATGATTTGTATTCATACAGTCAAGACTAGAGGTTGAATACAAATAATACAATAATTAATCCTTAGGTAATAAAATAAGAAAGTTTCTTAACAATTGTTTATTCAAATGTTTCAAAAGATAAATGTGAAGGGATAGTCCTATTGAACAATATGCATTTTGCTTTCCGGGGGATTGTGAGAACTGGAGAACTAAGGACTTCTCAGGTGGCACAACTTCTGAAATCTAATATTTAACAAATGCCATGATATTTAACCAAAAGTGAACATTGCCTTTTCCTGTCATACCTCAAGGCTCAGTCAGTTGTGGCCCTATTTGGAGGTTGGCAGGTGGGTGGAAGGAGGCCCAAGCTAGATTAAACTGGAGCTCCTCATGATTTATAGTGATAAACAACTCTTGGAGGTCTCAGGCCAGTTTACACATCCAGGCCTGCCCCATAATTGATCTGGCCCCCAGAGTGACACTTGTCTTTCCTGGATGAGACCCAGGTCTAGCATAACCTGCCTGACAGAGAGTAGATTCCTCCAGCTCTCTCCAGCTTCACTTTCCTGAATTTTTCCATCACACCCTGCTCCTAGAGCTGTTAGGGGTCCTCAAACTTTTTAATCAGGGGGCCAGTTCACTGTCCCTCAGACTGTTGGAGAGTGCGCACTGTGGGCCTGGGACGAGTCGGCTGCTAAGCAGGACAGACAACGGCAGCAAAAACTCCCAAACTCGGCAGGTGGCATGTGGCCCGCAGGCCGTAGTTTGAGGACGCCTAGTTAACACCATGACCCACAGTATTTTGTAGAACACTCCCTTTAGACCCTGAGAGATTTTTTTTTTTCCATACAGATACCTAAATCATCCTTCCTGGATAATAGTGGTTTGAGACTGAGATGGTAAGGTGACCATGCATAGAGTTAAATGGGCACCTGGAACATTAGTGAGAACATTTCTGATTAAATATATCTACCATGAAATGCCTCAGGCTTTGACCTGCGCCAATAAATCCTTGTTTCTTAATAGCAAATGAAATTCCTACACAGGTTGCTGGGTTTGTCCTCAACAGCTCTCTTTCTTCCTCCTATTGCAGAGGGAATGACTTTCCTAGAAACTAGTCTAAATATTTCTCACTAATTTGAAGGTTAAGAGCAGGCATAGAATCAATGGGAAAAGTAGAAAGCTGTTTTCTTTCCTGATTTCTCCTTTGACATTTTAATGTGAATCATAGAGATCCTCAGGCTTCTGTCCTGGGAGATTTACAGTTCAAAGCAAAGGAAAAACTTTCTTCCATTCTCTGTTTGAAAAAACAAAAACCAACCAACCAAACAAACAAAAATAAAATCCCAGTACTAAACTATTTCATCTGAGTGATTTTGTATCACATTATTTTAATATAAAAGTAATTACACATAAACATAAAATATCTATTATTTCCTGGTTTGCCTTCTATGCCCTTGAATTTTCTTTTACATTTTGTATTTCTTTCTCTGTCTTTCTCTTGTTCTGTTCTATGTGATTTGCTCAACTTTTTATTTTCACCTTTTTGCTGATTTGTTCATACAATTGTGTTTTAAATTGTCATCAACTCTTTCTTATTCTCTGATTGATCCTTTTTCTTAGCAGCGTGTTCTTGTTATATGGATGCTATATGTTTTCAATCTCTGTAATAGTAATTATTTTTAAAAAACACTATATTTCCCTAAATTATTTGTTTTTCAGTGTCTTGTTTCTGCTTATTCATCTCTAGCTTTCTCTTTTATGCTGCCAGTTGTCTTCGAGTGATTGCAAATGCATGGTTTTGTCTTCATGCACCTGAACCAAGGAGTGAGTGATCAAGCTAGGTAAATGTCATGGGGTTTCTATATCTGACTCACACTCTTCCCTGAAAGAGAGAACTGACTGCTCGTTCTGGGTGTGAGGAACAGCAGACTTTGCCTGAAGGTGTGTATGTGTCCTCCCTCCCACCCATTACTGATTTGAGGAAGGCCTTGTTCTAAGACGGTAACCCCATTTCTAGCCTCCTTCCCCATAATATCCTTAGAAAGCAGTAGCCTCCAAAGGTGACAACTTCATCTCAGAGTACACAACTTGATCAGTTGAAGTAATGGAAGAAAATACAGCCATACCCCACAGAAAGTCTTACTGATTAATATTTTCCCAGTAAAACACCCCTTGATTTTTAATATCCAATCTTCACAGAACATTTGCATCTCTCAATACAACTTGTTTTGGCCAACATTTTATAGAAAAAAATATATATATTTATAACCCCTATACTCAACACATTTTAAACTAAATGAGGTAAAAATCTTGAGATACATTCAAACATAAATGGGAAAATCTTAGAATCCTGTGTTGATGGCTTTCAAAATTTTTCAAGTGTTAATAAAGGGGATGTGCACCTATATCTACAATTGTTGCCAGAGCTCAGAGTGCAGACTACAGTACTCAGAGTGTTTGTTAGTGACTATATTATTTGGAGATCATAAAGGGGTATTTTTAGCATTTTACATCTTAATGTAAGAGTTTATTACTTACATGTAGTTGATTTACTATGTTTTAGTTACATTGAAGAAACTGGTTGGGAGTTTTGAGTTGACATATAATTATTCTCAGTTAAACTAGGAGAATATGCTCATGATTAGTATTTTATGGGGAACATGTAATTTTTCAGAGATGGATTCTGATGCTAATTGAGAGAGGCCTATATTAGACTTTCTGTTTGGATTTTTTCTCATCTCTTTTAGAATTCCTATTTTATGTTTTATAATGTTGAAATGTATTAGTATAACATAAAAATGTATAAATTAGGAAAATAAAGATATATCTGGGAGGCAGGCTGAAAAAATGTTTTTTCTAAAAGTTGTGAGATCAAAACGAATGATCGATCATTCTATTGGAGGGTATCTTTCAAACTCCATCGTGGAGGCCAACAGTGCTGTGGTGGAAGGAGGCTGAGAGGTAGAGGTGAGTGTGGGTGCCGTGGGCCTTCGTAGACATTCTGTAGTTAAGTCTCCAGTCCTTTATCTTGGCTTCTTCCCCTTCTTCCCTTCCTGTTCTTCTCTGCCAACTTTGGGAGACTCTGCTACGAAAATCAGCTTTTGCTCCTCTGCCCTCATCTCTCTCTGGCTTTCTCCATTCTGAATCATCCATCATTATGGTCCTTTCCAGAAACTTCTGTTTGGTTGGGTGCTGTTTCCATCCCACTCCCCAACCTCCATTTTAGCATGTATGTGAACTTTTTATCCTCGGACCTTCTCTAGTGTGATTCGAGCTGTTTGGGTGTCTGCCCCAAGGGGGGCCCTTGGCTCCAGGGAATCCAGTGGGACATGGACACAGCCTGCTTTGGAGATCCTGAACCTGGAGTGCCAAGGAGAGGCATACCCAAAGGGCCAGAAAAACTCTTTGCCATAGTACTCCCTTTGAATTTGGGGATGCTATTAACATCAGAGTCGTATTACCCAAAATGTTTCTTTAAGTTGAAGCAAGATCTCTACTCTGAGGGTAGGCTGCCAGATATTAATAGTAACTATGTGTCATCCAAATAAAAATATGTAAAAACCAGTCCTCTGCTGAAAGCAGTACATTTATGAATATAAGGATGACTTGTAGGTCAGTTCTAAGCATTCCGAATTTGGGAGTGCTCTTCGACCTGAAGATTTCACCCCACCACTTACACAATCATCACAAGGAACTACTGAAAAGATAAAAAATGCCAACATGGGGCAGGCAGGTCCGAATCTGGTATAGTGAAAACCAAGCAAGAATCATGCAATTTTTGCCTCCCCCATCAGGATCCCTGAGGAAAGAGATGGTGTCTATTTTCAAATTAAAATCTATGGCTCAAAACCTGCTCCTGTAGCTTAATCCCCACCCCAGTGTTTATTTGTGTAGAAACAACCTAAATGACCTGATTCATTTCTGACTCATTTCATGTGAACAACTGCATAATCATACTACAAGAATAGAGCCTAGAGGGGTTGAAAGGTGAGTGGAGAATGTGGGGGAGTTGCAGCTAATTTCAAAGTAAGATGGGCAATTAAATCAAGTATGATTTGGTCAGCAGAACTCCATGGAAAGACAAGTGACTTATAAATAGAATTTCAAGGTGGGGGAAGCTAAGGACAAACCCTTTCCTGTGACTGCATTCTCAATGATAATTTGACAAAGATGCAAGGGTCCAAAAATTATGGAGGAGAAAATGTCTAACCTTTAGCCCAATGTCTAATTATAATAAGAGAATGCAATAAAATATTCCAGAATGCAAAAATACATGGAGAGAATAAAAATCAGAGAAAATTATTCCAGTTCTGAACCAGGTACTAATGAGACCACAGTAGGAATACCACCCACTTGTCAAAGACATGTTAAAACAAAGGAAGCTAAAAGAAATGAGAGAGAAAATTTTGAATCACAACATGATTCAAGTGAAAGGGGGATCCAGACACATATAAAAGATTATAGACCATAATTCCTTTTAACAGAGCATATCATGTGAAGGTGTGGTAGAACCTGACCAAGCAGAGAATACAGACTTTATAGGGTTAATGAAACACATTTCAAGTGAAGGTTCTGGATTCATCATGGCCTTAAAACATCACTTGGACATAGAAATAAGTCTTTTTACATCAGACGCAATGACTATAGAAATGGATTAAACAGGAGCAATGAAAGTTAAAAGCAAGATATACAGATGAATGCAGGAGATTGTTCACAGTTGCAAAGACAAAGCCAACAGTTATACCAGATCAGGCTACTTCATTAGGTCTTTGATACTTAACATGAAAATTGTCTAAAGAAAAAATTTTGGCCACTATTAGAGGTCCATGCTTGCTAATGGACAGAAAAAGAAACAAAGATTCTTCAATGGGTGATTTAAAGATTCTTAGCATCTGCTCTGTGCATGTCAATCCAGCCTTGTGCAGCCTGATGAGCCACAGGTGTGACTGTGCCATTTGAAGAACAGGGAAAGAATCTGGAGGGGCCAGAGTGGGCTTAGTAAAGGGAGGGGGTATCATGAGAAAACTTCCCTGGGGCTGGTGGGTCAGACTATTCTACAAAACACAGCAATCATTGACTGGTCCATCAGGGCTCAGAATATGCTAAAATGTTTTCTACAGGTACAGTGAACTGCCCACCCCATGTACCCCAATGTTGGGGCCCAGTTAGCCTAAGAACAGCCCCTGAGAGCAACCATTCTCTTCCTGTTCTGGAGAAAGGAATTATTCTCCAAAAGGAGAACTTTCTACTAGCTGCTGGGCCTTGTGCTAATTGACTCAGTTTAACTGGTCAAACTTGAACTTGCTTTTGATTTCAGCCTTCTCTGACCGCATCACCTGACACTATGCTCTTAGGCCTACCTTTTTCTAATGGAGAGTCTCAGGAGAGTGATACATAATTGTATACTCAAACTAATGCTTCTATATCTTGTGTGAAACCCTGAGGAAGCCATTTTACCAATATTACTCTGTAGGTAGGGGATCATAGGATCTACAAATATGAAATTCTTTATGTGCAGAAATTGTGCTAGAATTTTTGCTGGGACATTTCTAAGAGCGTTTTGGCCAGGAGTGGGCTCCCTGTGAGATGGTGGTCAGGCTGAGGGGGCACATTGGCCACATTTAATCAAACAGTCATTGGGTCTATAAAAATAGCTGTACTACTTGGTCTGAAAGTATTTGAAATCCATGGCCCATTTTGAATTAGGATGGGTAACTAAGAAGCTCTGTAATCTATTCATTTTAATTGAAACATCAATGCATTTCTGGTTGAAACTTGATTAAAAGTATTTACTTGGGCAGTGCTGAGCCAAGAGTCACATCCACTCACCTCTTCCACTGGGAAGGGAACTGGAGTTAATGCTTTCAGGACAGGAATAGCATCAATTTGAGTATCACATCTCATACATTGATCCTTCAGAGCTTTGAACAAAGAACAGAATATTAGTCCCCTCATTGCCCAAGGAGGATGTTAACCTGTACCTCTGCAAGAGCGAGGACACCACTAAAGTCACCTTCCCCCGCTGGATGGGCCAGCTGCCAACTGTGAACGGGAACTTGGTTAGAGTAAAAGATTCTTTGTCAGGAATGTGGAAATTGTGACATTAGGGACTAGCCTGGGCTAGAGGATAAAGCTTCAATGAAATTTGCAAGTTCATTTTGGTTTATATACCTGTCGGAGCTGAGACATTAAATGCAGAAGGCTTTTAATCTAGGTATTTTAAACACTACTTGATACCATGGACTAGTGTCACTCAACAGAGAGTACTTCAAGGACAGAGCTATCTCTGAACCAGACTAAGACCCCAGGAAGGCTGATTCAACCCAGAGCATTTGGGACGGGGTTATTTTCTTTTGTTTCAACATTCACTTTTGACAGAACTGGCTTTTCTCTTCGCCCCTGCTGGAGAGCTAATAAC
Source organism: Cheirogaleus medius (assembly GCA_008086735.1). Classification (NCBI taxonomy): domain Eukaryota; kingdom Metazoa; phylum Chordata; class Mammalia; order Primates; family Cheirogaleidae; genus Cheirogaleus; species Cheirogaleus medius. The sequence continues at coordinate 27,242,541 of VBSM01003176.1, forward strand.
TTCCTTCACGTTCACCTTACTCCACTTCCCCCCACACCACAGGCTAGTGCAGCTGACTCAATATGCAGGTATGCCATGTGCTTTATTTACATTTATTTCTGTCAGTCATTTGCTATCAAGATAGCTAGAGAAACACCCTAAGTAATCAAACACAGGAATCGGTCAGGTAGGTTAGCGTGACCAAAAAAACAATATAGAATAAATAACTCTGAAGCAAGCAAAAGCTCGGTATTCAGTATTACAGCAAGGCACGGGCAATACAAAAAGAAGATTATAGCTGAACCCTCTCCTGTCTCAGGAAGAGCTATTTGTTCCTGAGATTTCTAAAGATGCACTCAATTCCTGCACACATCTGAGAGTTCCATAACTGTGGCTAACATTGAAAATAAATAATCCAAATCAGCTCGGCCATATTAACTCTGAAATCCACTTTACTAGTGAGATAGAATTTACTTCAGGCCATCTAGGTCAATAGCCTTGGAGAGGGAATTCCAAAGATGAAGGCCCTTCATAGAAAATGCTCAGCCTTCAGACCTGTGTAGTTCTAAATCAGAGAGCTTAGCACCTCCAAGCCCTCCAGCTGCTGTGAGGGCAAACCCAGGAAAGAGGTGGTCATTGGATATAACCTAAATCCCCTCTCTGCTGCCTCTCCCTCAACCCCTGAAACAGAATGCTGTTGAGGTCTGCTACGTTGATTTCCCCTGAAAGCAAAGAGGCAACTCATGAGGTATGGAAGCCTGGAGGGAACAAAGGCAAGTGTAAACGTGTGTGAGCTCATACTTTGGTATGATGAAAAGTAGGTACTCTTCAAAAGGTCTGCTCTGTGGCAGAGGGGCTCGTTACTGAGAGCAGAGCTGCACTGCCCACACAAAGGCAAGTGGGGAGGGAAGGGGCTCAGTGAAGTTAGAATACAGACAATATGGAACCAAAGATCGTTGAATCTTAAAATCTGCCTGCTACAAGCAAAGCCATTTAAAGCTTTGTTGGTAAGAGCAAAGATCAAAGAATGGACTTGGCTGGAAGACATGTGTTCCTGTTTACTGTCCCAAGGTAGCTTTTGTATTGGCTTTTGGAAATGCTAGTTGAAAAAAAATTTTATCTTTATGAGTAAAAATGAAAATGAGTCTGTGGTAGGCAGAACAATACCCTCCCCCTCAAAGATGTTCACATTCTAATCGCAGGAACCTGTGGATATGTTAGGTTGTGTGGCAAAGGATAATTAAGGATGCAGGTGGAATTAAGTTTGCTAATCAGCTAAACCTAAATAAGGGAGATTATTCTGGATTATTCTAACGAGCCCAAGATAATCACAAGGGTCTTTAAAAGTGCAAGAGAGAGGCAGAAGAGGTCAGAGTATCGTGATATGAGAAGGACTTGACCCCCTGTCCCTGGCTGGGTCTGATGGAGGGAGAGAGCCACAGTCCAAGGACTGCAGGAGGCCTCTAGAAGCTGGAACAAGCAGGGAAACAGTTTCTCCTCATAAGCCTCATGAAAAGAACGCAGCCCTGCCGATACCTCATTTTAGTTCGTTAAGACACATGATGAACAAATGTCATGTTTGTGCCACATTTGTGTTGTTTTGAGCCATTAGGTTTGTAGTAATTTGTTAGAGCAGCAATAGGAAAGTAATCCAGAATCTAACAGTGAGCTTGACATGTGAATGTGTAGTTTTTGCATTAGGTTTTGTCTCTGGTAGTGACCACCAGGAAATCAACAAACACTTGGGAAAAAGATAATGGAATTCCTTGTCTAATTGGAAGACATGCTATTCTTTCTGCTTGGCTAGCTAGCTAGCATCCCGGTTTTATCTCCTGCATTTTATGTGGTAGCCTTTTGGGAATGAGAACAACATTTAGCACTTATTAGAAGAACTAGTTCCCAGCACATTGTCAAACCCAACACTGCTGGTTTGATCCTAAAAAATGACTTGTTCAGTGATCAACAATATAGCGGCAAAGGAATGCTGCAGTCACCTGTCACGTCATGTTTTCTGAATACCTAAATGCCAACTGTTACAAAAAAAAAAAATACCAGAAATAAAAAGGAATATAGTCCTGTTTTACTTTGATATGCTGTGCCACCTTCAAGGTCATCCAAAAATCTGTGTTAATAAGAAAAGAATTCTAGGATGTGGAAAGTGGGTTTCCAAATCACCAACACATTTACCTGAAAATTGAAACTGAATTAACTTTGGGTGCAGAGGAGAAAATGGGGAAATACACCTGAAGACATATATACAATGAGACCTTGCTTTTCTTTTAAATTGAGTGACTGTTCATGTGACACGTAGACTAAAAAAAATAAGCTTTGATGTATCCCTGTGACATCGTATGTTTTTAAAGATAACGCCCTGTGCACAGTTCCTGGCACATAGCTGTTCATGACAGAAAGAAACTACTGACACATAGCTGTTATTGGATAGAAAGAAACTACTAGAGATATTAGGATATTAATATCTAGATATTAGGCTAGAGAGAGAGAGATTCCTGGCCTAAGATGGGATTTGGTGAAGCCATTGGTTCTTTCATTTATACCCAAATGATCCTTACTACCTAGTGGCCCCATTATATTTTCAACAAGTGGTTAATGGGAGTGGACTGGTGCTAACTGAACGCCAGGATTGAAGAGGAGCAAGTGGGTGAGCCCCGGGGCGTGGTCTCCTCTGAATGAGCAAGCACATTTTCAACACAATTGGCTGCCTAATCGCGTGTTGCAAACTTGGCTGATGTATTTGGATGTGTAAGCAATTATGTTTCCGCTAAAAGCCCTGGTTGGTAATACTTTTGTTCTCCATTTCTTACAACTGAACTAACAGAGGGAAGAAATTGGTATGGAAATGGTTTTCAATATGTTTTGTTTTGCTTTTTAACTTTTCTCTTCAAAACATTTTTCGATTAAGCTAGCCAACTGATCCATGGCTTATTATACCTGCAAACACCACACAAAATAGGAAATGAAGAAAAAAAGAAACAGGATAATAAAAGTAGTTTTAGTAATAAAAAGAAAAAACTTCTGATGAAAAGGACTGTGTGTTTGCATTAAACGACATCATTTGACTGCGATTAATTTTACTGAGTGCCTATTTGCACAAGGTACAGTGTTAGTTCTGAGTATTGAGGATGACTAAGACAGGTGGCCTCTGACTTCAAGAACCATCCCTTCAAGTAGGCATTTGCCAGATATTGGCTTAATGTCTGAGTCACTGGAAGTTTCATGAGATGAGACTCTTCACCTCTAAAAGAACAATAACTGTAAACCACAGGCTCTGAATATTTTGCGTTCCAATAATCAGTCATATCATAGCCGCCACTAAGATTTTCGTAGCCCATCTAACACATTATGTTGCTAAGTAATGTCAAAACTATTGCACCTTGATTCTTTGAGGGCCAAAAATCAACACTTATGCTGTGACCTCTAATCATTTGAGAAAACAGGCAGACCAAAAAGAAACAAATACATTTAAAAACAGCCATATTTGTCATAAAAATATGAACATTTGGCCTCTAAAAGCACATGTTCTTGCAATTACATTCTGCAGATATTGCATGTAACATTTCTGTAATCCAGGTAACCTTAGCATGTCAGAATTTCAACTTCAAATGAGAATTTATTATCATTCCTCCATTAAAATGTCTCTATGTGCAAAACTGAACTGGCACTTCATGTGTAAGCCTTTGGATTTTAGCTTCTTTGTTTATTAATTCTGTGATATCAGGGATGTCATTGTAGTCCTTTCCAACTCTCTATTTCCTCCTCTGATAAATGGGGACATTTCTCATATCACAGATTGGTTATGAGTGTCAAATATGACAACATATGAAAACCTGCCTAGGACAGTGCCTTGGCACATGGAGAATCTCAATAAGAATTAAAAGAGTTGAAAATAAGATTTTCAAAATATATTTGTCAACTTGGTCAAGGAGATTTTAAGTGGCTTTCCACTACAACAGAGATTTAATATTAAAGGCAGTTGTATTATTAATTCCTTGAGTGTTCAGCACTTAAATGTAAGTTTTTACCTTCTTGAGAGCAGATAAGATGATGTCACCTTACATGGCCTTATAAACATCCTGGCACTTTCTATATAGAGATGACTGTGGAGTAATCAGTGAAAAAGATGATGTAATATTTAACACATGCTGTCATAGTTTGCAGATGAACACATCCAATGAGCTTGGATTTTTACTTTTTCTGAAATTCTTCCCAGTAGAGTCAACTACTGCTCAAGAAAATAAATACCAAGTTTTTAACTTTTATAATGTCCTTACTCTGCTGGGAGTCACCTATGATTTGGGGTCACTGAAACCAAAAGAACAAATGCTCATGCAGATTTACCTCTTATCCCCACTGCAAGACACCGTGGCTGACTCCCTGGGTTGGCTTTCTCGAATCATATCCCTGCCTCTTGAGTAAAGGTAATGACATGTATAACCAGGACTTGGGCAGCTGCAGCTGGAATTTAATGAGGATGGCTTGGGCTGAAAGCCCAGGGTAGAACAAGCGGTTGAAAGGTGACTGCTGCTGGTTGATCCTCCAGGTATGGAGATAGACGATGAGTCCAAAAGGGCAATCTGCAGCATGAGAAATTCTTAGGGAAAGCAGAGACAGACCTCATCCCCACAAACACAGACACGATGGGTCAGGCAGGGTGAGACGAACCACAGGCAAAGATAAAAACCACCAGCAGTGCCTGCTGCAGGTGTCAGAGCAGCCAGAATGTGGGGCAAGCCTGGGGAGCTGCAGAAATAAAGGCTGACTCAGCCACTGGCTCGGGGAGTCACCACAGTGTGATTCAGACTCTCTGGGGGAACTGGCTTGATGTGAAGCCAGAAGACACCTGAAGAAGTTTTCCTCATTGTTCTCCTTTGTCAGACCATGTGCACCGGTGAGGTGTGATGGGTCACTGAGACAAAGAGCTTTGAAGGAAAAAGCTGGCATGTCCTGTGACAAAGGGCTCAGGGACTCCACCAGCTGCTTGTGCAAAAGGAGGGGTTGCCACTGACTGCTCTGTGCTGTGTTCACGAGTGGGCTCTCTCTTCTTTCTTTCCGCAATTGGCTCCTCCACTAGGAATCCCTGTTTCAGTTAATATCTCCGATGTGCTCCTCCAAAAGCATGCTCGAGCTGAAAGTTTTTAGTGATTGGTAAAGAGATGGTAAAGGGTAGCTGCCGCCTTCTCACCTGAAGCCTAGTAGGGAGGCCTTCGGAGACAGTGCCAAGAACTTTTAAATGTGTTTCCTGAGGTTGGGAGACCAAAAGGTCTGGTGCCGGACACACACCTGAGAAAGGTAATGCTGACTGTGGACTCAAGCCTTACTCCCTGCCGGGAGAGTGAGGGAGCTGGAAGGGCTAATCGCTTTGCTAGCAAAGTTATAAAGGGCCTTGCAGACAGTGTCTGTCCGGGAAATGGATATAAGAATGTTTTCCGTAGACCAAATCTGGGCTATGCAGGAGAGCCAAAATGGGGTTGTTAGGGTCCTGCCAGACCATGGAAGTATGAGGCTTGAAGAATAAAGCCTTGGTGGAAGGAACAAGAGGCAGCCACTTCGAATAGAGAGGATTTTTTTTTTCTGTTTGCTTGTTTTGTTTGAAAAGTGACTACAAAAGGGAGGTCCAATAGGGTCCTCAAAAGAGTCCTGCTATAGACTGAATATTTGTGTCTCCCAAATTCCTGTGTTGAAACCCTAACCCCCAAGATGATGGTATTAGGAGGCGAAGGTTTGGGGAGGTGATTAGGGCATAGGGTGGTGCCCTCGTGAATGGGGTTAGCACCCTTATAAAAGGACCCCAGAAACCTCTCGTGCCCCTTCAGCCATGTGAGGACGTGGTGAGGAGATGGCTGGCTGTGAACCAGGAGGTGGGCCTTTCCTGGATGCCAAATCTACTGGACTTCCCAAATCTTGGACTCCCCAAGCTTTCCAACTGTTAGCAAAAGAATTTTTGCTGTTTATAAGCCACCTTAGTATTTGGTTGTTTGTCATAGCAGCCTGAACAGGCTAAGACAAGTCCCAAAAGTGAAAAGTCAGCTTTAAACATCAGCTACCCCCCAGAATGAAGCTTCACAAGCAAATAAGAACTGGGCCTCCTGCCTCTCCTCCCCCCACCCCTTCAGCACCCTCCCCCATTTGACCCTCTTGACCATGTGAAACAAATGGGCAAAGTAAAGAAGCCAGATATGTGGGTCCCTCATGAATTAAATGAGCATCAGAAGAGAAATCATCTCACAGATTGCCTTTCTTTGCTGTCGTCACATAAAGGCAAACCATTTCTACACTATATTGTTACGTGTGATGAAAAATGGATTCTTTTTGACAATTGCAAGCATTTGACACTATGCTTGGATAAAAGTGAAATACTGAAACACAGTCCCAAACCGAATATTTGTCCAAAAAAGCTAACGGTGCCTGTTTGGTGGTCCCGCGCACTACAGCTTCATGAAACCTGGTAAATGGATGCCAGCAGATGTCTACTGCAACCAACTGGACGACATGATGAAGATGCTTGCAATTAAGAAGCCAAGGTTGGTCAATAGAGACAGGCCAATCAATCCTCTTGCAAGATAATGCTCGACCACATGTCACACAAACAACACTGCTCAAACTATAGCAACTGGACCTGGAAACTCTGTCATCCACCGGATTCACCAGACCTTGTAGCAACTGAATACCACTTCTTACAGGCTTTGGACCACTTCTTGTAAGGAAAAATACTCAATTCTCATCAGGCTGTGGAAAATGCCTTTTGGTATTTCATTGCCACTCGCTCTCCAGGCTTCTTTGCTGCTGGCATAAACAAGCTCCTGTTAAGATGGCAAAACTGTGTGGATAGTTTAGGTGCATACTTTACTTAATTGTACCGCTTCTCATTTGCAATATAATAAACTACACTTTTGATTACATATTTAATGAAAAGTTAATGAGAACATCTTGGGTCACATTTTGTTACTGCCCGCTGTGAATGCCATGTTATGCATGGTCTTTTACCTTTGTCAAGGTCTTTGAATAAATGACATCCAGATGCCCTTGATGTAGAGATGATGCCATTGATGTCCCTATCCCACTACCCCTATGCCCTGGTTAATTGTGTATTATAATGAAAATGAATCTCACACTAAATTCTGCCTTAAGTACATACCTTTATTAGCAAACAGACACAACATTCTCTCGCCAGTTCTTGTAGGTCAGGGATGTTCCTACTCTCTGGCATTTTGGACACTCGGATAAGAGCCAGTCATTACATTCACTCAGAGGACAGGATCAGTTAACCTTCTATTAGAATGAGCAAGTGAATTATCTTAGTCTATTTGTGGTGCAATAACAAAATACCTTAGACTAGGTGGCTTATAAACAACATAAATTCATCTCTTACAGTTCTGGAGACTGAAAAGTCCACAATCAAGGTGCTAGCAGATTCAGTGTCTGGTGAGGGCTCACTCCCTGTCTCAAAGATGCTGACGTCTCGCTGTGTCCTCACATGGTAGGAAGGGTTGGCTATCTCCCAAGGGCCTCTTTTATAAGATCACAAATCCCATCCATAGGGGTTCCACCTGCATGAACTAATCACCTTCCAAAAGGCTTCTCCTCCTAATACTATCACCTTGGGGTGTAGAATTTCGACATGTGAATTTTAGGAAGACACAAATATTTAGACCATCACAGGAATCTTGGTAAGTAGTGTTACACAGATCCAAAGGGATGTGGTGCCACTCAAAAGATGCCATAGTGATGGCTTGGCTTGTGCCTACAAAGGCAGAAGGGCCTGTACATTAGTTTTTGTCTAACCAATCACATTTTTTTCTTTTTTTTAAATTTCAGCTTATTACGGGGGTACAAATGTTTAGGTTACATATATTGCCTTTGCCCCTCTCAAGTCATAGCTACAAGCGTGTTCATCCCCGAGACGATGTACACTGCACCTGTTAGGTGTGTATATAGCCATCCCCTTCTCCCCCCTCCCACCTCCCAGACACCAGATGAATGCTACTACTATATGTGCACATAAGTGTTGATCAGTTAATACCAATTTGATGGTGAGTACATGTGGTGCTTGTTTTTTCATTTTTGTGATACTTGACTTAGTGCCCATCAATACATGAGTAGATTAATGAAATGTGGTATATGTATACTATGGAGTTCTACTCAGCCACAAAAGGCAATGGTGATATAGCACCTCTTGTATTATTCAATAACACATTTTTAATTCTACACACTCCTCTAATAAAAAGTTTTTCCTATTCATTTTGCTAATTAGCAAACCTCCTGAAGCAGATTTAGATAATGTTATGTCAAGTGTTTATTAAAAACACCTCTGGAGGGTGTTTTATTTTAATGTATACAATTTAATAAGTTTGGACATAGCATCTGGATTTTTTTTTCAGCATATTATGGAGGTACAAATGTTAAGGTTACATATATTGCCCTTGCACCCCTCCCCCTTTGAGTCAGAGCTTCAAGCGTGCCCATCTCCCAGTTGGTGTGCATCACACTCATTATGTTTGTATATACCCATCCCCTCCCCCCCACCTGCCCGACACCTGATAAATGTTATTCCTATATGTCCACTTAGGTGTTGATCAGTTAATACCAATTTGCTGGTGAGAACATATGGTGCTTGTTTTTCCATTCTTGAGATACTTCACTTAATGGAATGGGTTCCAGCTGTATCCAGGAAAATACAAGAGGCGCTATACCACTGTTGTTTCTTATAGCTGAATAGTACTCCATGGTATACATATACCACATTTTATTAATCCACTCATTTTTTTTTAATAAACACCTGATTACCTTATTCCAAAGCTAATTGGCCCGTCTTTGGAGTAGGGTTACTGAATAAGAAACTTAAAATATTATCTGACCCAACTCCTAGAATCTTGTAAAATTAATTTACACACGCATATTATAAACCATATTATTTGTATTATAAAATTCTAAAATAAATTACAGATACAATTGGAGTGTAGCAAAATGTCTTAACATATTAATGTTGGTCTATAGTTTGTTAGACTTTTCTTTTGCTCAACTCAACCAGGAACCAACATTTTCTGAAGTAAAATTAAGATTGCTATGGCAGCAATTCCAAAGAGAAATAAATAGTTAATGTTTTATATTGGCATCCCAACTGGACTCTTGAAATGCAAAAGGGAAAGCCCAGATAAGCATAGTAGGCGTGGACCATAAAAGTAGATTCTGTACAGCCAATTAGTGGTGAAATAGCTCAGAAACCAAAATTTGTGATTCTGAGTCACCCAGTCTCCTCATTGCAAGCCAGCTTCCCTCAATCAGAACAAATTACTCATTATTTATTGAAGTTGGATATTGATTAGCACTCGAAAGCTGCACACATTTGCTTTCTTTTTACCTTTTGAAAAAATAATTTCTTAGATCATGATTACTGAATTTAGTCATCAGGTTTAGATTTTTAAGAGAGTGAATCAGATGATGTTGAAGCTGAAAGGGACCTTCAAGGACATCTGTTGAAGCACCTTTTTTTTTTTTTTCTAAACAGATGAGCAGACTGTGACCCAGAAGGTGAAGTAATCTGTCCAAGGCAACCCACTGAATCAGTGAAAGAATCACAGTAGAAGCTATGTCTCCAGAGATCTAGTTCAATGCCTTCCACACCCATGTGCTGGGCTGGCTTCCTTGATTCAATTACACACCATTTTTAGATAGGACACGTTAAATTGGATGAGAGTGATTTTTTTTTCTACTCAATATGTTTTTTTCCAAAAAGTGGCAATAAGGGAAATTATGTGATAGTTTGCTACCTAGCCCATAGGCCTGAAACTTGCTTCAAGTTCCCTTGTTACAGTTGCTGGTATTGCTATTTAGGATTTTGTGGCTTACTTGTTACTAGTAGGATCCTATGCAATTCCTGAGTCTTAGAGCAGGCTCTCATCTCACAGTTCTGAACCATAAAATGAGCATTAGCTAGGTAATCTCAACTAGAGGAATGAAGAATTTTACAAGGTTCTTATAGCATCAACTCCTGAAGTCTGACTCCTGGATATATCAACAACATATTTGGACAACTGCACTGAGCGTCACATTGGAATCAAACTCCTAATCCGACATGTTTCAAGGGGGCAAACCCTGGCCAACCCTTCACCTTAGCTCTGAGGAGCCCGTGTACCGATGGGAGAATGGTAAGGAGGAATAAGGGTGGCAAGGCGGCCTGAGGGGGACCTTAGCATCAACCCTCAGGCCAATGGTAATACATAGTCAGAAATTCTTTTCCACACATCTGCCCTAGAATGGTAGAGTGAGGGGGTAAAGTGAGCTTATTCTTTCTGTTCAACTTGGACATACCTGTGACTGCCAGTGTTGGTTTCTTGAGGGAGAGGAGTCTATTTTCTTTAGGGCCTAATAACAGACACACATGAGACATTTGGCTGACTTGTGTGACCGAGACTTTTGATGAGAGGGTGGTGACGATGGTGGAGGGAGAAGATGGCTGGGCCATCAAACATGATCTGGAAAGGGACTTTTACTCTTTTTAAGTTGAGAAAGAGATCGAAATATCATTGTGGTATCATTGCAGTATTTAAAATTTTATTATCATGTAAGGGTTTTTTTCTCTACCTAGAAATAGTCAAGTTATCCTCAGACCCAGTCCAGTCTCTGAGAGAATAGAAGCCAAGCTCCTAAGGACAGGGGAAGGTTCGAGGTTGTAATAACCCAAAAGGGTCAGTCAAATGAAAGAGAGCTTTATCTCTAAGATAATATGGGTAACTTCAGGTTTGTCTTGCAACTGTTGGCTACAAAATGCAGTTTAACACAATGGCAGAGAGGAGATTCTTCTATTCCAGAAAGAGACGATGGGGGCAGGGGCAGGGCAGGATCTTGTTGGGAGAGGTGGCTACATGGTGGCAGTCTTCCCAGAGACCCCAGTGGCGATGGAGGGGTGACAGCAGCAGGCAGAGGGGACCCCACTGTAGCTGCACAGGTAGCATCAGGCAGGACAGGGAAAGGTGGAAGGAGACTGTGCTCATGGGCAAGGACTGTTGTGGCCAGTTGTGGGATCCTGTGACCTGTGAAGTGGCCTCCACAATTACCAGAGTAAGGACCTCTGGAGCCATGATTCCAGGGGTTTGAATGGCAAGGATTGTATCCAGATGCTACTTCTAGAACATGCGTTCATGCATCTACATCTCCAAACAGGTGGGGTCTGAGAAACATGGGTAGATAAACATGGCCAAGTTCCAACAGAAAGCATTAAGGGAGAGTTTTAGAATTCAGAATGGAGTTCTCATCCCAGGTCCCTTCATTTAGTACTAGACAAGGAGAAGCAGTTTGAACTGGAACTATTTACATTAAAGATTTTGAGACAAAGATAGCTTTATCTCAAAGTTCACTTCTATAAGGCAAACACAGATCTCACAATGATCCAAAGGCTTGGCTAGAAATGAGAGAATAAGGAAACCATGCTATAGCCCTAAGAGGTTCAGCTTTCCCTGAAAGAGCCTCCATGTGCAACTTAGTATGTGTCTCAGTTCCTTAAGAATGGAATAATTTTGGATAGTCCCTGAGTATATACCAAGCACAACAATTGGGGCTTTAGGTGTAACAGAAATTCACCAAAATGTAAAATTTTAGTGCCAAACATCCTGATTCAAAATTATTCACAATTCATGGATACCATCCATGGGTAACCCTCAGGGTTTTGGACCACAGTGTGAACACTTCTCTGGTCTCATTGCCACTGAAAGACCAAAAGTGGATTGGCAAGCCAGGGGACCTCATGTCCTACTCCCTTTCCTGTCCCATGGCAGAATTCACTAGTAGGTGATGGTACATTTTCTTGTAAAGTGAGGATATGGTCTCAGAATCCATCATCAGGTATTTATTGAGCTTCTATTATGTGCCAGGCACTCCGGGCAGCCACTATCCATCAGAGTTGGCAGATGACATGAAACCAATTTCCATTTCAGGCCTGGATTCTACGTTCAATCCCACTGTTAGCTGGTTAGCTCCCCACCAATGCTCTCTAGCCAATGGGGTGGAATAGGGAGCCTCGCATCCTGAACAGGGCTGGAGTATAGTTCAGTCACAAAAAATTCAAGTTTTTCAATACTGTTAGTATTTTCCTAAAAGTCAAAAGGCAAGTGAGTAGATGCTTTTTGTGGCCCAGTGGGAAAATAAAGCATATTAACTTAAAATCTACCTTTTGAATGTAGTTACAGTGATTACTAAAGTTGCTACCTACTAACCTCCTCATGGGTGTCAATATAATTGTTTATGAGAAGCTGAAGTCTTTTGTTCAAGTCATAATATATGAGTTCTCTAGCATACAGCATTAAAAACTTTTTCTCTTGATTTTAATTAGATTTTTTGGAAATATGCCCTAATATGTCATATACCTTCTGCCAAGGTGTTTGAAGCCTCTTTTGATGGCTGATCTAAATGTGACTGTCTCTCAAATTTTATGATATATGCTCTTCAAGGGATCCAGTAATTTTTCTAAATGCTAGAAATAACACTTACAGTGCCAAAACGTCCCCTTTAGAAAATTAGGATAGTAACAGTTATTTGCCCAAGACTACCCCTTCTGCATACATTATGTAATAATAACAGCTAATAATTTATAGAGGAGAAAATTAATGAAATATTTCCATTTTGTAGTAGAGACTACTATAAGACTATTTCTAAAATGATGGGAAATTGAAAGGTGAACTAAGTATTGTTGGATAACACAAATAATTGATCATGCATCAGATTAAGCATTAAACCTTCAATAGGGATGAATAAGAGATCCAGATTCTAAGACTGAGACAATCAGACATGTTGGATTATTACATGAGGCTTACATAGCTTTTCATAGTATAATCTGTAAAATGGTTTTAAAATTCATTTAATTCTTTACAATCTTTTAAAAAAGTTATCTTTGAACTAATTTCTATTATCAAAGAGGCCAAGACTGTAAAGAAATGCATGGCATTGCTAGCAAGCTTTTGATATTATTATGAGATTTTCAGCATATAGGTCTAAATTACCAAATGAAATATTTCTATTGAGGCTCTGTTGATTTGGTGTCTTGTGGATTAGCTGTCTAGAGCTCCTTTCTTTGGTGAAGGGCACTAAATAAAACATTTAAATATTGGTGTACAGTTCAATTCTAAGGACTCAACTTGGTGCTCACCCAAATATTTCTTAGCTTTTTAAAATTTTTATGAAAAGCTTCTATTTTGGCTTATAGAAGATGGGTGAATTTATGATCATAGTAACCTCATATTAGAAGAAATGTCATTTTTAAATTTTATAACTTTTCCTGAGACTTCTTGTGAGTTTTTTCCCCCCGCACATTTGATCAAAGAGGATTGGCAATTTTTAAATGTTACACTTTATATAGCATCATTTCAACATATTTAAAGAAATGTTAAGTAGCGAGGCCAGGTCAGGTGTTCTGTCCGCTGCTTCCACAGGGACGAAGAGAATGGTGGCTTAAGGGCTTTGCATTATATCAACATGCACGCTGCTCTGCACAATTTCCACAGGGCAATAGCAAATTGCTATCACTACAAGTGATTGAGAAGGGAATCATATAGCTAGTCCAGTTTCAAATCGATGACCTCTTCAGTTTTACAATCATGACACGAAGAGTTGAAAAAACACATATCACGTCTGGTCATAGCAGGAACATTTTCTTTAATAACTCTTTTCATTTTCTTTCCTTCTTTTTGTTCACCCTCCCCTCTGCATGTGAATGTTCACTATCCAACCTTTGACCTCAATGAAACTAAAATATGAAGGGAGTGGCAATTTCTGTAAGGCAGACATTTTTATTTTCTTTGGGAGTGTTGGAAACTAAAAACTCATGAGTTTAGGGGATAAGAGCAACTTCAACTTTAGGAAACAGATCAGCTGATATTTATTTCTAGGACTTTTAAATAAACCTTCAAAATAGAGCATGAAATCAACAATGTACATTTGGTGCTTAAGGTTTTGATTTTGTTTTCTTTCGAAAGCAAGTCTGTGTGCGTGAGCGCAGATGCATGTATACAGCAGAGTCACTTGAAAGGTGCAAATTTCCCAGAAAATTATGAACTCTTTACTTCTCTCACTATTGCTGATCTTTCCATCTGCTCAGGTGTCATATGGTTCCTTTGAGGCTGTGTTGATGGTGACTGAACACAGGGAGGGTAAAAGGAGCAATATGTCAAATTGTGGGTGATGCCACACTTATTTTCTCAAGTTACACATTCTCTTGCAGTTATTGTGTGCCCCAGTGTTTCAAAAGTTTTCTATGCAGTTTAAAACTGAAAAATAGTGAAAAGGTGTAGCTTAAGTTCTTTTTGTTCATCAGCATTTAAATGTTAGAATTTGTCTTAATATCATTTTGTAAAAGATTTGAAAAAGTAAGGAGTTGGATGATTAGCTTCCACTACTCCTGTCCAGGGAAATAGTTACAATGTGACTTGTCATTTGTATTTCTAGTCTGCTAAGTTAGATTTTAAGTTGCATTTTGTTTTCTTTTTAAAAATTCAAAAGTAATTTTTTAGTGATCGACTTTTTATAAACCTGCTGAATCCTCCACTGACAACACAATATATCTGGGCGACACAGTGTTTTAAACTATAGGATGACATGAGTTTGAATTTAGGTTCAGGGATAAAACATTTACCAAATCAGTTTCACTTCTTTCTAGTTAGTTTTAATCTTTAAATTGTTCTCCCTATATTATGGAAAATGCCAGAACTGGATTCACATCTTATTATATAGCCTTTAGTAAGTTCACAAAATATTCTGGACAGGACAAGTTGTTAATCATTACTTTCAACTAATTGATAGTAAAAAAAGTGAATTCTAAGGTTCAAAAAATTAATCTCATGTTCACATTTCTTTTAAACAATTTTTTATCCTGTGGAAAGCTCTTTAGTCAAGGTATCCTTTCACTAGGACGACAGAAAACATTAAATTATGCATAAAATAAAAATATACTCAACATAATTCATTTTCCTTTTACTTCTGATTATGACAGCTTTAGGAATATATATTGAGGTTAAAAAAAGAGGTAAATTTTCCTTATGCAGAGACTCTATCTTGCCTGGTTTTGTCACTAACATAGATCTGGAATGGATCACTAATATTCTAAAATGCATTCCCTTAGAAAGCTACTGACTATATTCCTGTACATTCCCCTGAACCATGGCAGGATGCCATGGGTGCAACTGATATTTAGAGGGAAAAAAAAATAACAATAATAAAAGAGGATAAAGTAAAAAAAAAGTCATAAAGTTAAAAAGAGTACTCATGTTTTCCCCTGGCATTTTTTAAGGTTCAGAATTTATGATGTCAAATTCTGTTAGAATAAAAACATAAATATATGAGATGATTGTGTGGGGAGGCAATTATGAACCTGAAGACAGTTTATAATGGAATGCATTTGACAGGCGGCCCCCACCTTTATTGACTAAATTTGAGTATGGGCTGGTTTATGAATCCCCAATTCCTAAGGAAATGATTTTAAACAAATTGTGGGATGTGTGTACACAAATTTATGACTTGGCTTTGGCATGGAAGAATGGTCTCTCCGAAAGAATAAAATCCTAGTGGTTATAAATGGGTCAAAAAGAATTAGATTTTTTTATTTATACTTCAGAAATGTAATCAAGTGAATGAAATGGTTTCATATACATTTTTACATCCAACAGCAGTGACACACTGTTCATACATTAATTCTATAGTAAAATGTACATCCTTCTTTTTTGCTAAGTAAAATTTGCCAAGTGTTCATGGTCAAAAAAACCTTTCATTGCAACCTGAACTAGTGAAATAAAAGAGTAAGCCATGTTCCTTTCAATAGCTTTATGGCATTAGTAAAGCTATTGTCCAAATGTGCATTAATATTGGCATGTGTAAGATGAAGTCTCAGAAATTCTCCAAAGTGTAAATGCCCAACTTGAAAACTTTACAAAATATCATATTGGATTTTGTGACTGAATCTGCCCAGGGACATTAAAGTCCAGGATGGTTTATTTTAAGTGTACTTCTATAGCTCTATTCCTAGCTGACTATTCTTCGATTCCCTAATCACAAAGAAATGCATTCTTATGAAGTTAAGCAGCTGTAGACACAGAATGCTGATGACATTTTCTCCAAATCTGAGTTATCTAAAGAAAACCCAGTTAGTGGTAATTCTACCAAATACTTGTAACATTCACATAAAATTTTAATTGATTTTCAAACAGTACAACTGTGCCATGAATCCAACCACATAGAATATAAGCCTTAAGCCCACTAGGTTTAAGCAATTGTGTCTTTGTAGACTAAAACTATGTAAAATAAAATCTGATAACTCCCTGGTGTTAGAGGTAGACAGTTTTCTTTCAAATCCTAGGTTTGGTCCTTTATTTTATTCAGCAGTGAAAGCCATGAATACAGAACGAATAACAGCTGTTACAATTCTCAACCATGACTTCTAACGTCAGAGAATTCAAAGTATGAACATAGTACACAGTAATGAAAAGTATCAAAAATTAGTTTACCTCAAAAAAGATAAATAAAACAGGTATATTCCACCAATACATAAACAGATGTTTGTGCTACAGTTTAAAATTTGCTGTATACAAAAGATCATAGTCCCCATAATCAGCTTATGATAGAAGCAAGAATACATGAGCCATTTAAATTGTCAGACATTATGCTTTATAAGGTATGCACAGAAGTTCAAGCAATAAATACATACATTAGTTCAAAGCCTTACAATAGCTACGCAAAGCAGATGCAGAAAAGCAGATTTGCTATTCCTAGCAAGCAATGATATAAGAGTAAAAATTCATGAAATGCATTAAAGCAACATTTTTCTTAGAAAAAGTCTGGTCATTTATGGGTCCACCAACATTTTTACATAATATGCACAATTATCAAAATACAGACCAAGCATTTCAGAAAACTCCAAAAAACCTAAAATCTATTTTCAAAGCAATTGCAGTTTTGGAGGTTTTTCTGGTATAATGTGCAAGCAGCTATTTTTTAAAATTGTATTCATATAAAACCCATGCAAAACTCTACAGGTATATGCATTCTGTGGCTGAGACTTCCTTTCAAAAGTTTTGTAACTGAGGTATGCATACTTTAGCATTGTAGTCTTAGGCCACCCTCCTGATGGTACAACTCTCACAGTTACTTCCAGTCCATCAAAGCCTTTTGAACATGCACCTGAAAGACCCATTTTCCCTTTAGAGAATCCTTACAGCAGGATCCTAGGTGACTGAAAATCATCCTTCACAATACCAATCTTTCTTTTGATACCATATTGTAAACTTCCGGTTCGTTGATCATGACCCAAAGACAAACATAATGAAAAGTAGCAGTTACTGTGACGTTCTCACGTTTCATGCAATCTGCCATAATTGTTCTAATTTTTTTTCTTTTTTTTTTTCTTTTTTCTTTTTTTTTTTTTTTGCAGAGGTAGAAGCTTTCAGAAAGCCTTTTGGGTAAGTGGGAAAACCCTTTTGAAAGCCGTTATGTCCTTTTATTTGGTGTGATAGATGACTGGGTATCTCGCTAACTCTATTTGCTGACTTCAGCAAAGAATCAATGATGAGCTTAGTTTGCAAGAACCAGTTCCATCACATGGAACTGGTATGTTAAGCTCTAGCAGCCACCTTCTGTCAAAACTGTTTGTAAAGCAATAACCATAATCAGGTTATGAGGTCCCTTGGTTGGGGGAAAAAGTATTATCAAGACTTGGCACAGCACATGAAAAGCAACACGTAAAGTTTCTAGTTTTTAAGCAAACATCTGACTATGCTATTTTCAACTACACCATAACGCATTATCATAGTTTTGGGGTTTGGAGTTGTCAAGAAAACCAGCATTCCAACAATTTGGCCTGCACAAGTCTTTGTAGGGAGTGTATTGTTAGTGTTAATATCCCGTATAAGCAGAGGCAGAATTATATGTAACTTTGGTTTGACTGAAAATAAATACCATGGACTACAATTGCTATAATCTTTGCTTTCAGTGTAAAAACTCAGCTAGATCACTTTAAAATCAATATGAAATTAATTTTTGGCTTTACTAGACCTTTTATGTTTGGTTCCTACTTTTTGTTTTTTCATTATAACTTAAGACTATAAAAAAAATAGTACACAACAAAGATTAAGACCATACAAGACATCTTTTAACAACATGTATTCACCACTGAAAATAACTGACTGAATGAGGGAAAACAAAAACACAAAGTACTCTATATATAACAATATGCAATCTGCATTTGCATCAAGTACATAATCGTTTTGGTCAGTGATCCACATTTGTTGCTTTCTAGCATATCATAACTTCCACTGCGGATTTTGTCCTCACCTCTGTCTTTAATGAAAGCAAATCTTCATTGCATTTAGATGGACTTTTGGCCTCAGAAGATTACTCTGTGACTGAATTAACTTTTTTAGTTGTGGTTTTTGTCATATTTGTTTCTTTGTTTAGGGCTAAATGAAAAGATCCCAGAGGTCATCAGAAAACAGCAGGTAGTTCATGGAAAAGGTTCCTTTGTACTAATTGAAGTTTACAGAAGGCTGACCAAAGCATGTGGCTGCTTCTGTCCTTGAGCTCTTGGCCATGGTTAGAGTTGGCTTTGGTTTGCAGCTGTAGCCTTTGACTGTGTTTGCAGGTAGACAAAGCTTTATCACAAGGAGGTAAAGAGTACAGTTGTAAGATCTATGCAGATATGCAAATGTTTCTATGGTGCTTGCACAGATAATGTTAGCTTAGGATTGCACTTTACATCTTAACACTAACAGCACAGACTGGAAGCCTAAGGTTTTAGATGGTTGCAACAGTCTAATTACTGTGTTTTGTAATAACTAACTTATGTCATTTACAGTTGGTGGCACCAACATAAAAAACTAATGTTCTGTTGTTTAAAATTCAGCTAGATACAAGCAGTGACACTAATTTCTGATACTACTCCTGTGCAAATTAAAAACAATAGCAACAAGTTGAACTTGACCAGCAATTGTTTCTAACATTACAACTACTGAATGCTGGAAAATTCACATTAATGAAACTAACACTATTTTTGGCAGTATATGAGGCGCATTTGCTTTCTACAGGACATGTATCCTCATATTCAGTCATTTCATGAACCCTTAAGAGCCACATTTTTTAAATGGGCAAAGCCATTATAGAAAGAACAGTTCAATTTTTTTCAAGAAAATCAGTTTTTGTCTTTTTTTCTAAAAAAAAAAAAGAGAAGAAAACAAGCAATTTGCCTGTTGGTACTGAATCCCAAAGGGCTGGCTTAATAAGTTCCTTTAGGGCTGTCTCCTTTATCCATGCTTAATAAATAGTCACAGTAAAAATTTGTCAAATATTCATGGTTGTGGAGTGGTTATGAAGGTCAGTGATATGTCCCTTCACGC